>OW285238.1:172212871-173448088 GCA_935421215.2 Melolontha melolontha
AAATGAAGATTTTATCTGCATTTAGTCACTAGATAAAGTATAAAAACTTGAATACTTCTAATACGAGTAAATACATATACATTTAAATTTTCCGCGCAAGCAATTTAATTAAAATCCGCAACTGTAGAGGGCGAATGTCTCCACGTTTTAACATGGACTTGACATCTCTTGTTTATTCATATTCTCTGAATTCCTATCCAAGTGCACACTTGTGATCATAGCTGTTCAATCTGTGTCAGTCTATGTGTTCAATCCTGTTTAATCGTTGTTAACCTAAGGTAAGTCAATGTCTTGATATTTATTAAATGTTAAGTAAAATATAATTCGTCTGACATTATGTTCATTTTCAACGATTGTGTCTAAAATTAAAGTAAATCAAATAACTGAATCCTGACCCACGCAGGGTTGCCAGATATTTTTTCTGAGTTGTAGCCAAATTATAGAATCAAAGTAGCCACATTTACTGGCGAATTGACCAAAGTTTTTAAAAAATCTTCTTTTTATGAAATAATAAGTAATTTTAGATAAATATAAAAATTATAGGCGTTTTTGTCAATCGCCTGCATCGTAGAATGCATGTATAGTTGGTTGTGGACATTTAGTAATTTACATTTTAAAACTGAGAAATTTGAATTTTATTAAATAAGCTTGTAAAGAAAAAAAAACTGTTGTTTCTAGCAATCGCATTTAATGAAAGTATAATAGATTAACACATTTAATAAGAAGTTTAATAACATGTTATATTTATTAACCCACATACACTTTATTAAATTTAGAATTATAAGTTTATGTACAATATATATTCATTCATCAAACGCATATATCCCATATTTCATCCATCACATCTGATTTTTCTTTTTCAGTAGTATCGTAACTAGTATACATTTGGTTTGTAAACAAGGAGAACATTTTGTGAGTGGGTTTAAAGTGTTTACAACATTCATTTTTTGCATATAAATGCAAACGAATTCGTACCAATGCATCCATTAATTTGAGATTCATTCGGTTTCTTGGTTTTGTCTTTATCACATTCATGACTGAAAATACCCTCTCCACCACGGCGTTGCTAACAGGTAAAGATAAAAGGCTTAGTATAAATTCACTTAACAATTGAAAACGTTTTTCTTTTATGGCATTTTCATAAAGTCGTACAAAAGACCAGAATTCTATAGTATCTACTGGTATTACTCCACTTAGAAATTGATTTGTCCAATTTATAGATAATAAGTTTCTCCACTGCTCTTCCAAAGTATTTATATTTTTTGAGGACTCTTGTAAAATATGTATTGGTAAATCAGCAAAAGATGGCCGTAACTGTGAAAGACAATTTTTTGGTGAAAAATATTTTAATTTTTCTAATAATTCCATATTGTTTGGAATTTTTTTAGCCAACTCCACACATATCTTTTCAAATAATTGAAACAACGCATTTTCAGCATGATACCTAATTCATAAGAGAAAGTATCTTTTAATTCAGTGAATTTTATTTGAAAACCATATCCAAAATCTACATCTATACTTAAAAATGCCAGTTCATTTTCTAAGGTTTGCTTCAAATAGTTAATGTTATATTTTTCCTGCTGGAAAGCAGTTTGAAAAGTGGGTTTTAATATTCTTTGACTGACTGAAAAGACTAAACATTTTAAATTATCATAAATAGTCTCAACATCAGGGCTAGTGTGTTGAAATAACAAATTACAGTCATTTAGTTGCTTAAGCAATGGCATTAAAAATGTTAAGTAGAGGTAATTAATATTGTCTTTGAACATATCTGCTAGTGTTCTAGCTGAATAACACTTTTCATCTAAACCTGCAATATCGAAGTGTGTTTTTAGTTCTAACCATTGATTTAAAATTCTTTCAACAGAATTATATCGAGAAAGCCATCTTGTTTCACAAGGCTGTATTAAATTCAAAAATGATTTTTCTCCATTATTTAATAAAATAAATATATCTTTATAATTTACTCTTCTTAAAGGACTATAAGAAAACCAGTTGTATGATTCTCTTATTAAAAAGTCTAATGAAGCTGGGAGTTCTTCAGATGCTTTTGAACTTACTATATTAATTGAATGACATATGCACTTTACTAACTGCAAGTTTGGAATATCATTTTTCAGTAACGTAAATAGTGAATGATTTTTTCCACAAAGATTTGCTGCTCCATCAGTACCTAGGCCAATGATATTTAGATAATTAATTCCTAAACTATTTAGAAAGGATTTTAAGGCTTCGTATAAGTCTGCGGCTGTAGTTCTGTTTACTTCAAACATACCCAAATAATCTGTGCATACACTATTACGTTTTTTACTAAAAAATCTAATACAGACTGCCATGTATTTATGTACAGAAATGTCTGTAGACTCATCTAAAATTAATGAAAACTTCACACCATTGAGATCAACTAGGTCCTCCAAAATAGCTGGAGAAATAACATTCATTATTAATGCAGTACATTTAGTTCGATGCATTCTATATTGTTCTTCTGGCATATTTGTTGCATTTAAAAGGTCAGTAAGATGATTCACACTTAATATTGATGTATGCATTACAGTGTATACGGCTAGTTTCAGTTCTTTGTCTTTTTTTGTGTTTGTTATGTTTTCATTATTTATAATTCCTAAGTGTAAATTAGAAATTGTGAAAAAACTACACAAGAAAAACAATTTAATGTAATTACCTAATGATTTTAACGAAGGTTGATTTAATGGTCGAGTGCTATATGCACTTTTTCGTAAATTCTCTATATGCATTTTTGTAGATGCATGTTTAGTTAGGTCTATTTTATGTGCTCGCAACTCAGATTTACATACTTTGCAATATGCGCCTATTTTTACCTTGCTCTCTTCTAACCAATCTAAAAATGCATACAATTATGGGTCAAAAAAATAAAGATAACAATAACAAAATTAACACTACCTCTAAATTGTATCTCTTCCTCCCATTGTTTATTATATTTTTTTGTATATTTAGCATACTTTGTTTTCGGTGGCATATTTTAAAAAATTATAATGAACTTATAATTAAGTGAAAAATATACATAAATAAAATATGTAAAATAACGGATTAACGGACTACATAAATGCATAAAACATAAAACTATTAAAACAAAAGACTCCAATATGTGGTGGAAACATAAAAATGACCTTTATAGCCCAACTAATAAGATAAATAATTGAACATTTTAACTTTAGAGGATGTGTTCATAATATCCATTTTAGGAACGTATCCTAAACTATTTTTAAAAAGTCGCCTAAAATAGCCTTGGTAAAAAGTTAATAGCCTGAGATGGTAGCCTGTAGCAAATTAAATAAAACTGATCGCCAACAAACCTTTTTCAATAGCCCAATCGGCTATTTATCGCCCAACCTGGCAACCCTGGACCCACGAACATGGTTTTTATATTGTTATCGTTTTTCAATGTCATAAAAGAAAAACATTGTTTTCGCGTCCAAAACATGGTAGTAATTAATAACTAGAATAATTATATTTATTATACTGTTATCACTGGGAAGTTGTAACAGTGTTGTACGGTAGGCAAAATTGCTTATCTGAATTTGTGTTTTTGTAAAGGTTTTTAAATATCGCAGAGAAAATATCTGCTTAAAGCTGACTCGTACTGTAAGTTGTTTCTATTCTTAGTTTGCTAGTATCATAATCCAGAAAGGTCCAAATCACACAATAGGTATTTGACTGCAGCTATTTTTTTATACTTGGAAGTAAGTGAATAATCTCATTTATCGGAAGAAAGGCATACCTATATTCAGAATACCAATTATTCATTAAACTCAACTTGTTTGTTAAAGTTAACTAATTGCCTTTCGCAGTTACTTTATAATAGCATACTTTACAGGCAAATAAGCTTGACCGTTGATAAACTTACCTACTCATTCTATCAACAACACAATTTCTCTCAAAGTTAGTTGCATTCCAAAAAAAAAATATATTGAAGTAATCTAAAAGTTGGAATTTTTTAAGGACAATTTGTTGTGCTTAGGTTATCAAAGATGAGTTATCTGTTTACATTGTCATCATCGATTAAATTATAATGAAAACATGTCTTTACCACAATTGTTGTTATATTGTTTATTACCGAATCTTTGCTATAAAACTATTATACTATTATATGGTCTTTGGTTAACTTGATAATATTTTTAACCATCTCTCTTAATTTCAATTATCGTTTCAATTTGCTTTATCTGACTATCTTTTCGAGTGATTCTCCTATATTCAAATAAAACTTTTTAGTGTATTCCAAATATGAATAAAATATTTCTTCCAAAGTAATATAATATTCTCTAATTTCTTGATCCGTTTTTGTATTTAATGTTATTATTAGGGATTTAATATTACGAACACTCAATAAAATCCATATTGTTTTATTTAAATTATTTGGCGAAACATTTATAATATATTTTGTTATCAATTTTTTATAATATGATAATTCATTTTTAATCTTATCATAATTTATTATTTGGTATTCTATTTTATAGATTTCTAAAATTTTCTTTAAATCTTTCTTAATATCGCGTAAATTCAGTGGGGGATAGCCACCCCCCACTGAAATTCCATATTGTATAAAGCATAAAAGATCATTTGTTATTATTATATTTTTCTTTTAAATAACGTAAACCATATATCGGTCACCCACGTACTCAAATTAATTTTATAGGAGTAGTTATTTTTATTTATAAAGTCAAACAGGTTTAATGGATTAGCATTAATTTTATAATTATGTATTGCTTTAGAAGATTATATTCGTTAACGTTAGTTTCCTATTTATCTAGCAATTCTTCTAATTTAAAATAATATTTCCTGACTTTTTTTGCCTTATTGTTATTCAACATCATTATTAATTCTTTAAAATTTTTAATCATTTTGTATATATTTATACAAATTTGCTTTAGCATGTTTATAATCTATTTCTTCGTATGAGATTTCCTTGTCTTTTAAAAAGTTCTTAAAATCGCGTTATTTCTTCAATAAATCCCATGAATTGAAGCAAATTATTTGTGATTAATATTTTTCTTTTTCTGCAAAAACAACATATGTATTTCCAAAAAATACGACTATCAATTTTAACTTCAAATATGTCTCCTGCTATATTTTTCATAGCATTTGTTGATTTTTCATAACCCAATATTTTTCCTAAATCTTTACCTTTAAACAAAGGTTGATTATCATTGTCTAATATGAAAAATAAGTCTTGATCATAAACTTTCAAGTAACAGTATTATCTATGTCAATAATTTAATTTATTTTTTATTATGGAGTGAACGATCCCATTTATACTAGCTGTCTCAGTTTCAGGTTATCGTTTTTCAATTGCTCCAATTCATTTGCCATGCTTTCGTATTGTGGGAAATCCCTCTGATGTCAATTTTTCGCTTCTTCTTTCTTGGATGATAAAATTCTTTCCGTATGTTATTTGTCTTCATCATATAATTACTTCTAATAGCTTTATTTATATTATTATTATTCTAAAATAATTGCTGTCTTTTCTCTTGAACCTACGTTGATATCTAGCTTTTCATTCATTTTATGTAGACTTTTTATAATACGTAGGTCCCATATTGCCTCACATATTGTACTAGATCCCTTTTATTACAAGTATTTATTTTTTTGATAATTAATTAAATAAACATTAAATTGATCACCTCCCTATACCACACATATTTTTTTGAATCTCGAGGCTTATCACAATTTTACCTAAAAAGGGACAGTGTGTTTTAGCATGCACTGTTTATAGATAATTTCTTATGAAAAAAAATGTAATAAATTAAATGAATCGCTCACATAACGATGACCAAGAAGCATGGCAAATGTTTCAGAAAAGGTTAAACGATATGAGAAGTAAAGCCAATAATGACTTTGAACGATTAGTATATCGGAATATGTTTAATCAGTTTAAAATGTATGAAAATAACGTATTAACCTTGGCAAAACTAGATTTTCTTAAAATACACTTTCCTAATCTTGAAGTCTTTGATGAATAAATTTTCTAATAAATGACAAGTCTTTGCTCCATTTGTTTGGAATTAAAATGTCCAGATGATTTTTATAACTATAGAAATAAATATGAAAAAACATGTAAACAATGTAAAAAAGCAGTTAATTCTACTCGTTCATTATGTGATTGTGGTAGATATTACACTAGAACTAATTTTAAAAGGCATATAAAAACAGATTTGCATAAAAATGGATTGAATTTATTTATTTACTAAAAATTGTTTGTTAGATTTTTTCCTATAATAAATGGAACGAAGGAACTTAAGTAATCTTCGTTTATCTGAGCTGTTTAATATTGCAAAATCACTAGACATCAAATATATTAGAAAATATAATAAAGCAGACTTAATAAAAGCTATTATTAAAGCTGAAGAGCAATTACATAAGGAAATAAAAAACGGAAAAAAATCAATTATGCCTCCTTTGCGGAATTCGGACAGAGTCCTCATGAGCGAAGCGAATTCAGAAATATTTTCATTTGATGATGATTTATTTGCTGAACCAAGGAAAAAGAGAGTTAGGAAAATCAAATGTGACATATGTGGAAAATATATCAAAAGCACCCGAATGCAGCTACATAAAGAGAAAGAAAACAAAAAGAACCTAAAAACATTTCAGTTTGATGACGATATATTTGCTAAACCAAAAAAAAATAGAGTAAAGAAGATAAAATGTGATATGTGTGGAACATATATCGAGGAAACTCGAATACATTTGCATAAATTAAAACAGGATTTGAATAGTCGTCGTTTGCTCGAATTACGTAATATGGCAAAATCCTTAGGTATAAGATACATTAAAAGATACAATAAGTCAGAATTGATAAACGAGATTATTAATGCTGAAGAGCAATTAAAAATAAAAAGAGGAAACAAAAACAGCTTGGAAATATTTCCGTTTAATGATGCCATATTTCCTAAACCGAAAAAAGAAAGAGTAAAAAGGATCAAGTGTGATAAATGTGGAAAATATATTAAGGAAAGTCGAATGCAGTTGCATAAAGCAAGACATAATCCAGAGCCAGATTTTATTTTAGTTCAGGTTGCTTTTAAGGGAAGATTATTAACGTATCAACATAATAATCTAGAAGAAGGTATAGATATGGAAACACATGGATATGATAAAAGAAAAGGCTATTAAAATAATTATAAATGCTTTAAATCTCCATAAAAATATTAAAATTAATTTAGAGATGGAATGCGAGTTTATGAAACTGGAAAATGAAGACTTTACAATGATACATAAATTTCAGTTACTAAATGTTATACTAAGAGAAAAAGATGGTCTGGAGGAATATTGGGATGAACAAAAGGATTTATTTATATCAAAATGTGATGAATTACAAGAAAAGGGACCTGGATGGACTTTGAAAAATATAAATTATTTGCGCATTAATATAAACAAATATACACCTTTAAGCGGAAATTCATATGTAGAATTACCCAAGTGGATTAAAGATAAAAAAGCTTGCGTTAATGTTAAAAACAACTGAACGATTTACGCTGGATTTTTCACTTTTTTTGTTTTTGTTGAAAATAATACTCGCATGTAAATAGGTATACGGATTTATTTATTACGAGATTAATACACTTGATACATAACAATTGCTAAGTTAATTTCTCGTTTTTACGTTAAAGACCAAGACATGTTATGTCTTGCCTTGGTGAGCGTCTCGAATACACTGCTTTTTCTTACATTGCTTTGTCTGGCGAAAAATGGTCCCCACCCTTATCAAAGGGGGTTGGTGTAAGTAACGTTCATAGTAGATATTGCAACAATATCTCTCAGATGAATTGACTACGTATTTTTTGGCATTTCCAAACTTTAAACCGAGAACAAATAATTATTGCAATATCTTTACAAGGCATAATAAAATGACCGTAATAAAAATGTATCGATACAACAATTTCTCTTATGACACATGGCTATAATACGCATTCATTCTATGGCAATAAACGGATCGGACCTTTCAAAGCAAGCTACACAAATTCCCATCTGCTAAACTTAGGGGATAATTACCTTCGAAGGCCTTGCAGTATAAAGGCTGTAATACAAATGTTAACGAGATTTGCATATCTTATTCTAAAATAATTCTAGTTAAAAACCTTTGTGCACATTATATGGATATGTATGCGAATATACAGGTGCGTCCAAAGCAAACATACATTAAATCACATGATATTAATAAGGAAACTAAAGGTAAAAAATAAGATTATATAAGATTATTATAAATATTTCCGGGAAACCGGAACATGCCGGCCCCCTTGAAAGGTATTGAATACATTTCAAAGTTCAAAATGTAATAGAGTTCAATCTCATGCATTGGGTAGAGGCAAAATGCACAGTTGTTTGATGGCACGTTTAGTTACACAATCCGCTGTTTTGACGGTCACAACTCTCACTATACCGTCCTGTCCTGGATGAAGTTCTTGCACTCGGCCAAGCTTCCATCGCAAAGGGGGCTGATTAGTTTCACGAAGCAATACTAAACTTCCATTATGAATAACTTCCGTGGAATGCTTAGACCACCTAGATCTTGTTTGTAGTTCCGTTACATATTCTTTGCTCCAACGGGCCCAAAAATGTTGAGACATCCGTTGCAGATGTTGATAATGTGATAGACGGTTCTCGCTGGCTTCTAATAAATTTGTCTCCGGAATACAAGTTATAGGTCTACCAATCAGAAAGTGAGCGGGAGTGAGAGGATTTAAATCAAAAGGGTCATCAGATAAAGGTGATAAGGTTCGAGAGTTTAGGATGGCCTCTATTTGTGTTAATAATGTGCAAAAATCTTCAAAATGAAGAGAATTATTGCCAACGACTCGCTTTAAATGTGATTTCACAGACTTAATTCCGGCCTCCCATAATCCTCCAAAATGAGGTGAGCGCGGAGGAATGAAATGCCACGTTATACCCTCCTCAGACGTCGAATTAACAATACATTGCCGGGTATCCTTATTATTTAAAAATTTATAAATTTCTTTCAATTCGCCCATTGCGCCAATGAAATTAGTAGCATTATCGGAGTATAAATTTCCCGGCTTGCCGCGTCGGGATATGAAGCGTCTTAGTGTAGACAAGAAGGCCTGGGTTGTCAAGTCGCTTACTAGTTCTAGGTGTATTGCCTTTGTAGCTAAACAAATAAATAAACATACGTACCCCTTGATAAATTTAGTATTGCGATACTTCTTTTCCTTTAATAGAAAAGGCCCGACATAATCTATGCCACAGTTAAAAAATACAGGTTGTGGCGAAACGCGGTAACTTGGTAAATTTCCCATTATGTGTTGCGGTTGCTGAGGATTAGTTTTAAAACAAGTAATGCAGCGTCGTACTATTTTTTTTGTTAAGCAAGTACCTGAAATAGGCCAGTATCGCTGCCGAAGTGAATACAAAACCCCTCGCGGTCCGCAATGTAGAAGTCTCAAATGCTTATTAGTTATTATTAATTCGGTTAGCATGTGATTTTTAGGCAATATAATGGGATGTTTTTTGTCAAAGTTGAACTCTGATTGTTTAATTCGGCCACCGACACGCATTATGTTGTCGCTATCTAAGAAGGGATTA
Source organism: Melolontha melolontha (assembly GCA_935421215.2). Lineage (NCBI taxonomy): Eukaryota > Metazoa > Arthropoda > Insecta > Coleoptera > Scarabaeidae > Melolontha > Melolontha melolontha. Next base: position 172,222,448 of record OW285238.1, read on the forward strand.
AGTGTTAATAGATTTCCCTTAAATGTATGATAGCTTCGCTCTTTAAGTGCTCTTATTTCGAGAGAAAAACACTCCTTCTGAGCAATTTTTATTAAACAGATTATGGCTAATTGTAATTCCCTTACGGTCAATGGGCCATAATTTCGACTTGCGACATTTGTTTGACAATTAGATTGAAAACGCAGACACCAAGCTATTACCCTTTGAAGTTTATTCAAAGAAGAAAATTTGTAAAATATATCGTTTTCAACTAATTGAGCTGATACGGTTACTTGTTTTCGAGCTTCAGGAAGTTTTGCATCATTTGTTAATGAATATTGATTGGGATAAATGAAGTCCTTGCTAGATAGCCAATTAGGACCGTGCCACCAAAGTGACGACTTCGCTAAACTCGCGGGTTCAGTGCCACGGGATACCAAATCCGCGGGGTTGTCAGGTGAATTAACATGAAACCACTCCTTCGGATCGGTATAACTTTGAATTTCAGCAACACGGTTAGCTACAAATGTTTGCCAGCGCGAAGGATGAGAATTGATCCAATGGAGTACGATTGTAGAATCCGACCAAAAACAACGAGAATTAAAATGAATACTTGATACTTCGTTAACCCTTCTAAACAGTCTGACAAGCAAAACCACGGCACAAAGTTCTAGTCGCGGAAGGGTTATTTGCCGCAAAGGAGCAACCCGAGACTTAGCACAAAGTAAATTGACAGTGACATCACCTGATGCATTTGTAGACCGTACGTAAATACAAGCTCCGTAAGCCCTTTCGGATGCATCAGCGAAACCGTGGCATTGTATGATATGTATGTTCAATTGTAGTACGTAACGAGGTATACTAATGTTTACCAAGCTAGGCAATTGATTCAAGTATTTAGCCCATTGATGGTGTACATCCTGCGGTACTGACTCATCCCACGACAATCGGCACTGCCATACTTGCTGAATAATTAGTTTAGCTACTACGATTATTGGGCCTAATAACCCTAAAGGATCAAATAGTTTTGCCGTAATGGAAAGTATGTTTCTTTTTGAGACGTGTTTTTGCTCTTTTAAATTCATTATTTCGTATTTAAAAACATCTAAAACAGGAGACCACGAGATGCCTAATGTTTTCGTTTCTGAATCTTCCCCCAAGTTTACTAACCTTAAAGATTGTCAGAATTTCCCGAACTGTCCTGAAAATTGCAAACCCATTTTCGTAAATTAAAACCCGCAGAGCTTAGAATTAAAGTGAGTTGGTTTTTTAATTCATTAATTTCACGAATGGACTCAGCGCCGGTTAATAAGTCGTCAACGTAAAAATCATTGTTAATAATCTCGCAAACGTTAGGGTATTGAGAGGCAAATTCGATTGCTAATTGTTTGAGACATCTGGTTGCTAAAAAGGACGCCGATGCTGTGCCGTACGTGACTGTTTGCAATTCGTAACATTTTAAGTGATCGGAAGGTTTTGCTCTCCAGAGAATCCTGTGATATTTGTGATCAGGTTCGCTTATTAAAACCTGCCGATACATTTTTTCTACGTCCGCGGTTATTGCGTAAGAGTGTCGCCTAAAGCGTAAAAGTATAGTAAACAGATCGTTTTGAATTACCGGGCCGACCATTTGTACGTCATTAAGTGAAAGACCTGTTGTTGTTGGCGCGGAACCATCGAATACTATCCGCGTTTTTGTGGTGGTGCTAGATGCCTTAATTACGGGGTGATGTGGAAAATAATAGGCTGACTGATCCAGTGAGGTTTCTCTTACTAGCGTCATATGGCCCAATGATTCGTATTCGTTCATAAATTTAATGTATTCGGATCGCAGATCGGTATCACGATTTAAACGCCTTTCCATTGAATAAAAACGTTTCACGGCTAGTTGTCAAGAACTACCCAAGTTACGCTTATCCGGTGTAAATGGAATACTTACAACAAATTTACCTGAAATATTGTCGCGCCTGAAAGTGTTAATAAAATGTGTTTCACAATTGCCGTCTTTGGCATAAGAATTACTGCTTGTTTGATCGCAATTTTCTAATAACCAAAATTTTTCTACTTGTTTCTCTAAATTGACACTCAGATTGCAAGTGAAGTTGTTATTGCGGTTTAACGGAAGCGGTAGCGGTCCCGATATTACCCAACCCAACTTGGTCTTGTGTAAAATAGGCTGATTTGTGCCAAGTTTGATTTGACCTACACATAATAAATTCCAAAATACACCCACGCCAAGTAATATATCGATGTTACCCTCTTGATTGAATGTAGGATCGGCTAATTTAATGTTACTCGGAATATTTAATAAAGAAATATCGAACGAACAGTTGGGCAGATTTTCAGTGATTTTTGAAATTACTAAACAATCTAGTTCAATCTCAAATGCATTATCTAATGATCGCACAAGTAAATCTGTTTTTTGCGTTAAATTTATAGCTGCTTGATTGATGCCTAATACTGTTGACTGTATACGTGTACATGACAGTTTAAGCTTGTTGCATAAGTCACTAGTAATGAAATTAGATTGCGATCCGCTATCTAACAAGGCTCTACATTTTATCCATGAACCATTTAATTCTTTAATAAAAACACATGCAGTTGATAATAATATTTGCGATGACCGCCTTGATACTGAGTGGTTGACTATACTTATTTCGGCTGTATTTTGATTGGAAGAAGTTGGTTCAGGATTAGCATTTTGTTGCCGTTCGATATGGATAAGTGTATGATGCCTTTTATTGCATTGTTTACAAGACGACTTAGATTTACAGTTGTTCATTAGGTGCCCCTTTTTAAGGCAATTTAAACATAGTTGTTTTCTCTTACCTCAGAAATTCTTTCATTAACAGAAAGCTTCATGATAGCATTGCATGCAGTAATAAAGTGATCGGAATTACAAAATGAACATTTAACTGTACGTTCGATCAGTGTAAGGCTATTTGTCTTGTTTGCTTGAGCCTTCACAGCTTGATTGTAATTATTTGGCCGTATTGTCTCAAGCAAATTACATCGGTTAGTTAAAAAATTCACAAAGTCTTCTAAAGAGGGCGTTTCGTTAGTCTTGTTAGCTACTGAAGCTTCTCATTCGCGTTTGGATTGTAAATCTAATTTGCTTGACATTAGATAAATGATTAAGGCATCCCATGATTTTACCGGTTGATCTAGATTTTCTAAAGCTCGCAAATGCTTTAACATATCGTCTAATAATTCACGAAGGGATGTATATGATTCGCGACTAATAACCCTTAATTTGAATAACGCATGAATATGATTGTAGATTATTAATCGTTTGTTTTCAAACCTTTTGTTTAATAAGTCCCAAGCAATGTTATAATTGTTTTCTGACGTCTCTAAGGATTGTATAACGTGTGCGGCGTCACCCTTTAAAGACATGCGTAAGTAATGAAATTTTTGTATGTCGTTTATAGATTTATTCGTATGTATTAAGCTTTTAAAGGTATCGCGGAAGTTATACCATTTTTCATATGTACCATCAAATTGAGGGAGGTTGATTGACGGCAATATTACATTTTTCGTGGCGTTATTTGAAGGTTGTGATTGTTGAATATCATATTGCTTTAGTAGAGCGCGAGCAGAACCTAAAATCTGATAATATTGTGTTTCGAACTCCTCGCGTTCATTCTCTTGAGTAGAGACATTTTCTACCAACCCATCGATTTCATCTTGAATATTATTGAATGCATCCCAAAGTTTTGGAAAGTTTTCAATGCGAGCTTCTAATTCTGAATAAGTATTGATAGTTAGTGTTAGTGTGTTTATATTCGCTAAATTATTTGAAAAACGTGTCATTTGGCTCTTTACGCCGCCACGTTTTCGCACTAAATTCTCGTAATTTGCCATGTTTGTAGCAAATAGAAGGCCAATAAAAGGATATAGTATGGATAATATGAGTGGACTTACTGATTGTTTGTTGTTAGCGATGACACGATTGGATCCAATCTGATGCTGCCCGGTGTCCTAAGAAGATGCGTACTTCTAATGTCTCGATTGATTGATGCTGACACCTTTGGATCGATTGTGATGCTGCCCCGTGTCGTATGTGGTTGTCTTTTGTTGTTTTTATAAAAATAAAAACATTCGGCTCTTGAAGGACCATGAACGCTTTACGCTGGATTTTTCACTTTTTTTGTTTTTGTTGAAAATAATACTCGCATGTAAATAGGTATACGGATTTATTTATTACGAGATTAATACACTTGATACATAACAATTGCTAAGTTAATTTCTCGTTTTTACGTTAAAGACCAAGACATGTTATGTCTTGCCTTGGTGAGCGTCTCGAATACACTGCTTTTTCTTACATTGCTTTGTCTGGGCGAAAAATGGTCCCCACCCTTATCAAAGGGGGTTGGTGTAAGTAACGTTCATAGTAGATATTGCAACAATATCTCTCAGATGAATTGACTACGTATTTTTTGGCATTTCCAAACTTTAAACCGAGAACAAATAATTATTGCAATATCTTTACAAGGCATAATAAAATGACCGTAATAAAAATGTATCGATACAACAATTTCTCTTATGACCCATGGCTATAATACGCATTCATTCTATGGCAATAAACGGATCGGACCTTTCAAAGCAAGCTACACAAATTCCTATCTGCTAAACTTAGGGGATAATTACCTTCGAAGGCCTTGCAGTATAAAGGCTGTAATACAAATGTTAACGAGATTTGCATATCTTATTCTAAAATAATTCTAGTTAAAAACCTTTGTGCACATTATATGGATATGTATGCGAATATACAGGTGCGTCCAAAGCAAACATACATTAAATCACATGATATTAATAAGGAAACTAAAGGTAAAAAATAAGATTATATAAGATTATTATAAATATTTCCGGGAAACCGGAACAACAACGATAACAAATGCTTTATGTACAGCGTAATATCCTGTTTACATCAAGCAAAAGAACATGTAGATAGACTGAATCATTATAATAAGCCGGAATATATAAACGAATTAAATTTTGAAGGAATAAATTTTCCTGTCAAAATCCAGGACATACCTAAATTTGAATCACATAATAAAATTAATGTTACCGTGTTTAGTTACGAAGAACAAATATTTTATCCTTTGTATCATAATAAGAAGCGATTCTATGAAATGAATATCGACTTACTATACTTTGGAAATAAAGACAACAATCATTATTGTTGGATCAAGAATTTGAGTCGATTGTTAAATGATCAGTTGGAAGTAAATAGAAACAAAAAACATTTCTGTAAAAGATGTTTAAACTACTCCGCTAGAACTGAAGATGCTTTAAAGAAACATCAAAATGTGTGCTTTAGTAATGAACCATGTGTTCCGAACATGCCTGAAGATAATGTATTAAAATTTAAAAATATTCAAAGCATGTTAGGACATCCGTATGTAATTTATTCCGATTTTGAAACCTATTCATACATGCGAACCAAATCCTGAATCATCATATACTCATAAAACACAATCTCATATTCCCTGTGGTTATGGATTATACGTTAAGAGTGCTTATAATAATATTGATAACCTATTGGAAATTTACAGAGGAGAGGAAAGTGATAAATGTTTTATAAAAAGAATAACTGAACATGCCAGAACAATATATAAGTTATTAAAAGAAAATAAACCCATAAAAGATATCGAACTAGAAGAATATAAAAAAACAAACATTTGTTATCTTTGTGAAAATGTGTTTTCTATAGAAAACCCAAAAGTAAGAGATCATGATCACTACACTGGAAAATATAGGGGAGCTGCTTGTAGAAAATGCAATTTGAAATATAGACAACCATTGTTTATTCCAATTTTGTTTCATAATTTAAGTTCTTACGATTGTCATTTGTTTATAAAAAATCTAGGAGAAGATAAAAGTCAATTGAAATTAATACCTAATAACGAAGAGAAGTATATTTCTTTCAGTAAAATTTTAAGAATGGATGATAATGGATATATCGAATTGAGATGTATCGATTCATTTAGATTTTTAGCAAGTAGCCTAGACAATTTGTCATCTAATCTGGAATCAAGTCAGTTGAGAGAAATAATTAAATACTTTTCAAATAGTGAATTAGATGTGTTATTTAGGAAAGAAAAAAGCAAGATAATTAGAAAAGGAATATATCCTTATGAATACATGGATTCTTTTGAGAAATTTTCTGAAACAAAACTTCCATCAATAGATAAATTTTATTCTTCGCTCACAAAAGAAGGAATTTCTCAAGAAGAATTCAAACATGCAGTTCAAGTATGGAAACATTTTAAAATTAAAAACTTGGGTGAATGGCATGATTTATAACGAGCGTTCAACTAAATTTTACCTCGAAGTTGCCCATGGAAATTATACGTATATCTTAGCTTTTTACTTAAGTTCTTAATATGAATTTTGTTGGTTATGAACTATTTGAATGACATGATAAATGTCAAAATAATAAAATTAAAATATTTAACTAAATGAGATACGTTTATTTGCAACAAACAAGTAACATTTTATAAAAATTGTTGAAAGTGGCCACCACCTTGTTCGAGACATTTCTAACATCTTCTAATGAAGGAGAAAACGTTTTGTAGTAGCATATCGTCGATTTCGTTAATTATTTCAGCAATTCTGATCTGAAGGTCTGCAAGATCAGGTATCTGTACTCAAAAAATTGAGTTCTTTAAAAAGGCCACAGAAAAAAATCACAGGGGTTAACATCACAAGATCTTGTTGGAAATTCATGTTCGATGTTTAAACTTATCAACCGATGATAAATTTCCGTATCATATTAATTGTTTCACAAGCTGTGTGCACTCTAGCTCCGTATTGTTGAAAGTAACCCTGATTTATTTCTTCTTCATTAAGCTGTTCAATAAATATAATAATTTCTTGTCGATACCTTTCTCCTTTAAAGAAAATACGGCCAATGATTTTCCTTCGACTAATCGCACACCATACACCAATTTTCTGTGGATGAACAACATAACAGTCATGCGGTTTCTTAGTTTTCCACATCCTTATATTTTGTGAGTTAACATATCCATTCAGATAAAACCATGATTCATCTGAGAAAAATTTTGTCAAGAATGTCATTATCAAAATTATTTAAGAACCACTGACAAAATGTTGTTCTTCTAGGATAGTCAATTTCTTTGATTTCTTGATAATAGGCCATGCGATATGGAAATAAATGTAAGTCTTTTTTCAAAATTGTATGACAAGTGCCAATTGAAACACCCACTCGTGGAGAGAATACTCGTATGGATGTTCCTGGTGTATCATTCATAATTTGCGTTACATCGTCAACTAGCTCTTCCGTACATTTTTTCGGACGGCCACTGTCTTCTTTCCGTATAACACTCTCTGTTTCTCTGAAAACCTTAGTGCAATATTTAACTGTGTACCAAAAACTATCAAAATCAAAGACGAAGTTTGGAAACATATTTCTAAATTCCTCTAAGCATTCTTCAAGAAAATAGTGCCATTGTCCGTTAATATTACGTCCGTTCCAAAAATAAGATTCAACCATGAATGATTTGTGTTGAACAGTGAAAACCATTTTAAATCAATTTTAAATTACAAAGCAATTTCAAAAAGCTCCAACTCTGTCAAATTGACAACTGATGCAAATGTAAATAGTACAAGTTACGACAAACATTTTTATTGTCATGGGCTACTAGAGGTAAAATTTATTTGAACGCTTTTTACTTAAAACTAGATGTTTTGCTGTTAACTGATGTATTTGAAAATTTTAGAGACTTATGTTTGGAAAAGAGTTATGGACTCGATCCTGTTTGGTATTATACAACTCCGGGGTTAGCTTGGGACTGTATGCTCAAATATACTTCAGTGGAATTGGAATTATTAACTGATTATGAAATGTATTTGTTTTTTGAAAAGGGAATTAGAGGAGGTATTTCACAGTGTAGTAACAGGTATTCGCAAGCAGATGAAAATACTCAGATTATCTATATAGATGCTAATAATCTATATGGATGGGCTTTATCTCAGAAATTACCAGAAAAAGATTTTAAATGGTTGACTTGTGATGAAATTAAAAATGTCGACGGTATATTGGTATCAGATAGTGATACGGGTTATGTTTTGGAAGTCGATTTAGCATTTCCAGTAGACTTAGCAATTCATAACAAATTCAATGATCTCCCTTTAGCTCCGGCTTCATTACAAAACATTAAAACTTTATAAAAGTTTAGGTATTCGAATAACAAAGGTTCACAGAGGTATAAAATTTACTCAGTCAAATTTCATAGCACCATCTGTAAAATTTAATACTGAACAAGGACAAAAGGCGAAAAATGATTTTGAAAAAGATTTCTGGAAATTAATGGTTAATGCCCCATATGGTAAGTCTATGCTATCTGTTAGAAACCAACAAAATATTAAATTATATTGTGATGAAGAAAAATTACAAAAAGCGATAAACAAACCTAATTTTAAACACAGAACTATATTTAGTAAACACCTGGCGCAGTTCACAATTATAAAACGAAAGTATTGTTTAATAAACCAATTTATATTGGGCAAGCTGTATTAGATTTATCGAAATGGTTAATGTATAACTTCCATTACAATGTAATTAAAAATGAATTCAATGAAAACGTAAAACTTCTTTATGGAGACACTGATAGCTTTATATATGAGATTAAAAATGCCGATTTCTATGAATTTATGAAAAACAATCCCGACTATTTTGATACATCTGATTATCCAAAGGATCATCCATTATATTCTGATAAAAATAAGAAAGTAATAGGGAAATTCAAAGATGAATTGAATGGTATTAAGATATTAGAATGCATAGGTTTAAGGTCAAAAATGTACAGTTACAGAACTGAAACGTCTGTTTCGAAAAAATTAAAAGGTATCAAAAAAGCAGTATTGAAGAAAGAAATAAGTTTTGAAGATTACAAAAATTGCTTATTTAATCAAAAAGAATACTTCCATAGACAGAAAGTGATCAGGAGTCATAAACATGATATATTTACTGAAGAAGTAAAGAAAAAGTCTCTAAGTTGGAAAGATGATAAAAGATACCTTTTACCTAATTCTACAGATACATTAGCTTATGGACACGTATTAGTATCATCATAGGTACGTTCATGGACATTGTTGAATAAATCGCTATTTTTGATTAGTGTTGAAGTAATAAATTAAGAAAACAATAATTACAATTACGATAATAAACATAAGAACAAAAATAATAATTTTTAATTTATTAACTTGTTGAATGAGACTTGAAAACTTTTTTCGGAATTTTGGATATTCTTCATTGAATATATTTAAATTCTTGAATACAGTACATTCCATTTAATTTACAATTTTTGAATCTTTTCATTTATTGCTCTCATATTTTTAGTGTCTTTCAAATATTTTCAAAGTTCTTTACTTTACATCATCGATGTTTGATGGTATTACTACTGTTTTGTTTCTTAATTCTGCTAGCTTCTTAGGATCATAATTATTGTAGTTATCTAATTTATATTCCAATTCATCTATTTTATTATTAGCGGACTCTAGCTCACAGTCAGTCATAATTAGTTGTTCAAGGAATAAATTAGCTGCTTTTCTTGCAATATATTTATCTACAACTTCTTGTTTGAAACCAACTATTTTTGTTCCATCTTCTAATCTGTCTATTTCAGTAATAATAGGTTTTAAATCTTTTTTCCATTTTTCTTTCTCATCGTTGGGAATGTATGAAACTAGTTTGTCCATTTATGACTGAAAAGTTTCTAAAGATTTACTAATTAATTCATCTGTTTCTTCATCTAGACTTATATTTTTACGACTACCTGCTTTATGTTCTACATTATCGAATATTTTTTTATTTTTTATTTTATTTTTTTTCTCTTTTGTTCCTAATTGTTCCGATTTGTTCTCTTTTGTTCCGGATTGCTCTGGTTTGTTCCCGTTTGTTCTCGTTTTACATGCAATCTTAATTAAGGGAATTTCTGGAAATACTTTTTGTTGGGGCAACTAGTGTTTTTGGTCGTCGCTCCTATGTTGACTCACCACGCACGGGTTGTAAGGCCGTATACGCACTAATTTTTTAATCTTCGGTGACAGTTATTAATGAAATGCGGCACATCCAATTTAACACCTTTATTTACATATTTACATTACTTCATACATAAAATTTGTTGTATAATGAAAGACGGTTGTCTTTTGATAAAATATGAGACTGGTGTCTCTTGATATTAAAAGTCGATTGCTGTCTTTAACATTGTTCTTACGACTGTTTGTCTAGAACTTTATTATGTTAAGACTCGCGACTGTTATTAATTAATGTGAACTGTTGTCTTGAACATTGTTCTTACGAGTATTGTAAGAACGTTGTTCTGTGGCGAATTGCTACTCGACTTGTCTTAGTGACTTGAGTTCGCGGCTTGCTTTAGCGAATTGCTTCTCGACTTGTCTTATGGCTCGAGTTCGCGACTTGCTTTAGCGAATTGCTTCTGTAGTCATCGCGTGCAGAACTATTTAAAAACTTTTTAAACATTGTAAGCAAAATTTACCCTTCCCTTCAATTAACAAAATAGGCCACATGCGGCTAAATGACGAACAAAGGTCGGCAAGTTACAAAGAAACGCCTTGCTTGTATAAATTGTGCCTACAAATCAGCAAACGTTGCATCTAGTTTTTGAATCTAACTGTATACATGTGGAGGCACGTTAACTAATAAATATAACTTGAAACTTATCTAGAAAAATGCAGCGATAAATAAGTGCCGGTATAATAACATTGCTGACATATATGTGTGCCACAAATAAATAAGTACCGGGCATGCATATCTGATGACAAATATGTAATACGCGGTATCATAAATTTTATCGTGAAACGTTTGCATCTTAATACAATAAGAAGAATATAATAATTACATATACAGAGGTATTAATTTTGTTTCTGACTCTTATACGTATTTAAATACTATAATCTATTATTTCTTTATATTTCATGTGTAATATTAAAATGAATAATACTTATATTGAATATATAATACAAAATTAATAATACTTATGCTTACTATACGATATATAAATTCGTTTCGTTTATAAGACGAAACACTTTTAGATTTGCAAAAATCTGTCTTTGTTAGTTTTTTATTTACTGTAGAATTGAGATATTCAATGGCAAAATTACGATTTCTCATTTGCGTTACTTCATTGATATTTCTTGGTATATTTAGTTTTTTATCTTGAGTAAAAGATTTGTAACTATTTTTAAATTGTTGGAGTTCAGATTGTTGTCTTGTTTTTAATGGTGTGTAATACTCTGCAACAATTTTACTGTCTTTCGTATTTGTCATTTTTTTTAAATTTATTTTAGAAACTTTGTCTAATATTAAACTTTTGTTGGTTATGGTTTGCCATGTAATAGAGATTTGTTTTCGGTCTAATTTGACTTGTATGGTTAAAGGCAATTTATACCCCTTCTTATAATTAAATTATTATAAATAAATATAAAAATCAATGATCTTTCCCAATGCAAATAATTGTGTTTATATTTTGCTACAGCTTTCTTGATAACCAGTCCAATTTTTTTCTCTTCACCTGAGTTCATCATGCCTCGTGATAGAACAAAGAAAGGACAGAATACACGCACAACTCCCACAACAGCAACAAAACGCGAGATAAGGACACGGTCACACGACACACTTCAACTAGCTACAGTGAGTGACTTACTTGTTCACAAGTAAATATTGTGTGAATGTTCAATATTTGTATGTTTCTGTATTTTTTCTCAGGGTACAAGCTCCGACGGTGAAGTTGTGAGTGTAGGTGGAACTGCTGCTGTCTATGGAAACAAAGTAAGTTGTTGTTGTGTGAGTAATTAAATAATTTAATGACTTTTAGTTACAGAAACCAAAGATCGAGTGTGGTTCAGCACTGTTTTCGGTGATCAAGGCAACAGACCAATTTGTTGATAAGACACAAATGATAAAGGTGCTTTTCGATGATTCAGCATATATTTTGATAACAAGACCAAGGCGATTCGGCAAGTCTACCATCATGAACATGGTCAAAGAGTTTGTGAATAAGAAGGTATACACAACAGGAGATAAAGTAGGACAAGAAATCCTGAGATCAACAGAAAATGATCGTGCATTTCCTGAGATGAATTTGCGTCTGTTTGAAGATGGGAACTTGGAAATTTCCAAGTGGGATGAGTTCTCTCGCCATCGTGGGAAATATCCGACCATTCACTTAGATTTCCAAACGATTGGTCGTGGTAATGATTATCTGGGAATTTTGCTTGAGTTTAGGAATGTCATAACACGTGCATTCAATCAGCACCAATATTTACTGTGGTCAACTGAAAAGCAGCTTAACAGATTCCATAAAGAAAAGTTTGAAAAATACCTGTATCCAAAACCAATAGAGGAAGCCTTAATTAACCATAATAAAACAACAGTGGAAACTATATTGTCAAACCATATAACAGAAGCTTTGCCATTCCTAGCTCAAGTTTTACACCAATACTACAATCATGAAATTTATCTTTTCATTGACGAGTACGACGCGCCCATTAACAACGCACTCTTCATAAATAAAAAAATTTGCGAAAAGGTTAATGACCTGCTTACCGTTTTCTTTCAAAAACTTTTGAAGCGAGAAGACAGTTTCATAGCTCGTGCTTTAATCACAGGGATATCTTATATGAGTTCAGTAGGCTTGTCGAACAATGTGATAAAACACATGTTTCTCAGAGGAGCACTGGGTCGTGATGATAGGTATGAAGTATTTTATGGCATAACAGAAGAAGAACTGGAGCAGCTCACAACAAAGTTTACTGAGAAATTTTGGCAGGGCGTGAACAAACTCCCTAAAGAAAAAGTGGCATCATATTACAACGGATACCAAAGTATTGGACGGAGTAGAGTCCAGATATATCCTATTTGGTCAATTGTGAACGCTCTAAAAAATGGAGAGCTAAGCAATTATTGGGAGCAGTCTGGAATCATGGCGAGCGCAATACAGGGACTTAAAATACCAATTGTTCGGATCGCAATTGAAAAGTTGTTGTCGGGAAGACACATCAAATGTGAAATTCCATATAAATTAGGGCTACAACACCTCCAAGAACTGAGTGATGTAATTTTGAAGTGGGAAGAGAAAAGGACTCTGTTAAAACCTGATGTTTTCGTTTCCTTTCTGATGCAACAAGGGTATTTAACGTATGAAAAAAATATAGAAAAAGACATATTTGAAGTTAAAATTCCTAATACACTTATTAAGAACGAATTTAGCAAACTGATCAAAACGTATGCTGGAAATAATTATGATTATCTCATTGCACGTGTAACGGATGTGTTCGATGAGTTCCCAGATGATCCAGATGAATTAAGTGATGAAATTGTGAAGAGGTTAATTAGTTCTATGCAAAAGGTATTTGTACATGTGAGCAAAAAATGGCACCAACGCAACGAAAACGCGTACCATTCTGTGATTTTCCACTGTTTGTGTAAGTCATCAAAGTACATGTGTTGCACTGAACTGCCGGGAGGGAAAGGGAGACTTGACATTGCGTTCAATTCAGAAAATATAGCAATAATAATTGAGGTCAAGTACTGTCAGAGTGCATTAGAAGCTATTGAAGAAATTGAATGTAAACGCTATGTAGAAATTTTGAGGAAAAAGTTATCAAATGAAAATATCAAATGTGTTTGTATGGGATTGAATGTGAATTCCAAAAATAAAGTAAGCATTGTCTATAAGAATGCAGATAAGTCTGGTACACCACTTGAGATTTCTTTGTAAAATGAAGACTGAAATGTGCCTGTTGTGTTTATTACATTGTTAAATTCCGTTTCTAAATCAGGTTAAACAGTAGGTTTATGAAACATGTAAAATGAGTTTATAGTTATTATATTCAAATAAAGGAATTTGCAAAAATTTTACTCGCATCTTTAAAATATTTTTTTAAGTTTCAAACTTAAAATAATATATTTTTGGCCGGTTGTATAAAGATGTGCCAACTAACATGATTTTAACTGATCATGTGACCCCTTTTTGAACGTGTTGATTGTTTTATTCATGTTTAATTGATTGTCAAAATCTTGTTAAAGTAGACACAGCTTTATACAACCGGGGCTTTATAATTTTATTATGATGAAAAACAGTAAAATAATAAAAAAATCTTATCCATGGCGACCAAAGGTGGGTGTTTTGCAATTTTTTTTATATAAACAAATACAATAATTCTCAATAATAATTATTTATTTTCAGTATGTAATGTATCATATTTCAAACTTTTTAATGTAATGACAGTTTTTACCGTACTAGTGCGGTAAAGAGAAGTTTAGCAGTTTTCATTGCAATTGCTTTCACTTGCTTTCATACTGTCGAATAACGCATTGTCATTGTCACAATTTACATCAGGAAGGGTGAAAACTCCTTAGAAACACTTCGAAGTTTGCGTGCAATATACGGTCGACGAAACGTACCAGATTCATCGACAATTCGTCGAGTAATTCAAAAATTTCAACAAAGTGGTTCAGTTAGTGATGTAAAGCCACCAAGACGAAATCGTACCGGCCATTCTGCTGAAAATATTGCTGCGGTGAGGGAAAGTGTTGCCCGAAATCCCTGAACTTCGATTCGCCGTCGGTCACAGCAATTGAATATTTCGAAGAGCACCATGCAATTCTGACAGGGGGCCTTCATATTCACCCCTACAAGGTCCAACGGACGCAACAGCTATTGCCAGACGATCATTTACAACGGCGTGACTTCCCTGATTGGGTGTTGGAAAATCTAAATCTGGATAAGGATTTCGCACAAAAGATTATCTTTACTGATGAGGCGCATTTTCACCTGGACGGCTTTGTCAACAGGCATAACTGTCGGATATGGGGCGACGAGAATCCTCGCATAACAGTTCAACAGCCGATGCATTCACAACGAGCAACTGTATGCTTTTATGCAGGTGGTGTGATTGGGCCCTACTTTTTTCAAAATGCTGCTGATAATGCAGTTACGGTGAATGGCGAACGTTATTGGAACATGTTACGTGAGTCCGAATTGGACGGCATATACATCCAAAATAAGTGGTTCCAACAAGATGGCGCCACCTGCCATACTGCGCATATTGCAGGAGAGATTTCAGGAGCGTGTCATTTCACGCCAGGGAGATCAGGTTTGGCCGCCAAGATCATACGACATGACACCGTGTGATTTTTTTCTCTGGGAATACCTGAAATCACGTGTTTACATGAATAATCCGAGGACAATCCCTGCAAATCGAGCGCGTTATTATAGAAATCGATCCCGAAATGTGCGTAAATGTCATAAATAATTTTGTAAAAAGAGTAAGAGTTTGTCAACGAAGTTTGTTTTCCACGTGTAAGTGCAATGCATACTGATAAGTTGCAAATAAAAATGTTTCAAATATTCAAGTAACTTATGCGTTTCATTCACAAATTAAATTGTGCATTCTTATTGGACCACCCAATATATATATATTTTTTTAATTGGTTTAAATTCATTACAATTATTTGCTTTATGTTACAAAAAAAAAACAAAAATTTTAAAACCAAGGAAAAATAACCAAATTACTACATTCAAATTTTGCGACGGTGAGTGTATTTAACAGTAAATGTAATTGTTTCAATTACCTTTCTCTAAATCTTTAAATATTAAAATGAATATAATTTGTCGAATTAAAAACAAAAACTAGCAATCTCTTATTCGAGGAATTTCGCCAATATATATTTTTATAGGTGTTTAAATTTTATGGAAAAATATAATTGATAATTTAAAAGGATTTCCAAATGAGACAAATTAATTAAAAACTAAACTAAAAATTTTTAAAAACCTATAATTTATTCCTTCTATTATGTGGTTATTAAAATTGTATGCAAATGAAATCATTTGTTCTACATACATGTAATCTATTTAATAAACATTATTCAGATACGTTCACACGACTAGATGCAAATCACGATTAATTAGCCTCGCAAAATATATAATTACCTCTTCCTTCTAAAAATAATTGACAGAAAAGTTTCAAGAGTTTCTAATTTCCTTTCATATAAGTATACGCTTTTGTTTGAAAACAAATTATAATTTTTACAAAATTTGTATTTTACTAATCAATGACTCCCAGATTTACAAAATATAGTGTAAAACAAACTAAAAGTTTCATCAAAATGCAATAGGCAATAGATGGGATTCTGTACAATAAATAACCTTTCACTTTGAAATTGTCTTTCACTTTGTTTTACTCTTTGTTACAAGTCAACATGCATATAGGAATATTTAAAATATTTAGTATATTATACAGGGTTCGAGAAAATGTATAACACATTTCAAAATTTTAGAATTTACTTAAACTATAAATTAGGAAAAACGAAGATGAATTAATGGAATAATACAAATTAAAGAGAAGAAAAAACTAAATATCTAGAGACGATTACAGTACCATATAGAAGATTAGAAGAGGAAATAATGAACTGAATAAATAAAACAATTTGTACATGTAGAGCATAATTATAATTTTTTAATAAAAACAAATAAGAAATAAAATAAGAATTTATAAGTCATGACTAGAGCAGACCAATTTCCGTCCGCGCCATGTGCGCCGGTGTGAGGATGATTGTATTGCATCAGAACTAATAAAAAGCATTCATTATGTGTTTGGTACTTGCTTAGACTGCATGTAAGTGTAAGCATACGTAATAAAATGTCGTGCACACAATCACTGATTTCATACATTTTCCATTTTATTCATTCCATTATATTTCCATTTTATTTATAGGTACATACATAATATGTACTATTCTTATTTTTCGTGTGCTTATGCATATTACTTTAAGCAGAAAACCAAATGTATATTTAATTATTTCTGATAGAATAAATGTCTCTACTTCTATACTTATATCGGTAACAAGCTCATGTTGCGTCCCTATTCTATCGCATATTCTAATATATTACAAACTCCCATACCGGCGCTCATGGCGCGCTCGGAAATTGGTCTGCTCTAGTCATGAATCTTGGGTATTAACGAATAGAAAAGAACATAAAATTACCGCCTGCGATATCAAAATATTGAGGAAAATAGTATGAGTTATGATAATACATTGAGACTTAAGAACAGAATGAACAAAAAGTCAATTTTTGGAGACTGTGTTTAAGCAAAATCTTAATGGTAAGGGATTTTATACTTGTAAAAAAAGAAGAATTAACGATAACTGTATTACCAAAAAAACTGGAACTACGAGATAAGGTGATAAGGAAAGTATTTCTATAAAACATTAGTGGGTTATAGATACTTTACTTATTGAAAATTACCATAGTTATGGCTTCATAACATTGAGGTGTTGGATAAAAATCTTATGGCCGTCAATTGATTTTAAGAATTTAAGTACGTTTGACAGAATGATATATGTAGAAAAGAAAAATGGTACACAAACAACATATATTGAATACAATTAAGAACAAGACATATATATAAACAAATACAATAATTCTCAATAATAATTATTTATTTTCAGTATGTAATGTATCATATTTCAAACTTTTTAATGTAATGACAGTTTTTACCGTACTAGTGCGGTAAAGAGAAGTTTAGCACTTTTCATTGCAATTGCTTTCACTTGAATGCTTGTTAAAAAAATAAACAACTTCGTAACTAGGGTATGTATTATGTATCGTAAAATTTCATTTTTTTAATCAATAAGAAAATTAGCATAATATATTCAATCCGAAAACGACTGTATAAGATCCATTATAGGCGTGTTTGTAAGATATTCGCGTTCAATCCAAGGGGTCTCGGGTTCGAATTATTGCGAATCCAACTTTTTTTATTTCGTAATGTTGCGCAATTTGATGTATTATTGTAGCTGATTAGAAATTATAATGGACAAGACCTAAATAGCTCAGTTAGTAAAGAGTTAGATAGGTAATTACAAGGTTTTGAGTTCGATTCCTATCGCCGCCTTTTTTATTGAGAATGCAGTTGTTCTTAAGTCTGAACTGGTGAGATCTCGAGTGGCCATAGAGATTGAGGACCCACGAAGATTGACGGGCAACTGAGTGCTGCCAAATATTCTCAAAACATTTCTCGGTTTTGGGACTCTTCCATCTATTCATGACTTACAGTAATATCGAACAACAATGGCCTGTCCTGTTGATTCGCCAAAGGCTCATGGACTGATTTTCGTGCCGATGATTCTCTTCGATAGACACATACCTATAAACGGTATAAGCTGTCGTGAAAGAGGAGATGCTGTAAGAATAGATCGGATTGTAGTCGGAATGAAAACGGGGAATGTTTTGCACATATTTTTATTAATTCTGTAAATATTCTGAATCCAAGAATTATCATGAAGGCATAGTCGAATATTGGGGTGTTGAAAACAAATATTTCCATGCCATGACAACGTTTACGTTCACGTCTTTGTTAAAATTACCAACGCTTGATCAACGTTAAACGTTGTCGTATACGTGTGATATTTTTTGATAATTAAGACACAAACCGAACATGTTTACGATAACATTAAAGTTTTAATAGCGATCTCTAAATGAAAATCCATAATGGAGTGTTCAGATATTTTAGTAGACTTCGAACAATTAGGTGTATCTTTTTTATGTGCGTATAATAGTTGAATACAGTTGGGGTATGCAAAATGTATTTGGTAATAATTTTTAAGACCTTTGCCATGCGCCAATTGGCTTGGTCCAGAAATGAAAAGCTATTTTTGGGGTATCTAAAAACTAGGGAATTTATAAAGGTTTTTCCTGGTTTTTAAAATAATTTTACTTGGAGTGTCGAGGATTTTAAGTCGCTTTAAGTTGTTTTTCATTGATTTTTCCATGCGCCAATAGGCTTGGTCCAGAAATGAAAAGCTGTTTTGAGGTGTGTGAAATCTAGAGATTTGACAATGGTTTTAGAGCAGTTTTGAGGTAATTTTAATTGATTTTTGCATGCGCCAATTGGCTTGGTCCAGAAATGAAGAGCAATTTTTGGGGTGTCTAAAATCAAGGCATTTTGTAAGTTTTTTAGATCTTTTTCGGATGGTTACTTTTGGGAAAACACTAAATTTGTAGGATTCTACCCTGTTTTTCGTGTGCCCAATTTTTGGTGGCCTACACATATTTGGGAACTTTTGGGGTGGATAAAAATTTATGATTTTTGAGAGGTTTTAGGCCCTATTCGGTTGTTTGCTTTTGGGCAAACAGCTAAATTTCTAAGATTTTGCCTTGTTTTTTAAGACGCCAAATGTCCTGGCCCACAAGTAACAATTTATATACTACTGAATGATGATGAACTTGGAAGAAATTATGAGGATATGTTTACCTTAGATGAAATAAAAAAGATTGAGAAATTATTAAAAATACAAATAGTTATAATTTGTTCAGAGAATTTCAATAATATAATTTATAAAGGTGAATATAGAAAATTAAAAATATATTTATATAAAAATAAAAATCATTTTGACGTTATAAACAGTTTAACAGGAATCCTGTTTTTTTCGTTTCCTTTATTTCTTCTCTTGAATATAATTTGTTAATAACTTTTTCTATTTCTTTATTACTTTTCTTTGAGTAATCTTCAAATGGATTAAATGCCTTTTTCCACTTGGGGGGAGCATTTCTTTGTCTTATTAGGTAATCTGGTTCAAATCTTTCCAACATAATTTCCTTTAACTTTTGTTGTTTAATTTTATCAAAATTTTCAGGATATATTTTTCTAACAATATTTTGTAAATTTTGTAATGTTGGTTTAATATTTAAATTATTAAATGTTTTTTTCTTCTGCACTTGTTGATCCATTTATAAGACAAAAAATTTATTAAATAATTTTGTTTAGTCTATTCTTGTGGATGTTAGTATTCAAGTGATCTTTAAGATAATATTTACGAACTTGTTTTCCACATTCACAATTAATTTTTTCTGAATTAATAATATAACTACATTCTTTACAGATAAAACCTATTCCATCTCCTGATAATTTATTATTATGAAATTGATCATAACACTTTTCTATTTTACAACAACTACACTTTTTTATTTTATTAATTCTGTTTTTATGAATATTAGAATTTAAATGTTTTTTTAAATATTTTTTATTTATTTTTTTCCCACATTCACAATCAACTTTTTCATCGTTATTTGTAATAACATAAACACATTGCTTACACCAAGATTGTAAATTATCTATAGTTATTTTACTTTGATGATATTCCTCAAAAGGTTTAGAAATATTACATTTAGTACAGGTTTTCATATTTATTAGAATAAAATTTTATTCAACAGTTGTTAATCTTAATAACAGATTTCTTAATTGTTCCAAGATACTCTTATTAGAACAAATTATATTAAACAAACTTAAATCAAATTTACCAGCTCTCACTAGATTATTTGTAAATTCATTAAATTCGTAATAAGTAGAATTTTTTAAAAAATATAAATTTCCATTAATATATCTAAATGCACTTGTAACATTTGTTGATATAGGGGAACAAAAAGAAGTGAGTTTAAGCGAAGAATTGCCGGTCATTGAAGCGCCTGAAAGTTTTTCTGCAAGTGATGAATGGCTAGACCGATGGAAAAAAAGACATGGTGTACGTCAACTGAAAGTTTGCGGGGAAAAGTTGTCTGCCGATGTATCTACCGCGAAAAAATTTGCAGAGAATTTTATGGAGCTTATGAAAGAAAATGATTTACAACCAGACCAGATCTACAATTGTGACGAAACCGGCTTGAATTACAAAATGTTGCCCTCAAGTACCTTAGCTTCAAATACGGAAGCTGGAGCACCTGGTTATAAACGTAGCAAAGAACGTATCACTGTTCTTGCATGCGCTAATGCTTCTGGGAGACACAAACTTCCATTATTATGTATCGGTAAGTCAGCAAAACCACGAGCCTTCAAGAATATTCGTCCCAATGCTTTTCCTGTTTTGTATAAAAATCAAAAAAAAAGGCTGGATGAATGCAAATTATTCAAAAATTGGTTTTTTGAAGATTTCGTACCAACAGTAGAGTCTTTTTTAAAAGAGCACGGATACCCCAGAAAATGTGTTTTGTTACTAGACAATGCTCCCACTCACCCAAGTGCGGAGCAACTTGAAAGTGGGGAAATAAAAGCAATGTTTTTGCCTCCTGCTGTAACTTCTCTCATTCAGCCCATGGATCAGGGTGTGCTGGAAAATTTAAAACGTAATTACAGGCGTTTGCTATTGGAGCATATTTTGGAAGAAGTAGATGAGGGTGCCAATCTCAGTGAATGTCTAAAGAAGTTAAACTTGAAAAATGTTGTATATTGGATAGCTTCAGCTTGGAATCAAGTAAAAGGTAGAACCCTGGAAAAATCTTGGTCAAAATTGATTCAACACGAGGAGGGACGTATGACAGAAGCAGAGTCCGATCATGAAGAAAGTTTACAGCAAATTTTCACGAAAATACCAGGATGTGAAAATGTTACGGAAACAGAAGTTAATGAATGGTTAAACAGTGATAATGTAGAAGATGAAATGACTGACCAAGAATTAATTGAAAGTGTTTGCAAAAATGCTAATGAAATAAGCAGTGATGACGATGACGAAGTAGAATGCACTGACAATATTCCAGTAAAAATGTCACATTCAGAAGGACTAGAAGCCTTGGAGAAAGCGTTAACTTATGTAGAACAACAAGAAAATGCAACTGCCGCGGATGTTCTTTTTATAAAACGTTGGAGAGACATTGCGGCCAAAAACAGAAGTAGTGCTAAACGAGTGAAGTTAAAAATTACCTCATTTTTAAACAGTAAAGTGTAGAATGGGATATATATCTTATATTTTACGTTGCATTTAACATGTCTTTTATGAATGTACATATATATTTAGGCATTTATGTACATACTATGTTAAAAAAAATTAAGTAATAAAAATTAAACAAATTATTTGTTGATGTTTATTTTTAAATTAATACATAAATTCAAGTAAAATATTTCTTCTTTACAAAATACTGAAAACAAAAAAAAATTATAATAAAAAAGTTATAAGGAATTAAAACCTCTTCGGTCATTTTGGGCCACCCTGTAGATCGACTCGTACTTAGGTATTTAGATTGTACTTAGGTAAGACGAAATGTTTAGCTGCCAGGATATTTTACAAAATTTTCGGGAACGTTTTTAGGATCTCTTTTTAATTTCTCCTCCATTAAATTTAAAAAATTTCTTAGATTTTTCCAAAAAAATTCTAAGAATTTTTTCTGAAATCTTTTCTGGAGTTTCTCATAAATTATTGTTCTGATACAACTAATTTTTTGAGAAATTTTTTCCAGGAAATTGTTTTCTATTTCTCTTTATGTCTAGTAATTTTTTGGATAATTTTAAAAAAAAATCCAGATTTATCAAAAATTCTTTGAAACCTGGCTACACTGTAAATTTTTGCAATTAGAAAATTTTCGAAAAATTCTGTAAATAATCTGCGATATGTTAATTGAAGTGTCCTTTAGTTTTGTTGACCTTATCCATGGAGATAAACCTCTATGGCTTTCATCAAGAATAACAAAAAAGTCAACTGTTAAAAATCTCCCTTTTAGCGAGCCGAGTCGATTCTACGATCAATAATTCTTGTAATGTATAATACTTTAAGTAGGTAAATTTGTAAGTTATGCAAATAATCACAATAGACAAACGGAAAAACTATACCACGTTATTTGATGTTATTATAGGATATAGCAAGGAATAAATATGGTGACGTATTTGAAATTTAACCATTTTATATGTAATAATACTAATAATGTATTTACCTTATTATTTACCTTTTTTTTTTACCTTTTATTATTAGGTATAATGCATATAACTTTGTAACATAAAAAATTTATTAAAGCAAAAATTTCTCTAAACTACGGAAAACCAGAAGACGATGTAAATACAAAACTAGAAACTGCGAATATAATTTGTAAACTTCCACATGATAATTTCTGATTAAAATGAACAAACTTTGGTTTTTAACATCATAAAAAGTTTTATTCCGCTCTGTAAGTAAAATCTCTAAAAGTAAAGTGCATTTATGGTTTTATACATACATTTACTAACACTATTTGTACATGGATGAAGGAAGTAAGTATTATAGAGGAAATCGTATTAAAATATACTCTTTGAATATAAAATATACTGGTATTCACACTTACTTGAATGTCGTGTTGATCGACCGCAGCAGCACAGATTAAATTCTATAGAATTTAATCTGTGGCGTAAGTAAGCGGTTGCGGTAGATACAAGAAAGAGGGAGGTGTTGATGTAAAAAAAAAAATGAAGACAATACCTCTGGTGGTTAATCGCACAACCATATAATTAATAGAAAAATGAAAGAATGCTATTTATTTACACGAAATTCTTATTTTAATATTCAATTGGTGCTGTGTTATAACGTGTGTTCATTTGAAAAGTCAATTTAGGTTACTTTGAAATTTTGATAGAATAAAACGCATATAGTTACAACGTAAATCCAAATGACATTTGACAATGTCAATTACATTTAAATAGTTAATTGACGAAGGAGATACTTGTTGAAACTTCATTATAACTCTAAGAAATAAGTAATTAGTTTCAAAAATTCTTTTATTGTAAATCACTACAATATTGTTTCGCCATACAATGTATTCAGTATTCATCCACCTGATGAAGCCATTGTATGGCGAAACAATGTTGTAGTGATTTACAATAAAAGAATTTTTGAAACTAGAAAAATTTTTGCAAATGACTCAAGAACCCCTAATACCAAATTTCGCTAAAAATTTTCAATTTAATTTCTTCTACATTTTTTGCTATCTGTATTTGTTATTGCAATAATAAGAGTGCCATGAAACAAAAAAAACGTCCACCCGTCCGTCATCGAACTGTTACATACATGAATAACATTTTCAACACTACTGGAAATGTTGCTAAACCACGTCAGCGAGAATTGAACAATCGAGTACACCATTTCGATGCAGTAATAGTTGCAGCGTAACGTAATAATCCTCACACGAGTTTAAGAGATATGGCTGGTAGAACGTACATTATCACTAGAGACCGGACACATCGGGCTGCAATGACGTCATTACAACAGACGATATAAATAATCTACAACATCTGTAAGTACATCACGCAGTTATTGAATAACACTATTCATTCGGTTAACCACACACAAAAAATAGATGTGGAGTTAACTGAATGAATAGTGCTATTCAACAACTGCGTGATGTACTTACAGATGTTGGAGACTATTTATATCGTCCGTCGTAATGAAGTCCATTTCAGCCCGATGTGTCCGGTCTCTAATTATCACCAACAATTCAAATAATTTCTATTTGATCAATACCTACTTAAATGTCTATCGGCCATTGCTCAGGAAAATTCAATTGTTACAATTGGAGTAAACTGTTTAGTGAATTGACGTTTGAACTGACAAATTATTTTCTTGCTTCATGGCACTCTTATTATTGCAATAAATGTTAAATTGTATCTAATTTATATTAGACTGGTGCCATCTACCGGTTAATGTATATTATTGTATTTGCAATGCATCAATTAAACAAGCAGTCTATTACGAGTAGCTGTATAGTAACAGTGTGTGTGTTTTACTTTCACATTTTATCCCTAAATATTAACAGGTTATGGGCCCAGGGCGTTCTATTGTGAAAGCTTAATTGCTTATACACGCGTTAGTACTGTTATTACGTAAAGTTAGACTCTCGCAATCGTAAATTCTTTTGTGAATAGTGTACGGTACGCGAAGTGGAAATAACAAAATGGCCGTCAACCATCTTGCGGGTATCTCAAAGTTACAAGGTCGTAAAAATTATGAGGAATGGTCGTTTGCCATAGAAAATTTTCTCGTACTTGAAGGCCTAAGCAAATGTGTAACTGGTGAAGAAACAGATACAGCACAGATAGCAAAAGCCAAAGCGAAGTATGTATTGTCTCTCGATCCTTCTTTGTACGTCCATGTTAAGGACGCTACCACGGCAAAAGAGGTTTGGAACAAGCTCAAGGACCTTTATGAAAATAAAGGGTTTACTAGAAAGATTGGTCTTCTTCGGAGTTTAATTTCAATGAGGTTAGAAAATTGTTCATCCATGGAAGAATACGTTAACCAAGTAATCGAGATTTCCCAGAAGCTCGACAGGACAGGGTTAAAACTTGATTTAATGTTGGTAGGAAGTTTACTTTTGGCGGGATTACCGGATCGTTTTGCACCAATGGTGTTGGCTATAGAACATAGCGGAATCGACATTACCAGCGATTCAATAAAAACGAAGTTGCTCGATATGCAGTTAGAGGGCGGTACCCATTCTACTTCAACAGCTGGTGCTTTCGTCGGTAAGGCAGGAAACCAGAAGTGGCATAACAACAAAAACACTAACAAATATCAAAGAAATAACAACAAACATAAAGAAATAATTTGCTTTAAATGCAAGAAACCCGGTCATTACATGTCAAAATGCCCTCAAGCAAATAATAATTCAAACAAGAATGGTGAAAGTAGTCAAATTAAAGGTGCTTTCAATGTTGTTTTTCTTAGCTCAAAATTTAACAACCAAGATTGGTATTTAGACTCTGGAGCGAGTATTCACTTAACTTGCAGGCAAGATTGGCTGAAAAATCAGAGAGAACCAACTCTAAACGAGATTATGATTCCTGACAGTACAAAAATTCCAGTGCAAAGTTGTGGTGAAGTTGAAATACTCACCAAAGTTGGTAGAACAAATATTGAAATAGAAATTAAAAATGTGCAGTACGTACCAGGTTTGACTACGAATTTATTATCTGTGAGTGAGCTTTTAAAAAATGGGAATTTTGTTGATTTTGACAAAGCTGAATGCAGAATCTACAGTGCTAAAAAAGTGTTGGTAGCTAAAGCTTTTCTAATGGATGGTGTTTATAGACTCGATGCCAGTGAAAAGTGCTTGTTTGGTGGACAGGCAGTGGTTACAGGTGAAACTTGGCACAAAAGGTTGGGTCACATCAACTCGAACTACCTAAACAAAATGAGGGATGGTCTTGTAAATGGTGTAAACTACAGTGGTCAGTTGAAAATTGATAAGAATAGTTGTGAAGTATGCTGTGAAGGAAAGCAATCGCGACAACCTTTTGGACATTCAGGTACAAGAGCAATTGGCTTATTAGATGTAGTGCACAGTGACGTAGTAGGACCTATGGAGACAACATCTATAGGAGGTTCCAAGTATTTTGTACAATTCCAAGATGACTGTAGTCGTATGTCATTTATTTATTTTGCTAAAACAAAAGATGAAACATTTGATAAAGTTAAGCAATTTCAGTGTTTAGTTGAGAAACAGACTGGAAGAAAAATAAAAGTATTACGAACAGACAATGGTGGAGAATATGTAAGTGTAAATTTCGAAAATTATTTAAGAAAACAGGGTATAGTTCATCAAACTACAAACCCCTATTGCCCTGAACAAAATGGACTTGCTGAAAGGCTAAACAGATCTCTTATCGAAAAAGCTAGGTGTTTATTATTCGAAGCAGGTTTAGAAAAACGCTTCTGGGCAGAAGCTGTAAACACAGCTTGTTACTTGAGAAATAGATCCGTAGTGTGTAATAGTTCAAAAACACCATATGAAATATTTTTTAATCAAAAACCAGATTTGAGTCATGTTAAAATATTTGGTAGTACAGCTATGACACACATTCCTAAAGAAAGAAGAAAAAAATGGGATAAAAAATTTGCAAAACTAATTTTAGTGGGATTTTCAGAAACAACAAAGGGTTATAAGTTGTATAATCCTGAAACAGGTCAAATGTGTACAAGTAGAGATGTACATATCATGGAAAAAGAAGCTAAGAGGTATGAAGACATGAACTTTTATATAGAAGAAAAGATAGACAATGAAGGTATTGAACAAAATGAATCAAATCAAGAACAAGAACTAAATTCAGTAGTTGAAGATTTATGTCCGGAGTGGGATATAGCAGATCAAACACTTTCCGAAAGTGAACAACCTGATGAAATGTATATACCTGATGATACAGACAGTATCGGTATTACAGAAGATGTCAGAAGGTCACAACGAGAAAGAAAACCAAAGATTCTTAGAGATTTTGTTATTATTTTACCCCAGAATGTAAGAATATTCAAGAAGATATATCAGTTTCAGTGGGAGATCCAGATTCAGTGAAAGAAGTACTTTCATCACCCGATCATCAGAAATGGATAAGTGCCATGACATGTGAAATGAAAAGTTTTAATGAAAATCATGCATGGGACCTAGTAGATCTTCCTGAAGGTCAGTTACCAGTGAAGTGCAAGTGGGTTTTTAAAAGAAAATACAACAGTGATGGCAGTGTTACTTATAGAGCGAGATTGGTTGCTAAGGGCTTTAGCCAGAGACCAGGTATAGACTTCGGTGAAACTTTTTCCCCAGTAGTCAAACATTCATCGTTGAGGCTGCTTTTGGCATTATCTGTGCAGCTTAATTTGAATACGCATCATTTGGATGTAGTCACAGCTTTTTTAAATGGTAAACTGGAGGAAACTGTATTCATGGAAATACCAGAGGGTTTCAATGGTGGTGCCTGTGGCAATCAAGAAACAAAAGTTTTAAAATTGAATAGAGCAATTTATGGCTTGAAACAGTCTTCACGGGTTTGGTATAAGGAAGTTGAAATTTTACTATTAAGTTTAAAGTATAAAAAATGCGATTACGAACCTTGTATTTTTTTCAGACGGGAGGATGGTTTCATAACTATAATTGCTTTATATGTTGACGATTTTTTATCTTTTCAAACTCTAGCCAGGAAGCAGTTTTTTTGAAGGAGCAATTGGCTTCAAAATTTAAAATTAAAGATTTAGGTAAAATCAAGCAATGCCTGGGCATGAGAGTGAGAAAGGATCCATGTAAAAATAAGATTTTCTTAGATCAGGAAGAGTATATTAATCAGATTTTAAAAAGATTTGACATGAGCGATTGTAAACCTGTAGGTACGCCCATGGATAAAAATATTGTATTTGATCAGGCAGATTTCAGCATTTGTAAAAAAGAACTGCCTTATCAACAACTATTAGGAAGTTTAATGTATTTGTCAGTGTTAACAAGACCTGATATTACTTTTGCAGTAAATTTTTTAAGTCAGTTTAATAACTGTTACAATGACCAGCATTGGAAGGCTGCTTAACGAATTCTCAGGTATCTACAAGGTACTAAATCGTTTTGCCTAAAATATGAAAAGGATAATTTAGATTTGACAGGTTTTGTTGATGCAGATTATGCTAGTAATAGTCATGACAGGAGGTCATATACAGGCTTCATTTTTAAATTAGCTGGTGGTGCTGTTTCATGGGAATGCAGTAAACAAAAGACGGTTGCTTTAAGTAGCACAGAAGCTGAATATATGGCTGTCACTGAAGCTTCGAGAGAGGCTATTTATTTTAAGAATGTATTATATGATTTTTTAGGTTCTTCTAAGGTTATTACTGTTTTTAATGACAATCAAAGCGCTCAAAAACTAGCATTAAATCCTATATGTCATAAGAGGACAAAGCACATAGACGTGCGTTACCATTTTATTCGAGAAGTTATTTCGAATAAATTAGTTGAATTAAAGTTTTTACCAACCAATGAAATGGTGGCAGATGTGCTGACTAAAGGTTTGTGTTTATCCAAACATTCAAAATTTAGTAGTGAGCTAGGTTTAATTAGAGTTAATATTAATTAGATAAGTGGGAGTGTTAAATTGTATCTAATTTATATTAGACTGGTGCCATCTACCGGTTAATGTATACTATTGTATTTGCAATGCATCAATTAAACAAGCAGTCTATTACGAGTAGCTGTATAGTAACAGTGTGTGTGTTTTACTTTCACATTTTATCCCTAAATATTAACAATAAATTCTTTTATTGTAAATACACTACAATATTGTTTCGCTATACAATGGCTTCATCAGGTGGATGAAATACTGTAATACAGTAATACTGAAATACAGTATTTCATCCACCTGATGAAGCCATTTATGGCGTAACAATATTGTAGTGTATTTACAATAAAAGAATTTTTGAAACTAGAAGTTTAATTACTTATTTCTTAGCGTTATAATGAAGTTTCAACATGTATCACCTTCGTCAATTAACTATTTAACAAACTATTATCTACGGATAGCATAAAAATGTAGAATTTAAAAATGAAAATTTTTCCGCGAAATTTGATATTAGGGGTTCTTGAGTGATTTGTAAAAACTTTTCCTAATACTTTTTTGCTCTATCTTAATCGCTAGCATGACTTTACTTGAAACCGTACTTTTATTTTATAATTATAGTTGGCTAGATATTGACTTTATAAAAACTCTATTCGCACAAAAAGGTGCATTGTCATGGCCTACACAACTGATAAAAATTTTATATTAATTGCTTTTAAAATAAAAAAGTTATTTTGGTATCCCCATGAAAAGTGAAACACACTGTATATATATATCAAAGTGATCATATATATATATTTTTTTTGTTTTAATGGTTGATACTGAATTCATATCGTTTTTTTAAATTTGATGAATATACGAGTTAACTGTTGCCTTTTCTTTACCTTTTTTTTTTCTTTAGCAAATTTGAAAGTTTCAGATTGCAGGTATCCTGTGTCCCATTTCGCTGTTTCAAATTTAGCAGCCTGTACGCGCATGCGCCTATGATCGCGTGATCCCTTTTCTCCGTTTTCAGATCTGAGCTTCTGTAAGTAAAATTGAGTGGTACTACCTACTATCAGTGGCGGCTCTTTAATGAGAGCAAGTGAGCAATTGCACCCCTGGAATTATGAAACAAAACAAACCAAGCGGCGACTAACTGTGAAAGTATTTATTTATTATGTATTCATAGTTATTGACGAGGAACGTGGCACGCTAACAACGTACATACACCAATCGTCGTCACAGATATACTGAGCAAAGCCCAACTGTTGCTCTGTTAAGGCATTAACATTACATTGATGGTGGGGAGAACTGTATTTTGCCGTACTTCAATGTCGTATAATACATAGCGTTGGAGCAACTGAACCAGACTGCTCTCGGGCGTTGTTACAATAATTCCGTGTCTTTTTTAGAGAACAACGCGTTTTCGCGTTAACGTATAATGAAAAAATCGCTGTAAAAAATCTTAAACGGCCGATGCCTCAATTATGTAGAAAATAAACAATCTGTTAAAGGTAAAGACGTTATAAGAAAATTCAAAATGAATATTTATCAGAAAAATTACTGGATTTGTAGGGGTGAAATTAAAAATACTTTGTTTTCTTTTCCGTGTCTTTTGTTTGGTGGTAAACCGTCTTGGTCAAAGAACGGAATAAGAGACTTGATTCATCTTAGTGCTAAAATTATTAAACATGAAAATTCCGAAGAGCATTTGCAAAATATATTTAGTCTAAGAATGTTAGGAAAAAATAACATACAGAATGTTTTAGATTCATCATATAGAAAAGCAATTCAACAACACAATGAAAAGGTAACAAAAAATAGGCATGTGTTAAATTGCATTAGATTTTGTGGCGCGTTTGAACCGGCACTTCGGGGTCATGATGAACAGCAAACGTCGAATAACAAGGGCATTTTTCGGGAATTGATCAATTTTACGGCAGAATTGGGTAAATCGCTCAGAGATCACATCGAAGCAGCACCGGTTTTTAAGGGATTATCAAAAACGATACAGAATGAGCTGCTTGATGCAATGTTGAACGTGTATCATGAACAAGTTGCCAGTGAAATTAAAGCAACCGATTTCATATCTGTGATAGCTAATGAAACCACAGATGTGTCCAATCAGTTTCAGTTGGAGGTTGTTTTAAGATATATTGTGAACGCGAGACCGGTCGAAAGATTTTGGAAATTTCTTCTGCCTAGTGGACATGATGCTAATTCTTTATCTGCCTCCATCCTTAACGAAATTAATTTGCTTGTTGATGGCCCAGAAAAACTGATTGCACAGAGCTATGATGGGGCAGCAGTCATGAGTGGTGCTATTAACGGCGTGCAAAGACATGTCCAAGACCAGTATCCAAGGGCTAATTTTGTACATTGTTATGCACATCAGACTAATCTAATTATGTCATATGCTACATCGAGCACTAGAAATTGCAGTTTTTTTTGCCAATCTGACGGGATTATGTACATTTTCTCCACTTCACCACAACGAACTGCAAGATTGGAAGAATTCCTTCAGAGAAAAAGCTTACCGTGTTCTTCAAAAATAAGATGGAACTTCAATTCTAGGACAGTGAATACAATATATGAGCACCGAGAAAAAATAATTGAAGCTCTAGAACAAATCGAGGGAGAAGTTAGTTTACAAACTACCATTCATCAAGCTAGTGCCAATTTGCGAATTTTAGAGGAAAATTTTATCTATTGGTAAACTTTCTTTCATAAAATTATGCCACATGTGGACATATTGTTTAATCAATTACAAAATGTCAATACAGATGCATTAAAAATCAAGAATTTAGATAATTTTGAACGCGCTATTGGAAAAATTCGAACCGAAATCGCCGACACAGATTATCAGTTGGTTAAACAAAATGACCCAGAACTGACTCCTCGGCCATCAAAGCGGCGAAGAGTAACTGATGGCAGTCAAAGAAGGAGGGAAACTATTGAAGTGTGCGATATTATTTTGCTAGAAATAAAAACTAGATTTCGGTATACAGGGCACTTAATATTAGCAAACTTAATTTCTTTTAAACAGTTCTCCTCTTTCCAAAAAAAATTTCCGGAAGATTGCCTTAAAAAAGCAGTAAAATTTTATCCATGCCTCAATGAAAGCAGACTACGAACTAAATTAAGCGTTCTATATTCTAGAGAAGAATTTAGGCAAAATATAGAAGTCGGTGCTGTAGGTCTGCTAGGTCTTCTGCTGGATGGATTAAGCGACACCTTTAATGAAGTTGTTACGCTTTTAAAAATTGTCATTACAATCCCAATGACAACGTCCGAAGCGGTACCCCAGTTTTCACGGCTGAAGAGAATAAAAACTTTCCTGAGAAATACAATGAAAGAAGAGAGATTAAATTCCCTTACTATGTTATCTTGTGAAAAAGAATGTATAAATGATTTCCCAAACTTTAATGAAAAAGTGATAGAACTGTTCTGCAAGTCAAAGCCACGCAAAATGAACTTCGTTTATCGTCGATGTAATTAAACTGTGTAGTGTAATATTTACTATTCCCTCAAAACAAACTCTACAATGAACGGTACCTGTCTGCAACAGTACGTCGATGAAATTTTATAAGGATTGGGTAAGCGTTTTTGTATTACACTTTTTAATTTTGAAATTATGCACTCCCTATGTGAACCACCCCGAGCCGCCACTGCCTACCATCATTTTGTTTGGTCGCCCACGCCGTCTCCATCGACTAAGGGCATACATAATAAAAACAAACTCCCACGATACGACCACCGGTTTCGATCTGTTTTCGGCCATCTTCATACGCCATCGCTGCGCCTGTAGGTAGCAGTGAAAACGATTTTTTTTTTTAAGGATTATTCAAATACTCAAACAACAAAGTAGTTTATTTAGTCTTATTTTTTTCAACAATTGTTGTACACCTATCTATACACAATAATTTGTTATTGTTTGAATAACACTTAATTCTGTACATAATAAAATATTTATTGAAATGTAAAATATTTATAATTTTAGTGCTTAGCATTGTGAGATGACGATGATTATATTAAAATTACTGTATACCAAACAACGTAATACTGAAACAACGAATAAGCACCTGTACAATATAAACAATCTAAAATTTACTAATAGTAATTAATATTAATGTGGAATGAACGGAAACATTCTTGCTCGGTCTCTTTTTTTTTACAAACAAACCCTCACCACTATGCTACAATATTCTAGGATTGCGTAACTAATATCGTCGTATCTTATCTAGTTTTTTTTTTTTAATATAAACAATTTATTATACATTACGTCCGTAGACGTATTTAACGTCAATGAAAGATACAATTTTACATGGAATTTGATAGGACAAGAAACTTTAAAGATCACATACAAGTGAGGCTTTACATTGAATAAATACATATATTATTGTTATTGCACATAAACTTAATCTTCCAAATTTCTAAAGGCCTGTTGAATATCTTCGTAGAGTTGATCAAAATCTGCCTTGATCTTGGCTTCGCCATCTTTAACGGGGTCCTTGAATTTCATGCTGCTCAATTGGTACAGGATGTTGCCCATGGAATCTCTGATTACGTTCCACGTGATTTTGTTTTCTGATTGCGCCGTTGTTTCGACCGCGTGCCTGGCCATGTCGTACAGGCCGATCATGTTCTTGAGCATGCCCACCGTCTTGTAAAACGGACAGAAACGATCGTACGCGGAGTAAGAGTTCTGTTGCAGGAAATCTTCTTTCAGCAATTTGGCAACTTCGAGGGTGATCTTATCTGATTCCGCGAGCGAGGCTTTACCGACCAATTGTACAATTTCGGATAAATCTTCTTCTTCCTATAGCATTAGAGAAATTTTTTAATCATAAAATTAAGTTCAAACATTAATTATATTTAAAAAGTATTTCATTGGACTGTTGCTAAGAAAAAACTTTAAAAAGGTGTAAACCACATTAACCCTAGAATACTAAACCGTCGTAAAATTTACGTCGTAAAATTTACGCATTGTTTAAGTTCGGCTATTTTCGGTGATAGGAGACGATTGCTATTTTTAGTACCTTTCTACATTAGTGTGAACGTTACGGTGCTGCAGTCATATTGTCCTATTAGCGAATTTTTATATAGTTTTTAGCCACCGCGTCGTTAAATTTACAAGTGATTAGTATTAATGCAAGGTTTGTTTTGGTAAACCTAAATTGTGTTTTTGTAAATTATTGCTTTTTATTCTCATTTATTCAACATTTGACAAATTCTTCTAAGCAAAATGGCAGCTAACAGGAAGCCATTATCAAGCAAGGAAATTTCTGACGAAATTGAAAGGATTATTAATGCAAGGTTTGTTTTGGTAAACCCAAATTGTGTTTTTGTAAATTATTGCTTTTTATTCTCATTTATTCAACATTTGACAAATTCTTCTAAGCAAAATGGCAGCTAACAGGAAGCCATTATCAAGCAAGGAAATTTCTGACGAAATTGAAAGGATTATTAATGCAAGGTTTGTTTTGGTAAATCCAAATTGTGTTTTTGTAAATTATTGCTTTTTATTCTCATTTATTCAACATTTGACAAATTCTTCTAAGCAAAATGGCAGCTAACAGGAAGCCATTATCAAGCAAGGAAATTTCTGACGAAATTGAAAGGATTATTAATGCAAGGTTTGTTTTGGTAAATCCAAATTGTGTTTTTGTAAATTATTGCTTTTTATTCTCATTTATTCAACATTTGACAAATTCTTCTAAGCAAAATGGCAGCTAACAGGAAGCCATTATCAAGCAAGGAAATTTCTGACGAAATTGAAAGGATTATTAATGCAAGGTTTGTTTTGGTAAACCCAAATTGTGTTTTTGTAAATTATTGCTTTTTATTCTCATTTATTCAACATTTGACAAATTCTTCTAAGCAAAATGGCAGCTAACAGGAAGCCATTATCAAGCAAGGAAATTTCTGACGAAATTGAAAGGATTATGAATGGAGAGATTGATGCAGACAACCAAGTTGAAAATGACTTTGAAGACGATTTTAGTGATCTTGAAGATGTTCTAGAGCAAGAAGAAATACATAGTGATGATAGCTTAGGAGATGCTAGCGATGATGATAATGATTTCAATGAAAACAACGAGAATTTTCTAGTTATTAGCGATACTTTGAATAATGCAGTAAAAGTTACCCATAGAAATCATTCGGTAGGAATTAGCGAAGATGAAGTACAAGACGGGTACAGAGTACAGGATACAGAAATGAACGAAGAAAACGATGCTGCAGCAAATGATGTTGAAGAGGAAGTAGAGGATGTAGCAATGAACGATGAAGAAAATGCAGTATATAATGATGTAGAAGTCGAAGAAGATGATGATGATAACATACCATTAGCAAGAATTGCTCAAATTCAAAGTAAAGTGTTTATTCTTCAAGCTAATTCTGTCAAAGGTAGAAATAAACATCGGTGGTACACCAAACAACTTACAAGATCTAGAAGAACGGCTGCACGAAACATAATTAATTTTTTTGCGGGAAGCGCAAATAATGCAAGAGAATTACTCGACCCTACCCAATGCTTTCTACATTTTTTTAGTGATCAAATAATTCAGGAAATTGTAACACACACAAATCAGCATATTCAAGATAACTCTGCCAAGTATGCGAAACAAACGTCCACTATTAGTCAAACTTCTAAAGAAGAAATTCGAGCCCTTCTTGGACTTTTGATTTTCTCAGCAGTTATGAAAAACAATCATCTTTTGGTAAGAAAAATGTTTGATACCAAATTATCAGGATCTATATATAGAGCAACAATGAGTTCTGACCGTTTTCAATTTCTAATCAATTCATTGCGCTTTGATGATAAGAATACCAGAGCTGAAAGAAGAAAAGTTGATCCTTTCGCACCCATTCGTAGCATTTGGGATGTATTTATCACTATTTGCAATACATCTTACACTCCAACTTCATACACAACCATTGACGAGCATCTTTTTAGCTTTTCGTGGAAGATGTCCATTTCGTATGTACATCCCAAATAAACCCGCCAAATATGGGATCAAAATTGTTATGCTCTGCGACTCGAGCACCAAGTATATGATTGATGCTAGCCCATATTTGGGAAAACGAACAAACACAGGAGGACTTCCTCTTTCCAATTACTATGTCAAAGAATTAACAAAAACCATCCGCGGCAGTAAGAGAAACGTGACGATGGACAACTGGTTAACTTCAGTACCAGTTGCAGAAGAACTTCTAAAACCTCCATATAATCTTACTATCGTTGGTACTATACGAAAAGATAAACCCCAAATACCTCCTGAAATGATTTGCTCAAGAAATAGAAAAGTTGGAACGTCCATGTTATGTTTCGACAAAGAAAAAACATTAGTTTCTTTCAAAGCAAACAAAAAGAAAATTGTTACCCTATTGTCTACAATGCACCAAGAAGGAAGTATATACCCTGAAACTTCTAAGCCAGAGATTATACATTTCTATAACTCGACAAAATCTGGAGTTGATTCGTTGAACCAAATGTGTTCTAATATGAACTGCAGAAGAAAAACCAGAAGATGGCCTCTGTGCGTATTTTACGATATGATTAATATAGCAACCATAAATGCCTTTGTCATTTATTGCTTCAATATGAATAGGGCAAATCAAAAACCTGTGAGCCGCCAAGAGTTTATGTTAAGTTTGAAAGATGGACTTATAAAACCCTGGTTAGAAATCAGAAAAAATATCACAACTTTGAGGCGTCCAATCCGACAAGATATTTGCGATATCTTGGAAACTGAATTGCTCACGGATCCACCTATCCATGCTGCTAACAGGCGTATAGTTTGTAGTTTTTGTCCAAGCCGGCTTCGTAAAATGACAACACACTATTGTCTAAGATGCAAACGATCATCTGTGGTCAACATCGATCATTTTGTTGTCTAGATTGTTCTAAGTAATTTGTTTATGCAGTTCAAATGTGTTTTTTTTTCTTTAAAAGAATGTTATTATAATTTTTTTACGAATAAAGTAAAATAAAATTAAAAAGAGAAACCAAAAATGCTTTTTTTGAATTCGTAGTAAATTCTGCGAGAGTTTAGCAATCATGTAACATCAAAACTAGTTTAGTATTCTAGGGTTAATAAGGATGCACGTTTGGAAGCAAATGCAGCGTCGTAATGAAAGAGGCTTGTGAATTATATTTAAATGTACATATTGCTATGGATTTTTCCCTAAATTATATTTGAAATTTATTTAAAAATAAATGTACATTGTTTTTGGATATCTGTGTATATCCGTTATATTTAGATAAAATATGTGCAAGCAAAAACTAGATTTTTGAAGGTCTTTATGTGAAAGCGAACGTAGTGACGATATTGAGGGAGAGACGAAGTTATACCTTTAAACAAGAACGTTCTTTTTCTGTAAAAAAAATATATATTTTTAATTAAATTCGGGTTGAATTTATTGAGTTAATTAGTTGATGGTGTTTGATTTTCAATTCCCGTATATTCGACGAGATTGTATTCTCGTAATTTTGATAGTATTTGATTAAACAACGTTTTTCTTGTCAACGTGTCTCCTATACAGGGTGAGTCGTGAGGAATCGACCAAACTCAAGGAGTGTATTCTACTGGTGAAAGTATGTAATGTAAAAAAACTCAAATGTTGTTATCCGATTTTTATTTGTTTTCGAGTTATAGCGTAATTAAAAATGTAGATTTAGTATACCATGTTTATTATGTATGTATTCGTAAAAACAGTGAAACTCCGGTAGCAATTCATTATAGGGAAGTCTTCCTAGCTGAAGCGCTACCTGTTCGTGGTTTTCCGAACTAGCGGTAGTGACATTGAAAGCAGTCGAGAAATAGTGTAGAGTGGTTTGTATGCCTAATGCGTCCAATGTCACTACCTCTAGTTCATCGTTGATATAGTGAGGGCGCTGCCATCATAAAAAATGTTCCCTACACCTTGGAGTAAATTATAACATTGTGTTCGGGTATTGTGACATTGACTTGACGTTTGTACGACTATAGTGTAACAAACTAAAATGCCACACACTTATTCTAATTTAGAATATGCTATTATGGGGTTTGGTTATGGACTTTGTGATGGGAATGCTACAGCTGCTGCTAATGAATATCGTCAACGGTTTCCACATCACAGACATCCTAATACAACTGTATTTATTAGTGTATTCAACACATTGTGCGCGACCGGAAAGCTTCCCAGTGTAAACATAATATCTGAACGAGGCAGTCGACAACAATTACAAGAAGTAGAAGATATTCTGGATGTAGTAGAAGAAGACGCAACTACCAGCTCACGGAGAATTAGTATTCAATTGGGCATTCCACAAACAAGGGTGATAAAAACACTCCACGAGCATGGTTTACGTCCGTACCATGTACAAAGAGTACAGCACCTACAACGAGATGATAATCGTAGACGTATGGAATTTTGTCGATGGATAAATGATAATCCTCGTTTTGTACCGCGTATACTGTTTACGGATGAAGCGACATTCACCCGTGACGGTATTAATAATTGTCATAACCAGCATGTATGGTCAGACAAAAATCCACACGCAACAGTCGAAAGTAACTTTCAACATAAATTTTCGGTAAACGTGTGGTATGATCGATGGTTTTTTAATTGGTCCTTACATTTTTGAGGATCGCCTCACGGGAGACACCTATTTACATTTTTTAGAAAATGAACTGCACGGACTGCTAGAGGATGTTCCCATAAACATCAGAATCCAAATCTTCTACCAGCACGATGGAGCGCCTGCACATTACGCTCGTGCAGTCAGGCAACATTTGGCTGAAAGGTTTCCAGGGAGTTGGATTGGACGTGGTAGTCACATTGGTTGGCCTCCTAGGTCTCCAGACCTCACGCCACTCGATTATTGTTTATGGGGGTTAAAAAATGAAGTGTATCAAGTAAAAGTGGACACTCGTGAAGCACTAATTCAACGGATTATGAATGCTGCTTACAATATCAAACATCAACCTGACGCAATCAGGAACGCAACCAGCGCCCTTGGTAGACGATGTAAAAAATGTTTTGAAATGAATGGCGGTATTTTTGAAAATATATTATAAAGAACGATAATACCAATAAAATACAAAAACTTCAATGTATGAAATTTTGTTTATTTTTAATTACGCTATAACTCGAAAACAAATAAAAATCGGATAGCAACATTTGAGCTTTTTACATTACTTTCACCTGTAGAATACACTCCTACAGTTTGGTCGATTCTTCACGACTCACCCTGTATAATTTTTTGTGTAAGTAAAAATATATATTTATAAGACTTCTTATTAATTCAAAGAGTTTTTTTAAGATTGTATATCAATTGTATTAATATTATTAGTTAAGAGTCTTAATTAGTTGAGATAAATGATTAAGAATATTTTTAAAATTTCTACGTAAAGAAAATATATTTGTAAAATTTTATTCGTTTGGAATTCAAGGGAATTTTTTTGTTACATGTGAGCGCGCATGTAGTAGATTTTTGATCGTGTTTTCAAGTTTTATTTATACTATGTTGTTCTCTGGGGAGAAATTAAAAATAAACTTTGTTATTTTAATTAAGTTGATCGGAAGTCATTAGAGGAAGTTTTAATTCACTTAGCGGTCATATTCAGTGAATCGTTTTACCTCAGAAGTTGTATATTGTTAAATACACAATCTTTATACTTTATAAAGATAGATTTTTTTCTTTTTTTGATTTTTTTTTGTATTATTCATTTAAATTTTATATTGTGCTCGTTTAATTTAATAAACCTTTTACTGCGCATTTATTATTAAAAGAAGTAAATTAAAAAGATAACTATCATATTTGTCAAGTACGCTTGATTGGTGCCTAGTAATATTCCAGTTCCACGTTTCCGATTGGAACCCTGAGAAGAAAGAAGTCTCATTGTTGGATATCAACTGGCTGAGTATCCTAGTTGGGTAGATTAGTTGTGGATGGTGGTGCAGTAAATATATAAACCACAATTCATAGCAATATGTTTCCGATATGTGGCCAGTGTCAAGCAGAGCTGCGATATAGTACAATTTCTTCGTGTAAAGTGAAAAATAAATCAATAACCTCGAAAGCTATAAAAAGACCGTTCTACCACGAAGCACAGAAATTAATAAGTAATAAGTAAATTTCCGGATTTAGTTTACGCAGGTACTACAATATAATGCAAAGTTTGTGAAATACCGCTTTAGCGTACAACAAAATATAACTGTCAAAGGCATGTGAATAGTGCAAAGCATATTCGGAAAAAAAATGGTGACGTATTTGTGTTCGAGTTATGTATAACTTTAATGTTGTGTAATGGTTCGTAACTTTAGTACAGAAGAAACCAATTCGTTTTTCTTGAAAAAAGTACGGAAAATGAACGTTACCTAGACATTTATACGGTAAGTATTCCAGCACGCTTTATAAATTTATAACTTTATTATTTACTATTATACATTTATTACGTATCAGTGTGCATCGGTATTTTAGAAGTAATAATCTTAATCTCTATGGACCGTTAGCACCGCTGTCGGAAACATATTGCTAAGCGAGATATGTAATTTAAACCCCCGCACAACTTACAAAGATAAACTTGGACTATTTTTATCCAAAGCAGGCAACACGGTCAGTTCACAGTAACAATTTCATTAGTCTCTTACCTGTAAAATTTCCTTTACTTTAGTACGAAGTGGTACAAATTCTGTAAAGTTCTTGTCATAGAAGTCATCTAAAGCGCGAATATATTTTGAATATGAAATAAGCCAGTTAATAGACGGGAAATGTTTCCTCTGGGCCAATTTCTTATCCAACCCCCAAAACACTTGTACGATACCTTGAGGAGAATAAAATTAATTTCCCATAATTTGCATTATTAAATATCAAACTCACCTAGAGTGGCAGATGTTACTGGATCGGAGAAATCACCACCAGGTGGCGATACGGCTCCTACGATGGATACAGAACCTTCCCTATCGGGATTACCTAAACATTTAACGCGACCAGCACGTTCGTAGAAGGAGGCCAATCGGGCGCCTAGATAGGCTGGATAACCGGAATCAGCAGGCATCTCAGCCAAACGACCTATTTAAAGACATATCTCAGTAGCCAAATAAAGGTTACAGAACGTTTACAGTACCTGAAATTTCTCTCAAAGCTTCGGCCCAACGTGATGTCGAGTCAGCCATCATAGATACGTTGTAACCCATATCACGGAAGTATTCAGAAAGTGTAATTCCGGTATAAATGGAAGCTTCACGAGCTGCGACGGGCATGTTAGATGTGTTAGCTACTAAAGCCGTACGTTTCATAATAGATTCCGTTTGACCATCGATTTCTACAGTCAGTTCAGGGAAATCTCGCAGTACTTCAGACATTTCATTACCTAAATATGAAAAAAAGCATATAAAAAGTTTTTTCCCGGGTATATTTAAAAAGAAATTACCTCTTTCACCGCATCCTACGTAAACAATGACATCTGAATTAGAGTATTTTGAAAGTGATTGGGAAATTACAGTTTTTCCGCAACCGAAAGCACCAGGAATTGCAGTAGTTCCACCTTGTACGCATCTGTAATAATAATCATAACAAAAACATATAAATTAATCTTTCAACTATTAAATGGGGAACAATTCGACGTTTTTTTATTACATATTTCGATAAATCGTCTTTAAAAAAGACAAGTTTAATTGATTATTTAAAAAAAATCAATTTTTTCGCTTGTAATTAAATAAATAAAATGCTTGTAGCGTCACTACACTTTCATTCATAAAACTCGCTCTTCATAGTATGTGGCAACACTGTGTAGAAGAATGGTTCACCCAGAATTCACGTCGCTGTTTGTTTACTGTCAGCAATCGTATCATAAACACGTTGACATTTGTTTGGTTTTGAGGTTAGTGTATTTTAATTCGTTGCAAGTTTAAAAACATTGCAGCTGATCTATCAAAAAATAAATGCTGTTTGGTCCGGCCACCAAGAGTTATTCAAGGAACAAGGCTAACCAAAGAAGAAGTCAGAATGAGCAAGCGAGTTGCTGCTATTCGCGTTCGTATAGAGAGAGTTATAAGTCGGATTAAAGAGTTTACAATGCTAACTCCTCATGCAACTGTGGACAAAAATCTTATTAATTTACTTGATTTTATAGCTGTAATTGCTTGTGCTGTTATAAATAGAGCTGAGGATGTTTGCGATACGGCAGGACCGTATGTAGTGCATCCCCACCAGCGTATAAACACGATGCAGCGAAACACTTTAGTTAGTCGTGAACTGGCAACGTGATCGTGTTGTCTTGAGCTCTATTTAATAAGTATGACGGACGTGCCCAAGCCAAGAAAGCGCCCATTGTATAACGACGTGAAGAAATTTATCCGAGACTTTCCCGATTTGTATTATAATGGAGCAAAAGTGGTTTGTAAATTATGCGATAAACAGTTACTTTGCTGGGACAAATACGACTGTAAAAGACATGTTGAAAGTGTACACCACAAAGACAAAAAAAATAATGTGCTGTCTAAAACGCAATTCATTTTCGATTTATTGACAATGCTACTCGTCTGCGATGTGCCAGTTCACCTGCTAGATAAAAAAGCCTTTCACGACTTTTGGAATAAATACAATTCCAACAAAAAGCTACCGTCACGGAGAACGTTACTCACCTATTTACCAATTGTGCGTGAGGACATTGAAAACAGAATAAAAGCAGTAGTAAATGATAAACAGTTATGGGTATGTGTCGACGAAACGGCAGATCGAAAAAAACATTCTATTGTGAATATTATAGTGCGTGTACTAGATCCTGTCAAATCAACATTTCCCATTTTATTAGCCAGCAAAAGATTGGAAAAGTGCACTAGCGAAGTAATTACGAAGGTAGTGCTCGATACGCTACAAAAATTTCAAGTTTCAACTAATCAACTCCTGATGTTTATGAGCGATGGTGCTGCGACAATGCGTTCTGTAGGCCGTTCTCTTAAAGCAGATTGTGAGAGACTTTTGCATGTGACATGTAAAGTTCATGCTTTACACCTTGTGGCACAAACTATTCGGCAATGTTATCCAGAGGTGGATGCATTAATAGCAACCACAAAAAAAGTGTTTCTAAAATCTCCCAAACGAATTCGAGAGTTTCACAGTCGGTGCCCTGGTATTCCCGAACCACCAGAGCCAATCCTTACACGTTGGGGAAGTTGGTTCAAGGCGGCATTTTATTATGCCAAGTATTTCCAACAAATAAAATCTGTGGTTCTACAATTCAATCCTGCCGAAGCTGTAGCCATTAAGGAAAGCCAGAGACTCTTTCAAAACCCTTCCCTTGATGCAGATTTACAAACTATTTATAACAATCATATAGGATTGTTTAACGCAATCGAGAAATTTCAAAATACTGCATTATCGTTAGCGGAGTCATTGCAAATACTGGACGATGTACACGCCCAGCTATGCGCAGTAAATGACAACAAAAATGTTAATGTAATAGAAAAGTTCGAGAGTGTGATAAACAATGATTTTGATTTTACCAGATTAAAACAAATTAGTAATGGTGCAAGTGTAGATTCGGTTTCTATCTATAAAGATTATTTTAATTGTGCGTGTGTTACATCCGTAGATGTCGAGCGGTCTTTCTCAAAATATAAAAAAAATTATTCATCACGGCGTACATCGCTCACCGCTACAAATATGGAAACGTATCTAATGCTACAAACTTACTGCAAGTCTTATCCACTTGGCGCTATGCTATAATAATCGTAAATAAGGTAAATGTGTTATTTATATACAGTACACATAACTGACATACCTAAGTGATATAAATAGCGAATGCATGTAAAGCAATAAAATCACGCATGCATCACCGATCGAAACAAGGTCATTATATTCGTGCGTTTAACTGAATACTATCCTGGCACACCGCAAACATCCCCAGCTCTAGTTATAAATATGCAAGGTACACTAATAAAACATTTAGACAAATATACTTTAAGATTTTTTATTTATTGTATAACAATACATTCATAAGATAGATAAACAGGTAGGTGTAAGTATTAAGTTTTTGATACAAAGCAATACAGAAATATAATTAAATAACTTCTATTATTATACAGAATAAAATTTTATTAATTAAAAAATAATCATAAATGGAAGAAAACAATGCAACTGCACAAAATATGCAGTTAGAAAAGTCAGTAGACAAATATAAATGCTCAGACAAGATAATAATCATGTTTTTATTTATATAATAAACTAAATAATTCTTATACAAAAAAAAGGTTTAAATATATCAATACGTTAAGCACGTATTACGAATTTGTTACAAATAAAATAGACATGCAATATACGCATCTGTAACTGTACACATGGACAATACACCTCTTATTTTCCAGCATTTACTTCTGCTTAAGACACGTGTTTCTGCCATTTACTATTAGGCGTCATCAGTTAAGCTAGTGAAGTAATTAAAGCTTTTATATGAGACTTAAATTTTGTTGTGGTCGGAGTTGTCTGATTAATAAATAATCGTGTGTTGTGTGTTTTTGTGCGGTCCTGTGTTGCGTGTGTGTAGTCTGTGTGTTTGTCGCTTTTTGCGTTTAAGTCACTGGTCATGGGTTTTTTGCGTTTCAGTCATGTGTGTGTTTAATGTTTGTTGTTGTAGAGTGTGATTATTTTCTGTGTTTGCGTTACGAAGTATTGTATCTGTTCTGTTGTTGCGTTTGTGGAGTGTAATGCTATTAGCATATTGCCTAAGGCAAGTGCTAGTTCGTCAGTTGTGTTAGGTGTTGTGTTTCTTTGTTTTTGTGTCCATGGGTTCGTTGTTGGTGGTGGTGCTGGTATGTATTCGGGTTTGGGTGTGGTTTTGTTTACAGGGTTGTTTGGATTGTTAGGACAGTTAAGGAAAGTGGATAAGTGAGGACCACCGCAGTTTGCACACTTTGGTGGGGTTGTTTTGGGTTTTGTACATAGGTGTGTTGAGTGTTCGTCTCCGCATTTCGTGCATTTGTAGTGTATGTTACAGTTTTTTTGGTGGTGTCCAAATGTCTGACATTTGTGGCATTGTATTATGTCTGTCCGTTTGT
Organism: Melolontha melolontha; assembly: GCA_935421215.2. Taxonomy (NCBI): domain Eukaryota; kingdom Metazoa; phylum Arthropoda; class Insecta; order Coleoptera; family Scarabaeidae; genus Melolontha; species Melolontha melolontha. Next base: position 172,267,103 of record OW285238.1, read on the forward strand.
TTAGTGGTTCGATTTTAATTGTGAGTCCGCAGCAGTCGTGTATGTTGTAAATTGATTTGTATTGTCTCGTCAGTTCTATTAGTACAAGTGGTGCTGGTATTCCGTGTTTGCCGTTCATGCGTTTTATTTTTATTGTCGGGTAGCCTTGGTCAGTCAAGTCATCGGTGATGTCAGTGTCTGTGATAAAGGTAGGAATGCCACGCATAACTACCTTTAGTGTCTTTTCGCTTCTCAGTTGAAAAGTGTAAAATTGTATTTGTTCATTGTCGAGTATGTGTTTAAGTTTTCGGTTCGATGTGAATGCCAGGTTTCACAAGTTTGTTTTGTACGGTGTTAATGTTATGTGTTTTAAGTATTTGTCGTATATGTGCCCATTTGTCTTTGTCTGTTATTATGATTGGTGCGATTTTGTGTGTTTTGCGTGTTTCGGTGTTTGTGTTTTGTGTGGTGTTTGTTTTGTCACTTACCCTGGGTGTGCTGTCTGATGTTGATGGCTGTGGGGTGAATTCAGTTGTTTCTTCTTCCATTTTTTCCTCGGTTTTGGTTCCGAGGGCGTCGTATGAATTTTTTGTTTCGATCGGCATAGTTGTTTCGTCTGTTTTCGGCTTCTTTGTAAATTTCGGGTATATAAAGTCATCAGTTTTGTTTTCAGGTTGTTTCTTGTTCTGTGTTCGGCGTTGTTTTTTCTTCTTCTTTGGGCTGTTCGGTATTTTCGGTTGATCCGGGTCTACTACGAAGAAACTCGGTGATGTCTGTAAAAGTTGTTGTATGCCACTTTCGCTGTGTGTTTCATCAATTATTGATTGCGTTTGTTGAACTAATTCAGGTGGCCAGAGTTCAATCATGTTGGGATTCACTATTAATTTTGTTAATGTGATAATTCGCCCGGCCATTTCTTCCGGCTTCGCTTGACGATATTTCGTCGTATGTTCTCTCAGCTGTGGTACTGCTCGATCAGAAGGCGCAGTGAGAATGTAATTAAAGCTTAAATCGCCTATAAGGTATAGCAAATTTTGTCCTATCAGGTAGCACCATATAATATAGTGACATCTGACGGACGAAAGAGACTATGCCGAAGATGGCAACCCTTCCCTTGACCGGCTATGCCGGTACAGAAGGGAAGAAAATACTATAGGTGTAAGTCCATTAACACGATGCCAGATGGCAGTAAATATACAAAAAAGGTTTAAGTATATCAATACGTTTCGTCCGTCAGATGTCACTATATTATATGGAGCCCTAATAGTAAATGGCAGAAACACGTGTCTTAAGCAGAAGTAAATGCTGGAAAATACGAGGTGTATTGTCCATGTGCACAGTTACAGATGTGTATATTGCATGTCTGTTTCATTTGTAATAAATAGTTCTTGTAAAAAACAAAATAACATTTTAATTAAAATTTTATGTTTTGAATGTGTGGAAAGATTGTCTTTTTCCAAAATTCTATTGCCTCTTTAATTATTTTATTGCAATAATTTAGATCATACAACTTAAATATTTAAATTGCCTTCTTGTTTCAAAGTTTGGGCAAGCTACAACAACAGCCCATAATCTCTTTTAGTAACATGAAGTTGAATTTGAAGCTGAGCATAATATTTTGGTGCAATGGTCTTTTCATCAAGTAAGTAATTTTCAATATTTTGTTTCTTTGGATGGACATTTAATCTCTAAACAGTATACCATGCTACTTCCATCTGGAGATGCTGCAATAATCGGATTTTTTAAATCTATGTGCAAGCCACTTTTTTCAAATTTTATTTCGAAACGTCTACACATTTCCTTAAAAACTTCTGATTCTAGTTTTCTACCTCTTTCTATAGCTGCTGTTGCTGGCAATTTAGTGCCTCCCAATATCAATTCTGTTAAAGTTCCATCCATAATAATACATTTCGATGCTTCATATATTTTAGAAGCAATAATACGAGCATACCTCAGCTCATACCACAAAGCCTCATCAGACTGTTGACGAGTTAATTTTTCTGCCTTTGCACATATATGAGGTTGAATACTAAGTATACAATATTGCAGAAATGTGTCTGCATCTACCACCAAATTATTTAATTCCTTAAAATAATTGATATACATTTGATGAATAGATAACAAATGTTTATTGTCTACTACTTTATAACATTGTAGTAGTACACTATCTGCATTAAATAATTTTCCTTCACTAATTACATTTTGCAAAAAGTTATTGGTTATAATAGGCACTTCGACAGCAGGTTCCATATCCATCACACGGATAAATTTTTTTAAACTTCCAATCTTAGAGAGCTCTGATTTTTTCCAATAACATTTTACTGCAGTTGTCGGAGCTCTTCTGATCGTCTTAGCAACTAAAATAATAATGCTGTTACAACCACCTGGAAAACAGTGATCAATGTGATCATAAATTATTACTGTTATATACTGATATATTTTGTTTATTGTGATCTTTTATTTTAATATTTAAATATCATTATATCTTACCTGCAGCAGCAGCACAGTCCAGACATTGAGATTTCACAAAGGGTAAATTATTTGAATTTACATCTTAAAACCCAGGATTCATGTTGCGAATTAGAAATAAATATTTATTACAACTTAACCACACAAAACTGTTTAGTAAACAAATAATAAGCGGAAACGCCGATCGATTCCATTCATAAGTATGACGACGGTGTTGTCACATAATGATTTTAGCGTACGAGAGCCTTGTCGTCACGAGATTTTATTTGTTTAATTTTTTTAAAACTAGTAGGTTTTAAACCGTAAAATTTTGTGTATAATTATATTTTGATATGTAGTTTAAGATAATATAGTTTTTAACAAAAAATAAAAAGTTGTGTTGTTCCCCATTGCAGTGGCGGCTCTTGATGACGTACGATGTGCGCTGCTGCACGGATGAGACTACTTCGAACTATTTCGGAAGATTTCGGTACGGTTACTTGCTTCTCTGTATATATGAAAGCTTAAACGAAGCAGTCTCATCCGTGCAGCAGCGGACATCGTACGTCATCAAGAGCCGCCACTGCCCCATTGTACTTTTAAATAAATAAAAATTATCCCTAACGTTCGATAATCCTTTAAGGCAGGAATAGAGTACTTTTCGACTCTTCCTCGTATATATTAAATTGGAAGTACAGTAGAATGTACCAAGCACGGATAATTGAAAATCACATATAAAAAAAATCAGGTGGACAGCAAATAATATTTGAAATCCAAAGCTTAGTACTTTAATAAACATATTAACAAAAAAAAATATTAATTTTCTAAAGAAATTTGTCATCTTTCTTTGCTTTTTCGAACTATTCTCATTTTTTTTATAATCTCTTCTAATCTTCTTAAATGTAAAATGTCTGCCATTTGAGTATTTTCTTGATTTTCAAAATAACGAATAACAATATTAATCGCTGCACTTGCCTGTGAATGTGTAATATGGTTACTGACTCAACTGTTAGCTTCCTTACCGCTATCTTCTTCTGATAATACTACTGCCCCTTCAACTTCCTTCACATCTTCATCTGCAAATGTTAGATGTCCTTGATCGGAGCTATCACAATTGAACGATTCATTAATTTCATTTTCTCCAAGTTTTTTAAGGATTTGATGAGCCATTTATGTACACTACTAGCGGTTGCTCGTAAATCAGTCTCACGTTTCAACTTATCGAGTCTCACGTCCCCTTCTTCTTCTTCTTTCTCTAAAGTCATTACACAGTACAACATTTTTCAGGTCATTGATTTGGGACTCAATTCTGAGAATTGCACGTGAAAGTAGCCCCACAAAGAAGAACTTCTGCATCATTCGTTTTGTCAAGTTGGCTGCATTAATAATTTAATGGCTGTGGAATAAACAACCCTTTTGTTCAGAGTGAATTACATTTTAAAACCAGAACATTGAATATTTCAATATGGAAAATAACAAGTGCCCAAAATTGGATTATTTTTGTTACGTTTGTGGTCATATCGTCCCAAAAATAGGCAAACAGGATCGAAAAAACTTGTTTACTGAGGAATTTAAAACAGCGTATTGTCATTATTTTGGTGAAACAGATTTAAGTGGTGCAAATTTTACGCCGAACACAGTGTGCAAAAGGTGCAAGACCTAACTGGACATGATGAATCCAGGTGCTACGCATGCATAAATTCCGGTTATGGATTGAACAAAAAAAAATTGAAAACAAAAGTATACATTCCCGCTTTTACTGCGACACTTCCAGTACAACGCGCTGCTGTTACCGATCCACCTAAACCTCCGAGTCTGGATACTGTGTCCCTGCAAGCCGAAACCGTTTTCACCAATCCAACCAATGTGAATGATGCGGATTGGACACCCGATATTGAAAATAATGCACCACAACCGGTAACACAAATCGAAATGGATTACATTGTGGCTAAGATGGGACTATTACAAAAAAATTCAGAATTTTTGACATCTTTTTTGAAGCGTAAAAAACTGACAGAGCAAAATGTCAGCGCAACATCATACCGAAAACGCCAAGCTGATTTTCAGAAATTTTATTCCGTTGACGAAGCAAATACGTTCACTTGCTGCCATGATATCCCAGGTTTAGTGAAAAATATGGGAATGGATTATATCGCTGGTGACTTGCGTTTATTCATCGACGGTTCAGTTTCAAGTTTTAAGGCTGTGCTGTTGCACAAAACAAACAAAAAAAACCGTCAATTCCATTGGGATTCAGCACAACTATGAAAGAAACGTATGAAACATTGGGCGAAATTTTAGAGAAAATCAAATACAATGTACACAAATTTGTTGTGATCTAAAGGTTGTCAACATAATACAAGGCATTATATTAAAGGGCGGTTTTCCAAAATACTTCTGCTTTCTTTGTAATTGGGATTCGCCATACACAGGGAATCAATATCAATGTAAAGATTGGAAAGCAAGAACTCCCGAGCTCGAGAAACAATTAAAATTACGTAATGAACCTTTGATAAAGGATGTAGATGATATTTTGTTGCCATCGCTCCACATGAAATTAGGAATAGCTGGGAAATTCGTTGAAGTGGTAGTCAAAGATATTGACTGTTTGAAATCCATCTTTCCAAAACTCAGTGAAGCTAAAATTAGAAAAGGTACGTATCGTTGTCTGTATTTAAATATTGTCATATCTAAATTTGTTCACTTCGATATATTCGCATTATAATTACCAATAATTTTTTCGCAACTGATTTTTTTTTTAATTTCAAACAGGTACTCTGAATGGACCGGATATACGAAAATTAATGAAAAGCGAATCTTTCACAAATATGCTTTCGAACCATTATAACCACCTATGTGCATGGGACGCATTGAAGCAAGTCATTGAAGGCGTTTTAGGAAAGAACTGTGTACAGCGAGATGACATACAGACACGAGTGGACAAGTTGCTGAATTATTTTGAAAAACTCAATGCATCCATGACGTTAAAATTACATTTCATGCATTTCCACCTTGATACCTTTTTGGCACAATTAGCTCAGGAATCGGACGAACAAGGGGAGAGGTTCCACCAAGTGATCATGCCAATGGAAAAGCGATTCAAAGGCAAAAAATTAGATGCATTGCTTGCGGAGGTTTGTTGGTGGAGTTCTAAAATGATGCAGTTTGAAGATGAAAATGACACCGAAATTGGTGGACACACTGAAGAAAACATGCCCTTGAATATTATGTCTAACTCGGATGATGATGCAGACTCAGAACATGAATATGAACAACCTACGAAGAAAACAAGATTATCAGAACCACAAGCGTCAACTTCAACGAGGATGGATATTGACAATAATTGAAAATGTTCTAAATTTTGTTTCCATGCATAGATAACAAATCAAAATCTCATATTTTCTGTGTAAGAATAGCAGTAATATGAACCGGAATTTTTATTTTCATGCAAAATAAAGTTTATAAAGAAAAAAAACAGCATATTTGTGGATTTGTAATCCAGTTATTGAGCAAAAAAGGTGAAAAATGGGGAAAGAATGGGCATTTTTGCGATTTTTAAGGCACTGGATGCACTTTTTTCGAGTAGGTTTGGTCTGCTTTTTTTTTTTCTCCAATTCAATATCTACAACTTTGCTTAAGACACAAAAGAGATATTCCGTACGGTATACCGAGATATAACCGTGTTAAAATATAGAAAAAGTGATCAAAATCCACCTTGAGCAAAATAATTCGTATGGCCATTAAATTATTAATGCAGCCAACTTGACAAAACGAATGATGCAGAAGTTCTTCTTTTTGGGGCTACTTTCACGTGCAATTCTCAGAATTGAGTCCCAAAAACATGTGTTGTACTGTGTTATCTTCGAAAATGCTCGCTTTATTGCTATATTTTTTAATAAATTCCAAGCGCTTGCGCTCCCATAAATTGCATCATTTATATTTAGAGATTTTCAAAACGTTAACAGATCAATATTTTCCTGCAATAAATTTGACATGAGGTTTTTTCTGTAGTATCTTTTAATTGCTTCAATGACGCCTTAATCCATTGGCTGCGCAACTGCTATTACGTTCGGTGGAAAAAGTAAAACAAATATATTTCCATTCTCTGACTTTAAAAAGGACTGCGTTGGATGTGAAGGCGCATGATCAAGTAGCATTAATGCTTTTGGCCAGGCGCGGCTCGTGATGACGTATTTGGGAGTGCATGTACAATGATGCGAGTGCCTCGTGTGTTTTCGGTGTTTACTAAGAAAACGCTTCAGTTAGTACACGAGAATACACGAAGCACTCGCATCATTGTACATGCACTCCCAAATACGTCATCACGAGCCGCGCCTGCTTTTGGCGGTAAGTTATTTTCACTAAAGAATCGTTTAACTTTGGGTATGAATTTCTGAAAAAACCAGTGTTGAAAGATGTCTTAATTCATCCATCCGACATGTTGATTGTAATATGTACTGGAAGTGACGATATGTTTGTATTTACAAAAGCTCTTGACCGTTTGGATTTACCAATTACTGTTAATTTTAATTTATGTCTCCCGGGTCATTAGCACAACACAATACAGTTAGTTATCCGGTCTTTGTTTGCCTTAAAACCAAAAGCACTTCTTTCGTTTTCGCCTGCGAGAGTTCTTGAAGGCATTGCTCTCCAATATAATCCAGTCTCATCCGCATTATATATCTGTTCAGGCGTAAAATTATTCTCATGTATGATATTCTCTAACTTATAACAAAATTCTACCATTGCAATAGGAAATAGCCACTTCTCGTGTCCCGTGTCGCTTCTTGAACCGATATAGCCAGCCATTTGATACACTAAATTCACCTTCAATTTTAAGCGGCTGATCAAAATATTGGGCTTTGCAAGTGCACATTGGTCCCGATACAGATATTCTTTCTGCTCTTTTTTGTAAAAATCACAAAGACATAGCTTCGTCAAGTTGTTGAAATTTAGAATATTTGTTGTTTTGCGATTAGTCAATAATATTTCACTATCTGCTTTTGAAATAAATTGCTCTAATTTGTCTTTGTTTTGTACTATATCGCGTACAATTTGGTGTCCTATGTAATAACTGTTTGCAAACAGTGATACACTAACCCCAGTCTTATGTTTTTCACAATTTCAAGATTTTGTTTAATAGTTAGGACGTTACGTTTACGATTTTGAATATCTGACATTATTGTTGTTAATACATACGCGCGTTACGAACCGGGAACAAAGTTGGTTTCACGTGTATAGTATATCTATGGCGTTTACTGCCGAATTCATATTTAGGGAATTCACCGAATCAGAGTTGCGCACAACGCACTAACGCTATACAAATTACGAATAAGACCAACTTTCTGTTTCACCACGGATAATCCACCGCACGGATAAGTAAATGCTATTATGCACGGATAAACTGCTCCACGTATAATCCGCCCTCGGATAATCAGGGGTTTACTGTAGATATTTAGGTGAAATGGCATACTATCTAATCTACTATCTACTATCTAATGGCATATTATCTAATCATTATAATTTATAATTTTTAAGATATCTACTTTATATCGAGTGATTATAAATGATTGAATCAAATATTTAATTTGCCAACCCAGAGAAAGTGGCTTGCTTTTGGTCATGCCTTTGATGAGGGGGTATTGATATCTAGTTACCCTAGGCCATTTTCATTGAATAAAACAAAATCCTGTTATAATGGGAAGAAATAATGACATTTTTAAAAGTGTAATTGTAAAATCTTACGTCAAGAAGTTGAACTATTGCTGTGCAGTAAATTTTGAAAGAAAGCATGTCTCAATGCAAATGTGAAAATCGATAAATTGGAGTATCGAGGCATCATCAAATACTTATATTTGAAGAGATTAAGTCTCAAGGAAATTTACGAAGATATGCTTAACACACTTGGTGATCAATGCCAATAATATGCGACTGTCAAAAGTTGGATTATGTGATTCAAAAGAGTAATGAAGCCATAACAAGGACCAAGGGACATCACATGGCGATCCTGTCAGTGGCTAGATGGACCAACATCATATGGCGATCCTGCCCGCCACATCTGACATCACAACACGCCTGCAAAATTCAATTGCTCGGGAATTAAAAGAAAGAGACCATTTACAATGTCGTAATTTTGTTAGCTGGATTATTAGACAATAAACGACAGATTCATTGTTTTCAAGCAAAATTTTGCTTAGTTATGAAGCTTATTTCACAATGGATGGATTCGTCAATAAACAAAATTGTATTGGGGTGAAGAAAATCCTGGTTTTATTCATGTGAAATCTCTATATCCATAAAAAGTTGCATTTTGGGCTAACGGTACCAGTGGACCATTCTTCTTCGAAGATGATACTGGAAATGCTATTACTGTGAACGCTGAGATACCAATCAATGTTGAATAACTTTTTATGGCCTCAACTGACTTATATTGATGTGTCTGATGTCTATTTCCAGCAAGACTTCCGATATTCCTTCAAGGCAGAAATAGAGTACTTTTTGACTATTCCTCGTATATTTTAAAATAGTAAATTAGAAGTAGATATTAGGACCAAATGACATACTATCTAATCATTATTATTTATAATTTTTAAGACATTTACATATTGGAGAAAAAAAATAAACTTTTATCACTTTTCAAAGTACATATTTGAGTTGTCCAAGCTGAGATATGTTTGATGTTTGTCAAAAATAAACATAAATGAATATGCAGTAAAAAAGATAATAAATAAAATTGTAAGACTAGAAATTCAAATAAAATCTGATATTGAAAATTAAATTTGTTTAAATTGTATTTAATCATGTACCGTAATTTCAATAAATTATAGGTTAACAATTTTTTAAAACTGATGTTTTGTGCAGTTACTAGTTAAACTTATTAGACTTTTGATAAATGCAACTTACGGAAACAAAGAATCCAATACACGTTGACCAGTCAATAAAGGATGGTTTGCAGGTAATTTTTCACTAACAGGTCGTGGTTGTCGGACAGGCCATACTTGCAACATAGTGAATTTCGTTTTCTCGCCATCAAATTCAGTTTCCAAAACTATATCCTAAAAACAATTTGTACTGATTTTTAAGGGAATATTACAGAAACAAGAGTAATAACTTACGTCGACTGTGTAATTACCGGGAGGTGCAATCGAAACTACTGTACCCTTAGCACGAGGTGGTAGAATTAATTTGTGTTTTACTAAAGTATTTTCATGGACTATACCATAAAGATCACCACCTGTTAAATGTGCACCAGCCTATACAAAATAAAGTTTTATAAAATAAAATTATATTCAACGTTAATACTTACTTTAATATTTAATGGATTAAATTCCCACGCTTGTGTCCTTGATAAAGCAGGAACATTAACACCCTTAGGAATGTAAATACTTTGAGTTAAGTCATTAATATCTTTAAGGGGACGTTGGATACCATCAAAAATTGAACCTAAAATTCCTGGCCCTAATTCTACAGAAAGAGGTTTTCCAGTTCTTAATACAGGATCACCAACAGTTACACCAGATGTTTCTTCATATACCTAATTGAATATATCAATAGGACACGAAATACAGATATGTGCACTACGTACTTGAATTGTGGCCATATCACCTTCCAAACGAATAATTTCCCCTACAAGTTCATAATAGCCTACTCTGACCAGTTCGTACATAGCAGAACCACTCATTTTTTCCGCCGTGACAACTAAAAGAATAAATTTAATAAAATACTTTCTTAAGTTATCAAAATTGGGTTACTTACCAGGGCCAGATACTGCAAAAACGTATCCATAAGTGCCCTCGCGGTCCTCATCGCTTATCTTGGGTAATTTCGACATCTTGTTGTATTTTCAACTAAAATAATAACATAATTAAATGTTGTTCTTATAAATTTACAGTGATTTTGGAAAAAAACTCAAGTCACGTGAAAATGTATAACGCCACACCCTCATTTATATAAAGCGTGAATAAAATGATCCATGAACTGACCGATATATCACAATAGTTACATAATTACCGCTCTATAGAAATTGTGTACCGAACTAATTAAATTGGGTAGACTACGCCTAATGTATTAAACAAATTTCTTTGCAAACTTATTCTGTATTTCGAGTTCGTATTAGAATCCTGAATTAGATTTATTAATAAAATGATTATGTTTGTCTTTAAATGTCAGAGATTTATATAGTAATATTAGATCGTACATTGACTGAAGTAGTAAAATCGATATCAACTTATGGTTTAACAAAAACGAAATCCAAATAAATAATAATTAAGAAATACATTCAAATATGATTTCTTTTTAGAATCATACATGTTTTCTTAAGTCACCTCACCTACTACTTCACCGCACTAAACATATAAGATACAGCAATCACCCCTACAAATTTATACTGAACCGAACTGTGCAAATGAAGCGATCACGATTCAGAATAATCACAAGACAATCAGCTGACAGCGTTTCAAGTATAAATCAATACCATTTTCATAATCATGCCAGGAAGTCATTAACTTTCCTTGAAAAGCCGGAATGTTTTATATTTAAAAAAAGTATTTGGCATTCATTCATTAATTAAATTAACTTTTAAAATTTACATTTTTGGTACAATATTTTGATTTATAGCAACTATTTCCGTTTTTCCGCTTTTAACGCGCCACCATTCAAACGTAATATAAACGAAAGATATATTATGAATTAAAATGTTTTCCAAATATGCATTGCTTTTTTGCATACTTTAATTTTGAAACAAATGGTCTAAAATAATATCACTTAAGCAGAAATTGTTCCATATAAACGCATAGATAAAATAAAATTATTCTTAAGATATTTAAAACGATAATTTAGTGCGGTACATATTTGTTTTCTTAATTATTTATTATTGTTTACGTTAAACACACCGGTTAGCAGTTTTAAATTGTGGCCAAAGAATATCCAAACATTAGTTTTAGAAAAAAGTATTACATTTTATCAAATTCGGAATTATAACAATAAAAACAATATTTATTTTCAACGGACAGCAAAAACAGAAGAAAGTGAGTCAATATTGTTTATAGATGCTAATCCAAAGTAAAAGAAAAATTGTTTTCTTCTTGGACATTCAAACTATAGTAGAAATTTACAGATTATTTTTAAAATCGAGAGATTGTTATTGTCATTATCAGACGGGGCAAATTTACAATTTGTGACAATCTAATAAAATTTTGAAGTGATATTGATGACCAGAATGTAACGGTGTTCATTTGAAAAGTCAATCTAGTAGTATGTGATTTACTGCGAAAACATTTTGAAGTATGTCGTAAATTAAATTTACTACTTAACCTACGAAGTCGTATATTTTGACAGTTTGATACATACAAATAAATAACAAATGTATTGACATTATCAAATGTCATTTGGATTTACGTTTACGGAACAACAAACACATACTAATATATATGCGTCTTATTCTATCAAAATTTCAAAGTAACCTAGATTGACTTTTCAAATGAACACACGTTATTACTTATTATATACATATAGGCCTTATTTTTGAATTAAAAATGTTTTTGCGGATATTCTTAAGATATAATCACATATGTAAATAGTAAATAAAAAAACTAAAAAAAAACATTGATTAGACAAGTTTGGGATTGTTAGAATAGTATTTTCAAATCTCCGATTAATTTTGTTTACACCAAGTTAAAATAAGTAAGATTCTTAAAGTTCAAATGCTTATCAAGAATAACTCGGAGGTTTACATTACCAACTCAGGATATTTGCCCGACAATGCTCTAGTTTGTATGAAAACTAATTCCAGATTTTTGCAAGGAATAGTAAACTGGCGGACGAAGAAAACATACAAAAATTGTCAGACTCATTTGGACGCTTGATAACATTTTAACTAAATTAACACGTGAATCAGTTTTTAAGTTTTAAACGTTATTAAAATGCAAAATGGTAATGTATGTAGGTATATTATTTACCATATGTATCTATGTACATTTATTTATTTATATTTCCATGTATTTAAATATTTTATTTATAAAAAAAATAAGTCAGACAGTTTTTTTGTCTACCAGTTTACTGAGTTGATGTCATAATGTAATGACTCATTTGATGACGCGAGGCGCGTCATCGCTCTGGACGTTTTCTAGACAGATTTGGAACATATGAACGAGATATATAAGCCGCGTCGAAGAAGGGATAGACATTCATTGAATCCTACAGTCTCGCGAAGTACACATAAATATAGTTACATAAATATAGAATACATAAATATACTTATTGTTGTTAATAGTTAGTTTTATACGTTTTAAATATTAATATAGTGTGTGTGTCTAAAGTTATTGTTAGTCTTTATTTAAGAACCCGAAAGACAAACGTTACAGTGGTATTCAGGTGTGGACTAATTAATAAATAATAAACTAAGTAGACAATTAAGTGTTAATTAAGTATTCCAGAGGTTGCGAGATGCCAACCTGAGATTAAGTCCAAAGAAGTGTCACCTTTTCCGCAAGGAGGTAAATTACCTTGGACATGTGGTTTCCGGAAAAGGAATTGCTGTGGATCCAGAAAAAGTAAAAGCTGTGGAAAAATGGCCTGTACCCAAAGACAAACATCAGCTAAGAAGCTTCTTGGGATTATGCACATATTATCGACGCTACGTTCCTGGATTCTCCAACATTGCAAAACCACTTACTCGCCTAACAGAAAATCGAGCATTCATTTGGAACAACGAATGCCAAGCGGCCTTTGAGTTGTTAAAAGGTACGTTGATCAGTGCACCCGTTCTGAACTATCCGCTGCCATCTGGGAGGTTTGTTTTGGATACGGATGCCAGTAACGTCGGGATTGGTGGCGTGCTCTCTCAAATCCAAGATGGACAAGAAAAGGTCATTGGATACTTCAGCAAGACCCTGTCCAAACCGGAGAGGAACTACTGCGTAACCAGGAGAGAACTATTGGCAGTAGTTAAGACCATTGAGCACTTTTACAAGTACCTGTATGGACAGAAGTTCCTGATCCGCACTGATCACGCCGCCTTAAAGTGGCTCTTGCAATTTAAGAATCCAGAGGGTCAAGTAGCTAGATGGATTGAGAGGCTACAGGAGTATGACTTTGTCATTGAACACAGAGCAGGCCTCAAACATCAAAATGCAGATGCCCTTTCCAGAAGGCCCTGTCCAGAAGACTGTCGATATTGCAACAGAATCGAAGACAAATCGGCCAACGCTCTTCGAACCACCGTTGTTGATGACCAATGGCAACCTGACAATTTGCGCGCAGATCAAGAAGCTGATCCGGATCTTGCAGTCCTCAGGGCTTGGAAAAGAAATTGGCAAAGACCGACCTGGCAAGAAATTGCTCCCCATTCACGAGAATTAAAGTCATACTGGGCACAATGGGATTCCTTAACCATGGAAGACGATCTCCTGAGACGTGAGGTCGAAAATCACGATGGAAGCGAGCGGAAGATGCAAATGGTGGTTCCCAAGAAAAGAATACCAGAGGTATTGCGAGAACTCCATAATGGTGCTTCTGGGGGACATTTTGGAGTCCATAAAACACTGGAGAAAGTGCGCCAGAGATTTTACTGGGTGAATTGTTCACGAGATGTGAAAGAATGGTGCCGAAAGTGTGCTAATTGCGCCGGAAGCAATGGTCCCCAGAGGCGTCGACGTGCACCCATGCGCCAATACAATGTAGGAAGCCCATTTGAAAGGATCGCCATAGATGCCGCCGGCCCTTTTCCAGAAAGCGACAAAGGAAATAAATACATAATAGTGGTCATGGATTACTTTACCAAATGGGTTGAAGCATATGCTCTACCAAATCAAGAAGCTGGAACTGTAGCAGACGTGATTGTGAAGGAGTTCGTCAGCCGTTTTGGTGTACCCTTGGAACTTCATTCCGATCAAGGGCGAAATTTTGAATCCAATCTATTCGAAAAGATGTGTGGACTTTTGGGCATACGGAAGACGAGAACAACTCCCTTGCACCCACAATCAGATGGGATGGTAGAGCGAATGAACAAGACCATGATCAGACACTTATCCAAAGTGGTCTGCGAACACCAGAGAGATTGGGACGAACATTTACCATTATTTCTAATGGCGTATCGGGCCTCCGTTCAAGAGACAACAGGCCAATCACCAGCCAACGTACTATTCGGGAGGGAACTCCGATTGCCCTGTGATTTAATGTTTGGGAGCAAGCCTGGTGATGATCTTGCCGGAGAAGATTATGTCAGCACGCTCAGACGACGACTAGATAATATCCATGAACAAGTCAGACATAATATCCAAGATGCTAGTGACAGAATGAAAGAGAGCTACGACATCAACGCCGAGAAGAGTGGTTACCATGAAGGCGATCGGGTTTGGTTGTATAATCCACAACGCCGACGGGGCCTATCTCCAAAACTTCAAAAGAATTGGGAGGGGCCATACGAGGTGTTGAAGCGGATCAACGACGTAATATACCGCATCAGGCGAACACCTCACACTAAGCCAAGAGTCGTACATTTTAATCGATTAGCCCCATACTCTGGAGACAATAATGACGAAACCGCTGACTTGCGCCGATTGGATAGCCAATACCATGAACTAACCTTCGAAGACTTTATGCAAGAATATTCTGGTTCGAGAAAAGCTCGATTTGGAGTAACCATCGAGAAACAGCAAGATTTGTTTACGGTGCCGCCAGACTACGCGCTTGCACATTGCGTAGCCCGAGATCTGCGAATGGCCAAGGGAATTGCCAGTGAATTTAAAGAGAGATTTGGCAGAGTCGAAAAATTAAGGCAGCAGGGACCAGCAATTGGGAAGAGTCTCCAAATAGTAAATGAAGGACAGCCCATATTTTATTTGGTCACGAAAGAACTGTCAAGCCTGAAGCCAACCTATCGTGCCTTATGGGAGGCCCTGGCCCACTTACGCGAACAAATGTTACAGCAAGACATTCTGAAATTAGCAGTTCCAAAATTGGGTTGTGGATTAGACCGCCTGGACTGGAGAATTGTAAGGAGCATGTTGGAAGTAATCTTCCGACATACTGGCATGGAAATTCTGGTATGCAGCTACCGGATTGAATATTCCTGTCCATCCAGGCAAGATAAGACCGTGGACTGTTATTTCGATATGACGTCGCAATGTAACAAAGGCCCTACCTGTCGATTTCGTCATCGTTCAAGGAGACCAAAGCATGACATGTTTCGGGACGAAACTTCATTTTTAAGAAGGGGGCAATGTAATGACTCATTTGATGACGCGAGGCGCGTCATCGCTCTGGACGTTTTCTAGACAGATTTGGAACATATGAACGAGATATATAAGCCGCGTCGAAGAAGGGATAGACATTCATTGAATCCTACAGTCTCGCGAAGTACACATAAATATAGTTACATAAATATAGAATACATAAATATACTTATTGTTGTTAATAGTTAGTTTTATACGTTTTAAATATTAATATAGTGTGTGTGTCTAAAGTTATTGTTAGTCTTTATTTAAGAACCCGAAAGACAAACGTTACAATAATATAATTTGTCGTCAATTATTAATTAATTAATATTGTCATCATAATT
Organism: Melolontha melolontha; assembly: GCA_935421215.2. Lineage (NCBI taxonomy): Eukaryota > Metazoa > Arthropoda > Insecta > Coleoptera > Scarabaeidae > Melolontha > Melolontha melolontha. Next base: position 172,283,088 of record OW285238.1, read on the forward strand.
ACCTGCAATAAATTTATTATTATTTATGTGCAAAAGAAAAGGATCCAATATACACCCTTAAGGTACTATCCCATTCAAAAAAATGGTACAGTCATATTTTAAGTCGGTTTAAATTAAGCTGCGTGAATATAGTTATATATTAAATGTAGGCGTCAAATTTGAATATTCTAATACGGTTCGCGACATAAGAAACGGGACACTTTTTTTACCTATTGTGACAGTACTTTGTTGCATTATACCGTCGTGAGCAAAAAAATCGGGACAGTGTCAAAATCGTTATGTCAATTTCCTTTATTTTTTAGCGTTGTAATTTTGACAATATTTGATTAATTTTCAAAATACGTCAAATTATTTATCATAGTTGATAATTTAAAATTGAAAATGCCTCATCTTTCGAAAAGTGACAATGCCGGACTTGTTACTAGTTTGGTAAATTGGAAATCATTAAGAACTATATCGGTTCAATTTAATATTGGTAAAAGTTCAGCCGCAAGAATATACAAAAAAAATGGAGGAAAGAAGATAATTTAAATCGGAAAATAGGCTCCGGACGTAACATTAGTTACTGAGATTAGGTACGGTCGCGGTTACATAAAAGCGACCACTAATTTGACATTTTGTGTTTTTCTTAATAAATTTTGGCTTTGTAAGTAATGACGCTAATGACAAATTAAATAATATTTGACTTTTTTCATTATTAAGTGACATGATGTATACAATAGGAAAAAGTGCCGGTCACTTTTATATGACCGCGACCGTACAAACTTTTCAAAACATTAAAGGAAGATACAAAAACAACACAATTTCCTGTCTCATCTTGTAATAGAGAATGAAATTTAAACATGAGATTTCCCGCCCTACATTTGTTATCTAAATCCCATTGAAAATGTATGGGGATTAATGAGATAGAGCTGCTATACCCAGGAAGAATTTTGGGAGATTATTCAAAATGCTTGGTAACAAATTCCTGTAAATGTTGTACAAAATATTGTCGCTTCAATCTTCAATGTCTACAAGATTAGATGCAGTTATAAATAATAATGGAGGAATTACGAAATAGTAATTATTTTAATTATATTCTTTGTCTATCGTTTTTAGTAATTTTTATTTATATATATTTTAAAAATGTTTAATATTTGTCAGTGAACCACACATTTTTGACAATTCCTGACTTACTATTATGAGTAAAAATAGCCACTTAAGTAGTCACAATTTAAACCCACGCAAAAATAGTGTCCCGTTTTTTTTTGCCAACAAGAGTACTAACTTAATAATGACAGATGCATAACCTTATAAATATTGACAAAAGACTTACTTACAAAACTAAATTAATGTCAAAATCGTTATAAGATATGTCCCGTCTTTTTTTGACGCGGACAGTAACATATAATTGTCAAAAATGACTTTTGCACGTTACTACGATCTTAGGTATGTTAGCAACGTCACAATACTAAAATGTTTAAGAATTGACTTTACAACTGTACCACTCTTTTTTTGCATTCGATAGTACACTGCCCGACATATAAAACCCGTACACGAACATATTATTTTCAGTGTAAGCTAGGCTTATCAAATTTGACAAATCTTATTTGAATTGTCAAATTTGACTTAAGTTATAGGGTATGGTATAACCTATGAAGCCTATAAGTGACAGTATGAATATATTTGTTCCGTTTACGCAATTAAAAAACTATGTTTTTATGCTCATAAAGTCTGCTTTACACTTACGAATAAATCGCATACGAAAGTCAAAAATCGTAAATGTAAACGTGAAATCGTAATTCGTATACGGTTGTCAAATTGAATACAGCGTAATCCGATAATCCTATTAGACGTACGAGTTTAGTAAATTAAAAATGCCGGAAAGTAAATTTTCAGCGACGGAGACGGAGGAATTTATTAACCTTTATGAATCTTTGTAGTGTTTATGGAATGTAAAAATCAAGAAGTACCGTGACATTAATGCCCACAATAAAGGGTACGAATTAATGGCCGATATAATGAATATTTCAGTAGATACGGTAAAGAAGAAGATAAATAATTTACGATTTACGTATAGGTAATCAGGAGAAAGAAAGAATAATTATGTCAAAATTATCTTATTTTTAATTTGATTTCCCAATAAACTTTGTGTGTGTGTTTACCATATAATGCAATATACAAAATATATTGCAGTTCACTCGTAAAATTTTTGTATTCACCTCTATTTCAGCAAACCTTCAATTCCAAAAATTTGTGTCTATTGTGTTGTTTCTTTTACCCAAATTTACCTGAATTCTCTACGGCAAATATTGCGCTTTTTCATTGTTATTAATAAAGCCAAAGCTAAACTCGCACTTTTTCTTCTTGGAGCCATTTTTAAAAATACAATATTGTATACGACGGGTTTTATATGTTGCGCAGAGTACACTAACCCATTATAATTATCAAATTTGACATGTCTTATTTGATTTGTCCAATTCGATTCAAGTTATAGGTATTAATTAGTAATAAGTGACAGGATGAATATAACGAGCCATGGAAAAAATTCATAATTGGAATTGGAGTAGACTGTGAAATTGGGTTGATACTTTAACCACTTCCACATAATGACATTTATTATTTGACATTGAAACTATAAGTTTGTGTCAAATTTTTCAAAACTCTTATTAAGAAAATTGTTTGTGTTTAGATGCAAATGGACAACATTTTCAACAACTTCTGTAGCTATATGTAAATTTTGATTATGATTTCGATATTAAATAAATTATTTGTTTTCTTTTTTGTTGAATTATCATTTCAATGTAACAACCTTTTTTACAATGAAACTGTCAAGCATCAAGTAATGTGTCATTATGTGGAAGTGGTTAAAGTACCAACCCAATTGCACAGTCTACTCCAATTATGAATTTTTTCGATGGCTCCTTATTTGTCCTGTTTACTCAACAAAAACTCTGATTTTATGCTCATAAGAGTTGTACGGGTTTTATATATCGCCCAGTAGAACACACACAGAAAAATATCAGAAATTCCGTGAATATTACATCAAGCCCCAAAAAAAGTGATTAAATCTTAACTGTTTAGAACTTAAGCAAGGTGTAATTTACAATAAAGTGTAGGTAATTGTATATTGATTTATGCAATAGTAAAAATTCATAATAATTCAAAAACATACCAAAGATTAATCAAATTTTTACATAATTTCTATTGCAGATACTTTGATGAAGAAATCACTTTGTGATGTCTACCTAACTTCTAAAATTATAGGCACAGGAATAAACAAAGATTATTTTTAAGAAAGATTTCTTGTATTCAATTTATTAAATTTTATTAAGTATATCAAAGATAATTTAAAACCACAAAAGTTGTTATTAGTATTATATTTTTATATAAATTATTTCACATTTATGAACGATAATATGAACTTACAATACTTTATATACATTTTAACAATATTTAATAAATTTCTATATAATTATTAAAATATACAAAATATATTACACTACAGTTTAAAGACATTAGACAAAATATTTATAGAGGCGCTGTGTAAGTTTGTATTAAAGCAAGTTAGTTATCATCTATTATTCCCTTCTGAGATTATCTAAACGAGCTTGAAGATCTGCATCGGCATCTGAAAGACCATTAGCAGCTGCTGGTACAGCTGTGGGCTGTTTAACAGTTGCACCCGGAACTGTAGATGCCGTAGAAGGAAGTCCTGATAATTGATCTCCAAGTTGGAGACCTAGTTCGTCTAATACTTGATTAACTACAGCATCACTAAAATAAAAATGATTTTTTTTTAAATAATAATAGCAATAATCAATAAAATCTTTTTGAAATATTTTTAGCGCAAGTTTATATGCAATTTATAGCTGTCATATAAGAGTTTTATTCAATAATAATTTCTATGCTGACATACCTTTCCTCCTCATCTGCATCATCAGCCATTGCATCATCGATGGCATCATTCATTACTTCTTCCTTCATATCCATAATTTCACTTTGTTTCTCAAACTCTTGAAGTATTCTCTGGATTTGTGGTAGATTTAATTGCCTATTCATGCTCTGCATTGCCTTCGTTACACCTTTCATAGCTTGTGCCATGGCATTTTGTGAGCGTAAAGTTTGAATTTTTAAAGATACCGCCTGTATGTTTGCCTTCATTAACATAAATTTCTTCACGTACCTTCTCGTTCTAACTAAATCTCTGGCCATTATTTTGACAGCATCCTGAAAGATTATTTATAATTAATTTATGAATTTCAGAATCTTAACATATTACCATCTGACCATCTTTTGCCATTTTCTTAATGTCGGTTATAATTTTTTTTTCTTGTTGTTCCATTTTGACGCGCTCCCGATCCAAGTCTCTCATGGCTTTATTGAGGGCCCTTTGATTTTTTCTAAGCAGCTCTTCTGGTGTTAACCGCTTACCAAATAACCACTCCATTTTTTGTTATGTATATAAATATATTCCACTTGTTTCTACTAAATTAAGCAAAAATTTGGCTAAAACGTCAAATTTTGACACAATTAACCTTCTTACACAGTCTGTCAACAATGCAAACTATGCAACAATGGTAGATGATTCATGCTTGGAATATTAGGAGTTGCCAAACGACAAGATAAGTGGTCGAGATATTTCGTGGACTATCATCAAAAACAAAAATATTTTGGAGTATAGACGATAATATACTCAAAACCATTTATTAAAACTGTAGTAATTCAACACCGTGTTTAGATTTTTGTGTATATAAAATATAAAACATCGTTGTATTAACAAATATATTGGATTTAAATGTATAGGATGAAATTATAGTAGCCAACATTTAAAAATGAATTGAAGGGATTTGTCAATTTAAGTAGTTATTTTGTAATTTGTCTTTTTCGCATTCATTTTAAAACAGAGCGTGTTTAGTAAACTTCTCAAGAATCACATTTCTAGAAGCATATATTTACAAATTGTACTAATCGATGCAAGAAAAATAAACTTACATTGTTTGTTTACAATCATCCTGGTTAGTTATTATATTTAACAGTGTATATTGGTAGTAGATTTAAAATTGTAGTTGCAGCATTTATACAAAAATTAATTACACAGATGATTATTATAGGTAAGTGTTTTAATAACACTATTTAATTTACCAAATCGTTATAAGCTGTTTATATTGGCTTATATAATAGCTTAACTAAAAGTGGTTAATAAAGTTAATGTTATCCATGCGTGTTAACGCAATAATTTTTACGATATAAGATATTTTTAAAACAATTAACAAAAACTAAAAGCACTTTTTTCCAAATATACATACGTTTTTTTAAGACAAAATACTTTTTTATCATTACCATAGGAGCTTTAAATACGGAAATTGTGCATAATTTTCTCTTGGTTTCCGAGCTAGGATTTACGTCTTCTTTACAGTAACACTTTTGTTACTTGAATAATGATTTTAGTTCAGATTTAATATTATTTTTAATGAATAATACCAGAATCGTAAAACATCGCATAACTACTTAAAACGTAAATGTGTTCAAGTTATTAAGCAACTATAGTTTTATCACGTTATTGTATTTTGTCCGTCTTTAAAAGAAATTTGTTCATTTTGATAGATTGGAACCTATTCACAATAATTGATTTTGTTATATATAAGAATATAAAAGAACTCTAAAAAACAATTTTATCTACTTTCCGAAAGAGCAAAATGGATAATAAAATGGCTTACATTACATGATTTGGTAGAATCTTTTTGATTGTAATATACTTATTTATAACGAGCGTTCAACTAAATTTTACCTCGAAGTTGCCCATGGAAATTATACGTATATCTTAGCTTTTTACTTAAGTTCTTAATATGAATTTTGTTGGTTATGAACTATTTGAATGACATGATAAATGTCAAAATAATAAAATTAAAATATTTAACTAAATGAGATACGTTTATTTGCAACAAACAAGTAACATTTTATAAAAATTGTTGAAAGTGGCCACCACCTTGTTCGAGACATTTCTAACATCTTCTTCTAATGAAGGAGAAAACGTTTTGTAGTAGCATATCGTCGATTTCGTTAATTATTTCAGCAATTCTGATCTGAAGGTCTGCAAGATCAGGTATCTGTACCCAAAAAATTGAGTTCTTTAAAATGGCCACAGAAAAAAATCACAGGGGTTAACATCACAAGATCTTGCTGGAAATTCATGTTCGATGTTTAAACTTATCAACCGATTTTGATAAATTTCCGTATCATATTAATTGTTTCACAAGCTGTGTGCACTATAGCTCCGTATTGTTGAAAGTAACCCTGATTTATTTCTTCTTCATTAAGCTGTTCAATAAATGTCATAATAATTTCTTGTCGATACCTTTCTCCTTTAAAGAAAATACGGCCAATGATTTTCCTTCGACTAATCGCACACCATACACCAATTTTCTGTGGATGAACAACATAACAGTCATGCGGTTTCTTAGTATTCCACATCCTTATATTTTGTGAGTTAACATATCCATTCAGATAAAACCATGATTCATCTGAGAAAAATTTTGTCAAGAATGTCATTATCAAAATTATTTAAGAACCACTGACAAAATGTTGTTCTTCTAGGATAGTCAATTTCTTTGATTTCTTGATAATAGGCCATGCGATATGGAAATAAATGTAAGTCTTTTTTCAAAATTGTATGACAAGTGCCAATTGAAACACCCACTCGTGGAGAGAATACTCGTATGGATGTTCCTGGTGTATCATTCATAATTTGCGTTACATCGTCAACTAGCTCTTCCGTACATTTTTTCGGACGGCCACTGTCTTCTTTCCGTATAACACTCTCTGTTTCTCTGAAAACCTTAGTGCAATATTTAACTGTGTACCAAAAACTATCAAAATCAAAGACGAAGTTTGGAAACATATTTCTAAATTCCTCTAAGCATTCTTCAAGAAAATAGTGCCATTGTCCGTTAATATTACGTCCGTTCCAAAAATAAGATTCAACCATGAATGATTTGTGTTGAACAGTGAAAACCATTTTAAATCACTTTTAAATTACAAAGCAATTTCAAAAAGCTCCAACTAAGTATACATCAGAATAAATAGTCTGTCAAATTGACAACTGATGCAAATGTAAATAGTACAAGTTACGACAAACATTTTTATTGTCATGGACTACTAGAGGTAAAATTTATTTGAACGCTTTTTATTATATGCTGTGTATTTATACGTGTAACATCTCAAATATCATGTATGTGCTATGTCGGTATTCTGGAAATTAAATTATTATACCTGCATAAATAACACGATTGTAATTTATAGCAAGGTTGATAATTAAAAGAATTGACGAGGAAAAAATATGATTTTTGTTTTTAAAATCTAAACATTATCAATTATTATTTAATAATATATATCAACGTGAATGAATTTTAAAATTAAAAAAAAAAACACTGAGGAAAGATTTTATTTGAATATTCTTTCTTAACGAGCATGTGTGGAATTTTATTTTCAAATATAAATATTACAAACTGTGATCAATATGTATATAAAAAAGGAATATTCTCCATATTTTTATATACATTTACACACATATACATGTATATAACAAATTCAATTCAAAAGTTAACTTGTTGTCGGAAATGCTTTTGTAACTTATTTGCCTTCATTCCCAGTTTCATATTATATTTATTTTGTAGGCGTTTCATATGATGCAAATCTCTAGCTTTTCTAGCTGCAGCCTCCTGTTGTGTAGCACTCCATCCTAAAGCTCGATAACTAGCTAATACGGTATGAAGTTTTTTCGAAGTACTTGACAAAACTAGGGCACGATTAGGATCTATACTTTGTTTGTAGTATCTCATTAAGCTCCTATGGCCAATTACAGCTCCAGAAGGCAACACTAATTGATAATCTGAATCATCTAGCTCTGTTACTGCAACTTCAGTGTCTTTGTCTACGTCATTATCATTGTCTGGATAGGATAAAGAATAATCATAAAAATCTGCATATTCTGCTAATGTTAAACCTTCATGAAGCATTTTACAATGGCCTTTAGATAGCATATGATTGCGGGCAGCTTCTGCACTGTAAAATGTACGTCCCTTTTCGTTACACCAAATACACATAAAATCTGAAATCATATACATTATTTTAGCGAATATTCCTAAAATATATTAAGAGTAATGCAACTGTAAGTGTAACTTTATTATTAATCATTCATAATCATTCAATCAAAATCTGTAGATTTTTTTGTATTATTTAATATCTCAATTACTGATTACAAATAATTTGCTCCTATAATAATAATACAGTATAACCTCCTTATAATGGACACTGACGGGGAATCCTAAAATGTCCAATATATGGAGGTGTCCAAAATGTGGAGGTGAAAAAAAAAAACGAAAAAAAATATTCATTCTCATATCAATTTAATCACACATAATAAGACGAAAGTCGAAAAAAATTTACAATACTTAATACACATACATACATACATATTTTATGCTAGATTTTACTTGAAATAATCATTAATTGTTGTTCGTCTTGCTTTTTTCATTTTATGTTTAAATATCTCAGATTCATCATTCATCAGAATGTTAAAACTGTTAGTGCTTAAGAAGTAGTTCTCAAGATCTTTTAATTTTTGATGGCCTTCTGAAATATTTGATATACTAGTTATGCTGTGTTTACACGATCAAATAAATTCATGAAATTTTTGACCTTGAATTTATTGGAGCGTGTAAACGCTAAAATTGTCGTGAAGTTTTTCTTGTCAAATAATTCATGAATAAATTGTCGGATTAGAACTCGCTCTAATTTTTCGTCAAGTTTCTAGGGAATTATGGTTACATTTGAGTTTAAAATGTATTGCCAACATTCCCATTGTCTTGTAAATACACGTGTTTGTGCATCATTGAGTTTGTTTTTATTATTAATAGTTAAAAAAAGTTAGTAAAATCAATCAAATAATTAATAATACGTTGAACCTAACCTTCAAATGAACGTATGAAAACAAAAGAAATTGGACACAGTTGCTGGAAAACAAATGTCACTATTTGATGGTTGGTCATAATGATTATTGTGAATAAAATGTTGGAAGAACTTTTGCGTTTACACGGTCCAATAAATTGATGAATAAATTCATGAATTTCTTCATGAAGAAATTCGTCAATTTATTCATGAATTTATTTGACCGTGTAAACACGGCATTACAAATTCCTCTTCAATCTCATTTTCCATTACATCACTGATATCAGTAATTTCATCGATACAATCTATAATGGAAACATTAGGATTTTCAGTAAATAACTCATTATCAATTAATGCGTATGTGCTTAAATCTAAATTAGTGATGTTAAAATTGGGAAATAAAAATGCTAATGGTATATTATCTTCTATATCGCACTCTGCACTTAGATCACTGTCACTTTGATTGAATCCGCATTTTTGAAAACAGTTTCTTACGGTCACAGGCGAGTTTTTTCCAAGCAGCTGATATCCATATTAATGCAGTGACTACCGTAATGTTTTTTTCTACCATTTCTAGTGAATTTTCAGTATCCATTAACGCCAAAAGCCTTTTTACAAGCATGCTCCGGTAAATTACCTTAAAGTTTTGAATCACACCCTGGTCCATAGGTTGACAATGCGAGGTAGTATTTGGAGGCAGAAAAACCAATTTTACGTTTTCCAATGAAATCTCCGGATGAGAAGTGGCATTATCAAGAAACAAAATTACATGCCTTTTTTCTTTCTTCATCTTGTTATCAAAGTTCTTTAACCAAGCTGACATAATATCCAAAGTCATCCACGCTTTTTTGTTAGATATCCATCCTATCGGCAACTTATCCACATGAGCTCCTTTAAAACATCTAGGTTTCTTACTTTTACCGATGACTAACGGCCTTTCCTTGGACTCCATATTTGAACACAACAATATAGTTAGTCGTTCTTTTGCAGATTTTCCTCCGGCACATTTATCACTTCTTAACGCAAATGTTTTTGTCGGAAGGGCGCGGAAAAATAAACCGGTTTCATCAGCATTAAAAATATCTTTCGGAGAGTAATCTTTGCATATTTATTGCAACTTGACTTTCCAATCGTCTACATTTTGCATGTTTACATAGGCAGATTCACCACAAACACTTTTAAATGATATTTTATGTCTTTGGACAAAATATCTCCAACCAACCATTAGACGCTTTGAATTCGGTGAGTTGTAAACTTTGTGCTACTTCCAGCGCCTTTTCTTTGAGTAGGGGTCCTGACATGGGAATATTTTTGTTTCGCACCTTACAGAACCAGTTGAACACTGCTCCGTCGATTGCTAAACCACTAGTTTTTGGAAACTTCCTTTTTTGAGCTAGGTTTCCCTTTTTCTCGAAAAGTTCTTTTATTTCACTTTTGTTTTTCACTATATCACTAATTTGCGACTTTCCGACACCAAACTTTTCCGCGAGCTTTCGGACACTTGAGCTTTGCTGTTCACTACCCGCAATAATATCAATTTTATCTTGGATTGTTAACCGCTTTCTTTTACTAGAATCCATGTTGACACTATCAAAGGCTAGTTCAAACTGATTCAAAATATCACTCCACTTATCACCTGACGAGTAGGCCAGTGGTAAACCGTCGTTCCTTTGTATTATGGGAAAAACCCGAGTAGATATACTTCCACGTGTGCACTTTGTACATACATATGTATTATGGGAAAAACCCGAGTAGATATACTGCAGCAATAAAAGTACATATAGTTCATAAAGTATAAGTTTTCAGTTCAAGGCCAAATTCAAAGCATGTGATTCAAATCAGTACTATAGAGTCAAATAAAGTCAATATGCAATCGCGGAAATAACCGTTTGTCATCATAAAATATAAACGTCATGTTTTGCAATATTGTCAAAGTTTTAGTATGCCACTTACAATATAACCAAAGAAAGCATATACATAACCTACATGTCAAAATAATAATAATGAGTAAAGTAGGAACATAAATAGTTCAAAAGTATTGTTTTTTTTCTAGTATAAATATATTCATTCTATCCAAGAAAACTATGCGCTAATTATTACTTTAATATTCGAACAAATTACCAGGCATCTAAGAAATATTCTGTAAAATAAATAGGTAGGTTAGAAATGTCAAAGTGATAATCAAACAATTTCGTACTTATTGTCACTAATTGATATTACTATTTATTATCAGTATTGTTCTGAAAAGAACGGATTTTGTAATTTTTTATGACAAACTAAATATTCAAATTAGAAGAATGGTTAACCTAGAAGTCAGAATACCGGAAACAAAGTCAATAAACAACAGTATTAAAATAATTTGACAGCAAGCTGAATATCATAAGACTATCTCCTGGACAACTTATCCTTTTTATTTAATATAATATTTCAAAGACGTACGTCTTAACTTAGAATGACAAACGTGAGTAGTATTATAGCGCGTATTCATGTGTGTTAGAAAGAGATAAAGTACAATTTGCGGTTCCCACTTGAGCAGTACGAACTGAAAACTTATACTTTATGAACTGTACATACATACATAATTGCAAAATTTTATTCGGCGCCGCCCGTCTTGTCTGTCCTTAATTAAGAGATATATTTACAGATGTTTTATTGCTTCGGTGAAATAAAGGGTGTCCGCGTCCGATTTATGAAGGGTCCAATATTAGGAGTGACTATTGTTAAGAAAACCCATTATAAAATTTCGTACCACAAAAAATGTCCATTTTTTAGAGGTGTCCGATTGTCGGAGGTGTCCATAATTAGAGGTTTTACTGTAATATTTATTGCCCAGTAGATTTCTCCAATAACAGGACAATACAATAATACATATAACAGTGCTTGTAAATAATATACAATACTAAAGGGCCGTATTCACAAAGGCTCGTACTATGATATAACGTACTATTATGCTATAACGAAGACTTATATACACGTTTTTGTATTCATAATACTTCGTTACGTTAAATCGCCTGTTAAATGCATCGTTAAAATAACGTGGAAGTTTTTGGTCAATTAAACGAATCTTTATATTTGTTGTAGATAATAGTGCTTTCTGTTTACTGTTTGTTTAATTTATATAAAGATAAAAGTATAACATATATTCTATGTAGTGCATTATTTTACTGTAATATACCAATTTCATAGTTCAGCATGTCATCTTCTGAAGATTCAGATATAGAATTTGTGGAGGAAATTCTAGTTGCTATGCCAAGGCCCAGAGACTTATGAGAGCGAAACAATCCCATGGATATGTTTGATAACATAGAATTTAAAATGCGATATCGTTTTGATAAAGCTACAATTAATGAGTTAATTAATATTATTGGCCCACAACTGGAAAGAATGACACAAAGAAATAAAGCTATTAGTGCAACAAATCAAATTTTAATTGCACTGAGGTTTTATGCATCCGGAAGTTTCCAGCAAATTTTAGGTGATCATTTAAATATCAGCCAACCTACTGTGAGCAGAATAGTAACCAGAGTATCACAGGTAATTGCACAAATGCGACCGTTTTACATCACAATGCCACAAACCAGAGAAGAGATATCCAAAATGTTTTTTAATCAGATTCGAGGCTTTCCTTGTGTAATTTGAGCTATGGATTGTACACATATTCGAATACAATCAATAGGAGGAGAATATGCTGAACTGTATCGAAACCGTAAGGGATGGTTTTCATATAATGTACAATGTATCTGTAGCGCAAACTTAAAATTTATGCATATTATAGCACGATGGCCAGGATCGGTCCATGATAGTACCATCTTTTATAATTCATTATTACATGTGGAATTTGAAAATGGAAATTTCCCTGATTCGTATTTGCTAGGAGATGGAGGGTATGCATGCAAACCTTATTTACTGACTCCTTTACAAAACCCTGCAAATGAGAGAGAAAATAGGTACAATGAAGCACATATTGAAACAAGAAATTGTATAGAACGTGCATTTGGCATCTGGAAACGCAGATTTCCTTGTTTATCTGTAGGAATATGTTTGAAGAAAAAATATATATGTATTACCTGTTATAGTAGCGTGCGCGATATTACATAATACATTACAACATTTTTACTGTATAATTTTGTGAATAAATATTTTTAAATAAAAAAAACAGTAATTTCTTTAGTAGCACTGTAATACAAGTTTCAAAAAAGGAACATATAAAATATAAAATAAATAAATTCATATTCATGATGACAATTTATGTAGTTCTACTTCTTGAATTTTTAATTTGTTGGCTTGCAACTTTTCTTCTATAATGGCACACCTTAATTTAGCTTGGAGAATATTTTCTTCCAACTGTGCATTTCGAAGTTGTTGTTCTTGAACTTCAATGGCCAATTCGTACTTTCTTTTTATATAAATTTCTTCTTCATTTGATTTTTTTTTTCTATTATGAACAATGTCATTTAAATTTGCATATATGTCACTTGCACTTGTTCTATTTTGACGATACTGTCTTTTTCTGTTTACAGGTAGCTTTGTGGTATTGTTTATATTTTCATATGCACCACTTTCTATTAACAATGCTTGTTTATTAGTTTTATTATTTGAAACGGATGTACTAGGTACATTATTTTGGGTTTCAAGTGAACTACTTCGTAGTAGTTCCGACTCTTTTATATTGGCAAATATATATTCACTATTAACACAATTTGGATTATTTTCTTTATTAATACTGGTTGATTCGCTTAACTCAATGATAGCATCGTTGTCAGCTTCTACTACGATATATAGAGGATCTACAATGACAACTAGTTGAATACACCATAAATATAAACATATAACTTTACCAGACTCTATATTTTTGTGATAGCATGATTCACTGTCAAAGTTATTGGCATCACATTCGAAATGCTTCTTCAACATGCTTTGGAGACGTTCTCCATTTTCTCCTAGAGTCTTTCTAAACGTCCCCCCACCTGTGAGGTACAGATTAGCCTACATTTAATTTATTAAGTAATGAACTTATATTGTGTAATTTACAAAAATTCACCTTATCATCCACCTGTTCTTTCCTACTTTTTCATTAAAAAAAAAAAAATTATCATAGAACACTTTCAATTGTTGTATTGTCCTATGTGGACCGCTATTAGAGCTATTGAAATTACGTGTGATTTCTTCCCATGCTGTTGTTTTACCCTTCGATGTGATGGCATCGGTCCTTTTATTCTCAATAACCCCGATATGTGATTCTACAATATCCAGCAAGAGACAAATCTCTCTGTCCGAAAAGTGTTTACCTTTTACACGTTTTGACATCTCCATTTTTGCGATTTGATTACAGTGAAGCATGTTTTCCCCAAATAATTTCGTTAAAATTCCCTAGATCGATAATTTCGTAATGATCTGTTAAAAAATTCTTTCTAACGTTTGTGAATGTGCTATTTCATTTAATGACCATTATAATTAAAACGACCATTTCATAATGAACCATTATTCCGTTTTCTGTGAATACGGGCCTAAGAAAAATTTCGGTGCATAATTTATTTGCATTTGTTGCCATATGATTGAGGGGTTCCCCGGCGAAGACATTGTTCTGGCTTTGGTAATGCAGAAAACTTGATCCGATCGAGTACCACATTTAGAGACCACGATATTTACACATGAGAGCAGATTCGGCGCATCAACTTTGTTATTCACTAATTTTACCATAAAATTGCGCATTTTCAACTTAATTGGTACCTGAACACTCAAAATTGTCGGGTTTGGGGCGAGGAAAATCTTCGAGTGATTCATGGAAAGCCATTGCATGCAGAACGAGTTGCTGTCTGGTGTGGATTCTGGGCTGGCGGAATAATAGGGCCCTACTATTTCGAAAATGGTGCTGAACAAGCAGTAACAGTAAATGGCGTACGCTATCGCAACATGCTGAGAGTTTTTGTGGCCACTCCTGGATGGAATGGATATCGATGGAATGAGGTTTCAACAGGACTGGGCAACCTGTCAACGAATCATCTCAGGCAATGGCGACTGGAATTGGCCCCTACGCTCGTGCGACTTCTTTCTTTAGGGGTACGTGAAATCTTGTGTATATGCCAACAATCTACGAAGAATTCCTGAGCTGCAGGCGGAGATCAGACGTGTTATTGGCGAAATTGAACCATAATTATGCGCAAAAGTCATCGAGAATTTCGTGAAAAAGGCAAAAGCGTGTCAGCAGAGTCGTGGGGGATATTTGTTCGATATTGTGTGCCACGCTTAACCGCAGAGGGTGTACTTTATACTGAAATAAAAATTTTCACTTTTTGAATATATGATACATACCGATTGGTTCAGCCCGCTACGGGCCATACGCAACAATATACGTATGGAACGTAATGCGATGTGGCAACGTGTGTACGATGCCACTCCGCGTGCGCATACATAAGTCCGATGATCGAGAGCAATAGATTGCCCGTCATTCGTATTTAGCTGTGCAAACGTAAAGGTAGCTATCATGTCAGTGTATACAACCGCAGAGAAGGTACAAATAGTTTCGTGGTATCTTGCCGGCAATTCCTTTCGAACAACCGCTGATTTATTTGCTGTAGAGTACGTAAATCGGCCTATTCCTTCGCATTCGACGATTGAAAGGATCGTAAATGCGTTTAGGAAATATGGCTGTGTCGTCGGAAATTGCCGCAAATGCCAACAAATTGACGAACAGCCTCATATCCCTCTAATACCTGCCGATCGGGAGGAGAGAGACGTGAGGGTTTGTTCGTTAGTTGAAATGGGCGACCGTAACGTGTACCCGGCAAATAGTAGACGAAATCGGTGTTAGTAGAAGTACAGTAAAGCGCATTCTAAAACGCAACAATTCTTAAAATTTAAATTTATTTTGCAGAATTATTGATTTTTTTTTACTTTTATCTTTTAGAAAACGTTGTTTTTTTTTATTACTTAAAATTACTTTTCCGTAGCAGCTAAGAATACAATAATAATAATAACTTGAAGATATAACGACCTTATTATGTCTGAAACAAATGGGCAAGTTACGTGTACAGAACGAATATGCAAACGACTATATCCTTGCGCGGTTTAAGTCTTACTAAATTCATAACTGCAATGTATGGCAATTTAAGCTACTGCGCGTGGAGGGGATTCGCTGTTGCCACTTATTGCTGGTTATGGCCCGTTCAGACCTGGTCCTATCGGTATATGAAACAATGATACATAGTGTTAAAAGCTAAAAAAAAAATGTTATTGACAAGGTAATTCACATTATTTCCATTTCAATGAATTTGGGCTAGCTATAATGGTATCAATACATAATATTGCAAATAACTTACCACAATTAATTTTTTGTCCTAAATAAATCAAAAGGCCCTTTATATCTATACAATACTCAATATCAGGAATAAAAAATGAATGTTCTAAACTCATATGTTTAATATTGTTTAATAAAGTTCTGCTATGATGCTCACAGAAGAGACAGTTATTTTTATCTATTGGATTTTCTGTATCGTCTTCCCATTCATCAGTGTGTATTTCCTCGATTTCAGAATCAGTTTCACAATCAACATTTTGTTCATTATGCAATACACGTTCATTTTGTGCATCATTTGTTAGGACTATATGGTCTACTTCAAACCTTCTCTCTTTATGTTTCTTGGAGTTCAAATGATTGTCGTATGCTTTTTGATTGCCAAAACATTTTCTACATGGATTACAATACATGGACTTAATATTTTGTAAGTTTTCAGATTCTTTATGTTGTAATAAAACTCTTCGACTGAATTCTTCTGAAGTTACAGGCGGTAATTCTGCGACTTTACGTTTCAAATTATAGCGATGCCAATCTGTTTGTTATGTAAACATTGAATTTCTCTGTCTTTGAACACAACACGACACGATATACAAGTAAAAGTATCCATCGTAAATCGATTAAGTACTAACGAAAGATGGTCAACTTCAGCGCTCTTCTCTTTATGTTTCCTGGAGTTCAAATGATTGTCGTATCCTTTTTGTTTGCCGAAACTTTTTTTTACAGAGATTGCAATATGCAATATATGGTCTTAACATTTTGCGAGTTTTCAGTTCTTTATGTTGTAATGAAACGCCTAGATTGAATTCTTCTGAGGTTACAGGCGGTAATTTTTCAACTTTACGTTTCAAATTATAGCAATGCCAATCTGTTTGGTAATGTAAACGTCGAATTTCTCCGTCTTTGAACACATCACGACACGATATACATGCAAAAGTATCCATCGTAAATCGATTAAGTACTAACAAAAGATTACAAAGACTATTGAAATTTTAAGTTCTAGAATAAAAATGAATAGGTTAGATTATGATCACAATTGATTAAACTGTCAAAAAAAATTTTCAGCGCTACCTGGAGTTTTTTCCGAAATTATATACTCTAGATTGGTATAAATTTTTAATATTTGAAATTTTCAAAAGTCTGTTTAATATACGCTACAGTATATATTACTTCTATTTTTAGTATATACGTAAAGGATATTTATAACATAGTTTAATTTGAAAATAGGCTGTTACAATATTAAAACAATTAAAGTATTTGTTAACAGAAAATATTAGTATAGGCAGCAAATTAAAAGATAAATTGATGGAAATTCTAACATGAAATATACATAGTTGTTTATGTAGTTATTCACGCGCAAAATTATTCTTGATAGTACAAATTTTACCTTGTATTTATTTAATTTTATATTCAGATGATAATTAATTCAGTTTCGATATTACCTAGAATTCTCAACCATTCGTAAATTTTAAGCAATATATATAAAGAGTAATGCAACTGTAAATTCAACTTTATTATCAATCGTTCATAATCATTCAACTATAATAGCATCAATATATAATTATTGCAAATAACTTACCAGAATTAATTTTTTCTCCTAAATAAATTAAAAGTCCTTTTATATCTATACAATATTCAATATCAGGAATAAAAAATGAATGTTCTAAACTCATATGTTTAATATTATTTAGTAAACTTCTGCTATGATGCTCACAGAAAAGACAGTTATTATTATCTATTGGATTTTCTGTATCTTCTTCCCATTCGTCACTGTCTACTTCCTCGATTTCAGAATCAGTTTCACAATCAACATTTTGTTTATTATGCAATACATGTTCATTTTGTTCATCATTTGTTAGGACTATATGATCTACTTCAGAGCTCCTCTCTTTATGTTTCTTGGAGTTCAAATGATTGTCGTACGCTTTTTGATTGCCGAAACTTTTTCTACATGAATTACAATATATGGACTTGGCATTTTGCAAATTTTCAGATTCTTTACGTTGTAATAAAACTCTTCGATTGAATTCTTCTGATGTTACAGGCGGTAATTCTGCGACTTTACGTTTCAAATTGTAGCGATGCCAATCTGTTTTGTAATGTAAACGTTGAATTTCTCCGTCTTTGAACACAACACGACACGATATACAAGTAAAAGTATCCATCGTAAATCTATTAAGTACTAACAAAAGATTACAAAGACTATTTAAATTCCAAGTTCTAGAATAAAAATAAATAGGTTAGATTAAGATCACATTAAATTTTGTCATTTGTCAAAGAAAATTTTACTAGCGCTATCTGGAGTTTTTTTTCCGAAATTACATACTCTAATGTTGTAATATTTTAAATTTTCAAAGACCTGTTTAATACACGCTGCAATATGAAGTGAAAAATAAAATATTTTATTTTTAACGTAAGTACCGGGTGGCCCAAAATGACCGAAGGGGTTTGAGTTCATTATAACTTCTTATTTAAGACATAATTATTAATACAAAGGTATTTTTAATAATATAAAATATTATTAAAAATCTGGTGTGAAGAACACAAATACAGGTTCACTATTAATATTTTTTGTGAACGTGTCCGAACATATCCCTCCCCAGAGACGTAGATACGTATTTCGCCTTTCTACAGGCTCATCGGTACGCCCCTGCTGGAGAAAGGATATTCTCAGACACATTCACAAAAAAGAACCACATCGCCACATCACCGAAATTATCCAGACCGGGCGTAGAAGTAACTTCAGCGCTGCCTGTTGTCAGACAGCCGAAGTACCTCGCCCCGTCCACATAACCAATGTGAAGTAACGACGCCCTTCCAAAGGTGGCACAGCCAATCTCTCTAGAAACTGCATTTTGTTTGTGTCTTCACTTATACTACGGACTAACCGCATGTGTAATGTATCAGAATAATTGAAACATACATGAGTAGGTAAAACCCCACCAGTTTTGTATAATACAAAGGTATTTTTAATAATATAAAATATTAAAAATCTGGTGTGAAGAACACAAATACAGGTTCACTATTAATATTTTTTGTGAACGTGTCCGAACATATCCCTCCCCAGAGACGTAGATACGTATTTCGTCTTTCTACATGCTCATCGGTACGCCCCTGCTGGAGATTTTTAATAATATTTTAGCCCAGATTTTTAATAATATTTTATATTATTAAAAATACCTTTGTATTATACAAAACTGGTGGGGTTTTACCTACTCATGTATGTTTCAATTATTCTGATACATTACACATGCGGTTAGTCCGTAGTATGAGTGAAAACACAAACAAAATGCAGTTTCTAGAGAGATTGACTGTGCCACCTTTGGAAGGGCGTCGTTACTTCACATTGGTTATGTGGACGGGGCGAGGTACTTCGGCTGTCTGACAACAGGCAGCGCTGAAGTTACTTCTACGCCAGGTCTGGATAATTTCGGTGATGTGGCGATGTGGTTCTCTTTTGTGAATGTGTCTGAGAATACCCTTTCTCCAGCAGGGGCGTACCGATGAACCTGTAGAAAGGCGAAATACGTATCTACGTCTCTGGGGAGGGATATGTTCGGACACGTTCACAAAAAATATTAATAGTGAACCTGTATTTGTGTTCTTCACACCAGATTTTTAATAATATTTTATATTATTAAAAATACCTTTTGGTATTATACAAAGCTGGTGGGGTTTTACCTACTCATGTATGTTTCAATTATTCTGATACATAATTATTAATTTTTTTTTATTTGAAATACAGTATATTAATGGAGAATATTTTTAAAAAAATTATATCTCGCAATGGATCGTTGATTTGAGAAATAAAGGTCAACGATTTTAGCACGTTGTTCAATTGTGTACTGTTCCATTTTAAATTCCCCAAGTCTTCTTTACAAAATACTGAAAACAAAAAAAAAAAATTATAATTAAAAAGTTATAAGGAATTAAAACCCCTTCGGTCATTTTGGGCCACCCTGTATTATTTCTTAATTTCACCTTGAATACGGTTACCATAAACACGGTTATATCGCCCTTGGGCGTTATAACAGAGCGATATGGCTCATATTGCCCGCTAATTTATTCAGTTTTTAATGTTGTGTGAGTATAAATAAGGCCCGAGAAGAAAGAATATACATTTTACAGAACTAATAATTTGAATTTTTAAGAAAGTCTAAAGAAAGAAGCAAAACTTTAGCATTCTTCATTAAAATTAAGAGTACCTATGTAAACATTGACAACTTGAAAACTTCAAAGTGTCAACAATTGTCATTTAAAATAAAATTAAGATTAAATCGTTTATTCAAGGAGTTATGTTAGACGTAACAACTGTCAACGACATGACAATTGACAGAAATCTCGGAGCTTTTTCAATGTAATTTGAATTTTTCGTTTAAGAAATTAATTCTTCGTGAAAAATAAAATCTTGTATGAACCACCGGCGTTATGGCAATTATATTGCCCATAACGCCCTTGGTACATAAATAACTATTCTTGCAATGTGCACATTAATTAGTAGTATTGTTTATTAAGTAAAAAAAATATTTGTAAGAAAAAATTGTATTGCTAGTCTCAAAATAAATAATTATAAATAAAAGGCAAGTGACTTATAATAATTTGCAAGTATTAGTTATCAGTGTCTACTGAAATTAATTATTTTTGAAACACGTTGTATATATACATAACCCTGCAAATTATAATTATATATATATATAATATATATATATATTAAATTATGAATTAAGTACATCCTTATAAATAGAAAACGTCCTTTCTACATCGCAACTGGTTATAGGTGCATACTGGAAATATTCTTTTATGTCTTCATATTTAGCCGTTAGATTTTGTGGAATTGTCTCCATACATAATTGCTGCAATGTAATTAAATCTGGATTTCTATTAAGAATTGCTTCAAACTTTTGCCGAAGGCCACATCCGAAGTCACTTGGAATACTTTTCAAATTATTAACAGCCACATCTAATGTGGTTAATCCGTCATTTAATTTGAGATTTCGATTTTCAAAATAAGTGATTAGTTTTGGCAATTTTCCAAAGTGTTCGTGAAGAAAGCACAACTGATTTTTTAAATTTGGGATTTGTGTGAGCTCCTTGCACTCACCAATACTTCTAGCATCCTCCTTTAGCAGTGTTACGAAATGTTTTAGACTATCGAAATTCTCAGCATAATAACTAGTAGCTTCCAGCCATGTTCCCCATCTAGTTATTACTGGAGTGGGAGGCAGTGACAGAGATGGAAATTTTTCCCTGAAAAGAGCTACTCTCAATGGTGCTTTTCCGAAAACTTTTTTAAAAGCTGATACAAGTCTATCAACTTCCGGAAAAGTGTCTCTGATATATTCACAGATTCTGTGGAGAGCATGTGCTACACAAGTAATATGCAGCATATTAGGATATGTTTTCTTCAATAGTCTGCCGGTTTTTAACATATACGCAGCACTATCACTGACAAATAAAAGTATATTTTCTTTGCACGTGGCGTCCGAATGAAGCATTTTTTGCATATTTTCCTTAATGGTTTCAGCAACTGTTTCCGCATCAACTCTATTTATAACACTTGTTGCTATTACATATGAGTTATAGGGAATAGTTGGATGTAGTACAACAGCTACAACATTTACCACACAGCGTCCTAACATATCCACCGTTTCGTCGGCGCTTATCCATATGTATTGATTTAAAAGATGGCTTATAATGCGTTCTACTGTTCTCGTATAGCACCTAGAAACATAATATTTGCGTAAAGTTGATTCATCAGGAACATTTCGACCAGTATATTTTTTCAGAAATGTCTTCAAAATTGGATTGTTCAATTTAAATAATGGAATATTAGCTGCCATAAAAGTTTCACAGAGTTCTTCGTTAAAATTGTCAGATTCCAACGGGTTCATTTTTTTTTCGTGCTTTAACGATCCTACGTGACGTTTTACGGTTGATTTATTGCAATTTTTCAATAATTATTTCTCTTACGAAATACGATAAACTTATTTATTTTATCTACGTACACGACACCACTGAAAACTATATTCTGAAAACTATATTCTCCGAATACAATAGCTGGATTGTCCATTGTTATCGTGCGAGACCAGGTGGCCGAGTAAGTCAAACAAATACTTCATTGAATTACGCCGGGATGTACTGAGCGACGTTATACACAATTCCAATTGCCGATTGCGTTTTATGGAAATTGCATCCGTTCTCTAGTTATAATTTCTTCTAAAATATTACCTAAATATGTAGTTCTAAATCCGAAAGTATTTGATAAGTAATTCTTGTGTTTATTTAGTTCTTAGGCTGACGAATGGTTATATTCACACACTATTTTGGAATACGTAAACAAAAGTAGTGTGGAAGATCAAATAAGTAATAGTTCATAGTCGACATCGTCACAAACGAAAATAAACAGCCATTCTTCTTTAAAATATCCCCATCACATCGCAGTGCATTACGCTGTCTCGAAACAATTTATGGACCATCAAATACAGAATAAAATACACATACGTACGTGTGCAAGTAAGTGTGTGAAGGCACACACAGGCACGTCCTAGTATTTTGTGTGTTGTCAGGTGAAATGATATTACGCAAGGGAAATACGGGAGAAGTTGAACGCCAACGTTTTATATGATTAAGACCATTCGTTATAGGACCATGCCACACCGACTGTACGAAGTAAATAATATTGCGGGACGTAATTTATGAATATTTTACGTATTCAGTACGTTTTTGTAAAAGGATAGAAAGCTGGGAGAAGTTCAGATTCACAATAACTAGGTAATATCCAAAGGTGCCTGGTGCTTTCAAGACAACTTAAAAATCGATTTATTATTTTGATTGATGCGCGTTTAAATAGTATATTTCGAAATAAGAAAATAATAAAAAATCAAGAGCACATTATTGTGTGGAGCGAAGAGAAGTGGCCAGGTCAGAGATAAGCAAGACTGTTTCTTAGGATATAGTCGCCTAAATCTATAACTAGAGACCGGACGCATAAGCCGAAATTACAATGGACCATATAAATAGTTGAATATAATTCTATTGTGGTAAGGGTTTTTAATTTTTTTTATTCATACGAGGGAAAGTCAGTAATTAGATCACAAAATGGTATTATAAAAATAATTAGAGAAATAGTTAGCCAAAAACAAGTTTTATTTTTCAACAAAGTCTCCATCTACATTAATACACTTATCCCATCGCTTTATCAATGCCCCAATGCCTGCTGCATAAAAGTGTTTGGGCTGGCGTCTGAACCACGTGCGTACCTCTTGTTGAACATCGTTGTTACCCTCGAAATGTTTGGCGCCAAGATGCTTTTTGAGTGGACCGAACAGATGATAGTCGCTTGGGGCCAGGTCGGGACTGTAAGCCGGATGTTCAAGAAGTTCCCACCCTAATTGCGCAATTCTCGCCTGGGTCAAGTGGGCCGAATGGGGCCTGACATTATCGTGATGCAGCAATATTCCTCTCGTCAGTAGGCCTGGACGTTTTCGTCGAATTGCATCCCGAAGCAACAACAAAACTCTACAGTATGATTCAGCAGTCACGTTCTCTTTTTTGTTCTGGAAATGGGCTAGGAGTACTCCCTGAGAATCCCAGAACACGGTACGCATAACCTTACCAGCTGAGGGCACAACCTTAAATTTCTTTGTTGACGGTGAAGAAGGATGTTTCCATTGCATTGAAGCACGCTTTGTTTCGGGTTGGTAGTGGTGCACCCATGACTCATCACCAGTAACAATCCTGTTAAGCATGTTCTCCCCTTCTACTGTGTGTCGAGAGGGGTGTTGCAAGGACAAGCCCATTCGAATTCTTCTGTGTTCCTCGGTCAGTTGTCTAGGTACCCACAGTGCGCAAACTTTTCGGAAATTCAAACGATCGTGCATCAGTTCGTAGGCTAAACCATGAGAACACTCTATTGCAGTTGCTATACTGTCTATTGTTACCCGCCTGTCAGTTCGAATCATATCTTCCACCCGTCGAAGTGTTGCATCTGTCAAAATCTGAACGGGGCGGCCACTTCGCTGATCGTCAACAACTTTTGAGCG
The DNA here is from genome assembly GCA_935421215.2 of Melolontha melolontha. NCBI lineage: Eukaryota > Metazoa > Arthropoda > Insecta > Coleoptera > Scarabaeidae > Melolontha > Melolontha melolontha. The sequence continues at coordinate 172,307,352 of OW285238.1, forward strand.
TCCTTGAGAGAATTTCTCGACCCAGTTATATACGGCTTTACGCGACAAACACTTTTCACCGTAAACAGGAGACATTTCCTTATGAATATCTTTTGCAGAAAGTCCTTTTGCCCAGAAAAAACGCACAATAGCACGTTGCTCTTCCACAGTACAATCTTCGAGCACGGTCGCCATTTAAACACTGCCTGTGTTCGCGCACACCAACTGTCACTTGAGAATTATGAAGCTGGATTGTCGTGACACCTATTGACAAATAGGGAAACAACTCACTCCTATTTTCAGCTTACCTACAGCAGTTTGTGACTTATTTAATGACTTTCCCTCGTATAAATAGTCTATAGCATCGCTAAGTACAACACGCAGTTATTGAATAGCACTATTTATTCGGTTAACCGCACATCTGTTTTTGTCGTTGAATCGTGACTAGAGAATACAATCACGAGCATGTTTTTCAATCTCGGGATTACAGGATCTTTGAAACATAATCCCGGGATCCAGGGGATCAAATGAAAAGAAACTTAAATAATTTCTTTAAAATTATTTATTAATATTGTTGCACAACACAATACACAATATACTAAAATAAGGAACAAAAAAGACAATACAAGAAACTATTTAGAATTTCGAAAATACAATCGCAGAAATATCAAAGCATCCAATGTTTGACTTCCAAGCCTGCTTCGTAGTTTACTGCCAACATAAGCAGTAGCTGAAAACGCTCGCTCAGGTTCTACACTGGTTGGAGGAATAGACAATAGATATTTATATGCTAATTCTAAGTTATATCCACGAACTCCTCCATTTTCGAACAGGTTCAGATCGCGTCTAATACTACTTATCAACCCCGATTCATTTTGTACTTCAGGATCTGGGGATTCCATGCTCTTATTAATTTCCAGCTGTAACTTTTCCTTTAGTGTCACCTGGAGCTGGGAGGTTTGTTGCCTTGGCTCATCATCTGTTTGTGATTCTGACCTTTCTTCCTCTTCCGTGTCATCTCTACTATTAAGTCTTTTAACAATACTCTTTATTTGCGCCCTCACTAAAGCCTGTGTAATAACTGGAAATAAGTCAAGCCATTCCAAATCCGATAATAACTGATTTTCATCATATTTTCGTGGATTTTGTAAATAATTCAACACACCAGTTAAATCATCATTTCGTCGTTGCTTTATACGTTCTACTAAGGATGTTTTTATTTTATTGGCGAGCGCTGAGTTTTTGCTAGACAATTTTTATAAGAAATTTCAAAGCGGCATCAGCTGTGCATAAATTAGCATCTCGTCGACAGATTGCTTCTGCTGTTAATTTAATTGAGGTAAACACATCAACAATTTCATTTAACAAGTCAAAATCAGCATCTTCTAAATGGATTGAATGATTGAATTCTATAAGAGCTTTTTGAAAGCAGGTTTTAAAAGAGAAAATCGTTCCAGCATGGTTAGAAGACTATTCCACCTGGTTTTACAGTCCAAAAGAAGTGACAGCTCTTCTTCATGTTCAATCTTTACATATTTTTGAAGTACTGTTTTATTTTTCAATGGTGATCTTTTGAAATACACTACAACTTTGCGGATTTTCTGTATCAGCTCATTAATGTTTTCATCTTTCGTTAACTCTGGTATGTGTTCTCGCGGAAGTTCATTTTGTGACATTAAGATTAAACCTGATTCTGGATAGTCTAAGTCTTCTAAATTGTCATCATCATCGCTATCGTTCATATAAGTAGCAGTCACAGCTGGTTCATTTTTAAGTATCATCTGGGTCTGAGGTAGGGCTGTCTTGACTGTCATAGACGGCCAAATTGATACCATGTGCGAGACATAGTTGTTGTTCAGTGCAAACAAGCCGTCCCACCTTTATCATACCGTTCTGCCGGTCCATCGGTTACAGTAGCCACGATATCAGTTTCCAGGGAAATATCAAATTTACTTTGACGCTCTTTCAATATACGAAGACAATTTTCAGCCGTCATACTTCCATGAATAGGAACGAGTCCTAAGCCCCAAATTTTTTTTATATGAATGAACGTTGACAGCCATGTATCGTTTATTGGACGTTGATGTCCACTCGTCGAAAGATAGACTGAATCTTTCAGCTGCACATTTCAAATGTTTTAATTCTGCAGTTACTTGCTTTATGATTTTTCACTGTAATTCATAACACGCTATCGAATTGTGACGGCTGATTTTGGTAAATCCGTGTATTTCGCTAATAGCAATTTTCTCAAATCGTCTGAAGTTATGAATACACTGAATGGAAATCCATCTAATGCAATATCATCCTTGCCAGAACATCATCCAGGCTATCGTCGGCACTTTTAGTAAAATGATCTTCTAATTTTCGTTTAGCTGGAGGCGGTGCTGTGTTCAGATTTTCAGAATCTTGACTTGTTGAAGTTGTTAAACGATTAACGTCAGCTAAAATCTTAATGTTATGTTTTGATGACAAATGTGTATGTAATCCCTTAGTCGATCCATTCAAAGTCTTGAGAATGGCAGGGCATCGCTTACATTTAGCACTATTCCCGTCTTTCGCAACTAAAAAATAACTCCACGCTGACGACGTATCACTGTTTTTTTATGTTGAACAAAGTCTCCCGCCATTTAAAATAACTTTTTCAGATAATTGACTTTTAAATTTAAATGACGTAACCTGTGTAACCTTGTCGCTGGTAGAATCCCTCTCAAAAATATTATGATATATCATATGAGGTGATCGGGTGATTCTCCTGATGGCCCCTTGGGGAATTACTTTAACAGTATTATATTGAAGTACGCCGGGCGGGGAAGTCCCTTCAAAGTTACATATTATTTGGGCTGTACCTGTGTAGTTCTTTTATCGTACGGCGTACCTAAGGTTGATTTTTTGTCTTTATCTAATAAGTGCCCTTAATATAATCTAGGTAAGGTCAATGTCAAGGCGCAATGGATTACGGAATGCAAACTGGCAATCCCGAAAATCCCGAGATTAGCCAAGTACAGTCCCGGAATTTACGGGATCAAAACCCGGCCGGGATGCCGAGATCCCGGGATACCGGGATTGTATTCTCTAACTACAGCTAACTATTCCATATAACGCATATGTAGTAGCGACAAAAGTTAAAAATACAGTTGATGCGGAAACTAACTAAAACCATTTACAAGAATATGCACCAAAGCTTCATTCCGACGACAGATACAAAGAAAAAATATTTTTATTTGTCAGTGACAGTGCTGCATATATGTTCAAAACAGGCAGACTCTTAAAGGAAACATATCCTAATATGCTGCATAATACTTGTGTAGCACATGCTCTCCACAGAATCTGTGAATATACCAGAAACACCTTTCCAGAAGTTGATAGACTTGTATCCGATTTTAAAAAGGTTTTTAGAAAAGCTCCATTGAATAGCTCTTTTCAGGGAAAAACTTCAATCTTTGTCACTGCCTCCCTCTCCATTAATAACTAGATTGGAAACAAGGTTGGAAGCTACTAGGTTTTATGCAGAGAATTTCGATACATGTTTAAATGACGATGCTCGAAGTATTTCTAAGTGCAAGGAACTAATACAAATTCCAAATTTAAAAATTCAATTGTACTTTCTTCAAGAACACTTTGGAAATTTTCCAAAACTAATCACTTCTTTTGAAAATCAAAATCTCAAATTAAATGATGGATTAACCACATTAAATGTGGCTATTAATAATTTGAAAAATATTCCAAGTAACTTCGGATGTGGCCTTCGACGCAGTTTTTAATAGTTATCGAAATTTAATAACATTACGGCGATTGTGTATGGGGACGACAATGCCACAATATCTAACTGCAAAATACGCGGAAATAAAAGAATATTTCCAATATGCCAATATATATTTCCTATAACCAGTTACGATGTAGAAAGGACGTTTTCTATCTACAAGGATGTATTTCATTCAAAGAGAACAAATTTTACAGAAGAGAACCTTGAGAAGGTATTGCTTGTTAATATTAACACTCCTTTACTCGACTTGAACTACAAAATGAACAAATAAAAATGTATTTCGTATTTTATAGATCACCACCCGTTTGTTTTCCAATTATATAAATAAAATTAAAAACTCTTTAAAAATACAAATTTTCAATAGTACGCCCGTGGGCGATGAGTCATCGGCCTCTCGTGTGCGGTTCCTAATTATCATCTGTTACCATGATGTCATTATATTGTCTCGAAAAAGGGATAAAAATTTCAGAAAAGCACGTTCTTTGCTATACGCTTAAAATTTTAGGTCTATAAAAAAATATTTATTTATTTAATTTGGCAATTAATTGGTACTAATATATTTGTTTATATAAACGCCATAAAATTTCTGAATATATACACATGAGATTTATTAGTAGTCGGCCCAAAATAAATAGTAGAACTAACTTATCAAAATGGGAAAATGTAAATTTGAGTTTTATTATTTAAACGTGCAATTTGAACACGTTTTTGAGGACCAAATACATTTCAAATCGCCACCGCTAAAATCAATCTTCTCCTTCGAACTTTTATTTTATTATTTTCGGACATGTTCAGCGTCATCGTCCCCGCCAGATGTTCCTGGCCGAGTGTCGCGTTGCGTTTCTAAAAATGCCATCGCATCGGCATCGGCATGTGCATGTGGATCCTCCAAATTACACACATTTGCACCGTCAACCGGCCGTTTGCTATTCCCAACCACACCGCGTTATTAATTCTAAAATTGTCTCCGGAATTCTACTTCGGGACGGTATCGCTAGTCATCCATTCCGCGGCCTGAGCCTTTTGTTTATAACAACAACAGACGAGACGGAGTGGAAGAGATCTGGAGAAAAGGACGAGATGAAAAGGAAAGGATCTGTTATAAAATAAACGCGGGCTCGTCTATCAGTAGGAGCACGCGAGACGCGGTCTAAAAATAATATTTACTAAACAACTGTTCTAATACGTTTCGTAATAAGCGAGCGAAAGATTAATATGATGTCCAGCTGAACATGAATAGTAACACTTTACTATTTAATTAAAAGAAGTAAAATATCTACTGTCTATTTGTAATCATAGACATAGTTGTAATCATAAGTTGATTATTTTCTTTGCATTTTTGTATATTTCGAGAGAGTTGTGTAAATATACATTGAAATTGATTAATTTTTTTCGATAAATTCTCTTTTTATTTGGAAACTAGCACTAATGACTTGATACCACAGTCTATTTACCAAGGCACCTCAAATAATAAAATAAAAAAAAAGCATATCGATGTGTAAACAGATCAAGTATTGTGTGAATACAAATTAATACAAATACCGGTTGTATTTTTTAACTTGGAACTTTCAAATATCTCGAAAAAATGTCTAGATTTAAAATTTAAGCTCACGCCATCTAGCGCTATAGAGCTGTACTAGCATCCCTTTTCGCGCTACATTCAAATCCCGGAAATTTCTGAGCAGCGCCTCGTATAAACTTCTGAATACAAACTGAATAGCAAGCACCTAAATTATGATCTATTATGATCGCTAAAATAATAAATAAATTTATAATCATAATAATAATGTGACTATTTCCCGAAATTAATGTATAAACTTTTATGATCTTTTAAATTTATCACGCTGGCTTTGTAAAAACACACTAATAAAATTGAATATAATCAGAGCTTATAAACAAAAACAATTCCCATTGTATTCCTGAAATTTACGTAAGTTATTGCCTATTTTAAATAGAACATTTCAAATTAATGTTCTCGTTTCTGAAAATCTGCCAAAATCATCAAAATTTCTAAGACTTTAAAACAATACTAGACATCTGTATTCTTGGAAATCCTTCCTATTAATTTTATGCAACAGGAAAATACATGTTTCTTTTATAAATTATAGTTTTCCTTTGTTATACGAAAATCGTTTTATAAAACTTTATTCTAATTACGTAAACATATCTACAAACATACTTATATCGTTATAATTGAAATGAAATGTAAAAAATTAATGATATTCACATTTCTTATTTTGTTTAAAATCTAAAATCGTCTGATTACACTGTTGAACATTTCGTAAGTTTCTTTTTGCCTCCCTGGAATACTTTAGACTGTTTTTTATGTATTTTGGTATGCTGAATTCAACTTTGTCTTCAGAATTTCGATATCAGAAGTATATGATAAGAGAAGTAGAAATATTGTGATATTACTCGGTTAAAATGTAATTTCTAACCAATCTATTCGCCTTAGACCAGAGATGCACGGATTTATAGGGAACAGGGGCCACTCGGGAAAATTATAAGCCAAGGACGGGCCACTACACACACTACAAAGAATACTTATTAAAACAAATATTTTTATTTTTAAATAGTATGAATTACTACAAATGATAAAAATAAAAGAACATTCAAAAATGTTTGTTGTAATTAGTAATCGTAATGTAATCTAATCATTACAATGTAATATTTCATGTTTTATTATTTTGATGCATGAAGAAAAAAAGAAAAAACATTTAATAATTTAAATATTAAACCAACATTACGAAATTTACAAAATATTGTTAGAAAAATATATCCTGAAAATTTTGATAAAATTAAGCAACAAAAGTTAAAGGAAATTATGTTGGAAAGATTTGAACCAGATTACCTAATAAGACAAAGAAATGCTCCCCCCAAGTGGAAAAAGGCATTTAATCCATTTGAAGATTATTCAAAGAAAAGTAATAAAGAAATAGAAAAAGTTATTAACAAATTATATTCAAGAGAAGAAATAAAGGAAACGAAAAAAACAGGATTCCTGTTACACTATTTATAACGTCAAAATGATTTTTATTTTTATATAAATATATTTTTAATTTTCTATATTCACCTTTATAAATTATATTATTGAAATTCTCTGAACAAATTATAACTATTTGTATTTTTAATAATTTCTCAATCTTTTTTATTTCATCTAAGGTAAACATATCCTCATAATTTCTTCCAAGTTCATCATCATTCAGTAGTATATAAATTGTTACTTGTGGGCCAGGACATTTGGCGTCTTAAAAAACAAGGCAAAATCTTAGAAATTTAGCTGTTTGCCCAAAAGCAAACAACCGAATAGGGCCTAAAACCTCTCAAAAATCATAAATTTTTATCCACCCCAAAAGTTCCCAAATATGTGTAGGCCACCAAAAATTGGGCACACGAAAAACAGGGTAGAATCCTACAAATTTAGTGTTTTCCCAAAAGTAACCATCCGAAAAAGATCTAAAAAACTTACAAAATGCCTTGATTTTAGACACCCCAAAAATTGCTCTTCATTTCTGGACCAAGCCAATTGGCGCATGCAAAAATCAATTAAAATTACCTCAAAACTGCTCTAAAACCATTGTCAAATCTCTAGATTTCACACACCTCAAAACAGCTTTTCATTTCTGGACCAAGCCTATTGGCGCATGGAAAAATCAATGAAAAACAACTTAAAGCGACTTAAAATCCTCGACACTCCAAGTAAAATTATTTTAAAAACCAGGAAAAACCTTTATAAATTCCCTAGTTTTTAGATACCCCAAAAATAGCTTTTCATTTCTGGACCAAGCCAATTGGCGCATGGCAAAGGTCTTAAAAATTATTACCAAATACATTTTGCATACCCCAACTGTATTCAACTATTATACGCACATAAAAAAGATACACCTAATTGTTCGAAGTCTACTAAAATATCTGAACACTCCATTATGGATTTTCATTTAGAGATCGCTATTAAAACTTTAATGTTATCGTAAACATGTTCGGTTTGTGTCTTAATTATCAAAAAATATCACACGTATACGACAACGTTTAACGTTGATCAAGCGTTGGTAATTTTAACAAAGACGTGAACGTAAACGTTGTCATGGCATGGAAATATTTGTTTTCAACACCCCAATATTCGACTATGCCTTCATGATAATTCTTGGATTCAGAATATTTACAGAATTAATAAAAATATGTGCAAAACATTCCCCGTTTTCATTCCGACTACAATCCGATCTATTCTTACAGCATCTCCTCTTTCACGACAGCTTATACCGTTTATAGGTATGTGTCTATCGAAGAGAATCATCGGCACGAAAATCAGTCCATGAGCCTTTGGCGAATCAACAGGACAGGCCATTGTTGTTCGATATTACTGTAAGTCATGAATAGATGGAAGAGTCCCAAAACCGAGAAATGTTTTGAGAATATTTGGCAGCACTCAGTTGCCCGTCAATCTTCGTGGGTCCTCAATCTCTATGGCCACTCGAGATCTCACCAGTTCAGACTTAAGAACAACTGCATTCTCAATAAAAAAGGCGGCGATAGGAATCGAACTCAAAACCTTGTAATTACCTATCTAACTCTTTACTAACTGAGCTATTTAGGTCTTGTCCATTATAATTTCTAATCAGCTACAATAATACATCAAATTGCGCAATATTACGAAATAAAAAAAGTTGGATTCGCAATAATTCGAACCCGAGACCCCTTGGATTGAACGCGAATATCTTACAAACACGCCTATAATGGATCTTATACAGTCGTTTTCGGATTGAATATATTATGCTAATTTTCTTATTGATTAAAAAAATGAAATTTTACGATACATAATACATACCCTAGTTACGAAGTTGTTTATTTTTTTAACAAGCATTCAAGTGAAAGCAATTGCAATGAAAACTGCTAAACTTCTCTTTACCGCACTAGTACGGTAAAAACTGTCATTACATTAAAAAGTTTGAAATATGATACATTACATACTGAAAATAAATAATTATTATTGAGAATTATTGTATTTGTTTATATAAAAAAAATTGCAAAACACCCACCTTTGGTCGCCATGGATAAGATTTTTTTATTATTTTACTGTTTTTCATCATAATAAAATTATAAAGCCCCGGTTGTATAAAGCTGTGTCTACTTTAACAAGATTTTGACAATCAATTAAACATGAATAAAACAATCAACACGTTCAAAAAGGGGTCACATGATCAGTTAAAATCATGTTAGTTGGCACATCTTTATACAACCGGCCAAAAATATATTATTTTAAGTTTGAAACTTAAAAAAATATTTTAAAGATGCGAGTAAAATTTTTGCAAATTCCTTTATTTGAATATAATAACTATAAACTCATTTTACATGTTTCATAAACCTACTGTTTAACCTGATTTAGAAACGGAATTTAACAATGTAATAAACACAACAGGCACATTTCAGTCTTCATTTTACAAAGAAATCTCAAGTGGTGTACCAGACTTATCTGCATTCTTATAGACAATGCTTACTTTATTTTTGGAATTCACATTCAATCCCATACAAACACATTTGATATTTTCATTTGATAACTTTTTCCTCAAAATTTCTACATAGCGTTTACATTCAATTTCTTCAATAGCTTCTAATGCACTCTGACAGTACTTGACCTCAATTATTATTGCTATATTTTCTGAATTGAACGCAATGTCAAGTCTCCCTTTCCCTCCCGGCAGTTCAGTGCAACACATGTACTTTGATGACTTACACAAACAGTGGAAAATCACAGAATGGTACGCGTTTTCGTTGCGTTGGTGCCATTTTTTGCTCACATGTACAAATACCTTTTGCATAGAACTAATTAACCTCTTCACAATTTCATCACTTAATTCATCTGGATCATCTGGGAACTCATCGAACACATCCGTTACACGTGCAATGAGATAATCATAATTATTTCCAGCATACGTTTTGATCAGTTTGCTAAATTCGTTCTTAATAAGTGTATTAGGAATTTTAACTTCAAATATGTCTTTTTCTATATTTTTTTCATACGTTAAATACCCTTGTTGCATCAGAAAGGAAACGAAAACATCAGGTTTTAACAGAGTCCTTTTCTCTTCCCACTTCAAAATTACATCACTCAGTTCTTGGAGGTGTTGTAGCCCTAATTTATATGGAATTTCACATTTGATGTGTCTTCCCGACAACAACTTTTCAATTGCGATCCGAACAATTGGTATTTTAAGTCCCTGTATTGCGCTCGCCATGATTCCAGACTGCTCCCAATAATTGCTTAGCTTTCCATATTTTAGAGCGTTCACAATTGACCAAATAGGATATATCTGGACTCTACTATCTCCAATACTTTGGTATCCGTTGTAATATGATGCCACTTCTTCTTTAGGGAGTTTGTTCACGCCCTGCCAAAATTTCTCAGTAAACTTTGTTGTGAGCTGCTCCAGTTCTTCTTCTGTTATGCCATAAAATACTTCATAACTATCATCACCACCCAGTGTTCCTCTGAGAAACATGTGTTTTATCACATTGTTCGACAAGCCTACTGAACTCATATAAGATATCCCTGTGATTAAAGCACGAGCTATGAAACTGTCTTCTCGCTTCAAAAGTTTTTGAAAGAAACCGGTAAGCAGGTCATTAACCTTTTCGCAAATTTTTTTATTTATGAAGAGTGTGTTGTTAATGGGCGCGTCGTACTCGTCAATGAAAAGATAAATTTCATGATTGTAGTGTTGGTGTAAAATTTGAGATAGGAATGGCAAAGCTCCTGTTATATGGTTTGACAATATAGTTTCCACTGATTTCATTGTTTTATTATGGTTAATTATGGCTTTCTCTATTGGTTCTGGATACAGGTATTTTTCAAACTTTTCTTTATGGAATCTGTTAAGCTGCTTTTCAGTTGACCACAGTAAATATTGGTGCTGATTGAATGCACGTGTTACGACATCCCTAAACTCAAGCAAAATTCCCAGATAATCATTACCACGACCAATCGTTTGGAAATCTAAGTGAATGGTCGGATATTTCCCACGATGGCGAGAGAACTCATCCCACTTGGAAATTTCCAAGTTCCCATCTTCAAACAGACGCAAATTCATCTCAGGAAATGCACGATCATTTTCTGTTGATCTCAGGATTTCTTGTCCTACTTTATCTCCTGTTGTGTATACCTTCTTATTCACAAACTCTTTGACCATGTTCATGATGGTTGACTTGCCGAATCTTCTTGGTCTTGTTATCAAAATATATGATGAATCATCGAAAAGCACCTCTATCATTTTTGTCTTATCAACAAAGTGGTCTGTTGCCTTGATCTTCGAAAACAGTGCTGAACCACACTCGATCTTTGGTTTCTGTAACTAAAAGTCATTAAATTATTTAATTACTCACACAACAACAACTTACTTTGTTTCCATAGACAGCAGCAGTTCCACCTACACTCACAACTTCACCGTCGGAGCTTGTACCCTGGGAAAAAATACAGAAACATACAAATATTGAACATTCACACAATATTTACTTGTGAACAAGTAAGTCACTCACTGCAGCTAGTTGAAGTGTGTCGTGTGACCGTGTCCTTATCTCGCGTTTTGTTGCTGTTGTGGGAGTTGTGCGTGTATTCTGTCCTTTCTTTGTTCTATAACGAGGCATGATGAACTCAGGTGAAGAGAAAAAAATTGGACTGGTTATCAAGAAAGCTGTAGCAAAATATAAACACAATTATTTGCATTGGGAAAGATCATTGATTTTTATATTTATTTATAATAATTTAATTATAAGAAGGGGTATAAATTGCCTTTAACCATACAAGTCAAATTAGACCGAAAACAAATCTCTATTACATGGCAAACCATAACCAACAAAAGTTTAATATTAGACAAAGTTTCTAAAATAAATTAAAAAAAAATGACAAATACGAAAGACAGTAAAATTGTTGCAGAGTATTACACACCATTAAAAACAAGACAACAATCTGAACTCCAACAATTTAAAAATAGTTACAAATCTTTTACTCAAGATAAAAAACTAAATATACCAAGAAATATCAATGAAGTAACGCAAATGAGAAATCGTAATTTTGCCATTGAATATCTAAATTCTACAGTAAATAAAAAACTAACAAAGACAGATTTTTGCAAATCTAAAAGTGTTTCGTCTTATAAACGAAACGAATTTATATATCGTATAGTAAGCATAAGTATTATTAATTTTGTATTATATATTCAATATAAGTATTATTCATTTTAATATTACACATGAAATATAAAGAAATAATAGATTATAGTATTTAAATACGTATAAGAGTCAGAAACAAAATTAATACCTCTGTATATGTAATTATTATATTCTTCTTATTGTATTAAGATGCAAACGTTTCACGATAAAATTTATGATACCGCGTATTACATATTTGTCATCAGATATGCATGCCCGGTACTTATTTATTTGTGGCACACATATATGTCAGCAATGTTATTATACCGGCACTTATATATCGCTGCATTTTTCTAGATAAGTTTCAAGTTATATTTATTAGTTAACGTGCCTCCACATGTATACAGTTAGATTCAAAAACTAGATGCAACGTTTGCTGATTTGTAGGCACAATTTATACAAGCAAGGCGTTTCTTTGTAACTTGCCGACCTTTGTTCGTCATTTAGCCGCATGTGGCCTATTTTGTTAATTGAAGGGAAGGGTAAATTTTGCTTACAATGTTTAAAAAGTTTTTAAATAGTTCTGCACGCGATGACTACAGAAGCAATTCGCTAAAGCAAGTCGCGAACTCGAGCCATAAGACAAGTCGAGAAGCAATTCGCTAAAGCGAGCCGCGAACTCAAGTCACTAAGACAAGTCGAGTAGCAATTCGCCACAGAACAACGTTCTTACAATACTCGTAAGAACAATGTTCAAGACAACAGTTCACATTAATTAATAACAGTCGCGAGTCTTAACATAATAAAGTTCTAGACAAACAGTCGTAAGAACAATGTTAAAGACAGCAATCGACTTTTAATATCAAGAGACACCAGTCTCATATTTTATCAAAAGACAACCGTCTTTCATTATACAACAAATTTTATGTATGAAGTAATGTAAATATGTAAATAAAGGTGTGTAAAATTGGATGTGCCGCATTTCATTAATAACTGTCACCGAAGATTAAAAAATTAGTGCGTATACGGCCTTACAACCCGTGCGTGGTGAGTCAACATAGGAGCGACGACCAAAAACACAGTTGCCCCAACAAAAAGTATTTCCAGAAATTCCCTTAATTAAGATTGCATGTAAAACGAGAACAAACGGTAACAAACCAGAGCAATCCGGAACAAAAGAGAACAAATCGGAACAATTGGGAACAAAAGAGAAAAAAAATAAAATAAAAAATAAAAAAATATTCGATAATGTAGAACATAAAGCAGGTAGTCGTAAAAATATAAGTCTAGATGAAGAAACAGATGAATTAATTAGTAAATCTTTAGAAACTTTTCAGTCATAAATGGACAAACTAGTTTCATACATTCCCAACGATGAGAAAGAAAAATGGAAAAAATATTTAAAACCTATTATTACTGAAATAGACAGATTAGAAGATGGAACAAAAATAGTTGGTTTCAAACAAGAAGTTGTAGATAAATATATTGCAAGAAAAGCAGCTAATTTATTCCTTGAACAACTAATTATGACTGACTGTGAGCTAGAGTCCGCTAATAATAAAATGGATGAATTGGAATATAAATTAGATAACTACAATAATTATGATCCTAAGAAGCTAGCAGAATTAAGAAACAAAACAGTAGTAATACCATCAAACATCGATGATGTAAAGAAAAGAACTTTGAAAATATTTGAAAGACATACTAAAAATATGAGAGCAATAAATGAAAAGATTCAAAAATTGTAAATTAAATGGAATGTACTGTATTCAAGAATTTAAATATATTCAATGAAGAATATCCAAAATTCCGAAAAAAGTTTTCAAGTCTCATTCAACAAGTTAATAAATTAAAAATTATTATTTTTGTTCTTATGTTTATAATCGTAATTGTAATTATTTTTTCTTAATTTATTACTTCAACACTAATCAAAAATAGCGATTTATTCAACAATGTCCATGAACGTACCTATGATGATACTAATACGTGTCCATAAGCTAATGTATCTGTAGAATTAGGTAAAAGGTATCTTTTATCATCTTTCCAACTTAGAGACTTTTTCTTTACTTCTTCAGTAAATATATCATGTTTATGACTCCTGATCACTTTCTGTCTATGGAAGTATTCTTTTTGATTAAATAAGCAATTTTTGTAATCTTCAAAACTTATTTCTTTCTTCAATACTGCTTTTTTGATACCTTTTAATTTTTTCGAAACAGACGTTTCAGTTCTGTAACTGTACATTTTTGACCTTAAACCTATGCATTCTAATATCTTAATACCATTCAATTCATCTTTGAATTTCCCTATTACTTTCTTATTTTTATCAGAATATAATGGATGATCCTTTGGATAATCAGATGTATCAAAATAGTCGGGATTGTTTTTCATAAATTCATAGAAATCGGCATTTTTAATCTCATATATAAAGCTATCAGTGTCTCCATAAAGAAGTTTTACGTTTTCATTGAATTCATTTTTAATTACATTGTAATGGAAGTTATACATTAACCATTTCGATAAATCTAATACAGCTTGCCCAATATAAATTGGTTTATTAAACAATACTTTCGTTTTATAATTGTGAACTGCGCCAGGTGTTTACTAAATATAGTTATGTGTTTAAAATTAGGTTTGTTTATCGCTTTTTGTAATTTTTCTTCATCACAATATAATTTAATATTTTGTTGGTTTCTAACAGATAGCATAGACTTACCATATGGGGCATTAACCATTAATTTCCAGAAATCTTTTTCAAAATCATTTTTCGCCTTTTGTCCTTGTTCAGTATTAAATTTTACATATGGTGCTATGAAATTTGACTGAGTAAATTTTATACCTCTGTGAACCTTTGTTATTCGAATACCTAAACTTTTATAAAGTTTTAATGTTTTGTAATGAATTATATAATTTTTCTTATCATAGAAATGACAAAGTAGTTTTTCTACTTTTCCGCCCGGAGGAATTCTATTTTCCGGAGCTAAAGGGAGATCATTGAATTTGTTATGAATTGCTAAGTCTACTGGAAATGCTAAATCGACTTCCAAAACATAACCCGTATCACTATCTGATACCAATATACCGTCGACATTTTTAATTTCATCACAAGTCAACCATTTAAAATCTTTTTCTGGTAATTTCTGAGATAAAGCCCATCCATATAGATTATTAGCATCTATATAGATAATCTGAGTATTTTCATCTGCTTGCGAATACCTGTTACTACACTGTGAAATACCTCCTCTAATTCCCTTTTCAAAAAACAAATACATTTCATAATCAGTTAATAATTCCAATTCCACTGAAGTATATTTGAGCATACAGTCCCAAGCTAACCCCGGAGTTGTATAATACCAAACAGGATCGAGTCCATAACTCTTTTCCAAACATAAGTCTCCAAAATTTTCAAATACATCAGTTAACAGCAAAACATCTAGTTTTAAGTAAAAAGCGTTCAAATAAATTTTACCTCTAGTAGCCCATGACAATAAAAATGTTTGTCGTAAATTGTACTATTTACATTTGCATCAGTTGTCAATTTGACAGAGTTGGAGCTTTTTGAAATTGCTTTGTAATTTAAAATTGATTTAAAATGGTTTTCACTGTTCAACACAAATCATTCATGGTTGAATCTTATTTTTGGAACGGACGTAATATTAACGGACAATGGCACTATTTTCTTGAAGAATGCTTAGAGGAATTTAGAAATATGTTTCCAAACTTCGTCTTTGGTTTTGATAGTTTTTGGTACACAGTTAAATATTGCACTAAGGTTTTCAGAGAAACAGAGAGTGTTATACGGAAAGAAGACAGTGGCCGTCCGAAAAAATGTACGGAAGAGCTAGTTGACGATGTAACGCAAATTATGAATGATACACCAGGAACATCCATACGAGTATTCTCTCCACGAGTGGGTGTTTCAATTGGCACTTGTCATACAATTTTGAAAAAAGACTTACATTTATTTCCATATCGCATGGCCTATTATCAAGAAATCAAAGAAATTGACTATCCTAGAAGAACAACATTTTGTCAGTGGTTCTTAAATAATTTTGATAATGACATTCTTGACAAAATTTTTCTCAGATGAATCATGGTTTTATCTGAATGGATATGTTAACTCACAAAATATAAGGATGTGGAATACTAAGAAACCGCATGACTGTTATGTTGTTCATCCACAGAAAATTGGTGTATGGTGTGCGATTAGTCGAAGGAAAATCATTGGCCGTATTTTCTTTAAAGGAGAAAGGTATCGACAAGAAATTATTATGACATTTATTGAACAGCTTAATGAAGAAGAAATAAATCAGGGTTACTTTCAACAATACGGAGCTAGAGTGCACACAGCTTGTGAAACAATTAATATGATACGGAAATTTATCAAAATCGGTTGATAAGTTTAAACATCGAACATGAATTTCCAACAAGATCTTGTGATGTTAACCCCTGTGATTTTTTTCTGTGGCCTTTTTAAAGAACTCATTTTTTTGGGTACAGATACCTGATCTTGCAGACCTTCAGATCAGAATTGCTGAAATAATTAACGAAATCGACGATATGCTACTACAAAACGTTTTCTCCTTCATTAGAAGATGTTAGAAATGTCTCGAACAAGGTGGTGGCCACTTTCAACAATTTTTATAAAATGTTACTTGTTTGTTGCAAATAAACGTATCTTATTTAGTTAAATATTTTAATTTTATTATTTTGACATTTATCATGTCATTCAAATAGTTCATAACCAACAAAATTCATATTAAGAACTTAAGTAAAAAGCTAAGATATACGTATAATTTCCATGGGCAACTTCGAGGTAAAATTTAGTTGAACGCTCGTTATAAATCTTGCCATTCACCCAAGTTTTTAATTTTAAAATGTTTCCATACTTGAACTGCATGTTTGAATTCTTCTTGAGAAATTCCTTCTTTTGTGAGCGAAGAATAAAATTTATCTATTGATGGAAGTTTTGTTTCAGAAAATTTCTCAAAAGAATCCATGTATTCATAAGGATATATTCCTTTTCTAATTATCTTGCTTTTTTCTTTCCTAAATAACACATCTAATTCACTATTTGAAAAGTATTTAATTATTTCTCTCAACTGACTTGATTCCAGATTAGATGACAAATTGTCTAGGCTACTTGCTAAAAATCTAAATGAATCGATAAATCTCAATTCGATATATCCATTATCATCCATTCTTAAAATTTTACTGAAAGAAATATACTTCTCTTCGTTATTAGGTATTAATTTCAATTGACTTTTATCTTCTCCTAGATTTTTTATAAACAAATGACAATCGTAAGAACTTAAATTATGAAACAAAATTGGAATAAACAATGGTTGTCTATATTTCAAATTGCATTTTCTACAAGCAGCTCCCCTATATTTTCCAGTGTAGTGATCATGATCTCTTACTTTTGGGTTTTCTATAGAAAACACATTTTCACAAAGATAACAAATGTTTGTTTTTTTATATTCTTCTAGTTCGATATCTTTTATGGGTTTATTTTCTTTTAATAACTTATATATTGTTCTGGCATGTTCAGTTATTCTTTTTATAAAACATTTATCACTTTCCTCTCCTCTGTAAATTTCCAATACGTTATCAATATTATTATAAGCACTCTTAACGTATAATCCATAACCACAGGAAATATGAGATTGTGTTTTATGAGTATATGATGATTCAGGATTTGGTTCGCATGTATGAATAGGTTTCAAAATCGGAATAAATTACATACGGATGTCCTAACATGCTTTGAATATTTTTAAATTTTAATACATTATCTTCAGGCATGTTCGGAACACATGGTTCATTACTAAAGCACACATTTTGATGTTTCTTTAAAGCATCTTCAGTTCTAGCGGAGTAGTTTAAACATCTTTTACAGAAATGTTTTTTGTTTCTATTTACTTCCAACTGATCATTTAACAATCGACTCAAATTCTTGATCCAACAATAATGATTGTTGTCTTTATTTCCAAAGTATAGTAAGTCGATATTCATTTCATAGAATCGCTTCTTATTATGATACAAAGGATAAAATATTTGTTCTTCGTAACTAAACACGGTAACATTAATTTTATTATGTGATTCAAATTTAGGTATGTCCTGGATTTTGAGAGGAAAATTTATTCCTTCAAAATTTAATTCGTTTATATATTCCGGCTTATTATAATGATTCAGTCTATCTACATGTTCTTTTGCTTGATGTAAACAGGATATTACGCTGTACATAAAGCATTTGTTATCGTTGTTTTTAACATTAACACAAGCTTTTTTATCTTTAATCCACTTGGGTAATTCTACATATGAATTTCCGCTTAAAGGTGTATATTTGTTTATATTAATGCGCAAATAATTTATATTTTTCAAAGTCCATCCAGATCCCTTTTCTTGTAATTCATCACATTTTGATATAAATAAATCCTTTTGTTCATCCCAATATTCCTCCAGACCATCTTTTTCTCTTAGTATAACATTTAGTAACTGAAATTTATGTATCATTGTAGTCTTCATTTTCCAGTTTCATAAACTCGCATTCCATCTCTAAATTAATTTTAATATTTTTATGGAGATTTAAAGCATTTATAATTATTTTAATAGCCTTTTCTTTTATCATATCCATGTGTTTCCATATCTATACCTTCTTCTAGATTATTATGTTGATACGTTAATAATCTTCCCTTAAAAGCAACCTGAACTAAAATAAAATCTGGCTCTGGATTATGTCTTGCTTTATGCAACTGCATTCGACTTTCCTTAATATATTTTCCACATTTATCACACTTGATCCTTTTTACTCTTTCTTTTTTCGATTTAGGAAATATGGCATCATTAAACGGAAATATTTCCAAGCTGTTTTTGTTTCCTCTTTTTATTTTTAATTGCTCTTCAGCATTAATAATCTCGTTTATCAATTCTGACTTATTGTATCTTTTAATGTATCTTATACCTAAGGATTTTGCCATATTACGTAATTCGAGCAAACGACGACTATTCAAATCATGTTTTAATTTATGCAAATGTATTCGAGTTTCCTCGATATATGTTCCACACATATCACATTTTATCTTCTTTACTCTATTTTTTTTTGGTTTAGCAAATATATCGTCATCAAACTGAAATGTTTTTAGGTTCTTTTTTTTTCTTTCTCTTTATGTAGCTGCATTCGGGTGCTTTTGATATATTTTCCACATATGTCACATTTGATTTTCCTAACTCTCTTTTTCCTTGGTTCAGCAAATAAATCGTCATCAAATGAAAATATTTCTGAATTCGCTTCGCTCATGAGGACTTTGTCCGAATTCCGCAAAGGAGGCATAATTGATTTTTTCCGTTTTTTATTTCCTTATGTAATTGCTCTTCAGCTTTAATAATAGCTTTTATTAAGTCTGCTTTATTATATTTTCTAATATATTTGATGTCTAGTGATTTTGCAATATTAAACAGCTCAGATAAACGAAGATTACTTAAGTTCCTTCGTTCCATTTATTATAGGAAAAAATCTAACAAACAATTTTTAGTAAATAAATAAATTCAATCCATTTTTATGCAAATCTGTTTTTATATGCCTTTTAAAATTAGTTCTAGTGTAATATCTACCACAATCACATAATAAACAAGTAGAATTAACTGCTTTTTTACATTGTTTACATGTTTTTTCATATTTATTTCTATAGTTATAAAAATCATCTGGACATTTTAATTCCAAACAAATGGAGCAAAGACTTGTCATTTATTAGAAAATTTATTCATCAAAGATTACTTCAACTGCAGATTAGGAAAGTGTATTTTAAGAAAATCTAGTTTTGCCAAGGTTAATACGTTATTTTCATACATTTTAAACTGATTAAACATATTCCGATATACTAATCGTTCAAAGTCATTATTGGCTTTACTTCTCATATCGTTTAACCTTTTCTGAAACATTTGCCATGCTTCTTGGTTATCGTTATGTGAGCGATTCATTTAATTTATTACATTTTTTTTCATAAGAAATTATCTATAAACAGTGCATGCTAAAACACACTGTCCCTTTTTAGGTAAAATTGTGATAAGCCTCGAGATTCAAAAAAATATGTGTGGTATAGGGAGGTGATCAATTTAATGTTTATTTAATTAATTATCAAAAAAATAAGTACTTGTAATAAAAGGGATCTAGTACAATATGTGAGGCAATATGGGACCTACGTATTATAAAAAGTCTACATAAAATGAATGAAAAGCTAGATATCAACGTAGGTTCAAGAGAAAAGACAGCAATTATTTTAGAATAATAATAATATAAATAAAGCTATTAGAAGTAATTATATGATGAAGACAAATAACGTACGGAATGAATTTTATCATCCAAGAAAGAAGAAGCGAAAAATTGACATCAGAGGGATTTCCCACAATACGAAAGCATGGCAAATGAATTGGAGCAATTGAAAAACGATAACCTGAAACTGAGACAGCTAGTATAAATGGGATCGTTCACTCCATAATAAAAAATAAATTAAATTATTGACATAGATAATACTGTTACTTGAAAGTTTATGATCAAGACTTATTTTTCATATTAGACAATGATAATCAACCTTTGTTTAAAGGTAAAGATTTAGCAAAAATATTGGGTTATGAAAAATCAACAAATGCTATGAAAAAAATATAGCAGGAGACATATTTGAAGTTAAAATTGATAGTCGTATTTTTTGGAAATACATATGTTGTTTTTGCAGAAAAAGAAAAATATTAATCACAAATAATTTGCTTCAATTCATGGGATTTATTGAAGAAATAACGCGATTTTAAGAACTTTTTAAAAGACAAGGAAATCTCATACGAAGAAATAGATTATAAACATGCTAAAGCAAATTTGTATAAATATATACAAAATGATTAAAAATTTTAAAGAATTAATAATGATGTTGAATAACAATAAGGCAAAAAAAGTTAGGAAATATTATTTTAAATTAGAAGAATTGCTAGATAAATAGGAAACTAACGTTAACGAATATAATCTTCTAAAGCAATACATAATTATAAAATTAATGCTAATCCATTAAACCTGTTTGACTTTATAAATAAAAATAACTACTCCTATAAAATTAATTTGAGTACGTGGGTGACCGATATATGGTTTACGTTATTTAAAAGAAAAATATAATAATAACAAATGATCTTTTATGCTTTATACAATATGGAATTTCAGTGGGGGGTGGCTATCCCCCACTGAATTTACGCGATATTAAGAAAGATTTAAAGAAAATTTTAGAAATCTATAAAATAGAATACCAAATAATAAATTATGATAAGATTAAAAATGAATTATCATATTATAAAAAATTGATAACAAAATATATTATAAATGTTTCGCCAAATAATTTAAATAAAACAATATGGATTTTATTGAGTGTTCGTAATATTAAATCCCTAATAATAACATTAAATACAAAAACGGATCAAGAAATTAGAGAATATTATATTACTTTGGAAGAAATATTTTATTCATATTTGGAATACACTAAAAAGTTTTATTTGAATATAGGAGAATCACTCGAAAAGATAGTCAGATAAAGCAAATTGAAACGATAATTGAAATTAAGAGAGATGGTTAAAAATATTATCAAGTTAACCAAAGACCATATAATAGTATAATAGTTTTATAGCAAAGATTCGGTAATAAACAATATAACAACAATTGTGGTAAAGACATGTTTTCATTATAATTTAATCGATGATGACAATGTAAACAGATAACTCATCTTTGATAACCTAAGCACAACAAATTGTCCTTAAAAAATTCCAACTTTTAGATTACTTCAATATATTTTTTTTTTGGAATGCAACTAACTTTGAGAGAAATTGTGTTGTTGATAGAATGAGTAGGTAAGTTTATCAACGGTCAAGCTTATTTGCCTGTAAAGTATGCTATTATAAAGTAACTGCGAAAGGCAATTAGTTAACTTTAACAAACAAGTTGAGTTTAATGAATAATTGGTATTCTGAATATAGGTATGCCTTTCTTCCGATAAATGAGATTATTCACTTACTTCCAAGTATAAAAAAATAGCTGCAGTCAAATACCTATTGTGTGATTTGGACCTTTCTGGATTATGATACTAGCAAACTAAGAATAGAAACAACTTACAGTACGAGTCAGCTTTAAGCAGATATTTTCTCTGCGATATTTAAAAACCTTTACAAAAACACAAATTCAGATAAGCAATTTTGCCTACCGTACAACACGTGTTACAACTTCCCAGTGATAACAGTATAATAAATATAATTATTCTAGTTATTAATTACTACCATGTTTTGGACGCGAAAACAATGTTTTTCTTTTATGACATTGAAAAACGATAACAATATAAAAACCACGTTCGTGGGTCCAGGGTTGCCAGGTTGGGCGATAAATAGCCGATTGGGCTATTGAAAAAGGTTTGTTGGCGATCAGTTTTATTTAATTTGCTACAGGCTACCATCTCAGGCTATTAACTTTCTACCAAGGCTATTTTAGGCGACTTTTTAAAAATAGTTTAGGATACGTTCCTAAAATGGATATTATGAACACATCCTCTAAAGTTAAAATGTTCAATTATTTATCTTATTAGTTGGGCTATAAAGGTCATTTTTATGTTTCCACCACATATTGGAGTCTTTTGTTTTAATAGTTTTATGTTTTATGCATTTATGTAGTCCGTTAATCCGTTATTTTACATATTTTATTTATGTATATTTTTCACTTAATTATAAGTTCATTATAATTTTTTAAAATATGCCACCGAAAACAAAGTATGCTAAATATACAAAAAAATATAATAAACAATGGGAGGAAGAGATACAATTTAGAGGTAGTGTTAATTTTGTTATTGTTATCTTTATTTTTTTGACCCATAATTGTATGCATTTTTAGATTGGTTAGAAGAGAGCAAGGTAAAAATAGGCGCATATTGCAAAGTATGTAAATCTGGGTTGCGAGCACATAAAACAGACCTAACTAAACATGCCTCTACAAAAATGCATATAGAGAATTTACGAAAAAGTGCATATAGCACTCGACCATTAAATCAACCTTCGTTAAAATCATTAGGTAATTACATTAAATTGTTTTTCTTGTGTAGTTTTTTCACAATTTCTAATTTACACTTAGGAATTATAAATAATGAAAACATAACAAACACAAAAAAAGACAAAGAACTGAAACTAGCTGTATACACTGTAATGCATACATCAATATTAAGTGTGAATCATCTTACTGACCTTTTAAATGCAACAAATATGCCAGAAGAACAATATAGAATGCATCGAACTAAATGTACTGCATTAATAATGAATGTTATTTCTCCAGCTATTTTGGAGGACCTAGTTGATGATCTCAATGGTGTGAAGTTTTCATTAATTTTAGATGAGTCTACAGACATTTCTGTACATAAATACATGGCAGTCTGTATTAGATTTTTTAGTAAAAAACGTAATAGTGTATGCACAGATTATTTGGGTATGTTTGAAGTAAACAGAACTACAGCCGCAGACTTATACGAAGCCTTAAAATCCTTTCAAAATAGTTTAGGAATTAATTATCTAAATATCATTGGCCTAGGTACTGATGGAGCAGCAAATCTTTGTGGAAAAAATCATTCACTATTTACGTTACTGAAAAATGATATTCCAAACTTGCAGTTAGTAAAGTGCATATGTCATTCAATTAATATAGTAAGTTCAAAAGCATCTGAAGAACTCCCAGCTTCATTAGACTTTTTAATAAGAGAATCATACAACTGGTTTTCTTATAGTCCTTTAAGAAGAGTAAATTATAAAGATATATTTATTTTATTAAATAATGGAGAAAAATCATTTTTGAATTTAATACAGCCTTGTGAAACAAGATGGCTTTCTCGATATAATTCTGTTGAAAGAATTTTAAATCAATGGTTAGAACTAAAAACACACTTCGATATTGCAGGTTTAGATGAAAAGTGTTATTCAGCTAGAACACTAGCAGATATGTTCAAAGACAATATTAATTACCTCTACTTAACATTTTTAATGCCATTGCTTAAGCAACTAAATGACTGTAATTTGTTATTTCAACACACTAGCCCTGATGTTGAGACTATTTATGATAATTTAAAATGTTTAGTCTTTTCAGTCAGTCAAAGAATATTAAAACCCACTTTTCAAACTGCTTTCCAGCAGGAAAAATATAACATTAACTATTTGAAGCAAACCTTAGAAAATGAACTGGCATTTTTAAGTATAGATGAAGTAGATTTTGGATATGGTTTTCAAATAAAATTCACTGAATTAAAAGATACTTTCTCTTATGAATTAGGTATCATGCTGAAAATGCGTTGTTTCAATTATTTGAAAAGATTATGTGTGGAGTTGGCTAAAAAAATTCCAAACAATATGGAATTATTAGAAAAATTAAAATATTTTTCACCAAAAAATTGTCTTTCACAGTTACGGCCATCTTTTGCTGATTTACCAATACATATTTTACAAGAGTCCTCAAAAAATATAAATACTTTGGAAGAGCAGTGGAGAAACTTATTATCTATAAATTGGACAAATCAATTTCTAAGTGGAGTAATACCAGTAGATACTATAGAATTCTGGTCTTTTGTACGACTTTATGAAAATGCCATAAAAGAAAAACGTTTTCAATTGTTAAGTGAATTTATACTAAGCCTTTTATCTTTACCTGTTAGCAACGCCGTGGTGGAGAGGGTATTTTCAGTCATGAATGTGATAAAGACAAAACCAAGAAACCGAATGAATCTCAAATTAATGGATGCATTGGTACGAATTCGTTTGCATTTATATGCAAAAAATGAATGTTGTAAACACTTTAAACCCACTCACAAAATGTTCTCCTTGTTTACAAACCAAATGTATACTAGTTACGATACTACTGAAAAAGAAAAATCAGATGTGATGGATGAAATATGGGATATATGCGTTTGATGAATGAATATATATTGTACATAAACTTATAATTCTAAATTTAATAAAGTGTATGTGGGTTAATAAATATAACATGTTATTAAACTTCTTATTAAATGTGTTAATCTATTATACTTTCATTAAATGCGATTGTTAGAAACAACAGTTTTTTTTTTTCTTTACAAGCTTATTTAATAAAATTCAAATTTCTCAGTTTTAAAATGTAAATTACTAAATGTCCACAACCAACTATACATGCATTCTACGATGCAGGCGATTGACAAAAACGCCTATAATTTTTATATTTATCTAAAATTACTTATTATTTCACCATAAAAAGAAGATTTTTTAAAAACTTTGGTCAATTCGCCAGTAAATGTGGCTACTTTGATTCTATAATTTGGCTACAACTCAGAAAAAATATCTGGCAACCCTGCGTGGGTCAGGATTCAGTTATTTGATTTACTTTAATTTTAGACACAATCGTTGAAAATGAACATAATGTCAGACGAATTATATTTTACTTAACATTTAATAAATATCAAGACATTGACTTACCTTAGGTTAACAACGATTAAACAGGATTGAACACATAGACTGACACAGATTGAACAGCTATGATCACAAGTGTGCACTTGGATAGGAATTCAGAGAATATGAATAAACAAGAGATGTCTGTCAAGTCCATGTTAAGGGGGCGCTTAAAAAAGTGGGGACTTTCAACAAACAAAATAGGTACGATGCCTCTGCATTGTGCTGGTATCTATGTTTGAAAAGTAGCATCAGGCAAATGGTAGCTACAAATCAAGTACTTGGTGAATGGGTTGCCTATTGTGTAACATCAACCAAATGTAGAATTTAAATATATTATTTGGGATCCGATCCGATGTTTACTGTAGTTTTCACAAGATACCGGATGCGTTGCGTCAGCTGCGTGCTTTGTGTTGTAACTTGTGTCTTTGGTGTTACCTGAATCTCTTGCGTATATTAGTTATTGTATATTTATATATATTTTTTTTTGTATTTTGTATTTGTTATTATTTTTGTGTGTTTTGTTGTTTATTTTAGATATTGTGGTGATAGTGTTTAATTTTGCATATTTGTATGGTGAGTAATTTGAGTATTGCAATATCCACATGGTTTTATTTTTTGTTGTAGTGTAGTTGTTTGACTTATCACACGTGTACGTTTGGTTCGATTTGTGTGGTACAAAAGAAGCCCATTTCACGGTGATAGACACTGTCTATTGTGAGTATAGTAGATCATACATCTGTAATTAGCAATATTTCTATTATTTTTGGTAGAACTTAACTGCGTCTGCATTGGATTCATAGTTATAGACACTTTTTAGAATGAGTAAAAAAGAAAAATGTAACAGTTTTGCAATTATTGCATGCATTTGTTTAGGATTTTAAGTTTCCAATTTGCTGCTTTTACCACAATGTGTATTAAATTAATACTGTACAATTAATTCTGTACAAAAATTTTCTCTATGTTATTTTTTCTACGAATCATCATTTCAGAGATATCGCAATTTCAAACATCGAAAATACTCATATTTACTCTTATGCGACTTGTAATGCTTCAACGACTGTTCCGCATTAGTAAAATATGAAAGTATTTATATCATTAAAATATAATATTTATTATTATTTCGTATAGTTTTTAAAATGTTTATAATACAAAGAAATATAATATTCCGAATATTATCAGATTTCCACACCACCTCTGAGGTAGTGGACTTAGCGCTTTTTTTTTTACCTGTTTTCCCCAGTAGGCATACTCCACCGTCAATCTTGAAAAAAATTTAATTAGACAGTGCAAATATGAAATGAAAATTCAAACTATTGCATTGAATTGAAAAAATTGAACTATTGCGAATGATTATAATGAAATTAATAATTGTATATTTATGGAAATTGTAATCTTATTGAGAATCTTCAAGTGCTACTTCTATTATAATGTCTTCGTCGCTTCCTTCTTCTTCTTCCTGTATCTCTATAGATTCTTCTAAGAGAAGAGACTCACTGAAATGCTATTTTGACTGGGCTATATCTGATTTGTAATAATTACAAAATGTCAACTGTTGTCTGTCCAAAATCAATCTATCTCAGACATGACTTCATATTTTAAAGGACTGCTTTGACTTCGAATGTTTCTGAACACCAGTTATATCATTTTCCACATGACAGCCATGTAGTAGGAAGGAGTTTTTTTTTTTTATTTGAATATATATGTAGGTTTGTTTAATCCGTTGTCTAGGGTTGGTTGATTAATTAGGCCTGAACACTTCTTATATTATTTATTTTGTCAATAACAAGTATTTAACTAATTCATTATAATCATATAAGTATCAGTAATATCGCAGGGTATGTCTACTATTGATGTTTCTATTACGATCGTTGATGACTGACTGCCTGAGGCTGTCGCATCGATGTATTGCGCAACTAAAATCCTACATTCGGCCATCCGACTCTGAATCGGACTCCGATTCATCAAGGCCTTCTACCCATGCCTTCATGTATTCTGCGCATGTGGTGGTTTTGATCGGTCCCTCGTGTATTCCCACTGCTAAAACATTATATCTTTCATTTGCTTTGACGTTTGTCACTTCGTATGGTCCTAAATATATCTTGTGAATTTTTAAACCAGATCCAAATTTAGTTCTTTTAATAGCTACTAAGTCTCCTCATTTGTAGTTCTTCGGTTTCCTCCGGCGCAAATTATATCTTTCTCTATTCTCACGTAGCACTTTCAAAATTTGTTCTCGGCATTCTTCTCTCAGTTCCTCTCTTGTTTCATGGCTTCATCCTCCACGATTTCTTTTAGCAGTATGTCTTCCTTATTTCTCATCTTGACTCCAGTTGTAAGAACGTAATTTTGCATAGTTTTTTGGTAAGCGGAGCTTTCGGTTACAATTTCGAACTTCGTTCCTAACAAATAAACGCGGAACTTCTTGACTGCCTGAAGGATTGCAAGGACTTCGAGCTCATAGCTAAACCATTATTAATTCTCGGTCCGTCGTTTTTCTCGTGCTGTTCTTCCTCTTCCACCGCAGGGTAAACCTTTTCGTCTTCTTAATCTTCGTCTTCTGCCGACTTCAGGTTCGTCGAGAAAGAACAAATGCGGTCTGCCACGTCGTCAACCGTTCCAGATGAATTCAAATTGAGAATCTGGCACACAGCGATAAGGTCGGCTAGTTCTAGCTTTTGTGTGACTTCTTCCCTTTTCTAGAAATATTCGTCTGAATTCTTCTCGAATCCAAAACCAGTAAATGATCGCAGAGCCTTTCTGACTCTCCGCGGTTGGCCCTCATCTCCAAAAGAAATACAATGTCATGCCTTCATTGCCTTCAAATTACCATGCGTAATGTGATATTCGATTTCCGCAATGTCACCCAACGTTGCAGACATTTTGTAAATGTGCCAAACAAAATTGAATAAACCCTGTATATTACGTTTGAAATATTCGTCAAATAAATACGTTTCGTATTGTTTTTTTTTTTATTTTCAAATAGTTTGCGTCTTACAATAATGTTTATTGTGTCTATTCTCTTTTTTCAACGTCGACAGTCAATCATCAAAATGTTACAAAATGAGGAAATACTTAATTCAACAAATAATAAATAAAATATCTTCCTGCCAAGTTACTTTACATAAACGTTACAATATTATTGTATATATTTCCTCAATGAATCAAATCTAACATATAAATTTAAAATGAGTATTTTACTTAGATTTATACCAATTTACTTCAAATACAAAAAAAATATAACATTTGTCGGTCAAGCCGTATATAAAAAAAAGGTTGAATCTACCTGTCGCCCTTCCGTCGCTTCCTATATGAACAGTGTGCATTCAACGTCCCTTTCCCCGCAGCTCCAACGATGTCTTCTTTCTCCGTCTTCGTCTTACATTCGCTCATTCTTTATAATCATAAAAGTTTCAGTAATATCGCAGGGTATGTCTGATGTCTACTTTCCATGTTTCTCTTATGATCGTTGATGACTGACTGCCTGACGCTGTCGCATCGATGTATTGCGCAACTAAAATCCTACATATATAACTTATTTATTCTTCATCACATCACCAAACTAAAGATACACAAATAAGTTAACTTGTTGCTTCCATATATACAATCATTCTTCATAAATCATATTTACTTAGTATTGGATACCAACGTAGATATCAAACTATAACGAATGTAGGAACACTTTCTCTCAATTGTTACTGTGGTATCAGAGGTACACATAAGAATACTTATTGAACTTGTTATGTGCAGCAAAATGTTGAAAAAGCCTGCACCAAGTAGGTCCAGGAAACGTACCAAGCAATCTGTAGCTGGACGTGCAGTTTGGAAAAGGAAGAAAGCAACAGAGTAAGTGCTCACAGAAGAAAATATTAATTTTCAAACTAATTGTTTTTGTAGAATCATTTGTGAACAGCCGTGTGAACAACAACCCCAAAGTGATAATGTTCCGGCAGATATGAATATGATAAATGTAATGCATGACTATTGGTAAGGCATAATACTACTGTAATTGTATAATGAATGTTAGTACACGTCACCATACCAGCAGTAAAGCAAAATATTTAAAATGTAGCCAAATTTCACCCGGGCTTACAACAGCTTTTTGTACTTTCAGTGCTGCATTAGGCACAGCAACATGTGAAAGTTCCCAGTCTCACGAAGAAATTATTGATCCATGGGACCCAAGCAATGAGTATGAAAGGTATTACATTTCATTACAGCATATTTGTAATAGTTTTTAACGTACATAAAAATAAATATTACTTTAGTGTACATATATTTTGTAGCATAATGCATCATAAACTGGAAGAGGCCATAGATAAATCTGAAGAGCCTGTTGCTGCTATAACAGGAAATAGGATTGTTAACATTGGTTTTTTGCTGCAAAATGTATTACAAGTGCAATATGATCATGCCAAAAAATGTACATTTGGGCGCCTTGCTGTTCACAACGAGAAACGCTTTGGTTTGTTTTCGATTTTTACTTTGAAGTGTACATTTTGCAATAAGCTCTTTGGAGTTACCAGTGAGGAATCCGTCGATCCAGCTAATAATACCTTAGTTGCAATGGTTAATGTTTCGTATGTGTGGGGTACATTAGCAAATGGAAGTACTTTCACTCAAACAAATGATGTCGTGAGTGCTTTAGATATACCCTGTATGGCATATCCTACATTTCGGACAATAGAGAATGCACTTGGCGATCACTGGAAAGAAAGTTTGTGGAAATCTATGAAGAAGGCGGGAGATGAAGAAAGAAACCTAGCTATTGAAAATAAACAAGTGTGTGATGGGACAGCATGGATCTATGTCTGTTGCGATGGTGGCTGGAGTAAAAGATCTTATGGACATTCATATAATGCATTATCAGGAGCGGTAAGAGCTATTTATATTTTGTGTACGATGTTATAATTATCTTTTTTCTAGGCTGTTGTGATTGGCAAAGAAACCGGAAAAGTGTTGTTTCTTGGAATTCGTAATAAATACTGTTGTATTTGCACACATGCAAAAAATAGGAACGTAGCTCCTGGCAAACATAAATGTTTTATGAATTGGAATTCTTCATCAACAGCAATGGAAGCAGATATCATTACAGAAGCCTTTAATAGC
The DNA here is from genome assembly GCA_935421215.2 of Melolontha melolontha. Lineage (NCBI taxonomy): Eukaryota > Metazoa > Arthropoda > Insecta > Coleoptera > Scarabaeidae > Melolontha > Melolontha melolontha. The sequence continues at coordinate 172,337,815 of OW285238.1, forward strand.
AGCATTTCCATGCATCGGCTTAAGTATTTAAAAATGATTGCGGATGGTGACTCTAGTGTGTTCAGCAGAGTTAAACGTGATGTAAGTTATGGCGCAGAAGTGGAAAAAGTTGAATGCATCAACCATTTAATTAAAAACTATGGCAAGGCATTATATAATGTAAAGAAGAACACAAACGTTCCATTGGCAGCGAGAAAGACACTGACAAATGAAAAAATTAAAAAACTCCAGCAAGTAGTAATGTATGTTGCTAAAATAAATGAGGATCCAGAGGATTTAAAGATGGATATGGAGAATTCAGTGTACCATGTATATGGAGACCATTTGAATTGCAGCAGCCGTTACTGCAATATTATTGGCCATCTTGATGTAATTCAAAAAACGAGGCTTTTAGATTCTGGATTATTATTCTACTTAAATGGTCTGTATAATTTAATTTGTATATAAATTTTTTCTATAGGCCTTCTCCTACCAGGTGCCCTGGAACCTCTAATGACTAAAGCTCATAAACTAATAGCTTATGAAAATAATAATAAGGCCGAATCATTTATGTCATTGCTTGCCAAATATAATTGCGGAAAACGAATTAATTTAATACAAAGAAGATCTTTTGAAATCAGAAGTATATTAGCTGCATTACAATATAATATGGGTAATATCTTTTGGCCAGACAGTACAAGTTATCATTTCCTTCTATTTAGGGCCACAATGGAAAACTGATGCCCTGCAAGAGCTGGTAGGTATCAGTCCTGGTCATTATTTCTTGAAAAGGTTGAAACATCATGAGAAGAGAAGATGTAACAAACCCAAACAAGGGAGGAAGAAACAACATCTTCTTTTTAGTGCGGATGAGGAGTATGGTCCAAATGCCGCGGAAGCACTTCTAAGTGAAGAGGAATTTAAGTCTGAATACCGAAGGAAAATGAAAACATTACAGGTTTCTTGTTTTTATAAGTTTTAGCTCATCTGTAAAACTTTTATTTTATTTATAGGATATATGACATGATCTAGAGAATATTTCTATCAAAAACTTAGTTTTACTAAGAATTTAGTTCGTAGGAATGATGGGAAATTTTTATTTATTTTTATTGACCGTAAGTCAAGACTACAGATTTAATCATAACGACCGCTGAGATACGGTCTTGCAATCTATAATTCTTTTACGTCTTTGGTTGGGGGTTACGGTGAAATATTTCAACTTTCCCAATGCCTTGCTCACATGTTCTTCTTCTTCTTACAAAGTATACGGAGTTATTGTGTATGCGCTTGATCTTGCTATAGTTACCCACTATTTTATTTTATAAATAGCTCAAAACTATGTAGAAAGCTTTACAAGAAGTTTGTCTGGCATTTTTCCTTTTTATTTAGTTGCATGCTGCATCGATTGCATTATATTTACATGAATTAATAATTTTTACAAGTGCTTTGTTTAATTAGGTTACGCAAGAACAGCAATGGCAACTCGCCATTGCCACCATTGGGCAATTTAATAATGATTTGTATAAGCAAGAAAGGGCTTGCCGCTTGACTGCATCTAACTTTGGGTCTGTGATTAAAAGAAAAGAAAATACATCTTGCTCGCCATTACTAAAGAGAATGATGTATTCACATTTTACCAACACTGCGATGGAGTACGGCAGAAGGTGTGAAAACATAGTAAGACACAGATTTGAGGAGTTGTTGCAAGTACTTGTACATGATGCTGGTTTATTTGTTGATGTTGATCATGGCTACTTGGCGGCTTCACCTGATGGTACAAATACTTTTGCAAATATTATTGAGTATTATTCTAATTATCATGTTTTGAAGGGCTGATTGGTGTAGATGCTATTATTGAAATAAAGTGTGCATATAATTTGCATCTTAAAAAGCAGACAATTGATGAGGCAATAAGAACAAATAGGAATTTTTATTTGAAATTTAATGCACATGAGACACCAATTCTAAAGGAAAATCACAATTACTTTTATCAGGTAGCCGAAATTCCCATACTATAGCATTATCAGTTATAAAGTCGTTTATTATTATATTACTATGCCTATAATACTTTCACTATTTTTTAGATACAAGGGCAGCTCAATATAACTAGACGAAACTTTTGTTATTTTGTCGTTTACATAGATGATGATTTTCCCATTTTTATCCAAAAGATATATCGTAATGAACAGTTATGGAAGGAAAAAATGCTGCCCAAATTAAAGAGCTTTTACTTTGGATGCTTTTTGCCAGAACAAATTCAACACTATACAAAGACAAACATACAGTGCACACATGAAGTTGCAAGTTTTTAGAGAGAAAGGACAAATATGAAGATGACAATAGGACCGCTGACCACTCATTGCAGGCTGATGAACACATTGCTATAAACTTTTCCCCATGATTATTTTCAAAAATTTATGAACTTTTGATTCAACTATTAATTTGTAGGCAACTTTAGATTTTTTACATTTTAAAAAATTGTTAAACTTTTTGTATATTGTATTATGAATGAATTTATGTTTTGACTAGCGCAGTTCGAGGGAGCCGTTGGACCTACTGGGTAATATGATTTATAACTGTTATTATTGTTATTATTTCTTTATTGAATGCATTTAGGCTTTTGTTTAGATTGTCAGATTTTCTATATATATATATTTTTATTAGTTCATATATAAATGACAAAGATAGTTTTTACGTTTCAAGTAAATTTTTGGTTACGTTACATTCTGGAACGTTTTGGATTTCAGGGTTTTTTTTTACATGTGGTATCGCGCATGTGTTAGACATTTGTTACTCTTTTACTGGCGATGTATAAATGTAGGAGTATTACTACCGCGTTTTCCCATTGGAAAACCGGAGAATAAGTTAACCGACTGAGCATCAAAGTTGGACAGTGTTGTGGTGAATAGTGGTTCATCTTCATTCTAACCCACTATTCATAGAAACATGTACACGATCGTCCTGTCACAGTGTGTGTAGACGAAGAGGAGACTGCACTCCACAGTCTCTGCAATTGTGGTGCCTTAGCAAGGACAAGGTTTGTACTAATATTATTCAACGACTACTTCGAGAAAGTTCTGGCAATGGTAGCAGGAGATATAAATATTGCGCTGTTATCGGTCACTCGAAGTTAGATGATTCGCGATAGCGAAGCCAGTCAAATCGAAACATTTAAAATTAAGGAGTTTAAGTGCTTTCTTTTGACTTTTCTTTGTATTTGTATATACTGAAGTCTGTAAATAAATCAAGTTAATTTGTCAATTATGTTGTTTCTGTAAACCTGAACTTTCTTTTTAATCCTCGAAAAACGTTACAATAATATTGCGATAATGGCTTCTGCGATTCAAGTGGCACTTATGTACATGGTACACTAAATTCTCCAATAGCAATCATTAAATCTTCTGGATCTTTGTTTATTTTTGCATATTTTGTAAACTGAGTATTGGAAAAGACGATGTGTGCTCTGTTTTTTTAACTGTAAAACAAGTTGAACTAAAAAGGTAAATGAGATAGCAGGACGTGTTTGTACATTTATTAATTTCCTTTTGTGCCATTCTTACTTCCAAAATGTTTATATACATATGCTTCTATTGTTTACTTCTACCTGCATATATTCAATTGGATAGTATACAACATACATTTGATTCCATTGTAGTCAACATTTTCTTTCTCCTTTTTGTCTACTTCATATTTTATAAGACCGGCTTTGGACATTTTATAAAAGAAAAAAGAATACATTTTTATGTAAAATAAAAGTAAAGTCACAGCATTCTTTGCTTGTATTCTATATTGCACAATGTAGAATTAAAGGATTCGGTCAGCACAAGAACGAGCTAGGTGACAATTCGGCATTAAATAACATAGTTTTTAAAAACACTTGCAGTAGACAACTTACGATACATTACATCAAAGATCATTTTTAAATTTAAGCGTTACATTTTCCAGCGCCATCTTTTGGGAAGATGCTAAAGGTTACTTGCTTTGCTCTTTCCATATGTTCTTTACAGATTGCTTCTTTATCCCCAAAATCTTATTTCATGGGTTTTGTAAAAATTAAGATTACTTTGGAGTTTCTGAAAACTTTATATTAATAGCCTAGGTCCTACAATTGGCCTAAGACTAATCTTTTTATTTTTTTCAAATTGTGCAAATTGTGGATGAAATTAAAAAAGGTAAAATAGCTTAGGATAATTGTGACAACAGTTGGATTGTTTTCGGTTTTGAAAACATTACTTTTTCTATTTCTATAGGTCAAAACCCATGAATTTGTATTTCGTACCGACTTCGTGCTCTCTACTTTATCATAGCGCCCCCTTAAGGGGGCGCTATGATAAAGTAGAGAGCACGAAGTCGGTACGAAATACAAATTCATGGGTTTTGACCTATACAAATAGAAAAAGTAATGTTTTCAAAACCGAAAACAATCCAACTGTTGTCACAATTATCCTAAGCTATTTTACCTTTTTTAATTTCATCCACAATTTGCACACTTTGAAAAAAATAAAAAGATTAGTCTTAGGCCAATTGTAGGACCTAGGCTATTAATATAAAGTTTTCAGAAACTCCAAAGTAATCTTAATTTTTACAAAACCCTCGAAATAAGATTTTGGGGATAAAGAAGCAATCTGTAAATAACATGGAAAGAGCAAAGCAAGTAACCTTTAGCATCTTCCCAAAAGATGGCGCTGGAAAATTTAACGCCTAAATTTAAAAATGATCTTTGATGTAATGTATCGTAAGTTGTCTACTGCAAGTGTTTTTAAAAACTATGTTGTTCAATGCCGAATTGTCACCTAGCTCGTTCTTGTGCTGACCGAATCCTTTAATTCTACATTGTGCAATATAGAATACAAGCAAAGAATGCTGTGACTTTACTTTTATTTTCCATAAAAATGTATTCCTTTTTCTTTTATAAAATGTCCAAAGCCGGTCTTATAAAATATGAAGTAGACAAAAAGGAGAAAGAAAATGTTGCCTACAATTGAATCAAATGTATGTATACTATCCAATTAAATATATGCAGGTAGAAGTAAACAATAGAAGCATATGTATATAAACATTTTCGAAGTAAAAATGGCACAAAAGGAAATTAATAAATGTACAAACACGTCCTGCTATCTCATTTACCTTTTTGGTTCAACTTGTTTTACAGTTAAAAAACAGAGCACACAACAACGTCTTTTCCAATACTCAGTTTACAAAATATGCAAAAATAAACAAAGATCCAGAAGATTTAATGATTGCTATTGGAGAATTTAGTGTACCATGTACATAAGTGCCACTTGAATCGCTGAAGCCATTATCGCAATATTATTGTAACGTTTTTCGAGGATTAAAAATAAAGTTCAGGTTTACAGAAACAACATAATTGACAAATTAACTTGATTTATTTACAGACTTCAGTATATACAAATACAAAGAAAAGTCAAAAGAAAGCACTTAAACTCATTAATTTTAAATGTTTCGATTTGACTGGCTTCGCTATCGCGAATCATCTAACTTCGAGTGACCGATAACAGCGCAATATTTATATCTCCTGCTACCATTGCTAGAACTTTCTCGAAGTATTTATAGAAGTATTTATAGAAATATTCTCTATATCATGTTATATATCCTATAAGTAAAATAAAAGTTTTACAGATGAGCTAAAACTTATAAAAACAAGAAACCTGTAATGTTTTCATTCTCCTTCGGTATTCAGACTTAAATTCCTCTTCACTTAGAAGTGCTTCAGCGGCATTTGGACCATACTCCTCATCCGCACTAAAAAGAAGATGTTGTTTCTTCCTCCCTTGTTTGGGTTTGTTACTTCTTCTCTTCTCATGATGTTTCAACCTTTTCAAGAAATAATGACCAGGACTGATACCTACCAGCTCTTGCAGGGCATCAGATTGCCATTGTGGCCCTAAATAGAAGGAAATGATAACTTGTACTGTGTGGCAAAAAGATATTACCCATATTATATTGTAATGCAGCTAATATACTTCTGATTTCAAAAGATCTTCTTTGTATTAAATTAATTCGTTTTCCGCAATTATATTTGGCAAGCAATGACATAAATGATTCGGCCTTATTATTATTTTCATAAGCTATGAGTTTATGAGCTTTAGTCATTAGAGGTTCCAGGGCACCTGGTAGGAGAAGGCCTATAGAAAAAATTTATATACAAATTTAATTATACAGACCATTTAAGTAGAATAATAATCCAGATTCCAAAAGCCTCGTTTTTTGAATTACATCAAGATGGCCAATAATATTGCAGTAACGGCAGTCGGCAGAAGACGAAGATTAAGAAGACGAAAAGGTTGACCCTGCGGTGGAAGAGGAAGAACAGCACGAGAAAAACGACGGACCGAGAATTAATAATGGTTTAGCTATGAGCTCGAAGTCCTTGCAATCATTCAGGCAGTCAAGAAGTTCCGCGTTTATTTGTTAGGAACGAAGTTCGAAATTGTAACCGACAGCTCCGCTTACCAAAAAACTATGCAAAATAACGTTCTTACAACTGGAGTCAAGATGAGAAATAAGGAAGACATACTGCTAAAAGAAATCTTGGAGGATGAAGCCATGAAACAAGAGAGGAACTGAGAGAAGAATGCTAAAAGAACTCAATTTGGATCTGGTTTAAAAATTCACAAGAAATATTTAGGACCATACGAAGTGACAAAAGTCAAACCAAATGAAAGATATAATGTTATAGCAGTGGGAATACACGAGGGACCGATCAAAACCACCACATGCGCAGAATACATGAAGGCATGGGTAGAAGGCCTTCACAAATGTATGGCTTTTTTCTAAACTATTTCAATGGGTTGCACTTGTCTACATTAGAATCGTCTCTTACCGATATATCGTCTAAAATTACTGTTATTTTAATATTTAATGAAACCAGTTTAAAAGTGGGGAATTATTAAGGTCTAATTGGTCATTTAACAATATATCTGCATATTTAAGTTTATTTATTTCTAAGGATTCCAGTAATAAATTTAACTTTAATCCTTTTTGTTGTGACTGTAAAATTTCGAAATCTTTATTGAAACTATGATTATTTTCCAACAAATGAATTGCATAATTGGAATCTGTCTTTTTGTTAATAAAACTTTTAAAATGTTCCTGTATTCTTTTCTCAAAGCTCCTACCAGTTTGGCCTATGTATGTTTTAGGGCACTCTTTACATATTAGTTTGTATACTCCGGATTTATTACTTTTGCTTGTCTTGGATTTATTATTTTTTATGAATTTCCCTAAACAATTATTAGTTTTATAAGCTACCTTTATATCTGTTTTTCGTAAAATTTTTCCTATTTTTTCACTTATCGGTCCAATGTATGTTAATAATTTATAATTGCTTGGTTTATCTTTTATTATTGGGTACACATTTTCTATTGCTTTCCTATATTTCTTTTTTCTTAAAATTGTATCTACTATATTTGGGTTATATCCATTATTTTGCGCTATTTGTTTAATGATATTTAATTCTTTAAAGAAGTTTTCATTATTTAAAGGTACTGATATTAATCTGTGTATCATACAATGGAATGATGCTAGTTTTTGACTTACCGGGTGACAGGAACTATTGTGAATGATAACATCTGTGTGAGGGTTTGTGATATATTGAAAAGACATGTTTATTATTTTGTCTAGAAATTGTAAGGTCCAAGAAGTTTATACTTTGATCTGATTCTTTTTCTATGGTGAAATTAATGTTTTGGTGTAGATTATTTATGTGTTCAAAAAATTCGTTTAATTGTCTATCTGTGCCTCTGAAACAAGCTAATACGTCATCTACATATCTGTGCCAGTATATAAAATATTTAAAATAGGGATGTTCTTTAATTTGACTTTCTAAATTATCCATAAAAATCTCTGATAATAGCGGACTCAATGGGTTGCCCATTATTAGGCCATCATTACATGAATATATCTTACTGTCAAATTCAAAATAGTTTTGATCTAAACATATAGTTTTAAGAGAACTTATGATATCTAATTTTTTAAATATATTAACATTTTGAATTGTTTACAAATTCTCCACCAAATTAATGGTGTCTTTTATCGGGATACTAGGGAATAAATTAGTAATGTCGAATGATATTAGCTTGGCATTGTCTGGAAGTTTAATATCTTTTATTTTGTTAACTAGCTCTAATGAATTTTTAATTGTAAATTTCGCTGAAAATTTAGTATTTTCTCTAATATGTTCTAAGATTTTTTTGGATAATTTATATGAAGGAGCTGTGACAAACGACACGACTGGTCTGATAGGATTATCTTTTTTAAGAAGATGTGATTAATGAATATAATTTTAGAGCTTGTGGATTCATATTGATAAGTTTACCTTCCTCCTTATCATTAAATCAACTTTTACAATTCTGTATGCACTTCTTAACTGAAGATTGAAATTTCACTGTGGGATCTGATTTTAACAATTTATATTTTGATGGGTCTAAAAATTGCATAGTTTTATTAATATAATCGTTTTTGCTTAATGCTATAACTGTATTTCCTTTATCTGCTTTTATTAATTTTTTTATTAATATATAATAAAGTGTAATATATACTGGAAATTAGTATAAGTGTTTTACTTAAATCCCATTTACATATAATGGATTTCCAGCAAGTATCGGCCGATTCAATTAAATTTATTAAAGAAGCTTCTATAAGTTTCCTGGCCCCATTGTATTTGGAGACATTCGCCCTCTACAGTTGCGGATTTTAATTAAATTGCTTGCGCGGAAAATTTAAATGTATATGTATTTACTCGTATTAGAAGTATTCAAGTTTTTATACTTTATCTAGTGACTAAATGCAGATAAAATCTTCATTTTGTCGCTAGATAAAGTAAAAAAAATATTTCAATTAATATAATTAATATTTAATCTGCAATTAAACAATACTTACGCATCTTTTGCTAATGTTTGTTCCACATAACATCAAGAATAGAATAGTATGTGCCAGTAACAACAATATTCACTTCATACAGTAAATAATAAAGAATAAATTAAAACAGTTGGCTTGTTTCACTAGGAGATTTATTTAAATTCTCTAACATCTGTTTCGGCTGTTATCCCATTCTCAAAGAGATCTATAAATCTAGAGATTTATCTTTAGATTTATAGATCTCTTTGAGAATGGTATAACAGCCGAAACAGATGTTAGAGAATTTAAATAAATCTCATAGTGAAACAAGCCAAGTGTTTTAATTTATTCTTTATTATTTACTGTATGAAGTTAAAATCTTTCACCAAGAAGTATCTGCAACAACAGCCGAGAATATTCACTTGTTTTGGCACATCTTTTTGCAGGGTTTAAATTGAAAGTTTTAATAAAGTAAACGCTATTTTTTAAAAAAGCAATATTTTATTAAATATGTTCATTAGATAAATCATATATTACAACACTTTTGATGCATGTTGTTGTAAATAGGCATTAACAACCGTATTGGGTCTAGCATCTTGTTTAGACAATTTTTTATTCACGAGTTTTATAAAATGATTTGCCATAACAACTGTTAAGGAATAACACATACTTATTTCTTCTCGGTGTTGACATTTTAAAAATACAAGAATTTTAATTTATTATAGACATATAATTCTTGTATCCAATCATTTCATTCTCCCCAAAAATTCAATTTTTCTTGGAATCAGAGAAAAATTATTACAAACAATACAGACATAATCAAGAAAATATATACATATACTTAATGTGAAATGTTACTAGTTATAGTAAGTTAAATAATAAATTATCTTATATCTACAAAGCCTTTAGTAAATAAGTAGTACATAATTGCATATGTTGTGAATGAATATGGAACTTAACTAAAACAGCATCTACATGTAACTTACGTCTTTGGGGTGTAATATTTTACTGTGATATACTGGTGAAACTGATATAGAAGTTGATGTATTCAGACAACTTGCGTCAACTGATATATTTCTTCTTTGTGGTGTGCCAATTTGTAAACCTGAAGTGCTTGAGCAACTTATAGCTAATGTACATTGTGAATCAGTTTCTAATGATAAATGTACAGTAGGTATTGTACCACGATTTAATTTTAATTTTTCTTCAGTTTGAAACTGATTATCTTGAAAATGCCTTTGACAAACATTATATGAATGTAGCACTTTTTTCTGAGGCATTTCTAACAGTGCACTATTATTTACCGCTGCTAACCAATTATTGTTTAAAGTATCGTCTCTTGGAAACGTAAAGTACCGTATTTGTGGATCATCGACAAATCTCTTCCCCGGTACACAACATTTTTTTCGGTACTGGTACGATTGCTCCTACAAGTAATTTGATAAATCTATTAAGAATTTATTTCTGGTATTTATATAACAAAACAGTATACTTACCATTTCAAAAGTATTTTCGTATAAATATATACATATTCCATAAAATAATATGTTTATTGTTCTATAATCAACTTTAACCCTATTTTTCTCTGGCAACTATTTAGGGAATTACCAAAACTATCATATATTTCAAGAGGTTCGCACGATAATACAGTTCTCTACTGCCTCACTTTCCGATTTTATTGCCATCTCTTATTGCGGATTCTAAACAAAAATATGTCCCGCATACTTCCATAAACATGCCTACCCACTGATTTCGGTAGCCCCCAAGAGATAAATAAATAAACTGACAAAGAAGACAAAAAAATCAAGTGCATGCGCGCCAATAACTACCCACGCGCTTTGGTCGTAGCGCAGTGCAAGTTACGCCATCTAGTTTCACTAGGTAGTACTAACTTGCCTAGAACAATATCGACGGCGGCGATGGAAGATTCGTGAAGACGCGCGAGCGAACGCTGTGTGGGTTCGCGAGTTGTTTCTCGAAATTTCTAGATGTCGCTAATCCCATCATATAATATAAATAGCTGGCAGAAGCCACAGCCAGTCCTTCACCGTTTCTCTAGAAAACGCGTTTACAAATCCAAAAAAGACGGCTAAAAAACAAAAAATCGAGCACGAAAGTGCACCAATCTCAACCAAAAACTCATACAGCGCACTCGAGAAAACTAACGCCGACGAAAAGATGGGAGAAGAAACTGCCGAATCTACTCCACAGCCTTCAACATCAGCCACCTCGCCCAGGGTAAGTGACAAAACCACCACACACAACACAAAAACACAAAAAACACACAAGATTGCACCAATCATTGTAATCGAAAAAGACAAATGGACATACATACGACAATTACTTAAAACTAATAACATCAACACGACAGAAAACAAAATGGTGAAACCAGGAATTCACATAGAACCGACAACTGACGAAGACTACAGAAAACTGAAACACACTCTAGACAATGAACATATACAATACTACACTTTTCAATTGAGAAGTGAAAAGACATTAAAGGTGGTGATGCGTGGCATTCCCACCTTTATCACCGAAACTGACATCACAGACGACTTGACGGACCAAGGATACCCGACTTTAAAAATCAAACGGATGAACGGCAAACACGGAATACCAGCACCACTTGTATTAATCGAACTGACGAGACAATACAAGTCAATCTACAACTTACGCGACTGCTGCGGACTGACGATCAAAATAGAACAACTAAACAAACGGACTGACATTATACAATGCCACAAGTGCCAGACTTTCGGACATCACCAACGGAACTGCAATGTGAATTACAAATGTATGAAATGCGGAGACGGACATTCGACTCACCTATGTACAAAGACCAAAACAACCCCACCAAAGTGTGCAAACTGCGGTGGTCCTCATCTATCCACCTTCATAAACTGTCCCAATAACCCAAACAATCCTTCAATCAAAACCACACCTCAACCTAAATACGTACCAGCACCACCCCCAACAAGTAATCCATGGACACAAAGACAAAACAAGACAAAACTTAACACAGTTGACGAATTAGTACTTGCCCTAGGCAACATGCTAATAACACTACACTCGACTAACGCAACAAACGAACAAATACAACACTTCGTTACACAGCCACAGACAATAATAACACTCTACAACAAAACACATTAAACACACACACAACTGAAACGCAAACAAAAAATGTGATTATGACCAACAAACGTACACACGTGACTTAAACGCAAAAAAACGACTGACACACAGACTTTACACACACAATACACACAGGACCGCGCAAAAAAAAAAAAAAAACACAACAACGAACGATATTAATCAAGACACAAACACATCACAACCCTGGGAGATACATAACAACGAAGTGGAAATGGAGGCAATCTTCGACCACGAATCAAAATTCAAGGACTCATGACACAGCCAGTCAGTTTGAATTCAGAAGCGATACGAAACGATAAAAAGTGCGTGAAGAGTCCTGGACTGAGTGCGTTTGGACAGACGTATGCGTTGTGACTGTGATTACCGAACTCTCGGTCGACATCGTTCGTTCGTTCGTTCCTCACGTGACCTTTGTGAGTTTGTGACTTTTATTTAATCAAAATGATTGTGCCATCTGGTTCAAGTGCAAAAAAAAGTAAGACTTACCATTATCACAGTGAGTGGGAAGAGGAATTTTTTTTCGTTATGGTAAACGACAAATGTGTGTGCCTAATTTGTAATTCAAGTGTAGCATTACCGAAAAGAGCAAATGTGGAAAGGCACTTTAAAACTACACATTCCAAATACGCCACAGATTTTCCATTTGGCAGTGAAATTCGGAAGGTAAAAGTACGAGAATTAAAAAGCAGCTTAAGTGCGCAACAATCTTTTTTTACGAAACCAGACTTGAAATCAAAAGCTGCTACACTGGCGTCATTTGCTGTTACGGAAATATTGATAAAACGAAAGAAACCTTTTGAAGATGGAGAAATGATCAAGGAAGCCATGCAGAGAGCTGGAGAAGTACTGTTTAATGACTTTAAAAATAAGAAAGAAATTATTTCAGCCATAAATGCCATTTCTCTGTCACGAAACACTGTGATGCGACGAAGTGAAGCCTTAAGTGGAAATTTGGAACAATTGCTTAAGGAAGACTTGCAAAAATGTAGTTTTTTGTCACTACAATTCGATGAATCCACCGATGTGACGGACACTGCTGAATTGTGCATTTTCGTGCGTCTAGTTTTTGAAAATATGACGTCAAAAGAAGAATTATTGACGATGATTCCATTGAAGGGGCAAACAAGAGGCGAGGATATCTACAGATCTTTTAAAGATTTTGTAGAAGAAACTGAGTTTCCGATTCACAAAATAGTTGCTATTACGACAGATGGAGCTATGCTGGGACAAAGAGTTGGTTTTATTTCATTGTGTAAAAATGATGATAACATTCCAAGTTTCGCCAACTATCACTGCATCATACACCAGCAAGTTTTGTGCTCTAAAATTCTTGACTCGGATATTATCATGAAAATTGCCTTTAAAATAGTTAATTCTATTCGAGCCAGAAGTTTGCAAAGGCGTCAATTTCGAGTTTTACTTGAAGAGACTGAAGCCGAACACTCGGATCGTTTTATACATACAGATGTTAGGTGGCTTAGCCGTGGTGCTTTTTTGAAGAGGTTTCGCCAATTACTGCCAGAAATCAAAACATTCATCCATTCGAAAGAAGAAAATGTACCTGAGCTTGAAGATGAAAAATGGCTCATGAAGCTCGCCTTTCTTTGTGACATAACGGAGAAACTCAATCACTTGAACTTAAATCTTCAAAGAAAAGACAGGAATGTGATTGATATGACAACTTTGATTAAAACATTTAAAAGTCAAATTCAAGTGCATGTATCTCAATTAAGACGAGGTGAACTAAGAAACTATAAAAACATGGAAGAAGAATGCACGCACAACTCAAATCGGGACTTTGAAACTTTCGCCAGGCAGCTGGAGAACTTGCACCTGGAGTTCGAAAGAAGGTTTTTGGATTTCTTCGCTCTCGAAGAAGTGCTAAGTTTCATGACATTCCCTTTTAATGAAAGCAATGACCTTCACAGCTTGACTGCAAACATCGGCAAGTTAACTGATTCTGAATCTGTTGTGGTGGAAGAAGAAATAAATAAAATGAGATGCGAAATATTTCTGAAAGCACGAGCATTTGGCAGTAATACTGATTTTTGGAAACTGATTTGCAAAGAAAAGTTCCCATGCCTAAGAAAGGTTGCCTTATATTTGACTTCGTTTTTCGGTTCCACCTATCTTTGCGAATCGACATTTTCTACTATGAATACAATAAAAACCAAATGTCGTTCTCGTTTAACAGATGCCCACTAAACTTCCTGTTTGCGCATCGCAGTTACTTCTTACACTCCTCAATATAATACACTTGTGGAGAATATGCAGTGCCAAATATCCACCCAAAAACCTAATACAGAATGAACATTATGTATTTTGTTTTCAACGTATATAATAGAAAAATACTTACTAACTTATCGCTAAAATGTTTTATTTCTCTCTTGTAAACTCTACCTTAGAGTCGCCCGCAAGAAACATTTTTGAACACAAGTAGACCTCAGAGGTCAAAAGTTTGGCCACCCCTGGTGTATATCATCATGATAATCAGTGTTGTTCCGTCTACCGATTTTTTGGTGGATCTACCGATTTTTCTACACTTCTACCGACCTACCGATGAAGCCATCATATCTACCGATTTTTAAACGAATGAGAAAAAAAAAGTAAAATTGTGCTAAAACTGTTTATATTCATGTAAATAATACGTGTTAATGTAAATATTTATGGGGTATTTTTTTTAAATGTATAATAAAGAATAAAAATACAATATAATAAATTACTACTATAATGGCATTCATCTTTAATCTATGACTATAATAAATAGAAAATTAAAACAGGCAAGCAATTTTATGAGTAGGGACAGTAATAAAAGCTACTATGGATTGTAGCCGATATAATCACATAATGCTTGAATTCAAAGGCAACAATTATGTATGTCGGTAGGTATGTATTTGCACGCTTCTCAAGCGCTCTTTATTCTAAATAAAGGGACTATTCTGGTTAAAAATTATCTTAAAGAAACATTGTTTTTCAAATAAAAATACTTATTCCCCCGAAAATAATTATTTCAAAATACTACAACAATGAAATAATCCTTTTCATTCGAACAAATGAATGAATGAAATAAATACAACATATCATTCAATAATGAATAAAAGTGATATCTATTTGGTTATTTGTTTATTTCTATGAGTTTAAAACACTGGGGCATCTTGAGTGAAGGGTTTGTTTCTGTTTTTGCATTTAAAATTTGAAATCAGTATCCTATATCGGTTCTAGAAGGACACATACATAGGTGTCACTTGATTTTTTTTTAAATTAATATACCTAATGTTAAAATATGGGTAGTGACAGTGACTGTGAACAAGCTGGCCCGAGTAATATAGCAAAAAAAAATAAAACATTCCCAAAATTATAAGGAAGATTGGGAAAAGCTGGAAGACTTTGAGAGATGGCTTTCTAGAAGTAAAAAGGGAAAAAATTTTGCAAGATGTAAGATCTGCAGTAAAGACATTAATATTTCTAGCGGAAAAGATTCTCTAATGAAACAGTCTTTCGATAATTCATAAACATACAGCAAGGATGATACGCAAACAGCCGCGTTTAACCGAATTTTCAGCAGGTATAGCAGAATCGGCGCAAATAAAGAATAATATTGCCGAAGGTATGATTATTTAAATTATTTCATGTTTACAATAATTTTAATTATCTTGGTTTTAGCCGAGATCCGCCTGTCTGCATTTATTGCAGAACATAATTTGCCATTTTTTGGTAATGGATCATTTGCCAAAATTAATAGCTAACATTTGTCCCGATTCAAAGATTGCTCAAGGCATATCGTACGCCAGAAAGAAAACCACAGCTATTGTTCGAAATGTCATAGGTGCTGAATGTTTCGAAAATATATGTGAGGATATTAAATATAATAAATTTTCCCTTATTATAGACGAGTCTACAGATCGCTCAACGATAAAACATTTTGTCCCGTCGTCAGGTATGCAAAAGACAATTTAATCAGAGACTGTTTTTTTGCTCTTGTGAAATTAGATAGTGCGAATGCGGAAACTTTATATAATCATGTTATAAATACATTTGTCTCAAATTCTGTTCCTTATAAAGATAATATGATTGGCTTTGCTTCTGATGGAGCAAATGTAATGATGGGAAGACATCATTCCGTTACAACATTACTAAAAAAAGATATACCGAATTTATTTGTCATTAAATGCATCTGCCACTCATTTCACTTAGTTGCTTCATACGCATGCGAAAAATTGCCAAATTTCCTTGAAAACTTAACAAGAAATATTTTCAACTCTAGTCCAAAAAGAATCAGCGAATTCCAAGAGTATCAATTATTTTGCAATGTTAAAATCCACAAAATTTTACACCCGTCCCAAACCAGATGGTTATCGGTTGATTCAGCTATTAAACGAATTCTAGAACAATACAATCCGCTCAGATTATATTTTACAACTGCTGTTGCAGATGGCGATGTCTCAACAGCTGAAAACATACTCGATCATTTAAATAATCCGCTAACCAAAGTCTTTCTATTATTTCTAGATTATGTTTTGCCACTCTTTAATAGTCTAATTCGTGAATGCAATCAGAATCGCCAAAACTTTACACTTTATATAATAGTGTATCCAATATTTTTCGAACAATTTGTGACTGTTTCCTAAAACGTAACTATTTATTATCTACAGCATTAGAAAATATTGAATTTAAAAATCCACATAATTATCAAGCATTAGAAGATCTGTATTTAGGAGCAAATGTTAGAATTTATCTAGAAGAAGGTAAATTGAGTTCAGAACAAATAAAATATTTGCGACTACGTTGTTTGGATTTTTACGTTGAAAGTTGTTCACAAATCACGACTAGATTTCCACTAAAAAACAACCCACTTAAAAAATTTAATTTCATTGACCCCGAGATAGTAAAAAGCGGAACTATAAGTTCAATAGCAGATATAGCTTTACTTTTTCCGAATTTAATACCACAAAACGAACTTGAAAATTTAGATAACGAATGGAGGCAATTACGAAATTACACGGAACGCCAAAATTTCAGCACAGATATGTTGGAATTCTGGGCTAGTGTCAGGGCAATAAAACGTGGTGATGAATCGAATGTCTTTCCATTATTATGTAATTTTATTCAAAATTTGTTGTGTTTACCACATTCTTCCGCAAATTTATAATATTCATTAATGATTTGCTTATGTCCTTATCTTGCCCGGTTCTTGCATACGCGGATGACATAAAAATTTACTCCTGCATCAATGATGTTGACGACGTATTAATTTTGCAGCAGAATTTAAATGACATTGTCGACTGGTGCTATAATAATAAGTTAACCTTAAACCAAAAAAAGTGTTTCTATGTATCTTACACAAAGAAGAGCTGTCCCATTGCTTCAACATACGCTATAAATGATTGCGATTTGATAAGACTTGATCAGATTAGAGATCATGGGGTAACATTTGACTCCCGTTTGAGTTTTTCGTTTCATGTCAATGATTTGTCTGTCTCTACGGCGAGAGTTTTGGGCTTCATTATGCGGTGCTGCAAATACTTTAATAGCGTCTCCCTATTAAGGACATTGTTTTTTAGCTTTTTAAGTTGAAGAATATGGTACATAATTCATATGTGAATAACACACATACAGCGACACACACATACACCGACACACACACAGTTACAATAAGAGACGCTAACATAGAACACACATGATTTGTACTTACTTCATATTCATTAAAGATTACTGTGTTAATTATCAATTGTGTTTAGTTATGACTAAGTAGTAAATAGCCATCCATCTCGTAAACATAACATACTGGCGACGAGGATAAACAGTGAATACAGTGAAATAACAAAAAACATAACCTCAAGAAAATGGATAAGGATCAATTTGCTAAATTTTTAGAAATACAAGTCCAACAACAGCAACAAATTTCTCAATTATTACAAGCTCTGACATTAACGCATAGTTCAAATGTAACACAAAGTGATAACAGTGAGTGTGAAGTAAAAAACATTATAAAAAACTTTAAATGTGAGAAATACGATACAAACACAGCTGCAGAAACATTTGTAGATTTTTTCGAAGCACAATGTAGAATGTGGGGCCTAGAAAACAAAACAGGTAATATAAATTACTTAAACGCTAAACGTGAATTATTTTTATCGTGCTTGAAACCGGATACGTATAAAGAATTAAAAATTGCTTTTGCTAACAGTGAAATCAGTTTTGAACAACAAACGTATAAAGACATCTCTAAGAAATTTCTAAATTTATTTCAAATAAAAACAACAAGATTTAAAGCTTTAACGAACTTTTGGAACTGTACGCGATTAAAAAACCAAACATTCGAAAATTATGCAAATAAATTAAAAGAAATAGCTCAATATTGTGGGTATGAAGGTGAAATAATGGACAGACAATTACGCGATCGATTTGCAACGGGATTAAATCATAAACGACTCGAAATAGAACTTAAACAAAAGTGGCCCGATTTAAAAACAATAATAGACAATAAAGATTGTGAAGTAACATTCACACAAGTGTTTGAAGTAGCTCAGGCACGCGAAGCCGCGGAAAAAGACTACAACGATGAAAACAATGATGGTGTTAACAAAATTAAAACAAAAAACGTTTACGGAAATAATAAAAAATCAAAATTTTCAAATAACAATAAATTTATTATAAGTAGTAAACAATGCATGCGATGCGGAAAATTTGAACATTTAAATAACAAGTGTACAGCATACAATCACATTTGCAAAGAATGCAATTTAAAAGGACATTTTGAAAAATTGTGTATAAAAACAGGTAAAGCTCAAATAAAACAATTTAACAAAGGTAATCGATTTCAATCAAAAAACAAAACAACAAATCGTAAAATTCATAAAATGAAGAGCGATGATTCAGATATTGATAGTGAATACGAAGATATATTCAAAACATCCACGACGTCACGAAGTAAGAAAATTAATGTAATAATTAATAACATTAAATGCACAATGGATTGGGATTCAGGAGCATCTCATTCTATAATTAACAACGAAATGTGGGAAAAGATAGGTAAACCAAAACTAACAAAACCTCCAAAACTAAAAGCATATGGTGATTTTAAACTTAACCCAAGGGGGAAGACGGAAGTCAACGTCACGATAGGAAAAGTTACCAAACGGCTTTCTGTAGTTATCATAGAGGAAGCAGATCCAATGTTATTCGGATTAAGTTGGAGCGAGGCTTTTAACATTCCTTTTCCAGAACACGTATATTCAGTACAGTCAACAGCTCAAGTACATAATAAACCACAGACGTCAAATAAAAACCAACTGGAACAAATCATTAAGGATAATGCGGAATTATTTGACAAGTCGCTGGGAAAAGTCAAGAATTACAAAGTAAAGTTACATATTAAAGAAAATTCAAAACCAGTTCACATCTCAGCAAGACCTATCAAGTTTGGAATTCAAAAGAACGTCGAAGCAGAACTAGATCGTTTAGTTAAAGAAGAAATTCTATCTACAGTCGATCCTAATGAAACACCAATAGAATGGGCAACGCCTACAGTTAATGTACCGAAGAAAAACGGAGGCATACGAATTTGTGGTGATTTTCGTACAACATTAAACCCTGCTTTAATTACTGAGAAACATCCAGTACCTCTTTTTGATCAGTTAAGAAGACAACTGGCCAATGGATTAAGTTACTCAAAGATTGATCTGAAGGACGCATATCTACAGTTTGAAATAGATGAAGCATCACGCAAGTATCTAGTAATTTCAACGCACAAAGGTTACTTTAGATATAATCGCCTACCTTTTGGTATCGCGACATCGCCATCGATTTTCTGTCGATACATAGAAAAGCTTTTAAACGGAATCGACAACGTCGCAGTGTATTTCGATGACATTGCTATAACAGGCACAACAGATGAAAAACATTTAGAAAGTCTTAAGGAAGTATTTAAAAGGTTACGCGAAGCTGGAATGCGCATACAATTAGACAAATGCACATTTATGAAGCCTACGATTGAATACTTAGGACATGAGATTAGTAAAGATGGAATCACACCGTCGCATACAAAACTGGAAGCCATTGAAAATGCACCAACACCTACAAACATTACAGAACTTAAATCGTTTTTAGGACTAGTAAATTTTTACGAACGATTCATTCCTAATTTACATAGCATGTGTGCAGACCTACATAAATTAACTCGAAAAAACACTAGATGGAGTTGGAAACGCAAAGAAAATAGCATATTCAAACAAGTTAAAGAAACCATAATTAATGCAAACGCCCTTGTACCGTACGATGAGAACAAGCCATTATACCTCGCTTGTGACGCTAGTGAAAAAGGAGTAGGAGCAGTGCTCTTCCACGTAAATGAAAATGGTGAAGAACAGCCAATAGCTTTTGCGTCTAGAAAATTAAATGATGCGGAAGAACAATATTCTGTAATTGACAGAGAAGCACTTGCCATATTTTTTGCAGTTAAGAAATTTGATCAGTACTTACGAGGAAACGAGTTTACGTTATTAACAGACCATAAACCATTAGAACATTTATTTGGACCTAAACGCACGTTACCAAAATTAGTCAATAATCGCTTGACCAGATGGGCACTCTACATAGGTGAGTACAATTATAACATAATGTACCGACCTGGAAAAACAAATATCATTGCTGATTTTCTATCACGTTTTCCTAACCGAAAAGAAATTTTAAGCCACGCAGAACAACGTATATTAAAGGTTTATGACGATTGCTACAACACTAAACTGGACGACATGGATTTAACAGAACAACTATTACGTAGACGAACAATCACTGACAAACTGTTGAACAACGTGAAACAATTAGTACAGTCACATTCTTGGAATCATACCATTACAAAAGAACTTCAACCTTTCTATGAGAAACGTGACGAAATCTCTATTGAAAATGGTATATTGATGAGGCAAGGAAGAATCATCATTCCAATTACATTAAGAAAACATATACTAAGATTATTACATGATGGACACCCAGGCATTGTGGCCATGCGCGCATTAGCACGATTTTATATCTGGTGGCCATGTATGGATACTGATATTGAGAATTATATCAAGGATTGCAGAAACTGTCAAAACTATCGACAGCAACAACCAGAATTACCAACCTATTCGTGGTCTATACCTGAAAACATATGGGAGAGATTACACATAGATTTCGCAGGACCATTTGAGGGAAAATACTGGTTAGTTGTGGTGGATGCACTATCGAAGTGGGCTGATGTGAAACCAATGACGACAATTACTACACAAACCTTGTGTAACGCATTGGACGAACTATTCGTGAATTTTGGACTGCCACGAATTATAGTTTCTGACAATGGACGACAATTTACATCAGAAGAGTTCAGACGGTATTGTACAAAGAAAAATATTAAACATATTACATCGTCACCGTACCATCCTAAAACAAATGGACTAGCTGAACGTTTTGTACGAACATTTAAACTTCGAATGAAGGCGAGTAGAAACGACAATCAAACAGCAATTCAACGCTTAAGAAACTTTTTATTCAACTATCGTAATACACCCCATAGCACAACTCACAAATGTCCCAATGAAATGATTTTTGGACATCGATTACGATCAGTATTGGATAATCTGAAACCAAATATGAGAGAAACATTGAAATACAGAAATCTAAAATATGAAATAGAACATGAAGGATATCGTAATAGACAATTTCAACAAAATGATAATGTGTATGTTCGGACCAACCTAGAAAAAGAATGGTCTCCCGCAAAAATTACCGAACGAACAAACAAATATTCATACAAACTTATCACGAATGATGGAGTAGAAAGAAGACGTCATGCTGACCACATTCGCAGTCGTAACGATGACATACCATTTATTGAACAACCAATTGAAATTAGCACACCAGAAGTGACAACACCTAATCATGAATCAAAAAAGAGTGATATTCCTAACACCCAAAACCATCCATCAGAAGAAGAAACGTTAGTTCCTATACCTAACCCAAATCCTATTACACAATATCATAATGTAGACATCAACATTCCTTCCACAAGTCATACTTTCCAAAATACAACATCCGAACCAGAGGCGATTCAACTTCGTCGAAGCACCCGCAACCGGAAAATTCCAAGCCGTTACTTAGAAGAGTGAAATTTCTCTTAAGGCCGGAGGAAATGAAGAATATGGTACATAATTCATATGTGAATAACACACATACAGCGACACACACATACACCGACACACACACAGTTACAATAAGAGACGCTAACATAGAACACACATGATTTGTACTTACTTCATATTCATTAAAGATTACTGTGTTAATTATCAATTGTGTTTAGTTATGACTAAGTAGTAAATAGCCATCCATCTCGTAAACATAACATAAGTAGTAAACTGGAGTATGCGTCACCTGTCTGGTCGCCTCACTACACTTACTTACAACTTTCAATTGAGAAGGTGCAGCGGCGCTTTTTAAAATTCCTCTCCTTTAAATTAGATGGAACGTACCCACCATGCGCTTCCGATTATGCTTCACTTCTGGATAGGCATAATTTTCAATCTCTGAGCTATCGCCGGGAGACTCATGGAGCGAGATTTATATGGAAGCTCATTAATGGTGGGATAGATGCGCCTTACCTGTTGTCGTGTTTGAACTTCCACGTTCCTAGGATATCCGCTAGGCATGGACATACCTTCCTTTTGCCATCGCCTAGGACTGAGTTATACCGTTATTCTCCGATGTCGAGAATGTGCAGAGCAGCAAATTTGTACTACGAAGATATATTTATGGATGGATTGAACAATCTATTGTTATGAGTATGACTGTTGTATTATATGTATGGTTATGCTTCGGAATGTGTATTGTGTTTTGTATAGATTCACATATATGCTCTTAATAATGTTGAAATCTGTGTACATGTTTTGTATTGTATTTGTCCTTTAACTGGTAACCCGTTGGACAATAAAGAAATATTATTATTATTATTAAATGTGGAACGAATTTTTTCCTCCATCAATTTAATGAAAACCAAACAACGTACTAAATTAAGCACGGAAACAGTCACAGGACTTCTTCATAGTAAGACATATATAAATAAAAATAGCTGTTTCGATTTTAAAATAGACAAAAAATTGATATTGAAAATAAATGAAGAAACATTAAAAAATATACCTGATGACGAGTAGAGTTTATTAACTATTATTATTATATTATTAATGTCATTAGTTTTATAAAACATCATGTATATAATAATATAAGTTATTGTTAGTGTGCTTCATATATATTTACATTTTTATTATATTTACTAGTTATATGATACTATTAATAACTATTATTATATGTATTTTAGAAATTAAAATTGTTTGATTTTAAACTAAGGATAAAAAAATCTACCGAATTTTCACGAACCATTCTACCGATTATCTCAACAGGTCACGGAACAACACTGTATAATATTCAATCGAATCGAAATTTTGTAGGTTAGGTTAGCCGATTATTAATTAAGAAATACTGAAAAAACAAGCCTATCAACGCGAGGAAACGTACAGACGACCGTTTCGTTCTAATTGGAACTTCTCAATGCACGGCATTCCCTTTCGATGACGACCTTGCTTTTTCATCTCTATACTTTCTGTATATATAGTTAACATTTGGAATTTACTGCAAGTGAGAATTAATGAATATTAAATCACATTCTTACATGTAAATGTCGACTTATTTAATGCGTATAAATCTACAATCCGTCAAACTAAGTTTGCACTAGTATGCAGAACACACTCTTTCGCGACAACGAACTTCCTGGTGATTAGGTTAATTAAGAATTAAGAAATACTGAAAAAACAAGCCTATCAACGCGAGGAAACGTACAGACGACCGTTTCGTTCTAATTGGAACTTCTCAATGCACGGCATTCCCTTTCGATGACGACCTTGCTTTTTCATCTCTATACTTTCTGTATATATAGTTAACATTTGGAATTTACTGCAAGTGAGAATTAATGAATATTAAATCACATTCTTACATGTAAATGTCGACTTATTTAATGCGTATAAATCTACAATCCGTCAAACTAAGTTTGCACTAGTATGCAGAACACACTCTTTCGCGACAACGAACTTCCTGGTGATTAGGTTAATTAAGAATTAAGAAATACTGAAAAAACAAGCCTATCAACGCGAGGAAACGTACAGACGACCGTTTCGTTCTAATTGGAACTTCTCAATGCACGGCATTCCCTTTCGATGACGACCTTGCTTTTTCATCTCTATACTTTCTGTATATATAGTTAACATTTGGAATTTACTGCAAGTGAGAATTAATGAATATTAAATCACATTCTTACATGTAAATGTCGACTTATTTAATGCGTATAAATCTACAATCCGTCAAACTAAGTTTGCACTAGTATGCAGAACACACTCTTTCGCGACAACGAACTTCCTGGTGATTAGGTTAATTAAGAATTAAGAAATACTGAAAAAACAAGCCTATCAACGCGAGGAAACGTACAGACGACCGTTTCGTTCTAATTGGAACTTCTCAATGCACGGCATTCCCTTTCGATGACGACCTTGCTTTTTCATCTCTATACTTTCTGTATATATAGTTAACATTTGGAATTTACTGCAAGTGAGAATTAATGAATATTAAATCACATTCTTACATGTAAATGTCGACTTATTTAATGCGTATAAATCTACAATCCGTCAAACTAAGTTTGCACTAGTATGCAGAACACACTCTTTCGCGACAACGAACTTCCTGGTGATTAGGTTAATTAAGAATTAAGAAATACTGAAAAAACAAGCCTATCAACGCGAGGAAACGTACAGACGACCGTTTCGTTCTAATTGGAACTTCTCAATGCACGGCATTCCCTTTCGATGACGACCTTGCTTTTTCATCTCTATACTTTCTGTATATATAGTTAACATTTGGAATTTACTGCAAGTGAGAATTAATGAATATTAAATCACATTCTTACATGTAAATGTCGACTTATTTAATGCGTATAAATCTACAATCCGTCAAACTAAGTTTGTACTAGTATGCAGAACACACTCTTTCGCGACAACGAACTTCCTGGTGATTAGGTTAATTAAGAATTAAGAAATACTGAAAAAACAAGCCTATCAACGCGAGGAAACGTACAGACGACCGTTTCGTTCTAATTGGAACTTCTCAATGCACGGCATTCCCTTTCGATGACGACCTTGCTTTTTCATCTCTATACTTTCTGTATATGTTAACTATATATACAGAAAGTATAGAGATGAAAAAGCAAGGTCGTCATCGAAAGGGAATGCCGTGCATTGAGAAGTTCCAATTAGAACGAAACGGTCGTCTGTACGTTTCCTCGCGTTGATAGGCTTGTTTTTTCAGTATTTCTTAATTCTTAATTAACCTAATCACCAGGAAGTTCGTTGTCGCGAAAGAGTGTGTTCTGCATACTAGTGCAAACTTAGTTTGACGGATTGTAGATTTATACGCATTAAATAAGTCGACATTTACATGTAAGAATGTGATTTAATATTCATTAATTCTCACTTGCAGTAAATTCCAAATGTTAGCCGATTATTGCCAAAGTAATAAATTTATTCACGTTTCTTTATTTCTTTAGCGATTATTATGTATGATAATGCGAATAACCATTGAAAACTTTTATTAAAACGAATGTTTGCAATAAATTACGCCAGAATTAAACACAAAGAAAATAAAAATTATTGCTGTAAACATAAAAATTCATTTGGAAACCATTATAATTGACATTAATGTATGATTTCACTTCAGACTGAAATAATTTTTTGTAGTGACCTTGTGTTGTTTTAAATTGATAATTTGTAGTTCGCGGTTAAATAAAGCCTTGGGACTATGAATAAAGCTCATTATATGGGTAACAGCATTTGTGTTGCTGTATTCCGCTCATATTTATTTTTTAATTACTTGCAAAGTTATTGTTAGTGAAATAATTCATGTAAACTATATATTTTAAGAATTTGCCACATAACTAACGTATTAATTTGACTATTTTTTAAAAAGTTTATGTCAATGCTATGTTTTCCAATATATTCAAAATGTAATCGATTTGCTTAGGGTTGTTTTAAATAATACTTACAATAATTTTTTTTTAAAGTCTGCTACACTTACTACTGTTATCAAACATGTATTAGATGGAGATTAAACACGCATAATACAAAAATCCAATATATTTAATTAATAAAGTTGTTAAAACTTTAAATAGTAATTTTGTGTATTTAAAAAATATTTACAAACCAAGTATCGAACTTTGATAAATTTATATATATACAATAAAACTTAACAGGTATAATCTAACAATTAAATTTCATATAAACTGAAATTAGTAAAAATAGAATAAAAACATTATTTATTTATAAAGAATTCGCTATATAAAAAATAACTAAAACAATAATTAACAATTACTAATATTATATAGTGCAGCATACAAATATTTTACGCGTAGTCTATTCATAAACAGTCAATAATAGTTACAATTTATGATATTTATCAAAACCAATCTCATTTTCAATTAAATTGATTGATTACATTACATTACAGAACTCGTAACTTTTATTGACTATAATTAAGAATAAGCTTATAAATATCATACATTAAACTATGATAAAGCTTCACTTATTGTTTCAACACCATGCCTTTTCAAAAGTTCTTTTAATTCCCGGTTTTCACGTTCTAATATTAAGTTTCTTTGCTTCACGGTTTCAAAATTTTGTGAAAGCTGTTTCTTCTCTTTCAAACAAAGCTCCATGTTTTGTTGACAGTCTTGTAACTCTTGAATGTATTGGCAGGCTTTAGCTAATATTCCACCTTTTGATTGTCCATCGTAATGACCATTACCTTTTATTTCTCCCGAACTATTTTCTGGAATAAGTTTGGATAATTTCAGTATCCAATTATTTATTTTATCTCTTCTTCTTCTTTCTACTTCGTTGTGTGTGGCTCGCCTCTTTTCATCATTCTACGGTAATTATAATTAGGTAAGAATTTCAAAATATATTTTTTTACCTTTTTTATGTTGGAACTAACAGTTGAGGAGCCATCTATTATTGTAGACCTTGGAGCAATAGCCCTAGTTCCACTTTGACTAACAAATACATCATTAGGACTAATAACATACAATTGTCCATTTAGATTACTTGTCAGCACTTGTTGTACACCAGCATTCGCAAAATTGGCTCCAGTTACAATTTGTGGCACATTATCAACACCATCTTCAACTTTTAATACTCCATACGTTACAGTACCTACATTAGCAACTTTGACAATGTAAGCAATAATGAGGTTAAGAATAATTTAATATACCTTCTGGTGACCTGTACGAATATTGTACTTCATCTGGCGGTGTTTCCAGTAATGTTTGTGGTGATAAGTGGTCAACAACTCTTTGTTCATCATCACTGTCCATATTTTGTTCTTCAACAATATTTATGCCTTGATTTATTATCACCTTTCCTTCACCATCCTCAGCTGTGATGCTACAAATTTGTGTCCCCTTTTAATTTCTTATTATTATTATTATTAAGCACACTTATCTCGTCTATCATAACATATAAGTGACCTTGTCATAGACAACGCAGAATGTTACATAATGAACAATAGTTCTTGAATTACTTGTATACATTAAAAATCGTGTTTACCTAGTTTCTAATGGATCCAAGATATCCATTACCCTTAAAAAAAATAATTTTGTCCTGAATATTTGAATTTTCCGTCAATTTTGGTCACGGGGACAAAATCAGGTCATGTGACGCGAAAATACCATTAAATAAAATTCAGTGCGCAGGCGCGCTCTTACGTGTAACATTTGCTTTAAATAGATTGTTAATTAAAATGTTATTCTTCGTGAGCAGATAACGTAGGTTTATTTTCAGTATACAGTGTTTATATTATTTTATCTATCGAAAAATGCACTTATATCTTCTACTTGTTATAATAAATCTTGCGAAAAGATAAATATATGACAGGATTTATAACCTAACGGAAATTAATAATTGGAATAGCTTTTGTAAGATTATTCGGAATTTGTTATTAATTTTCTAAATTATAAAAAGTTTATTCGATCTACCCGATCATTTCAACTTGCTAAATTGTCAACGATACGTAGACAAAATTAATGTCGAAGTAAGAGGCGTGTTTATATCATTATATCAACTTTACTTTAATATATTTGTTATAATTTTCAAATTTATGAGTTTTATGACACATGAATTTCTAAAAATCAAATTTAGTTTATTTTAAAGAATTAATATAAGATTTTAATTAAAAACTATTTACATGCTAAATTCGAATTTATTATATTTATAGAGAGATTTAAAAAATTATATGAATTAAGAAAATGTTGAAAACGCATATATTAAAATTTTAATTTCCCGACAGTAACCTAACATTTTTTTTTCCAGTTTCATTTGAATTTTTTTTTTAATCCCTCTTATCTTTTTCATTCTTTAATTTATTTTTATTACATTTAGTTTAGTAACACAATAAAAATCATAAAATTCCATAAGCTATTTACTACAGTCTAATTTTTCATTTATGCATTAACTTCATCCACTTTAGGTGTAGAAATATAATCTGGAAGATTTTGCAGTTCCACCTAAATCAAAATAAACTGTAACATTAAAAAAAAAGAACATATTGTGCTTGTACATACTTTACTAGCTTTCAATGCTACACCTTCTGGTAAATTTCTTTCAATGTATTCCAATAAGGTATCCGCAGTTGAACCCGTAATATATTTGTATTGAACAAATGTAAAATATGTTCGAACTTCATATTGGACTCTGTGCTTTTTGTAAATGTGAACAGATTTTAGAACTGTGTGTCTTTCATGTAAAGGTTTCCGTAAATTCCATCTAAAAGTTTCAAGTTTTAGTACAATTTTATGCTGTTATGAAGTGCTATGTACGTTTTGGATTGAATATTAAAATTATTTCCTGCCATCGTTGCGAATTTTGCAAAACTATTTAATACAGCAGGATCATTGCCTCTTAATTCTAGTTCTACTATTTTATATAATTTATCTAATTCTTCCTCAGGTTGTTTTGTTGATGTGGTATACAAACGTAAAGCATTCTGTGTATTTCTTAAATGTAATTGTGTAGTTCTCTCAATAATTTGTTTTACCAAGTTCTAGAAATAAATAAATGAAAAATTAGTGCAAATTAATACAGAAACTATACTAACCATAATTAATATAATTTGAATTATTTGTATTAAGTTTTTTTAACAATTTATTAGGTTAAGTTTTTAAGTAATGTGTAGATTTGGAATTAATGTCGCCATCTATGTATAAAGGTAAAAAAAGCTTTGAAAATTATTAAATTTTGGGGTGATTATTTACATTTCAATTTTTTGAAAAATCATGAAAATTATGTAAGAAAGAAAAAAGGTTAAAAATGAAATACATATGTCTTTAAAGATTGTATTTTAATTTTATGTTAAGTAAGATATGTGTAATTTAAAAAGATAAAACTGTAATTTTAACACGGACTTGGTGTTTCTATTATATAGATGGCGCTAAACGTACAGTAAATTTTTTAAACATTATTCGATTATACGACGTCACTCCTGCTATTGATTACAAAATATTGAATTTTATTAACAATCAATGAATGTGTTAATAGATTTTTTATGATTCCA
The DNA here is from genome assembly GCA_935421215.2 of Melolontha melolontha. Classification (NCBI taxonomy): domain Eukaryota; kingdom Metazoa; phylum Arthropoda; class Insecta; order Coleoptera; family Scarabaeidae; genus Melolontha; species Melolontha melolontha. The sequence continues at coordinate 172,367,485 of OW285238.1, forward strand.
CCATCAAATAATTGGTAACTGTTATGCGTAAATAAATGTGATAGTTTTTAATTTGTTGTATATGTTAAAAGGAAAGTTTTGTATTTTTTTGCCTAATCATTATCGTACATATACATTACATTAATTTTAATAATCAAACGAATTACTATTATTATTGTATATCATAATTGTCTATCGGCTTTTACTATAAGTGAAAAATATGGTAGATATTAATGTAAATAATTCTTTAAATTTAAAAGTAACAGGGTAAACTAATAAATAATTTCGAATAAATTACATATATTTGTTTATTTAAAAACTTCATCAATTTACCTGTGATTTTTTGATAGAATAAGATAGAGCTGATAAGAGAAGTCGTAACTTGGTCCTTGTAATTGTATACTTGACATTTATCAGAATAATTCCGTTTTGACAAGCAAAAATTAATGCTAATCCACTGTAGTTGGACAATATTGTCGGAAATTTCCATCGCAGAGTGTTAAAATGCGTAGAAACCGATGGAGCAATTAATGTAATTTTTAGTTAAATAAACTGAATAATGATATTCACATTAAGTTTTGAATGTTCGATGAAAGGTATAAGACATATCTCAAGTTATTTTATCAATTTCATATGCTACTTGATGACGTTTTTAAATGAACACCCGATATATATGTGTATAATCTATATATATTTTTTAAATTAGTGTGTTGTGTGTTCAAGGGAATAATAAGTGAGCTCCTTGTTAAGCTAGTTCAACTTAAAATTGTAATTTAAAAAAAGGCCCGAATGAATTTAAATATAGGTTACAAATATATATAAATGTACTATAAACTAGTTGGGTCTATCCCAGTCTATCCACACATGCTTCTTTTAATTGTGATGGGTCTTATTCAATAATATAATCATACGAAGCATTAAATTAAAATTAGTTTAAATTAAATTACTAATTTATTTAGATGACTGGACAAATATGAATTTTTCTATTAACTTTTACATTTACACACTTTTTTATAATTATTATATGAGAAAAACAAGTTTACGTTATGAAATAACATAAATATAAGTATTAAAAATATTTGATTCGCAATAAAAGTAAACAGTATTAAATTATAACTATAAGTATTCTTATATTGATTATATGTTAATGTATCAATATAATTCTCAAAGACTGTCTAGATATTTCGTTTTTACAACGTATCTTATGCAGGTTGTAACGTGTTTAGGAGATCGGCGAAGCAGCCGCATTACGTGTGGATAGTCGAGTAATTCAAAGAATTACAGACGTATGAACATCATTATTTAATAGTCTTTCCACATTTACATATATAAAGAAATATGAAAATGTGTATTTAAAAACGGTTTATTTCTCTTTGAATAATCTCCCATAATTTTTACAAATTAATATTCTAGGGACCACCGGTTTTTTTCTTTTCTTATTATTATTATTACATGATTTCATTTGTTTTAATGAAGATTACAATTGAGCTCTCTCTATTCATAAAATTGTACTGTCGTGAGCAAAAAAAACGGGACACTGTTCCTGCGTGGGTTTAAATTGTGACTACTTAAGTGGCTATCTTTACTCATAATAGTAGTCAGGAATTGTCAAAAATGTGTGTCTTATTGGCATTTATTAAACATTCTTAAAATAAATGTTAATAAAAATTACTAAAAACGATAGAGAAAGATTATTTATTAAATTAAAATAATTATTACATTAAAATAATTAGTATTTCGTCATTCCACCGTTATTATTAACTGCATCTAATCTTGTAGACATTGAAACGACAATATTTTGTTCAAAATTTATAGAAATTTGATGCCAAGCATTATGAACAATCTCCCAAAATTCTTCCTAGGTAAAAGCTCTATCACATTAATCCCCATACATTTTCAATGGGATTTAGATAAGGACTGTAGGGCTGGATATCTCAAGTTTAAATTTCATTCTCTTGTAACCATTGTGTTACAAGACGAGACAGGAAATTGTGTTGTTTTTATAGCTTCCTTTAATGTTTTGAAAGGGTTGTGCCTAATCTCAGTAACTAATGTTTCGTCTTCCTGCGTATTCGAAATTTTGTTAAGTGCGGAAATTATTTTCCGATTTAAATTATCCTCTTCCCTCCATTTTTTTATATATTCTTGCGGCTGAACTTTTACCAATATTAAATTGAACCCATACACTTCTTAATGATTTCCCATTTTTCAAACTAGTAACAAGTCTAGCTTTATCAGTTTTCAAAAGATGCGGCATTTTCAATTTTGAATTATCAACTATGATATATAATTTGACGTAGAGTTTGAAAGTTAATCAAATGTTAAAATTACAACGCTAAAAAATCAAGGAAATTGACATAACGATTTTGACACTGTCCCGTTTTTTTTGCTCACGACAGTATATATTTTGCAAAGAAAATTTTTCTGTATAATTGTGGCTTTTTTTTGAAATGCCAACCTTATTTTATATTGTAATCGCGATATAAAAGTCATATTGACATTTAACACAGTTAAGTGTTATCAAAAAAAAACAAATAATTACGTTAATAGGAGAAGGATATACACTTTTATTAGAAATATAGATTATGGTAATTTATATGAATTTTCGTTTGACGTTTTAACAAAGTCAAAACTGACCCATTATTAAAATATTGCGAAATGTAGCCTAAAGAGTTGTACGCGTTTTTTAATTTTAATATTGTGACGTTGCTAACGTACTTAAGATCGTAGTAATGTGCAAAAGTCATTTTTGAAACTTAACCTATCTGTATATCAACGTAACGTGTGTTCATTTGAAAAGTCAATCTAGGTTACTTTGAAATTTTGATAGAATAAGACGCATATACCTATGTATATTAGTAACAAGTGTTTCTTTTGAAAAGTCAATCTAGGTTCTATGAAATTTTGATTGAATAAGACGCAAATATATTAGTATGTGTTTGTTGTTCCGTAAACGTAAATCCAAATGACATTTGACAATGTCAATCACAAATATCAGTTAGTGCATAAAATAATCGTGCGTCGAATCTGGTTTAAATAAACTGCTTCTCAGTTTTAAAATGGCTTTCACTTTAGAACATAAAATTTTTTTAGTCCAGGCTTATTTTCGAAGTGGTAATAAAATTGATGGTTTATGGGTTTATTCAGTTCAAGATTGCATGGTAGAATTTCAAGTTGAGTTTCCACATTTTGTAATAGATTATATACAATTTAAGAATACTTTGGATAGAACTTTAAAACTTTTTTCTGAAACTGGTAGTCTCTTAAGAAAATCAGGCAGCGGAGCAGTTAAGAAACGTACACCTCAAGTTGTCAATCGTGTTGAAGAAATAATGGAAAATGAACCACAAACATCTGTTCGACATTTGAGTCAACAAATAAACCTTTCGGTTTGTACAACTCATAAGTTATTAAAAAAAGATATGCAACTTTATCCATACCGTGTCACAGCAGTACAAGAATTGTTAGAAATTGATTCCCCACGTAGACTACAGTTTTGTAATTGGTTTGTAAATCTGTTATTTGACACTTATAGGTTATTTGAATATTTATATTTGACGCATACATTTAATTTATATCTACATTCACGCAGCCTAATTTAAACCGATTAAAATATGACTGTACCACTTTTTTTTGCATTCAATAGTATAGCAAGCGCCAATTAAGTTGGTGCGAGGAGGGAGTGCGCAGAAGACGTTTTTAAAAACGCCCACCCCCACTACTCAAGTAATTGTCAGAATACATTTGTCATTGACGTTTGACGGAACATAATATCTTTGCTAGGGGATCATAAAGTGATACACGGTCAGAGGTTAGAATTATCTGACATTTGATGTAAAACCAAATACAAATTTCCCCACTATTTCTAATCCTGCGCGAACTTGCCCCTCCTCGCGCCAACTTAATTGGCTATACAAACATATTTATGTCAAAAAAATATCGGTACTAAAAATTTAATTCTGCTAGAAGAGATTTTAAGTTACGTGTTGAATAAGTTGGAGGGAGGATTGAATGAAATACGGTATATGAACCAACAGAAATTACACGCGAAATAAACACAAAATTATATTCGGATAAATTTAACATCAAGCATCTTTGCTTGATTTTGATCAGTCACCAAGGTTTTAATATCCGGGAATAATTTCAGTTATAATTTCTTAATAAAAAATATGAGAGTGCTTTTGAAAAATAAAATATAATTTTGTAACAACTGCTAGATACTTTGCTAATTATTAGTAACAATTACTAATCCGAAAAAGTTTTTAATAAATAAAACAGATTGTATGACAAGTGTGGGATTAAAATAAGTAAAAATATGTGTCGCAATGGCAGTTGGAAACCAACCGATAGGAAAAACGTTGTTGTTATTGAACCATATTTAATATTCGTATGTTATATATAGAGAACGGACGCAATTTCCATAAAACGCAATCGGCAATTGGAATTGTTATAACGTCGCTCAGTACATCCCGGCGTAATTCAATGAAGTATTTGTTTGACTTACTCGGACACCTGGTATTGCCGCGATAACAATGGACAAGCCAGCTATTGTATTCGGAGAATATAGTGTTTTTTAAAGTGTTTTCATGAGCGTAGATAGAAGCGGGGTTTTTATAATGTATTTTATTTATTAGTTTATATTTCGTAAGATAAATAAAGTGCTGTGAGTAAGTTTCTTGTTTTCATAGTTTTAACTGTTAATTACATTGTAATTTTTGTGATAGATCCTGTTTAATATCGTTTGATTGAATCTATTTCTACCAATTATTTCGACGTAAGAGTGTGCATTGAATTTCGTTCAGTTTCAATAACTTACGCACACATTTTTAGTTTTCATTTATTTAGATCTAGAGCATTGTTTAAGTTACTTTTTCAGACATGATATGGAAGAATGTCGAGAACGGCATTGTAAAACAATGGCGAGTTGGATTGACGGTCATACTGATTGTATGTCCATTGTCAGTGATTCCGAAATTTATTACAAAATCCGTAAAATATCGTCAAAAATTCGTCACTTAGGATCGCAAACACATCTGAACTCTGTAAAACTTTTATGGCGGCTAATATTCCATTAAATAAACTTAGCAATCCCACTTTAAAAATATTTCTTCAAAAATATACTGGTCGAAATGTTCCTGATGAATCAACTTTACGCAAATATTATGTTTTTAGGTGCTATACGAGAACAGTAGAACGCATTAGAAGCCATCTTTTAAATCAATACATATGGATAAGCGCCGACGAAACGGTGGATATGTTATGACGCTGTGTGGTAAATGTTGTAGCTGGTGTACTACATCCAACTATTCCCCATAACTCATATGTAATAGCAACAAGTGTTATAAATAGAGTTGATGCGGAAACAGTTGCTGAAACCATTAAGGAGAATATGCAAAAAATGCTTCATTCGGACGCCACGTACAAAGAAAAAACTTTTATTTGTCAGTGATAGTGCTGTGATATGTTAAAAACAGGCAGACTATTGAAGAAAACATATCCTAATATGCTGCATATTACTTGTGTAGCACATGCTCTCCACAGAATCTGTGAATATATCAGAGACACTTTTCCGGAAGTTGATAGACTTGTATCAGCTTTTAACAAAGTTTTCAGAAAAGCACCATTGAGAGTAGCTCTTTTCAGGGAAAAATTTCCATCTCTGTCACTGCCTCCAACTCCAGTAATAACTAGATGGGGAACATGGCTGGAAGCTACTAGTTATTATGCTGAGAATTTCGATAGTCTAAAACATTTCGTAACACTGCTAAAGGAGGATGCTAGAAGTATTGGTGAGTGCAAGGAGCTCACACAAATCCCAAATTTAAAAAATCAGTTGTACTTTCTTCACGAACACTTTGGAAAATTGCCAAAACTAATCACTTATTTTGAAAATCGAAATCTCAAATTAAATGACGGATTAACCACATTAGATGTGGCTGTTAATAATTTGAAAAGTATTCCAAGTGACTTCGGATGTGGCCTTCGGCAAAAGTTTGAAGCAATTCTTAATAGAAATCCAGATTTAATTACATTGCAGCAATTATGTATGGAGACAATTCCACAAAATCTAACGGCTAAATATGAAGAAATAAAAGAATATTTCCAGTATGCACCTATAACCAGTTGCGATGTAGAAAGGACGTTTTCTATTTATATGGATGTACATACTTAATTCAAAGAGAACAAAATTGACAGAAGAAAACCTTGAGAAACTATTGCTAGTCAATATTAATACTCCTTTACTCAACTTGAACGACAAAATGAACAAATAAAAATGTTCCAATTATAGAAATAAAATTAAAAACTTTAAAAATACAACTTTTCAACAAATACATATGTATTTCGTAATTTTATAGATCACCACCCGTTTGTTTTCCAAATATATAAATAAAATTAAATATTTAGAAATACAGCCTTTCGCCAGTACTGCACTGTGTGGTAAGCGTGTCCGTTCTCTAGAACTTATATATGTAGGATTTAGGTTGGTTTTAACACAAACACTTTGTTAAACTAAATATAATATTATTAATACATATAAGTTGTGTATTTTAATTGATATCTGGCTGTCTAGGTGGTTTTCGTCTGAAAATGGTAAACTTTAATAGTATATTTACGTGTTTCCTCTTTGCTTACTTATTATCTATTGGCGTCATCGCACTTCGCGTCGTTGTCGCTGTCATCAGCGCGCGAATATTTGAATTTTTTGCCGTTTCCTACATATACGTGTTTCGACAACTAGGTTGTCATTTTAAGAAGGATTTTTTTTTAATTTACTTTACAGTCGCCTACAAGAGATATTTCTTATAGTTATAATTGTTTAATATTCATAAAAGCCATTTTTTTTTTAATTAAAGTTACATTTTTTAAAGAAATTGAAACGGGCCTTATTTCCGTTATAATTGAAAGCGGTTCGATTTTATCATTACTGACGTCCTAGTGTTATTGTACAAAGCTTTCAACTAAACTTATCTGTGTATTTAATATGAGATAAATTTAATCGCTATTTATAAACAATCCTTTAATACATGATTTAGTATAATCATAATTCGAAAAATTATCATATAACTTTAGAAATTCATTTTTGTTAGTTGATATTTCAGTTTAATATTGACTTTTGTTTTAATGCAATGAATTTTTAGAAATATTCTTAAAGTATATATATTAGCAGTTAGATTATGAGGCATTGTCCGCATACACAATTACCGCAATATTATCTGTATTTCTATTAAAAACTGCGTCTAACTTTTGCTGAAGGTCACATCCGAAGTCACTTGAAATATTTTTCAAATTATTAATAGCCACATCTAATGTGGTTAATCTAATCCATCATTTAATTTGAGATTTTGAATTTAAAAATAAGCGAATAGTTTTGTAAAATTTCCAGTGTTCCTCAAGAAAGTACAATTGATTTTTTTGGACTCAGAAATACTTTGAGCATCGTCATCTAAACATGTAACGAAATTTCGTAAACTATCGAAATTCTCTCCATAAAAACCAGTAGCTTCCAACCATGTTCCCCATCTAGTTATTACTGGAGAGGGAGGCAGTGACAAAGATGGAAGATTTTCCTTGCAAAGAGCTACTCTCAATGGTGCTTTTGTGAAAACTTTTTTAAAAGCGGATACAAGTCTATCAACTTTCGGAAAAGTGTCTATGATATATTCACAGATTTTGTAGAGAGCATGTGCTACACATGTAATATGCAACATATTGGATATGTTTCCTGTTTTTAACATATATGCAGCACTGTCACTGACAAATAAAAGTATTTTTTCTTTGTACCTGTCGTCCGATGAAGCATTTGGTGCATATTCTCGTAAATGGTTTTAGATGCTGTTTCCTCATCAAATGTATTTATAACTTTTGTTGTTATTACATAAGCGGGAGAAATTTCAGACTCATACTAAACATAAATATGGAGTAAATAGAAATGCGTTATTATTAAATGGGATTTTTGTGTGAAAATATAATGGGTTATACTTTCAATCTTTTGGAACAAATAATATTTACATCAATAAAAGCCGTGCAAATAGAGATGAATTTTCTTGATTGTTTAAATTCGCAGTGTACTTTATTTAGTTCAATGGCTTTAGCAATTTAACGAACACTAATAAGTTCAAAATACATTGTCTAGGTTTTAAGTAAATAAATACATTTTGCGAATATTGCACCAATACGAGAATTAATAATCTTGCAGAGACATAAATGAAAAAATCAAGTACGAATTGAAACTTATATTTACAATTTTGACATCACTAATTTACACGTATGTTAAGATATAATTACATATACAAATAAGAATAATACTTTGGGAGTTAGTGACGTAATGTTCCTTTTAGATAATTAACAGTTTTGTAAGATTTACACCGCATGGTAAATAAACAGATGACGATTTTTTTCTTAATAGATATTTATCAAATACGTGATTAAATTATCTAAAAAAAAATCCAAAAGTGAGAATTTTTCCACCAAACAACGAGTTACAAAAAAAATCTTCCTAGACTAGACTGTGTTTGGAAAGTTAAGGAAAATATTTAAATGTGTGCTGTTTATTAGTTCAAAATGGAAAACTTTTAACAATTTTTACTTTGCTGTCAACAAATAGAAATTTGAAAAATCGAAATTGCTAAACAAGTTAGGTCACATCATCTTTTCCAAAATAACGTAAATAATAATAACAACTGAAATTATAAAGTTTGTCCCGAACAAAATGTTTCTTCGTTTGTAAATTTTTTAGGGAGTGTTTTACCTGTTTTATCGCCCTGTATACTCGTTTTTGACACGAGTGCCTTCTTTTTTTTAATATTTTTCACGAGTACGTTGTGAGCATCTGGTGGGTTTTCTCACGGTATCGCATCCCCCTGCTATCGCCTCGACTAGCGCCTCACAATAGCTTGATTCGTCGACGGACTATAAGTCAAATCTGTTGGGTTATTAAGTGTTTACGATTACACCCTTGGGGGTAAAATAGAGTGACGTAATTTTGCGTAATTTGAACAAGCCTCATTAACGAATAAAAACGCAAAACGTCAATAGTACAATTGCCGAATACAGTTTTGTTCTGTGAATTTGCGGTAGAGAAAAGAAAAACTCCTTCGTGCCTACGTTTCTTGATTGGCAAAGCTAGTACGTGAAAACGGTTAATTGAAGCCCTCCGGCAGTAGAAATCAGGACCCCGAACACCTTCACGATATTAGCGAATCCAATACCGGCGAATCACCGTTAACTACCGTCATCCACTGGCCTCTGCGAATCCAAATAAGATAACGGCGTCTCGTATAAATTGGTATCAATTTTTACTGTTAAATTTCCTTTTGGGAGATTTTATAAAAATTTATTTATTAACTTTCGAGATTATTATTTTTTTCTTGTTCAAATTAGAATCATTGTAGCGTACATAAATTTATATTATACTTATATGTTCTTTTGTAATAATTACGTTAATCTAAATTGTAATTAGTTGCAATTGAATTGGTAATTTATACATCGAAATCTCAACGTAATATTTTTCTTTTCATTACCGCTTTTAAAAAAAATATTTTTTATAAAGATATTTTAAACTTATTTTGTCAGTTTAATCATAACCTTAAATTATCACTTTGACTACTGACTTATAGACGTAGTGTAACCAACTTAAAACTGAATCCGCTAAATGTTCCATGCTTTAATGATTTATTAACGCTAATTGCAAAAATGTATTTTTTCTGTGACAGGTAACATGATGTCACTTACTATGAAATTACTTTTTTCCCCGGGAAAAAAATGAGTACTTATTTCCCGGATATGTACACATAAGTAAGAACACGAAGATATTTAATTTTAGACTATTTTATTATACAAAAAGTTACATTTCCTTAATGTCAAAAGTACAGTTGTCAAATGTGCATTGTATGAAGGACATTTCAAATAAACAACTTAAGTTCGCATTTTTTTAAACCCAATCACAGAATTAAATTCACATATATTAGTTACTTTAAAGGTTTCCTTAGCAACGCAGGTCCAATGTCGGTATAAATACAACTGCTTACCAGTTTAAAACTTCAAATTTCACATTGATTGAATTTCTGACTTTAATATATTGTAATAAAATGTTTTTTCAATATTAAATCGTCGTTTTTTCCCATCAAAAAAAAAAAAATAGTGTATTGTACACGGGTAAAAACATTAGATTTTAGTTCTTGGTGTTTTGTCTTTGTCAAACACAACCTCGAGCTAAAACCTAATACTTTTTTCCCTTGTATAATAAATAACTATTTTTTTATTGCAGAATAATAAAGTTTTAGTAGTCTGGGGCTGAACAACAAAAATAATGAATCATTAAAATTGATTATAAAAATTCAATATTAAAACTAAACATATAACAAATATTTTTAGCACATGTCTAGTATTAATAATAATTAATGAGAAACTGGATTACCAAAATGTCAAATGTATATTGTACGATAAAATTTTAACCATTGGCTCATTAAAATTCGGTTTATTGATTCCGTTGTTTTACATATTCACATATTTGCATTTATGGTGTAATAAACTGATTAAAAAACAACTGTATCTGTATTAAAACAAATGTTTTATTACACACTGTAAAACTATATATGAGTTCGAAGGCATAATCCTAAGTATTTGTCTGGTATGTTAATGATTTACGTTTAAAGTTGAAAATTCACAATAACCGTTGATATGCAAATAAATACGCCTTCTCTGTAATCAAAATTACGATGAATATATGCCTGACGTCAAAGGAGGCTTAATTCAATAATGTGTATCCATCTAAAATAACATTGACACTAAAATATCTGATAAATACACACATATAGGTATGTGTATTTATGTGCTTGGATCACATACATGCAAATATATTTATAAAATAAAACTATATTAGAATCTATGTAAGTTTACAATATTTTCTGTGTTGACAAAATGCGCGAATAACATCAAAAATTACGTTATATTGTAATAAATATAATATATTAAATATAATAGAAAAACTTCCATTACAAGACAGTTACGAGGGATGTCTTTTTAGTTTTGCATACAGCTTTATAGAGGGCGCCAATAGTAAAACGTCAGTTGTAAAAATTAACCTTAATCTTTCACTACAAATGAAACAGACATGCAAAATACATATCTGTAACTGTACACATGGACGTAAACGGAAGTAAATGCTGAAAATACGAGGTGTATTGTCCATGTGTACAGTTACAGATATGTATTTTTCATGTCTGTTTCATTTGTAACAAATGCAGTGGCGGCTCGTGCTAAAAATTTTAAGGTGTTCTGCAAGTTTTACAAAAATATTTACCTTGCACGGGCAGTAAGAGGTTGTCTCCCATCGATCTTATCGTGCTTTCTTCGCCTTCCGCACTGAAGTAATGGATTTCTGGAACGATTGTCAATTGTCACACAAAAAAATAAGAGTCTCTAATATTATTGTTTTTACGTTAAACTCGCCGCACCGTAAAAATAGTCGCGAAAATATTAAATACCGATAGGTCCAACTCGCAACGGGCCATAGGCAACAATATACGTATGGAACGTAATGCGGTGTGGCAACGTGTGTACGATGCCTATATTGAGTGACTTTCTTATAATTTAAATTTATTTTGCAGAATTATTGATTTTTTTACTTTTATCTTTTAGAAAACGTTATTGTTTTTTTATTACTTAAAATTACTTTATATGAAAAATAGTATACCATAAAAGTGTAAACAAAGACAGTATACATTGAAACGAATATTCATTCAATTGTATTGTCATGAAATTGAATTTGTCAATCGTTGTTAAATTTGTTAGAATGAATAGATATTTATATTTATCGGAAAATGCTAATACTTAAAGCAAACAAATAAGGTGTAGTGTTTTGTTATAGGAATGTATAATATCCATTTCTTCCTGCATATTGATTATGCAGCTGATGCTTTCGTAATATGCTCATATTTGTATTATTTCAACTTATACTTCGGTCGATACATACCGACTTCCTTCAAACCAGGAGGAAGCTACAGTTGTAATTAAACTATACTTCCTTTTTTTTTATTACCTACGGATATTCACAATTCCAAAATACGTTACAATGTTGCTTATTTTAGATTGTAATTAGCTGAATGCTGTCGCAAAACTGATCTCTGCATTTTTAAAAATGCCAGAATAAAATTAACCTGCCCTGCCCTTATTATAATTTTACAAAGGAACAGACACGTACTTCAATTTCTACGAAAAACTAAGCCTACAGTTCATGTATAATACAGTGATAATGAAGACTGGAGCGTTTGTCGACCTACGAAGTTGTACTTTACTTGTTTATTGTTAATAAAAGGCTGATGGAAATATTACGTGAGATTTTGGTATCTGTATTATAATAACATCACGATAATAGTAGAAATACAAATATGAGCATATTACGAAAGCATCAGCTGCATAATCAATATGCAGGAGGAAATGTATATTATACATTCCTCATTCCTATAACAAAACACACCACCTTATTTGTTTGCTTTAAGTATTAGTATTTTCCGATAAATATAAATATCTATTCATTCTAACAAATTTAACAACGATTGACAAATTCAATTTCATGACAATACAATTGAATGAATATTCGTTTCAATGTATACTGTCTTTGTTTACACTTTTATGGTATACTATTTTTCATATAAAGTAATTTTAAGTAATAAAAAAAACAATAACGTTTCCTAAAAGATAAAAGTAAAAAAATCAATAATTCTGCAAAATAAATTTAAATTTTAAGAAAGTCACTCAATATAGGCATCGTACACACGTTGCCCACCGCATTACGTTCCATACGTATATTGTTGCCTATGGCCCGTTGCGAGTTGGACCTATCGTATACCGAATCATATCGCCTTCCGCGCTGGAATAAATGCACTGCATTTCGCTGCATTTAATGCAGCGACCAGGCCTGCTAAAATGACGCATTGGTTTTAGACACCCGCGGGGGTAGCGGGGTGCGCGCGGGTGTTTGACAGAGCTCTGAGCGCACGCTCGTGTGGACCAGATAAGGAACAAGTGAGCGATCGCGCGAATTAGGTTGGTTATTCCACTGGTCGCCTATTGAATATTATTTGGAATTTCGGAAGCGAATATCTCGGCTTCTACTTGTCGGATTTTGATGATTGAGGTGTCAAATTGTAGCGTTTGATGTCCTCTACAGGATGATGTAGAAAAATATGCAAATTTTTTGATATGCAGGGGGAGAATTTTCATAACAATATGTTACGCTTTTATAAACATCAGAAATGTCGGAAAAACTATGTAAAAGAAAACTAGTTATAACTAATACAGGTTCGCCCGCCCAATTTTTTGGGAGCTCTGCAGCACTGCAGCGCTTATGCGCTAGCCGCCACTGCCGTAATACGTGCATATAACGTATTGATATACTTAAAACCTTTTTGTATCTTAATCTTTCGTTGACCTAAATATAAAGTTTCATCGAGACACGGCAAGTGATTTAGTCATAGTGAATTTTTAAGTTTTATAAATGGGCCGAAAAATGAAAGTCGAGAAAATTTTCGCGCAATCATGTTTCGGAGAGGATTAATCAACAACAGTGTGTTGCTGAGTTGGTCTGTTTTTGAAGATAAAGCACCGCATCAATCGACAATTTCACGTTGGTACTGTGAATTCCAACGTGGACGCACCAGTATCAATGACAATCCCAGGACAGGTCCGACAAGAACAGCAATCACCCAGAAAAACATCGATGCTGGGTGCCGCCCGTGAAATTTAAACATCCATGGGTATTTCAAAGACCTCAATTCAAACGATCTTACATGATGATGTGTAAGAAAGTTAGTTTCCAGTTGGATTCCGCATCATTTTATCGAAAAGTCAAATCGCGTTAATTGGTGCCGAAAAACTTTGAGCCGATTTAATAGCAGAAACTCAATAAACATCTATACCATCGTGAGTGGTGATGAATCATGAATTCATTCCTAAGAACCCGAAAATAAACGTCAGTCCACTGTTTGAGTGTTCCAAGATGAAAAGAATCCGACAAAAGTTATCCGTTCGCGAAATGTATCGAAAAAGATGGTCGCAACGTTTGTCTCAAAATCAGGTCATGTAGCTACAATTCCCTTTCAAGATCGAAGAACGTTTGTTTGCCAGAAATAATTGTTTGTTTATAATGAATGAATTTATACATAAGTAAGTTATGAATGAACGTAGAAAGTAGTTTCAGTCTGCCTGTATAAATAAATGGTAAAAAGTGTGCACATTTCTATGAATGAATGAAGAAAGATTTATTTATGGAAGAAGAATAATACACTGACAAATAGTGAATACGCGATATCAACGGTGTTAGTAGTAGAGTTGGAACATCGTTGGAAAACATCGATGTTATTGATATTTAACATCGATAAAAATGGATATCGATGTTCAAGAAATATCGAAAACAAAACATTGATGGATTGATGTTATCGAGTCGTATTATACTGTAATTTAATAAACCTACTGCTACTTCCATATAAGATATAAATATTTTCATTATTAAGGAACAATAATGATACTAGATTAATGAATAAGAAATTAAGTTAGGTTATGTTGAGCAGAATTAGTAATGCTTTTTTCTATATTTTTAATTTCAATTTTAGCTAAATTTAGCAATAGGCAGTAACTTTAATTTATTCCAAGGTTAGATGTGAGAGCAGGAGGCAAGCTATCCCAACCTGAATCTCACCTTGGGGTTGTGGAGGTCGAACTTACAATTTGTTATAACTAGAGAACGGACACGCTTACCACATGACGCAAAGCCCAGTGCAGTACTGGCGAAAGGCTGTATTTCTAAAATATTTAATTTTATTTATATAATTGGAAAACGAACGGGTGGTGATCTATAAAATTACGAAATACATATTTATTTGTTGAAAAGTTGTATTTATAAAGTTTTTAATTTTATTTATAGAATTGGAAAACATACGGGTGGTGATCTATCTATCTAAAATTACGAAATACATATTTATTAATTAATTTTATTTATATAATTGGAAAACAAACGGGTGGTGATCTATAAAATTACGAAATACATATGTATTTGTTGAAAAGTTGTATTTTTAAAGTTTTTAATTTTATTTCTATAATTGGAACATTTTTATTTGCTCATTTTGTCGTTCAAGTTGAGTAAAGGAGTATTAATATTGACTAGCAATAGTTTCTCAAGGTTTTCTTCTGTCAATTTTGTTCTCTTTGAATTAAGTACATCCTTATAAATAGAAAACGTCCTTTCTACATCGCAACTGGTTATAGGTGCATACTGGAAATATTCTTTTATTTCTTCATATTTAGCCGTTAGATTTTGTGGAATTGTCTCCATATATAATTGCTGCAATGTAATTAAATCTGGATTTCTATTAAGAATTGCTTCAAACTTTTGCTGAAGGCCACAGCCGAAGTCACTTGGAATACTTTTCAAATTATTAACAGCCACATCTAATGTGGTTAATCCGTCATTTAATTTGAGATTTCGATTTTCAAAATAAGTGATTGGTTTTGGCAATTTTGTGTTCGTGAAGAAAGTACAACTGATTTTTTAAATTTGGGATTTGTGTGAGCTCCTTGCACTCACCAATACTTCTAGCATCCTCCTTTAGCAGTGTTACGAAATGTTTTAGACTATCGAAATTCTCAGCATAATAACTAGTAGCTTCCAGCCATGTTCCCCATCTAGTTATTACTGGAGTGGGAGGTAGTGACAGAGATGGAAATTTTTCCCTGAAAAGAGCTACTCTCAATGGTGCTTTTCTGAAAACTTTTTTAAAAGCTGATACAAGTCTATCAACTTCCGGAAAAGTGTCTCTGATATATTCACAGATTCTGTGGAGAGCCTGTGCTACACAAGTAATATGCAGCATATTAGGATATGTTTTCTTCAATAGTCTGCCTGTTTTTAACATATACGCAGCACTATCACTGACACATAAAAGTATTTTTTCTTTGTACGTGGCGTCCGAATGAAGCATTTTTTGCATATTCTCCTTAATGGTTTCAGCAACTGTTTCCGCATCAACTCTATTTATAACACTTGTTGCTATTACATATGAGTTATAGGGAATAGTTGGATGTAGTACACCAGCTACAACATTTACCACACAGCGTCCTAACATATCCACCGTTTCGTCGGCGCTTATCCATATGTATTGATTTAAAAGATGGCTTCTAATGCGTTCTACTGTTCTCGTATAGCACCTAGAAACATAATATTTGCGTAAAGTTGATTCATCAGGAACATTTTGACCAGTATATTTTTTCAGAAATGTCTTCAAAATTGGATTGTTCAATTTAAATAATGGAATATTAGCTGCCATAAGAGTTTCACACAAGAGTTTCTTCGTTAAAATTGTCAGATTCCAACGGGTTCAATTTTTTTTTCGTGCTTTAACGATCCTACGTGACGTTTTACGGTTGATTTATTGCAATTTTTCAATAACGTTTCACACACTTCACAATAAATTTCGGAATCACTGGCAATGTACATACAATCAGTATGGCCCTCAATCCAACTCGCCATTGTTTCACGATGCCATTCTCGACGCTCTTCCATTGTCTGAAAAAGTAAGAATATTCTAGATCCAAATAAACGAAATTAAATAACGAAATTTTCCAATTTCCGATTGCGTTTTATGGAAATTGCATCCGTTCTCTAGTTATAACGAAATAAAACAAAACACATTTTTCACAAAAATAGTTTTAATAAACTAAATGTACATTTTGTGTGCTCTGTACACATCATCAGTAGTGCTGTTTAAACATAATATCTACGAGACAATATATAATATGAAAATACATCATATACAGAAAAATTAGAGGTAGGGTGAAAACAAATTAATGAAAAATTACAATGAATCTTAAAACTAATACAATTTCTGAGAACGAGTTCATGGGGAAATACCAAATATCTATGAAACAAAGGAGGCATCGGGTTGGACTAACAGCAAAAGGATTAGGGATTACAATATAAAATATTAATGTGAATGAAGAAATTTAGTACCTGTTTACAAGACGTCTTAAGTATTTAATGATGTCGGTATACATGCTAACAGTTTATTATCGAGGGGTGAAATATCATTATTTAGAAGATAATTTTTGTGTTTTTTTATGTATATGGCTTCCCACATGTCTGAATTTCTATTACTGCCTTTTGTAACTAAACTAACATTTTCTAAATTGAAGTTGTGACCTGTATCTGTATGATGCAGAGCTCATGCTGACTTTTCTATGTTGTGTAATTTAAGATGAGACATGTGTTTGTATCGTGTTTGAACATTTCTTCTGGTTTGCCCGATATATAATTTTGGACAAGAATTACAACTTATTTTGTAAATGGCTGACTCTTTCAACGGATTTGTGTTAACAGTTTTTGTTTTTAGACACAGTTGTAACTTATTATTGTTGGAGAGCTGCAATTAAATTGTATTTTTTAAACAGTTTTATCGCGCTGTTATGCCAATTTTTATGAAATGATATCTTACAGTATTTTTTATTGTTGTTCAACGCGTCTGGTGTTAGAGTGATTTTTGAAGTTTTTAGCCTTTTCTAGTTTGTTTTTAATTTTCAATACTAATTGTTTGTCGTAAACAATCGATTCTGCAACTTTAACTATGTAGCCTAATTCTTTCTTAAAATTCATAGGAGATAGAGGGATTGACAGTAATCTGTTGATTAAAAAATAAAAACTGCTCTCTTTATATTTGTGAAAAGTGTACGAGTGTTTATAAATGTAATTGTCTGTATGTGTTTCTTTTCTGTGGATGTCAAATTGAAAAGTATTGTCTGATAATGAAATTTTTAAATCTAAAAAGGGTAAAGTTTGATCTTTTTCTAATTCGTGCGTGAAACGTGTTGAAGGATATTGTTTATTTAAAATATTTAAGAAAGCCTCCGTATTGAAAGATTCGGGCACATCATCTACATATCTTGCCCAAAACTTAGGGAAAATGCCACAATTAACTTTGACTTTGTTTTATGTCGTTATTTCGATATTTCAGAAGTGCTCAACATACTATTACAATTTGTTATTTATACAATTTACAATCTACAGTCTTTACAGGGTTGCAGTGTATAGTAGTTGTGCGGAAGCGTTTATCTTACTTTATTGTGCCCCGTGTGACTTTAATTAGTAGTTTTTACCTACTGATGATGACAACTTAGTTGTCGAAAGACGTATTTAGGATACGACTAATAATTGTGGTAAGGGGTTATATACCTTTTTTAAATTACAATCTATTATTCATATCTGTAACTTTTATTGCAATAAAGACATTTATTATTATTATTATTACTTACAAAAAACATTAAATACATTAATTTGCAAATTTTTTTGCATCTCTTAACCCTTATCCGGGCAAGGGGGGGCTGCCAGGCCCGAGCGACGATAAAAAATTCGATATCTTAATGAGTAATTTTAGTACGACTTAATGCTCTTTAGAATTCTTCAGAAATGTTAATTACTGTTTTCTTGTTAAGTAATATTTGTTAAATTATGAATAATCGTTAGTTAATTGACGGATTGTACTTAAAATCCCATTAACGGGCAAGCCGGGTTTAGCAGGCCCATACTTTAGGCAATTATGGTAACTTTATTTTCCGTTTTTGTTTTCTAATCCTCTTTACATAATTAGTGTTTCCGATAATTTTTGTGTCATTTGTGCACCAAATACATTTGATGACGTATATAGGTCGTAATTTTTCGAGGAAAGTAATATTAGGTAAAGTTAGCAAAAAATTATTGACAAATGGGTTGACGAGCGTTGGTACCGTAGGAAAAATAAACGCTTCATCCCAACCGAATTTTTGCCCAATAGAAAACGTGAAGAACAAACGTCCATTTTCGGATTTACAGAAAAAGCGTCTTTAGTCTCCTACGTTCCAAAGAAAAACAAAAGTGTTTTGGCTCTGTTAACGATGCATCATACTAATAACTGTAATGATGACGATAAAAAAAAGGCAGAAATAATTCTGTATTATAACAGCACAAAATGTGGCGTGGACACGTTATACCAATTGGCTCATAAATACACATGTAAACGCAGAACAAATCGTTGGTCATTTACATTTTTTATGAACCTTCTCGACGTAAGCGGCATTGCAGCATATGTTACTTGGATGAATTTGAACCCAAATTGGAATAAAGCTAAACACCAAAAAAGGAGATTGTTTCTAGTAGATGTATCTGAAAACCTAGTTCTTCCGCATATTCAAAGAAGGAAGGCGAATGGACTTCCTCGTACCATCCAACACTGTGTCAGCGAGTTTGTAGGTGAAGAAGCAACGCCGGCAAAGAGAGCAAGAACTGAAACTAAAGCAAATTCTAGAAGAAATTGCTACATGTGTCCTAAAACAAAAGACAGGAAACAAAGACAATGTTGTGATGAGTGCAAACAAAACATTTGTAACGAACATTCTTCATCAAAAGTTTTGTGTTATAATTGCTAGAAATGAATAAAATTTAAGATCAGTAAGTAATTAATGTTATTTATAAATGGTATTAAATATATAATTCCCATAAACTCTTTGTTTCATTAATTCTGTAAGTAAAAACATATATTAAAAGCACCGGGCCTACCAGGCCCGAACTGCCCGGTTACGTTAGTAAAATGTCTTGCCCGGACAAGGGTTAAACTGTCCTTAAACATTTATATATTTTTTTAAAAATTTAAAAATAATAAAAAACAATTAAATTACGAATTATATGTATGTAATACCAACATAAGGATATAATATCACAAAAAAAATTTAAGTACAAATCACCAAAAATTCAAATATAAATAAATAAATAATAAACTTCTACCAGTAGTAGTATATGTTGAGCACTTGTGAAGTTATTACACTATTAAACTTAAATAATACACCTTATATTTTCACAAAACAATAACTTCTACCATTTGTAAAAAAATAAAAATATGAACCGATGTTTTCCCTAAAACATCAATATTATCGATTTTCCGATGAGAAAGCATGGTTGTTAAAACATTGATATTTTAAGATCGATACATCGATGTTTTCAAAACATCGATGGCCCAACCCTAGTTAGTAGGGTTCACTGGACTCGATACAACAGCTGGCTACTTCGTGCTGTACCAAAACGGTTTTATTAAATACTTTAAAATTCGAAAAATAAAATTACCTACACAGCTTTTTAAATAACTTTTTTTTAAATTAAATATTAAATAACATGTTTAATCTAAAATTTAATTCTCTGACACTTATTTAGATTAACACTGTATATCTGTTCTATTCTCTCTATATGTCCTCTGCATCTTATTATATCGCGAGCCATTTCTCATAGTGTTTTATTTTGTTGCTCTTCCAAATTATCGATCCACCAAAACTTTTTTGTATTTTATATGTTGTTTTGTTCCCAATGCTTGCTTAATACCCTATTGCAGATTAGTTTTTAGTTCTTCACACATCTCATGTGCGTGTCCATTCTTACTACTTAATTTTTCCAATGTGAAAATATTAAAAAGATATTGGATCTTCCAAACAGAAACTAGAATTAATTAATTAATTACCGCCGAAGTTTCATGTTGGAAATTAATAATTCATATAATTTAAGAGCGCAGGCCAGTGGACTATCTCCTAACTTAATTTAATATGATCAAAACATTTTACTAATTGTTATTTATATAACAAATTGTATAATTTATTCATACCCATACATAGGTCGAACAAAACGTCAATTTAAACAAAATTTAAAGGATTTAGTATATGACTTGCAAGAATACAGATTAAAAATTGAGTGAACTCCGATGCGCAATATAATATGAGACAGTTTAATAATTCCATTTTATTTTGATTTATTAGTCAATAAATTGAATACGTATGTAATTTCAGATACAATTATAAAAGTTCCAGATGAATTTCTCTTAATTTTTTGTTTCGTTATTTTTAATTCAATACTCTCTCGTCCTTGTTCATGAATCTGAACAAAATACGAGGCGTAGCTATAAAACAACGAAACAGATGCTAATACAGACGAACTGCGCATGCGCCAAAGTCGTTTGAGCAAGAGCTGTGTAGCGTGAACACTTCTTTTTCGATTACCGCTTCTCCCGTGTCTGTAGACGTAATAGTCTGGCCGTCCTCGGCCTTTTGATACTTTGTGCACACAAGTGCCATTGAAACTCAGTGGCGGCTGGTACTAAAGGGCACAAGGGCACGTGCCCACCTAACCACCAAGATAAACACAAAGAAATTCGCATGTAATTCAGTGCATTATTTTATTTTATTATTTTTACGTATTTTTATAACGATGGTATCAAGGGTTCCTTCCGCACCACAGACACTATGCCAACGCTCAAAACTATGTTCCGGGGCACGATGTCTGATGTATATAAAATTTTGCGGAGCTTTTGAATTGGCGTTACGAGGCCATGATGAGACATTGACGTCGGAAAATTCAGGTATTTATGTAGGTTAAATCAACTTTACAGCTGAATTAGACGCTGTGCTTACAATACATGTGAAAGGCTCACAAGTGTTTAAAGGCGCCTCAAAAACTATTCAGAACGAATTGCTAGATGCAATGTGGCAAATTTACAAGCAGGAAATATTAAAAGAAATTAAATCTGCAAATTTCATTGCTTTGGTGGCCGACGAAACTACAGACACCTCTAATAATCAGCAAATGGTTGTTATTATTCGATACGTGTTTAATGGACAAATTTTTGAACGCTTTTGGTCTTTTTTTAAGCCGGGTGGACATAATGCTAAGGCATTAGCAAAAACATTGCGGAATGAATTGCAAACTATTTTAACTTCTCCTTCTGGGTCTGATAACAATAAACTAATTCCTCAAAGTTACGATGGGGCGTCCATGATGAGTGGTAAGACAAATGGTGTCCAAGCTATTATCAAAAGAACATTTCCACATGCACATTATATTCACTGTTACGCGCATCAATTTAATTTAATTATTGAAGGAGCGGCACAGTGCAATAAAAATATAAACATTTTCTTTGCAAATTTGCAGTCATTTTCAAGTTTATTTTCTCGATCGCTAAAACGAACGGTAATTCTTAATGAAATAGTCAAACGTAGATTACCACGCGCTGCTCCTACATGCTGGATTTTCAAAAGTCGAACTGTGAACACATTATTTGAACACTAGGATTCTCTCAAAGAATGTTTAGACAAAATTATTGACGAAGATGGGATGGATTCATTTACTAGTGAAGCAAGTGGTTTATTGAAACATTTGAATTGCTCGGAATTTCTCTACTGGTTGAAAATATTTCATTTCATCATGCCATATGTTGAAATATTATTTAATCAGACTCAAATGCGCAGGATTGACAGTGCTCAACTGCAAAAGGTAATTGAACAATTCCAATAGCAAATTATTGACATTAGAAATTTAAGAAATTCTACTGACAATGACAAGAACGCAATAACGAAGAACCTGCAAGTAAATGACAAAAAAACGACAGCTGGAGATAACATAGCTGTTATTGCAAAGGAAGTATGTGATACTATTTTAAGCCAAATTAACGACCGATTTGATTTTAGAGATCACTTAAGTGCAGCAAAATTATTTGATTCTGAAAATTTTAATACTTATAGTCATTCATTTCCACAAAAAAATTTTGACGAAACTGTGAAATCTTATCCTATGTTGGACAGTGTAAAATTGAAAACTGAACTTTCAGTAATTTATGAGCGCGATGACATGTGTGATGTAGATGCTGTTTTGCCAGTTTTAGTGTTCATGATAGACAACAACCTAAAAAAGGTTTTGACGGAAACATACAAACTGTTGGATATCATTTGTACAACGCCCATGTCGACAGCAGAATGTGAACGATGTTTTTCCACCCTCGAACGCATTAAAACTTTTTTGAGAGAAGATTGACTGAACGCATTGGCGGTCCTATTAATAGAAAAGAAGTTCATCCAGTCTATCCCAGATTTTGGCAACAAAGTCATAGACGTCCCTTCCAGCATGAAAAATACGAGAATGGATTTTATGTACAAAAAATAGGTTTTTTGTATGCCCACCCTCTTTCATAACTCATGAGCCGCCACTGTTGATTATGACCCAAACTTTTTGGAAATAGTGATAACATGATTATGATGAATCTTGGGTTTTCACCTATAATCCAGAATGTAATAATAATTTGAAGTAGAATTTAAAAATAACGCTAAATATTTCCCGAGAGTCTGGATCAGGTACGTAGATGACATTCTCGCGATTTTTGATACACGGAAATGCGAATTAGACATGTTCGTTAATCAGTTAAATTTGAAATTTCCGACGATTAAATTTTCGGTGGAAAACGAACACAATGGCAAGATACCATTTTTAGATACTTTACTGATTAGGAATAAACATAAAATAGAAATCGATATTTTCCGAAAGAAACCAATGTTAATAGATTCATCATCGCTGATTCAAATCATAGTTTTCAACATAAGACAGCTTCTTTTAATTTCTTAGTCAATCGGTTACTAAATTTTCCGTTACCAAAAGAGAGATATGAAATAGAACTGGGTGTCATTAAAAATATCGCGAAATATAATGGCTTTGACATAGAAATAATTAATAAATTAATTAGAAAAACAAAACTAAAAAATACAATCCGCGAATCCACAAGTTTGATATCTCAAAGTAACCAAGAGAAAAAGTACATGTGTTTACCATACCACCCAATCACGAAAAATATTAATAAAGTTGTGAAAGAACGAGGTCTCAAAGTTGCCTTTCGGTCCGAAAATACTATCAAAAGTCTCCTAGGGAATACCAAAGATAAAGTTAATTTTAATTCGAAATCAGGTATATACGAAATTAATTGCGATGATTGTAATTTGAAATATATAGGCCAAACAAAACGACCAATAATAACCCGGTTTAAAGAACACATATCAAATATTAAATACAATAGACCGGATAAATCTAACGTTGCCAGCCATGCTTTAAGTACACTGCACAATGTGTCGATTAAAGGGTTAAAACTTGCCAAGGCCATTAATAACCCCCGCGATCTTGACGCCTACGAAAGTATTCATATCGCTAAAAACAAACAACATTCTATGAACAGAGATAAAGGACCGATCCCCTTCACCTGTCTCTTTTCATTCTTAGAACCCTAAATAACAAGGTCGTGGACGTTTCAAATTGGATTATAAACAGATGTGGGTGCCGGTTTCCTTTTTTGTAGATCCTTTCGTTCGATATATTTGTATGTTTAAGTTTAGTGTATACGTGGACGCCGTGTAAAGTTGTTGCGTAAGCAGTTGTTCTAGCTTTACTGTGCCCCATGTGTGACACCATGTTTAGTGGTTTTACCTACTGATGATGACAACTTAGTTGTCGAAATACGTATTTAGGATACGATTAATAATTGTGGTAAGGGGTTATATACCTTTTTTTAAGTTTTTACTTAACCACAGTCTCCAAAGAAAGCCTTTTCAATCCAGAATGTCATTAAAATGGTGTAATGCCTATATTTAAAAGGAATGGAAGAATATTGAAAAATAATATTTTGTTGTCGCTTAATTTTTTTGTTTTCATGTCTACTTAGGGAACATAAAACTCTCCGTTTATTTAAAACAGCATTAAGGAAATACAAAATATTTTGCCGTTAATTGTTCGTAAATATTTACCAGATTCTACAAGACACAACACAAGATATATATACCTATAATATAAACATACGACCTACCTCGTCAAGCATTTCAAAATTACCGCTTATATTTAAAGAATGACGATTATAAATGAGTAATATTTGCATGCATGTTGTAGGTAACCACATATGTATGTACTTACGTGTATTCAAACAACTAATTTTTGGCTTTCCACGGCGCATAAATATTATGTGATGAAATACGCGCATGTATGTGTTTTTGTGTTTTGTGTGTATTTATAAAACAAAATTTGGCATACTCGCTGTCCTTGAGATTGTTTTTAAGCATAAATACCTTCATATAACATTATAAATAATTAAATCCAAAGATATTAACTTTAATCGCGTGGCTAATACCTTTCTAAGAAACAGGAATGTCCAATAAATGAAGGTGAACTAGTTTGATCTGCTTTATTAATAAATCAAACTGACTTTTTTACGGTTGTTTCAGTTAATTGAACTGCACAGAACGTCGACATTGTAATCTAGAGATAAGGGATTATAAATAATTCTTTGTATTTATTATCGCATAATGCCGGATTACTAACGGCTATAAAGATGCTAATGAGTAAGTTTATTACATGCGTGAAATGTATCATGGTATCGTAAAAAT
Source organism: Melolontha melolontha (assembly GCA_935421215.2). Taxonomy (NCBI): domain Eukaryota; kingdom Metazoa; phylum Arthropoda; class Insecta; order Coleoptera; family Scarabaeidae; genus Melolontha; species Melolontha melolontha. Next base: position 172,392,715 of record OW285238.1, read on the forward strand.
TATATGAAAAACAAATAATGTAAATGGACTAGCATAAGTAATTGTTCAGAAGACATTGATCCCATTTGAAAACGACAAATCAATTCATGTTTATAAACTTATAGTGGGTGGACGGTATAAAATAAACATCAAATTTTTCAACCTTTAACTACACGCGCCCTAAACTTTTACGCAGTACACATTTATCACTGTGAGATTGAGTACATAGGTACCCCATGTGTTAAATATCATTAGGCATAGGGAATACGTATAAGTACATACGATGTATACATATATGGGAAAGCCGATCCAATGCCGGTGAAGACCGCGACGACTGACAACGATCGTCTCCGATTGTTTCGCAAATACAAGTTAGCAGTAATAATTAGAGCAGACCAATTTACGTGCGCGCCATGAGCGCCGGTATGGGAGTGTAATCCGAAATATATTAGAATAGGGACGCAACATGACCTTGTTACCGATATAAGTATAACAGTAGAGACATTTATTCTATCAGAAATAATTAAATATACATTTGGCTTTCTGCTATTAAAGTAATTTGCATAAACACACGAAAAATAAGAATAGTACATATTATAGCAGCGTTGTATGTACCTATAAATAAAATGGAAAATGTATGAAATCAGTGATTGTGTGCAGGACAGAGGATTTAAAAAAACACTTACCGTTTTAAGCGTATTCCAAGGATTGACAAGACTGGAGAAACTCGATTGCATATTTTCAACATCAGGTGCGTTTCTAAGGTTATTTCTGAAAAACATGTCCGCCGTGAGGAAAAAATGTGTTTATATTCGGAAAACGAGCGTTCTACATCTAGTGATGTTATATTCGCATAATCAAAATACTTTTTTAAGCAACTTAACGCTTCTGTAGACGTGCCCTCACAAATACGTGTTAAGGTGTCAAAATCTGCATTTCTGTCTAAAACACTTTCAAATTTAATTAGAACACTTTCACTTTTTGCGCCTTTTTTAACATTTTTAACGATTTGCAGTAATTCCTCTAACGACAGCGACGAATTTTCTAATTTTGTTATTGCTTCTTCTAGTCCCAAGTAATTCTCACGAATACTTTGTAAATCCATTTTAATCTGGGCATCTTGAAATTTTTTCTGGCTTGTATTGATAGCTGCACTTTCTTTCGGTTCGGATGATAAAACCACGTCGTTAATTTTTTCAAAATGTTCATGATAGTAAAACCCCGCCCGTAACCATGTACCCCAACGTGTCAGAATCGGCTGTGGTGGCTCAGGGGTATGGTGACACAATTCGTGAAATTTCCGAATACGTTTTGGAGATTTCAGGAATACTGCCTTTGTACTCGATATTAAAGCATTTACCTCTGGATAACATCTACGAATCTGTTCTGCCATAAGGTGTAGAGCATGGAGTTTACAAGTAATATGTAACAAGTTAGGACAATATTTTCTAAGAGCCCGGCATACAGAACACATGATTGCGGCACCATCGGTCAAACATTAATACTTGGTCTTTGGAAAGTTTAAATTTTTCCAAAGTATCTAATAGCACCTCTGAAATTTTTTCGGCATTACATTGTTCTAGTCGTCTGGATGCTAATAAAATTGAAGACGTTGGTTGATGTGGTTCCATATTACGCGCCATCACATTAACAACAGATTGTTTTTTGCTGTCAGTTGTTTCGTTCACACACAACCACAGTTTTTTTATTTTTCAGTTCGGCTTTGATTTTATTTTCAACCTGTTTACGCACCGATGGTAAATTCCTTCGTAACGTTGTCGTGCTCGGTAATGTTTGATTCGCGTATTTATTCCAAAATGAAATAAATGAATCATTACTTAACAAGGTAAACGCCAGTGTACACACAATCATAGTTACACATAGTTCATGTATAAACTGTTGTCGATTAATTTTGATATTATTGTGCTTCGAACTGCTTACGTGTTCTTTACAATGTGTTTTTGACCAACACATTAGATATGTATTGCACACTAAACGTCCATCGTAGACATCGTATATTAAGTCCGGGAAATCCATAATAAACTTATTCACTTCGTCTGACAACGGTCGTTTTCTCGATTTATGTGTCAACGACATTTTATTACGTATGCTTACACTTACATGCAGTCTAAGCAAGTACCAAACACATACTGAATGCTTTTTATTAGTTCTGATGCAATACAATCATCCTCACATCGGCGCACATGGCGCGCACGGAAATTGGTCTGCTCTAGTAATAATTTGACCATCGACATAGGTACTTGTAATGCGTTCTAAAATAACATTTACGAATTGCAAGGGATTTGCTTTTCTTATTTCTTCCAGTAGATGCAGGAAATTTTTAAGCTGCGGTGCGTCGCATAAACAAAAGCGTAATTCTAATAAAATTAAATAATAATCTTATTAAATTAAATAAAAAAGGATTCTAAAAATTGTAATAAATTATACAAGAAGCTCAAAAGTTCCTCCTTGCACAGCAAGACATTGTCCTAGGCGGTCGTAGAAATTAGCTCTTACATTTGCTAACATGTCGGCAGTTAATGAATTAGCAGCCTCAGTTATTTTTTCTCCCAAGGCAACTAGATTTTCTGCTCTACCAGTTTCATGAGTATAAACAATATTTTTTAGATATCACTACAAAAAAAAATCATTTGGAGATAGATCAGGAGATCGCGGAGGCCATTTAATGTTTCCCGTTCCAGTAATAAGACGGTCAGGAAAAGTATTTCCTAGAAATTCCTTTATCCTCACTGCATTATGTGCTGGACAGCCATTATGTTAAAACCAAACGATTTCCTGATTTATTCCAATGTTTTGAATAGCGGGAAGTATTTGATTTTGCAGTAATTCGAGATACTTGTCGGCACTTAATATACCATCAATAAAATAGGGGCCTATAGAATGGTCACCTAAAATACCTGCCCAAACATTTAGTTTTTGAGGATACTGAGTGCGATTTGCAAAATGCCGGTGTTGATTTTCCGAAGCCCAATATCGAAGAACAGAGGGATTGTGCTTTCCGTGTAATGGAAAAGTTGATTCATCGGTGAAGAAATTCGAAAATCGAAATTTTTATTACGATGTATCTTTTCCATAACGTCTTGACAAAACTCCATTCTCCGAAAATTGTCCTTGGGAAATATTTCTTGGGTTTTCGAATATTTGAAACATTTTAAACCATTACGTTTCCAAAGAAGTGAAACAGTTGTGTTACTTGTACCCAATTCCTCGGCAGCACTTCTAGTAGATCTCGTGTTATCAATTTCCACAATACTACAAATTAATACATCCCGCCGTTCTCTTTCCTGAATTTTTTGTGGTGATACCTCTCTTGATTTGCATTTCGTACAGTTATTGAGACAGAAACAAGTTTTAAAGTTATATATAATATTATAAATTGTTTGTCTGCAAGGTACAGAACGGTCTGCAAAAGTCAGCGCAAACAAATTCATGCACTCCATTGCAGAGTTGCCAGCATAAAACCATTGTACTAACTGAAGCTTTTCAGCGGGTATATAAAGAGCCATTATACATTAATTTTATTGTACGCTTTCATACTGTAACGGCTGCAGCTAGACTGAATGCAAAATTTCCAGTCAATCGGTATCGGAGACAATCGTTGTCGGTCGTCGCGGTCTTCGCAGGTATTGGACTGGCTTTCTCATGTACGTATACATCGTATGTACTCATACGTTGATTTTCTATGCCTAATGATATATTTAATACATACGATATATTATTGTATTAGAATAAGAAAATACATCGTCTTGATAAATTATTATATTTATTAGAAATATTACCACAAACGAATATAATAATTAGGGACCGGAAACGAGAGGCCGATAGCTCATCGCCCACGGGCGTACTATTGAAAATTTGTATTTTTAAAGAGTTTTTAATTTTATTTATATAATTGGAATTGGATCTATAAAATACGAAATACATTTTTATTTGTTCATTGTCAAGTTGAGTAAAAGAGTATTAATATTAACTATCAAAACTTTCTCAAGGTTCTCTTCTGTAAAATTTGTCCTCTTTGAATGAAGTACTTCCTTGTAGATAGAAAACGTCCTTTCTACATCGCATCTGGTTATAGGTGCATACTAGAAATATTCTTTTGTTTCAGTGAGTTAGATTTTGAGGCATTGTCCCCGTACACAATTGCCGCAATGTTATTAAATCTGAATTTCTATTAAAAATTGCGTCTAACTTTTGCCGAAGGCCATATCCGAAGACACTTGGAATATTTTTCAAATTATTAATAGCGACATGTAATGTGGTTAATCCATCATTTAATTTGAGATTTAGATTTTTAAAATAAGTGATTAGTTTTGGTAAATTTCCAGTGTTCCTGAAGAAAGTACAATTTATTTTTTAAATTTGGAATTTGTATTATTTCCTTGCATTCAAAAATACTTAGAGCGTCATCATTTAAACATGTTAACCACGAAATTTTGTAAACTATCTAAATTCTCTGCAAAAAAACTATTAGCTTCCAACCACGTTCTCCATCTAGTTATTACTGGAGAGGGAGGCAGTGACAAAGATGGCAGTTTCTCTCTGTAAAGAGCTACTCTCAATGGTGCTTTTCTGAAAACTTTTTTAAAAGCGGATACAAGTCTATCAACTTCTGGAAAGGTGTCTCTGATATATTCACAGATTCTGTAGAGAGCATGTGCTACACAAGTAATATGCAGCATATTAGTTAATAGTCTGCCTGTTTTTAACATATATGCAGCACTGTCACTTACAAATAAAAGTACTTTTTCTTTGTACCTGTCGTCCGAATGAAGTATTTTTTGAATATTCTCGTTAATGGTTTTAGCAACTGTTTCCGCATCAACTGTATTTATAACTTTTGTTGCTATTACATATGCGTTATATGGAATAGTTGGATGTAGTACACCAGCTACTAGAGATGATATAACCTACTCCTTGAGCGGAGTAGGTGCACCTACCAGGATTCCAGTTCCGAACTAGGTGCGGCAAACTAGGTGCACAAATCAGTTCCGACTCCGACCGATTGTGAGTCATATTTTGCGTCCGATCAGTCAGGGTAATCTTTATGTTTACTTAGGCACACAGCTTGGATATACAAATAGCAGTTAAATTATTACATTTTAAATGAGGTGTCAGATTGCAATTTATAGATTTTTTTTTAAATTAAAGTGCATACGATATACATACATACATAGGTTTAAAATAATTTTTGTATGCTTTTCAATGCAACACTAGAAAATCCCATGTCATTCTAATATGCAATGTGTTGAATGTATTTAATTTATTGACGGCGGCGGTTAGAAAGAATGTTTAAAGTTAGAAAAAAAGAAACATTCGTTAGACTAATCACAAAAATAATACCAATAATACCTCAATAGATAAAATGTTATCTAATGTTGAAGTCCCAGGGTCTGCAAATTCTCGCGCAATATTGGAAGTGCAACGATATTTAGAATGTGAAATGGCTGATCGAAATCAGGATCCATTTCAGTGGTGGAAGGACAGTGAATATTTATTCCCGAATCTAAGTATCGTTGTAAAGGAAATATGTTGTGCAATGGCTACTTCAGTTCCATGCGAGAGACTCTTTTCTAAAGCGGGGTATATTTTAAATGAAAGAAGAACACGGTTAAGTGCGAGTAAAGTAGAAAAACTAGTTTTCCTGAATATGAACGATGATTTCATTTAGATTTAAATACAAAAATTAAAACTATTTTTTATGTATTAGTTCTTATTATTTTTACTTTTTATTATATATTTTTTGTGTAGCTAAAAATTTAGTTTTTCTTATGACTAGAAATCATACTAATTATTTAAAAATAAATATACATATTTGGTTGCACAATTCTATATACAATTATTCGGAATAGCAGCAACTACAATTGCCAGTTGTATTTATTTATACATAGGTATAGGAGTAGTTGCGTCGTTTATTTCTCATATTTCGCTTCGCTTAGTCGGACTCGTTCCAGGCGGACCTACTCTTTTACATAATACGATGCGAATATGTAGGTGCAACTGCGAGATCAACTCTCGGGCGCTCCGACTTGAACGATCGGAATCAGAATTGTACGACTCGGAATCGTTTCAATCGGATCTACTCTTTTGGAAAATGCGAACTAGGTGCACCTGCTCCGGCACGCGAACTAGGTTCAAAGGAACAGGTTCGGTTCAGAGCAACCATCTCTACCAGCTACAACATTTACCATTAGCGTCCTAATATATCGACAGTTTCGTCGGCATTTATCCATAGGTACTGATTTGAAAGATGGCTTCTAATGCGTTCTGCTCCTTTCGCATAGCACTTAGAAACATAATATTTGCGTAAAGTGGATTCATCAGGAACATTTCGACCAGTATAGTTTTGGAGAAATGTTTTGAAGGTGGGATTGTTAAGTTATTTAATGGAATATTTGCCGCCATTAAAGTTCCACGGAGTTCTTCGTTAAAATTGTCAGATTCCTACGAATCTAATTTCTGCGATGCTAAGTAACGTTTTACGTGCGATTTCTTGGAATTTTTTAACGATATTTACAAATTTTGCAATAAATTTCGGAATCACTGGCAATGGACATACAATCAGTATGACCATTAATCCAACTCGCCATTGTTCCACGATGCCATTCTCAACGTTGTTCCATGTCATATCTGAAAAAGTAACTTAAACAATGTTCTAGATCTAAATAAATGAAAATTAAAAATGTATTTTTATGTTTAAATGCCATTTTGTAGTATTTTTTATGCTATTAAATTTACTTTGGTGTCAATAAAATCGGACAATAAATAACGAAATTACGATTGTTGGGACAATCGGTATACGTATTTTAACCCAATATTATCCAACTCGCTATATCAAAAATAAAATAGCAATTTAAATAATAAAGTTGGAAAGGGATTCGCCCGCTCAGATGAACGAATGAGCTGAAAAGGAATTGAAAATGAATTTGATAACAACTTCATAAATGTGTACATTTTGTTAATAACATAAAATTCCGTCTTAATTTATTAGATAATTTTAAGTTGCTTAAAATTCTCACAAATCGTGATAAACAAATCCTATTTAATTCGTGTTTCTCTATGCTAATTCATCCTCACGTTATCATCGGGTATAAATGCTTAAATGATTAATGTATATGCATAGTGTGTATGTAATAAATTTCATTCACGTTAATGTAACAACCTACGGCCTTCGTATGATTAATTGTAGAAAATGTGGGCAACACGTTCTAAGTCCGCGAATCAATTGTTTAATAAACCGGTAATAACTGGACAGTCGCGTAATTATACACATAAGCGCCGGCGTTTAGGTCTATTGTAATTAGCGTACTTGTTAAAACTAGATTTTTTGATTTTATGTTCTTAAGTACATACATATTATGTATAACGGGCTGAAAAATATTGTACAAAGGTCCCTGTTAGAAATACATTGTTGCAATATTTGTCCGCTATAACAGAAATATAAATAGAAGTGGTAGTCAGCGATACATTTACGCAGAGGGGTTTCAATAATTGCTAGTTAGGAAGGATCACTGCAGATCTTAGCTTGTACTTTATTGGCTGATATAAATATACTATTTTTTTTACATTTATTGCGAACTTTATTTGGATTCATTGTTATTTCTGTTGCATTATTTCATTTAATATCTCGTATTTACGTTCTAAAATAGTTTCCCTTTGATTTTTTTAATACGTTGTTACACATAGTTCGTATAATTCGGGTTTTAAAGCATCTGTTTGTTTCAGAATTGGGTTACTTTTAAAGATTAAGTGTCTGTGTACAAGCTATGATTTGAACACTCAATACATTATTTTGAAGTAACGTCAGTTTAAATTGAGAATTCTTGCTATTTATTCGTGTTTTTCAGAACGCCGTCAATTTCCATATATTTGCATTTCGTTCTGTTTATCTGAAGGCTGCTTGTATAAACGACTGCATTGAGGACTGTAACTAATTCTTATTTCTTGCCATTAACAGGATGTCACCTGCGTGCGTATGCAAGGCACTGGTGACTTCGGTTGAACAATGTAGTTCTGTCGTTTATATTTGAGGCGATTATCACTTTTTCCAGAACTTAATTAAACAAAATTGTCCGAAAGTGCCTGCCGTAACCCTGCCTTCATACTTGAAAGTCTGTTGACATTTCTCCATTTATTTTAACTGGGCATGTTGTTCTTTCCAACGTCATTCTAACAAAGGTCTCCAACTTACCCAGGATTTTAAAATCTTCCAAAACTTTGCAAAGTTCTTTCCTATTTATTGAATCGCATCCTACTTCAAAATCTATAAAAAAATATATATACTGGGATCTCGTAGTCATAGCAACCTCTTAGAATTTATTTCAGAATATACAGTGTGTTTAAAAAAGATGCGGCAATATTAAAGGGGGTGATTGCCCAGGTCATTTTATACAAAAAGTTCCTATAAACATAGGTCCGCATACGCTTCGTTACCGATCTACAGCGTGTTGAAGCTTAATTTTAAAAAACAGTAAAAACTTGATTTTTCCAAAGCGGCTTGAGATATCATAATGAAATTTTAGGCGTGTTAATAGCTGTGGGAGACACATACTTTGCAATACAACACGATGTTTCAGTCGTACCTGTGGCGCGCGTATTGGCACGTCACAGGCTATTTTTCAAGAAAAAATAGGACGCCTCTGATTTCTCTAAAAATACAAATATGCTTTTATTTATTGTTCAATTATGAAGAAAAAAGCTCTCTTAACTTTTTATCGTACGACTTACCGTTTTTTAGTAAAAAAAAACATTTTAGTGCATGTCCATTTATTACAGAAAAAAAAATAAACAAAACAAGGTTTTATTCAAGGGCAAAAACAAATATTTTACCAAACCACAGTCCTGTTTTATTCACTGACATATTGAATGACATATTGAATGAGTCTCGTGATTAATAATTTTGTATGTGTCGAATTTGTTGAAGTTCCTTATCATGAATCGCTATACGAATGCCGAGATGACCGACATGCACTACATTTATGGGCGTGCTGATGGCAATGCATTAGAAGCTAGGCGGTTGTATACTGAAAGATTTCCTGGCCGTATTGTTCCTGATAGAAAAACTTTCGAAAGTATTCATCGGCGTCTTTATGAAACAGGCACATTAAGACGAAATGGAGGAGCAGGAAGGCCAAGGACAGCAAGAACGGTAGAGCTGGAAGAGGATGTGCTAGACATGATTGAAGAAGATCGAGGTACTTCTACTCAAAAAATTGCTGACGCTTTGGATGTAAGTAATGGGACTATTTGGCACATTCTGAAGGAAAATTTGTTGTATCCATTCCATATACAACGCGTTCAAGCACTTCTTCCTGCTGTTTTTCCTCCTCGCATTGCATTCTGTCAATGGCTTTTGCACAAAATGGTTCAAATCCCTCAACTCCTGATATTGATTCTGTTCACCGATGAAGCGAATTTTTCAAGAAATGCAATACGGAATTTCCATAATAACCATGTATGGTGTGACGAAAATCCACATGAAATTGTTGAAGATCGTTTTCAACATCAGTTTTCTTTCAACGTTTGGCTTGGGATTGTGGGTGACTGCATAATTGGACCGGTATTTTTACCAAGGAGACTTACCGGAGAGGTGTATCGCAACTTTTAGGAAAACACGCTCCCTGGGTTTCTGGAGGACGTACCATTAGCAATTAGAGATGCAATGTGGTATATGCACGATGGCGCACCAGCCCACTTTAGTCAAGTAGCTCGTGATTTCTTAACACAAGCATACGGAAATCGCTGGTTAGGCCGAGGTGGACCTCACTCATGGCCTGCACGATCCCCGGACTTAAATCCCCTGGATTTTTTCATGTGGGGCCATTTGAAGTCCTTGGTGTACGCTACTCCATTGGAAAACGTAGAAGACTCAAGAAACCGAATCATTGCTGGGTGCAACTCAATTAAAACCGATCCTGGTGTTTTTCAGAGAGTTCGCAAGTCAATGAGGAGAAGATTGGAATCTTGCATCCGAGCTAGAGGTGGTCACTTTACACAGTTTTTGTAATTTTTGGTTGATAAAATTGTTGGTTTGGTAAAATATTTGTTTTTGCCCTTGAGTAAAACCTTGTTCTTTAATATTTTTTTCTGTAATAAATGGACATGCACTAAAATGTTTTTTTTAATAAAAAACGGTAAGTCGTACGATAAAAAGTTAAGAGAGCTTTTTTCTTCATAATTGAACAATAAATAAAAGCATATTTGTATTTTTAGAGAAATCAGAGGCGTCCTATTTTTTCTTGAAAAATAGCCTGTGACGTGCCAATACGCGCGCCACAGGTACGACTGAAACATTGTGTTGTATTGCAAAGTATGTGTCTCCCACAGTTATTAACACGCCTAAAATTTCATTATGATATCTCAAGCCGCTTTGGAAAAATCAAGTTTTTACTGTTTCTTAAAATTAAACTTCAACACGCTGTAGAACGGTAACGAAGCGTATGCGGACCTATGTTTATAGGAACTTTTTGTATAAAATGACCTGGGCAATCACCCCCTTTAATATTGCCGCATCTTTTTTAAACACACTGTATATCTGGTCTGTCGTTGATCTGTTCTTCCGTAAACCTCCTTGATATTCTTCGATTAGACCTTCTGCGAATACCTCTGATCTTCTCTTTATCAGCGAAACTATAAAAGGGTTTACACTACTTTGTGCCATCTTCCTGAGATGGTTTCATTCTTCTAAATTTCTTTAACTAACTTGAAAATTTTAGTTTTTAACGTTTCTCCCCCATACTTTAAATTTTCTGGTCTCATTTTCTTCCGGATTCTTATTATTTCTTAGGGATTGCAGGATTTCCTCAAGTTCATCCTCTTTTGACTGTAGTACCTCTTTTCTTCTTTCTTTATTTCTTTTTCTTGCTCTCTTGTGCTTAGCAAATATTGCAAATATTGTTTCCATCTCTCGCATATCATATTTTTTACCCCAAATCAAGTTACCTACTTTATCTTTGCAGAAACCTATCTGGTTTTTAGGCCCCGTTCTTATGTTTTTAGCGTGTTTGTAAAAATTTTTGATCTCTTTTATATTTTCTCTGTGGCAGAATTAATTCTGTCACTTCTTTTTCCATAAAGTTCTTTATGTGTGCACTACACATATTTATAATTTTCTTCAGTTGCGGTCAGCGTTGCCAGAAGCATAAAAATAAAAGTACTAAAAGACAAAAAGGTACTGAATCTGGAGGTAAAAGTACTGCCAACTTAGAATGAATAGTTAAGTTAAAATATTTTTATTTGCGAAGGTGAAATTTTTGATATGACGTATATATTATACTGGGTACACTTATGTACCATGTCAAAAATTAACAAAGAACAAATTAGATGCACATGCAATAAAACAGAATCGAGGAATGCACAACATATAGTTATTTATGTACCTAGGTTTCGTAAGTACAGTTTTATGGTCGAGAATACGTTTGCAAACCGAGACCCGTAGGGTCGAGGTTTGCATATATTCGAGACCATAAAACTGTATTGTACGAACCGTGGTGCATATGAGATTTTTCGTCATACCTACGTTTTTTTTTTAAATAAATGAATTTTGATAATTTTGCACTTTACTTTTATTTTATGTATACACATTAGTAACATCAAGTCAGGAATGTCGTATCTATGGTAACCATGTTTGTGCCAATATAAATTTATATTTTTGATAAATGTCAAAGTACATGCAATATATTCTCAAAAGCTTGTACTGAAATTTTGCTGGAGTAGTCTGAAGATATCTCACAATTTCCTAAATTGAAAGGATTTTTGAAACATGAAAATGATGGTTTTAGACGGTCTAAAACCATCGGCAACATTATTAGCAGATTAAGGAATTGATGTTCTTGGTCTGAAAAGATATGGCGTATGGAATTCTTCCACCGTGGCAGAAAGATCTAATTGTTCGTTTACATTTAATATTACAAAGTGATAAGTTTTTGTACAAGGTTCTACTTTTACTAGTTATGTGTTTTGTAAATTAAAATTATGTTTCAAATAAATTTGTTATAAATGTTCTAATATTGCTATTATTTACCTAGGGTCGTAATGAAATATTACAGCCCGCTACCATAGCAACTGTCAATACGGTATGTAAAGTGTCACTTACGTTTCAAAAAAAGGTGTCATAAGTGTTTACTTACGCAGTAGGTATGACGAAAAATATTTTTGTTTGAGAATAACACTAATTATAGTATTTATTAAGTTAATCTTTTTAATTATTTCCACTTGATATTTATATTTAATAAGAAATACAAGTATAAATTTTGCAAGCAATCTTTTGTAATTATTTATTTATTTATGTAAAGAAATGTCACACTGTATATTAAATTTGTAACCTGAATGTAGCTATAATGATGTTGTATGATATATGTAAAAATACATCAACATGTTTACCATGTATGTTTACCAGTAACATATATTATTTTTAATTTAAAAGTTTTCTCTAAAATAATTAATTTCTATATTTCAATTATCAATTTTATTAAAATCTATTTTCAATATTTATAACCATTTGAAACTATGTTTATGGCGTACACGTAACTATCTAAGAAAAAAAGACGATCGCGGTGAAAATCCTTGCATCCAGGGGTTACACGAATATTGCCAGGGCGAGTAGACACGTTCGTGGACCCTACGTGATATAATTGTGCGGAAGTAATTGTTGTGCGATAATTAAAGTAGTGTTAAAAGATCGATATAATATATCTACGAATTTTAAAAGTTTCGGTGAGACAATATCTCTTCTAGGAGTCGAGATATTTCGAGTTAAAGAAAAATCTTCTACCGACGCCGAACCAAGATACAAAAAAAAAGAATATAATCCTTCATAAAATTTACGATTTCAACGAAAGGAGGTGCCGAGATATTTTCGAAATATTATTCCGAAGATAAATTCTTCCAAAGAGATTTATCCTAGTAAGTAAATTTCGCCGTTTGCAATTTTGGCGGGAAAAAAGGCGATTAGTTTCCGCGCGATTGGAAAACAAACAACCAGGTGGTTGAAATCTAAACCAATTACTTCAGAGTTTTTGAAAGGCATTTAAAAGAAAAAGTAAATATAAAATTGAATTTTAAACTCAGCTCTTAAAGCAGTTATAAAACAATTTCAAAATAAAATATCCTTTAATTGACAAAACAAATTAGAAAATAATAAAGTTATCGTTATTAAATTAATATATTGTAAACAAAGACTGCTTATTCAATATTGGTATAACCATAAAAACGTCTACACCTGTGACGTGTTGACATAACCTTAGTACTTATATTTTTGACATAATTCACTTGTGCTTATGTTTATGCATTTCCTCGTCAATTATCTGAAAGATATTGTATAATTTGCTTCCTATTACGCTTCTCGTATATTTTTCTATAATATTCATTTTATTTTCATTTATTATCTAATTATTATTATTTTTATTATCATTTGCGTTCGGGGAAGTGGTCTAATATAATGTATATATATATATATATATATATATATATATATATATATAGGGTGAGTCGTGAGGAATCGACCAAACTCAAGGAGTGTATTCTACTGGTGAAAGTAATGTAAAAAAACTCAAATGTTGTTATCCGATTTTTATTTGTTTTCGAGTTATAGCGTAATTAAAAATGTAGATTTAGTATACCATGTTTATGTATGTATTCGTAAAAACAGTGAAACCCCGGTAACAATTCATTATAGGGAAGTCTTCCTAGCTGAAGCGCTACCTGTTCGTGGTTTTCCGAACTAGCGGTAGTGACATTAAAAGCAGTTATGCCTAATGCGTCTAATGTCACTACCTCTAGTTCATCGTTGATATAGTGAGGGCGCTGCCATCATAAAAAATGTTCCCTATACCTTGGTGTAAATTATAACATTGTGTTCGGGTATTGTGACATTGACTTGACGTTTGTACGACTATAGTGTAACAAACTAAAATGCCACACACTTATTCTAATTTAGAATATGCTAATATGGTGTTTGTTTATGGATTTTGTGATGGGAATGCTACAGCTGCTGCTAATGAATATCGTCAACGGTTTCCACATCACAGACATCCTAATAAAACTGTATTTATTAGTGTATTTAACACATTGTGCGCGACCGAAAAGCTTCCCAGTGTAAACATAATATCTGAACGAGGTAGTCGACAGCAATTACAAGAAGTAGAAGATATTCTGGATGTAGTAGAAGAGGACGCAACTACCAGCTCACGGAGAATTAGTATTCAATTTGGCATTCCACAAACAAGGGTGATAAAAACACTCCACGAGCATGGCTTACGTCCGTACTATGTACAAAGAGTACACCACCTACAACGAGATGATAATCGTAGACGTATGGAATTTTGTCGATGGATAAATGATAATCCTCGTTTTGTATCGCGTATACTGTTTACGGATGAAGCGACATCCACCCGTGACGGTATTAATAATTGCCATAACCAGCATGTATGGTCAGACGAAAATCCACACGCAACAGTCGAAAGTAACTTTCAACATAAATTTTCGGTAAACGTGTGGTGTGGTATAATCGATGGTTTTTTAATTGGTCCTTACATTTTTGAGAATCGCCTCACGGGAGACACCTATTTACATTTTTTAGAAAATGAACTGCACGGACTGCTAGATGATGTTCCCATAAACATCAGAATCCAAATCTTCTACCAGCACGATGGAGCGCCTGTACATTACGCTCGTGCAGTCAGGCAACATTTGGCTGAAAGGTTTCCAGGGAGTTGGATTGGGCGTGGTAGTCACATTGGTTGGCCTCCTAGGTCTCCAGACCTCACGCCACTCGATTATTGTTTATGGGGCTGGTTAAAAAATGAAGTGTATCAAGTAAAAGTGGACACTCGTGATGCACTAACTCAACGGATTATGAATGCTGCTGACAATATCAAACATCAACCTGACGCAATCAGGAACGCAACCAGCGCCCTTGGTAGACGATGTAAAAAATGTTTTGAAATGAATGGCGGTATTTTTGAAAATATATTATAAAGAACGATAATACCAATAAAATACAAAAACTTCAATGTATGACATTTTGTTTATTTTTAATTGCGCTATAACTCGAAAACAAATAAAAATCGGATAGCAACATTTGAGTTTTTTTTACATTACTTTCACCTGTAGAATACACTCCTATAGTTTGGTCGATTCCTCACGACTCACCCTGTATATAGGATGTATAGGAATTTGTAACAAAGAACTTCAATATTCTTTAAATTTACTTATTTAAATCAAAACAATTGTTTTAATATTTAACTTTTTTATTTAACAATTCCTTGAAATATACCGGGTGTCCCAACAAGGGTAACGAGGTACGGTATTAGGGAAACGGATGTACCTAGAAATTTGAAACAAAAAAATTGTTGAGTAAATCGGCTAAGAGAAAATGCTGGAAATTATTTTCGAGTTTCTAAAATGACCTCCAGGGGGCGTAATTGCCATCCTGAATTTTAAACCCCGTTTTCTGCAAAATTTTCTTATATTAATGATAGTCATAGTGAATACTATTTTAAAGCTGAGACAAATTCAAATATTTTTTGTTAAATGCTTTTTGCTCTATCTCTGAAAAGAAAGTGGTGGGGGGCGCTAGAATATTTTCGGAAATAAATGTCGATAACTCTAAAAAGGCTTAACGTATCTTAATAAACTTGGAGTCGTTAACAAGGGGGTTTCCCAGACTATCAATTGAACTGTGAGTGAGGTGATTGTGTTAGCTTACCTTGCCGCCAGATGGCGTTTTCTGACATAATCGCAAAAAAATTAACTTACTGCAAAAAAATTAAATGCAATGATATCACTTTTTTTACGTCATTACATAGTCAATCAAGAGCCTAACAAGCCAGTGAGAACCGCATCTCAATATCTTTATCCTAACCTAAGATATGAATAAAAGAAATTTATACTAAAAAGAAAATTACATTTTGGGAAGCATTTCCACTTTAAGGTTTGTTATTAATGTCTAGAGCTGAGGATGTTTGCAGTATAACCATGGTTATATCATGTAACCATAGTAAATTACTATGGTTACATGATATAACCATGGTTATACCGCAAACATCCTCAGCTCTAATTAATAATGTCTAATTATTCCTAATTTACCAAATAAAATGCTAATTTATTATTTGGGATGCCAAACGATATTTTAAATCGAAATAAAATTTTGTTATTTATCTTTATTACTTTTTTTTTACAATGCATTCGAAAGCCAACAGGCCAAAACAATTATAAAATAATAAGTGTGGGAACAGTAAGGAAACTAACTTAAAGTCCAATGCGCCGCAATGCTTATAAAATAATAACAATAAATTATGGAATCTATGAAACTAATAACTTGAGAACGATAAAACACAACAAGGTTGATTGGAAGGAAAATCAAAAAGTGTTTATAAATGTTCAAAGTGCCTTCCGTCATTTTTTGATTTTGATAGTTTACCTCATGCATCCAATGTGGATTTACTGGCGACCAATAATGCATATTATGCAAATTGACTCCTCCATTGCTTGAAAAAGTAGCTTCATCGGTCCATAATATTCGAGATAAAAAATCGGGATCCTCATCTATCATAGAATTCAACCAATGACAGTGGTCTAATCTCTATCAAAATCAGTTTCTAAAAGAGCCTGATGTAGTTCAATATGATAAGGGTGTAGATAGTGATCTCTTAGGATTCGTTGTACCTACCGATGATTTACTAATTCCTAAGTCCAAACTTATTCTTCTTAAACTTAAATGGGGGTTAATGTTAACATAGGCAAGAACATTAATGACGTTTTGTTCGTTCCTAGCATGTCGATTTCTTCTAGGCACTGGATTAGGATGAACTCGTCCTGTTTCGCGCAAACATCTACTTAAGCGTCTAAATACCATTCTACTAAAATGTCTTCTATTGGGATAATTTGCTGCGTACACACGCTCAGCCACACAGGCGTTTTGATGACACTGGAAAAACACGTCCAACATGACGTATACTTCCGCAGTTGAATAAGACATTTTTAATGCAATAAACACAATCACAGTAAGACAATTAATTTAAATATTAAAATTTAAACCGACCATTTAAAACAGGATATCAAGAGACTTTCATACTTTGACAAGCATCAAACAACGACATGAAAAACGCGTAGAGTTATGTCAGATATAAACGACATTTGTTTTCATGGCAATCTTGATAATTACAAAAGAATTATTTCTGTCAGAGGGTTTTATTACTTACATTACGTCAATAATTAATAAAATTGGTACTCAACAATCGATTATTGACTAAAAACCTAACTTTTAATAAAAAAATATGTGATAACACTAAATATTTGAAAACGGGTGACAATATCACAACGTAGTACTAATATCAGATATTAAACACTATGGTGTCCTTAAAGGCATTGTAAAAAAAAGTAATAAAGATAAATAACAAAATTTTATTTCGATTTAAAATATCGTTTGGCATCCCAAATAATAAATTAGCATTTTATTTGGTAAATTAGGAATAATTAGACATTAATAACAAACCTTAAAGTGGAAATGCTTCCCAAAATGTAATTTTTTTTTAGTATAAATTTCTTTTATTCATATCTTAGGTTAGGATAAAGATATTGAGATGCGGTTCTCACTGGCTTGTTAGGCTCTTGATTGACTATGTAATGACGTAAAAAAAGTGATATCATTGCATTTAATTTTTTTGCAGTAAGTTAATTTTTTTGCGATTATGTCAGAAAACGCCATCTGGCGGCAAGGTAAGCTAACACAATCACCTCACTCACATTTCAATTGATAGTCTAGGAAACCCCCTTTTTAACGACTCCAAGTTTATTAAGATACGTTAAACCTTTTTAGAGTTATCGACATTTATTTCCGAAAATATTCTAGCGCCCACCACAACTTTCTTTTCAGAGATAGAGCAAAAAGCATTTAAGAAAAAATATTTGAATTTGTCTCAGCTTTAAAATAGTATTCACTATGACTATCATTAATATAAGAAAATTTTGCAGAAAACGGGGTTTAAAATTCAGGATGGCAATTACGCCCCCTGGAGGCCATTTCAGAAACTCGAAAATAATTTCCAGCATTTTCTCTTAGCCGATTTACTCAACAATTTTTTTGTTTAAAATTTCTAGGTACAACCGTTTCCCTAATACCGTACCTCGTTACCCTTGTTGGGACACCCGGTATAAAGAAAATCTTCGCCTTTTAAGTTTACATATGCTGCCATCTATCACCTTTAATCAGAATCAAAACAGAAAGCGGGCGATTAGAATATTTTATTTATTCGTATTATATTATATTCACGGATTATATCAATAAATCTTTCTAAAACGACAAAATATGTTCTGAATATGTCGCACAAAAAATTACTGATGGAAGGGAAGGTAGCACTGAAGTACTGTTAGAGGTAAAAAGGTACTGATTTCAGTCCTTTGGTACTGACACTGGTAACACTGGTTGCGGTTCATAGTTTTTTCTGTCATCTTCCGCCTGAGTTTGTAACAATCTTTTCCAGATACATTTTTCCTTATACATTTCTGTTTTACATTCATCGTCCATACATTTGTTCTTTTTGTAACGTTTTTTCCTTGTCAAATTATTTTTCGTAGCTTCTTTTATGGCCTTCGTATTAATTGTATATTTTATTATTATTGAATTTAATATACTGTTGAATATCCAACAGCAATGCTCTCAATAAAAACTTATATTTTCAAGACAAACTGAACAATGTTGAGCAGCTAAATCATGCTCTACTCTTTGTTTATTTTTTCTAATACGAAGGATGTCTTTTTAGTATTGCATATAGTCATAAAGTCAAGCTGTTAATCGACTCAAAGTGCTTTATTGTTTTTCAAAATATTTTCCACAAAAGTTTATACATTTTTGCATTCGTTCAAACCAATTGTTAAAGCAGTTATTCCAGTTGGGACAGTCAAAATTACCATTTTGAAGGCATCTACTGCTTCTTCCGACGACTGAAATCGTCGTCTACACATTCCATTCTTGATCTTAGGGAACGTAAAAAAATCGTTGGGGCTTAGGTCGGAACTATACGGAGGATGTGTTGGGGACAAATAGATTTAATTTTGTATTTTTGGTTTCATTTTGATATAAGCAAACAGATGTAGGTATATTTATGTTAACGTATTCAATCCTAGTTTTAAATTGTAAATATTGTAAAGTGTATATAGAAAAAGGTTCTTGAAGTTCGGATATATTTAATGTTGTCAATTACCTAAGGCCTGGTCAGGTATTACATTTCTTTATTCATTGTTTTGCTTTCTACGGTCATAAAAACTATTTATTTTATTACAGGCACAACCTTCTTGTCAACCCATCCATTTAGTAGTTGTAAATGTAATGTATAATAGAATAAGTTTTATTGACATATTTCCTGTTATAGATAAGGTGTTATATTATTATAATAGGTTAAATAGTTCAGTTCGATGCGATTCTGCGAACTATTATGTTATCTCTAACGCAGTTCCTGTGTATTGTATATTTATTATTTTCACAGTTATTTTATTATTCTATAATTAAGGGTTTCCGGCGTATATTGTTTATTTTAATACATTGATGACGTTGGAAACTACAGCATATACTTTTCTTGGAAGAAAGGTAAAAATAGTTGTATCGAAATTTCTGTATAATCAATTTCGTTGTTTTCTCCCTCTCTTATAACTGGCGAGGACAAAACTTTCTTGCCGAAAAATAAGTAAATGAAAAAAAGTTCCAAACAAGATCACTTAGAGCTCACTACAGTTCCAAGTACGATCTCTTCGAGTTAACTACAGTTCTAGCTTAGGTCTCAGTGATCTAACTAACAGTTCCTACTCAGATCCTACTAAGATTCCTACTAAGATCTCAGTGATCTAAATAGGAGCAAATATTATTTATTAGCCAGTTTTCTCGGTCTTTAGTATTAAGACCAGATACTGCATTTGTATCAAGTTAACGGAACTCCAAGATTAAATTTGTAAATATATTAGTGTCATTCAAAAACTATTGCATTATTTCAACTCATACTTCGGTCGATACATACCGAATTACCTTCAAACCAGGAGAATGAAACAGCATGATCTAATAATTCGATATTTTGCTGCTCCAAAAATTGCCTTTCGAGCTTTCGAGCGAATTCGCATTATCTCATGACGTCGTTGTGAGTTGGCTTCTCGGAACACGGCGATTATTTCTGGCAAACAAATGGTTGTGTATCAACTCTCCGAAAGTTGTAAAAAATTATTGCGTCAAAATTTTCTCTACTCAATTCAATTTTTCGGCCAACTTACAAACTTTAAAAATTCACAATGACTAGATCACCTATCGTGTCTTGATGAAACTTTAGATTTCGGTTAACAAAAGATTGAAATTAATTTCGACACGACGTTTTTTTCACTGGCGCCCTCTATGAGGTATATGCAACACTAAAAAGACATTTTGTAGATTAATTTTTTGCAAAATTAGACCTACCATAGTCTAATTTATTATTGCCATATACTCATATTCATAAACTTAACGATAATTTGTATATTAGTGTATTAATTAGACGGGTTACAATCCATTGCATTTCATAGTTTTGTTTATATTAAAACCTGAATACACAAAACATAAACGTAAATATTTGCAAATACCAGGCTACTATTATGTAATATTCTATTTTCATTAAGTGTTGTTTTTCTCAAGTTATTTAAAGTTACTCTACAACATACACTTTTTATTCTCCGGAATGAAAATTCTTATTTGTAAATGCAGTAACCTCGCCGATAATATGGAACATCTTGACCTTTACAGCTAATAATATCCAATAATTTACGATATTGTAGACGCGTATTAAATGTAATATGTTTATTTGTAAACTCTCATATTAATTCCATTTTTCAATGTCAATGCATTATTTATTTACGTTTTAAACGAACACAATGATAAAGGTTAAAAATACACTAAACGAGTTTATAAATAAATTAAAAATCATTTAATTTCAATATTTAAAATACAATTACTAAGTTAAAACCTATTTACAATTACAAAACATGTATTCCTTTTATGAATGAATTTGAGTAACGTCTTGTGTGTGTTTTGGAAAAATGTTTTAAAAATAGCCACCGCAAACCAGTGGAAATTTCCATTGGAGTTATCGAGTTATATGAGGCGCCGTCGTTTGCCGTTAAATTAATGTAAAGAACTTAGTACGTTCTTATTTTTCGAACAGTTAGAATTAATGTGAATCTAATTTTAGTTAAAACTCTTTTATTTCGTAGATTTATTGTTTATATACGAAGCAATTAAACGTAATCTTCACATAAACGTCCTGTTCTTCTCAAATTTAATGAAAACCATTTTTATTTGGAATATACAAAGTTAGAAGAATGTTTATACTAATCCAGTTGATCTTGAAAGAAGATTTAATAGGCATTTTTTGTATACAAATTCGCGCTATTACGTGCCCTGTTTAGAAGTAGGCCTTGGGTCGTAATTATTGTATATATGTATATCGGGTCCACTTTCAAAGTCGAACGTATATTCAACTATTATTATTTTTACCATTTTTTCTATACTAAAACAATAAATAAGTACTAAGTAATGAAGTGATATTTATTAAAAATGAAAACAATAAAAATAAATTATAGTAAATAATCAAATAACCTCCCATTTTGTGCTAAGCAATACCCTAGTCTGTTATAAGAACTACATACTACGTTTGCCAATTGTCTGTCAGTAATTCAGCAATTGCTTCTTTCATAGAATTAATATCTGGGTGACGTTGTTTGTAGATTCTGGTCTTAAGATGTCCACAGAAAAAATCGCAAGGTGCCAAATCAGGTGATCTTGCTGGCCAATTTATAGCACAATCTCTACCAATTCAGTGATTTGGAAGTGAATTATTTAAGAAATTTCTAACATCTAAACTAAAATGCGCGGGACAGCCATCCTGTTGAAACCAGATCTCCTGATTCTCTCTTGCAGCTTCTTCCAATGCAGGTCCTACTTTAATTATATATATATATATATATATATATATATATATATATATATATATATAATAACTTCGTGACCTTGGTATGATATGGTAAACCTAATCAGTAGGGTAGGCGATTAAAGGTCTGTATATTACTTCAAAATATATGTATTTAAAAAACTCTACATGTTTCGGCTGTGTACGCCTTTATCAAGAGAATACTTGACATTTATATCCTGTCATTCATATTTTGTATTCTCTTGATAAAAGCGTACACAGCCGAAACATGTAGAGTTTTTTAAATACATATATTTTGAAGTAATATACAGACCTTTAATCGCCTACCCTACTGATTAGGTTTACCATATATATATATATATATATATATATATATATATATATATATATATATATACACACACATATATATATATATAATATTTTCGTGACCTTGGTATGATATGGTAAATTAAATCAGTTGGCGATTAAAGGTCTGTTTTACTTCAAAGTACATATATTTTATATTTTTTATGTCTTTGATAAAGGCATCATTGCCGAAACATGTAGGGTTTTTTTAAATATATGTACTTTGAAGTAAAACAGACCTTTAATCGCCAACTGATTTAATTTACTATATATATATACATATATATTTAGTGTTAATAAGAATTAAAATTTATTTCTTATTTATTTTATTGGCCGTGTGCATAATATTAAAATAATCAGTTACCTTTAGATTCCGGGATTCGCGGTCGGACCCTGTAGTGAAGGGTCGACATATTCCCGACCATGCATATCGCACTGGGCATGTGTTTTAACACGAAATAAATTGTTCTAAATCACTTGAAAAAGACTTAATTATATACAAAAAAGTCGAAACGTCGTTAGATAAATAAATTGAATTTCAATAAAGGTCGCTAAACCAAAAAAAAGCTTATTATTTTAATATACATATATATATATATATATATATATATATATATATATATATAAGTAAAAATTAATTAACGGGTGAGCGGTCTCTCAAGTAAAAAAACTCCTTTATTTCACTCTATATTTCATAACGAATTTGTTACTTACTACTTACTACTTTGTTACTAGATATATATACAAGTGTCCCGTATCGTTATGTTCAAATTTTAGGAGTGAAAAGTATACTTCATTTCAAGTAACAAAAACGCAAATCTTGTATATCCATTTTTATTTGTTTCAAAGTTACAGATCTATGAATGTGATTGTCAGATCATGAAAAAAAATGTAATCCTAAAGTGAATACAAACTGATTTTATTTAAAAAAAGTTATACGATTCAATAACAGGCCTGTGATTGTTAACGTCGCATAATAAAATGTTATCCTAAAATAAATAAAGACGTGTCGTAGTGCATACAGTAATTTCTTGGATATCTACAAACAAGAGTACTGGAAATTGATTTATGATAAAGAAGGTTCTTACTTATTTCGTAAGTGCTGAACCATGAATATCATACAATAAACAAATGTTCAGATGACTGTTAACGTTGCATTTTTTAATAAACGATTACATTACGTTTCAGTTCATACAACAGCTTATTAGTGAGTGGACACGTTTTCTTTATTCAAAATGCCTTACCGATTTTCTTCTCAAGAGTATGCGGACATGCATTTTGTGTATGGCTACTGTAACGACAGTGCACGTCAAACAGTTATTGAATACCGACATCGGTTTCCCGATAGGCGCATTCCTCATTACAGAACGTTTCTGGAAGTCCACAGACAATTTTGGAAATGCGGACTGCGTGATTATCTTTTCGACCGAGAAGTAAATTTGCCAGCAGTCTTAGAGGAAGAAGCAGTAGCTATTGTTACAACGGATCCAACTCTCAGTGTACGTCGAATCGCTGGACAACTAGGAGTGCCACGAACGACAGTTTGGCGAATTTTAAAACGTGAGGGCTTATATCCATATCACTATCGCAGGGGACACGGTTTGCTTGAGGCAGACCACTATGCTCGTCTAGTTTATTCTACCCGGATATTAATACAGTCACGGCTTCATTATAATTTCTGCAGAACAGTCCTCTGGACAGATGAATCTACGTTCACGAGAAGTGGTGTTACAAATCTGAGAAACCTGCACAGGTGGTCATCAGAAAATCCCAAAGCTATATTCCCATCTAAATTTCAACATGAATTTTCTATTAACGTTTGGGCGGCCCTAATTGATGACTTGTTGATTGGTCCTGTCGTTCTTCCTAGGAGGTTAAATGCGGACAATTACCTTCAATTTCTTATTGACGATCTGCCAGGTTTTTTAGAGGATGTCCCACTGAATGTTCGACGAGACATGTGGTTTCACATGGATGGGGCACCACCACATTTCCGAATTGCTGTCCGAAATTGGGTTAACGTCAATTATCCAAGATGGATTGGTCGAGGTGGCCCTGTTGCATGGCCACCTAGATTACTCGATCTTAATCCCCTTGACTTTTATTTATGGGGGTATACATGAAAAATTTAGTCTACGCGCAAGTTTCGAACACAAGAGAAGAGTTGTTGGATCGTATTCACCTGGCTGCTGATTAAATCCGACAAAACAAGTATGTAATTCGGATAAGTACTTCTTCTGTTGGCTTACGGGCACAAGCCTGCATTCAACAAGGAGATGGACATTTCGAATATATTATTAATTGAACTTTTTTAAATAAAATCAGTTTGTATTGACTTTAGGATTACATTTTTTTTTCATGATCTGACAATCACATTCATAGATCCGTAATTTTGAAACAAATAAAAATGGATATACAAGTTTTGCGTTTTTGTTACTTGAAATGAAGTCTACTTTACACTCCTAAAATTTGAACATAACGATACGGGACACTTGTGTAACTGTCTCCTTTCATTCTTAGAAAAGAGGTAGAAAAAGTTGGGGGTAAAAATAAACACGTGTACCGTTTCTGAAGAAGTTTACGTAATTTTAGTTTTTGGTTTGTGTGTTTTATATATTCAGTGTATTATACGCGGACGTTTTGTAAAGTTGTTGCGCATGGGGCACAGTTTTACTGTGCCCCATGTTTTATACTTTGATTAGTGGTTTTACCTACTGATGATGACAACTTAGTTGTCGAAACACGTATTTTGGATACGATTATTAATTGTGGTAAGGGGTATTATACCTTTATTGATTTTTTACTTATAAAAAAATACTTTTTATACCTACGAGTATGATTGTCAGGTATGGGTCGATGGTCTGATCCCTCTCGACAAGTACTGATCCTGCAGAAATATTTACGTAAATGTAATTTAAAATATTAATTTCTTTCTAATTTAAAGTTATTTCATATTCGATTTAATTATTTTGATTTTTTATAATGAAAATATAATTTGTATTGGAAATGCCCAGTTGTTACAACAACTCTTTTTATCTTTTCTCTTATGTTCAATCTAACTAGCGATGTCCACAATTACATCTTTTTTCCGCGTACTCCCCGAAACAATTTCACGTACCCCTGGGGATACGCGTATCACAGATTGACAAACGCTGTTTTAATAGATCGCAGCCTATTGGTTTAACATTAAAAGATTCTCCCTGGTACGATCACATCACGATTAAATTTAGTCGCAGTACTTTAGCTAGTAAATAACAAAGTTAATGTTTGCCAAGGAGTAAAACACAGTTTTTATTTTGAAAATACCCCGAAATAACTAACACCAGCAAGTTAGAATAAGCGGATTTAAGTCATGTGCAATTTTATATAAACTGCTGTCAAACAGCATACAGCTAACGATATTTTTTTAGGCTACTCTCACATCTGTATTTTGGTCTGCCAAAAATACGAACGCGCCCACATTTTGCCATATTTTATTCGCAAACACATTTACATAGGGTCCTTTTACATCGCCAAATATATATTTGCGGGAGTGTAAATCTAATCTATGTACACAGATTTAATTTCCTTGATGCGAATGTGTTTGAAAATGCATATGCGTCAGTCGTAAATGTAGCAAGGATAAAATACGCATTTATGTCGCTTATAGAAAGGTTTCTTACACACATATTACATGTGTATGTGCGGTACAAAAATCGATGATTTTGAACGTAAAAGAAGCAATGTTTATTGGTTGGCGCATGGGCGTGTATTTACGTAGTTAGCGATCTATCTTTAACTGTTTTTATATTGTTATTTCCTATCAGGTGCGCCAATGTACTTACTCTCACGTGTGGAATAAATCATATGCCCTGTTTGCATATTAATAGCTTCCACAATCGTATTTTGATAGAACTGCGTCTACAGACATAATCAACTTGAATATTACACTTAATATAATTA
This sequence comes from Melolontha melolontha, assembly GCA_935421215.2. Taxonomy (NCBI): domain Eukaryota; kingdom Metazoa; phylum Arthropoda; class Insecta; order Coleoptera; family Scarabaeidae; genus Melolontha; species Melolontha melolontha. The sequence continues at coordinate 172,418,943 of OW285238.1, forward strand.
CATGAAATTATATATGTAGTATGTATTTTACTTGGAAAAATCTAAAAATTAAGGTTACGGAACATGAAAGATAGACAAATTGTTGTTGAAGAGTCTTTTTACTTTAACGACAAATAAAATGTAGACCAAATTGAACGACGGATGCAAATTTAGCGTATTTTTTTAATTTTGTTCTATGAAACTTCGATATTATACTTATATACGTGTGTTCCACAAAAATATCCAAAGGTTATAACGTCTTCATTTATTATCTGATTTTAATGATCTATACATCAAATTAAACGGTTTCGGAAAGGCTACATACAGTAGGGGTACTCAGACTTTTAGCGATTGCGATCTACCACAAAATATTTAGGTGACAAGCGATCGACATATACGACTACCGACTACTAGGAGCAGTGTGGCCAACATCGTAAACCATAGATTACCTGCCTCAGACCAAAAATTTCCCTAGATATTTTTTCCCTAGATTGAAAACGAATTGATTATTTCATTTTTATGTCATATTTTGCAACATGCACTCTTTTATATTGAAATTCTAACCAAATTTATTGTCACTGAATTTTTTTTTTTAACGTAAAAATGCAGTTAAAGACTATGTGCTGAACTTATTTCTAGTATTTGTTTTAATTAAATTTAAAGTTGGAAAGAGGCGCTCTAGCACTGGAGGTTGACGCTTTCACATCCTTTCCATCGTATCATTCAGAGCCCACCATCAGAACCACACCAATTTGTATAATACAAAAGTATTTTTAATAATATAAAATATTATTAAAAATGGGGTGTGAAGAACACAATACAAGTTATATATTTGTGAATGTATCTCCTCTCCAGAGACGCACAGTTTACCCACTCATGTATGTTTCAAATTATTTTGTTATATACGCATTCGGTTCGCCCGACAAGTAGTGAAGACACGATAATACAGTTTTCTATAGATATGGTATGTTACCGTCTAGAGAAACACGTTGCTTAGTTCGGCAGTTGTTATCTAGACAGCGCTGAATATTCTTTCACGCTCTATCTTAATAATTTCTGGTTGATAGCAAGGTAGTTATATTTGGTTGAATGTATCTCTTCTCCAGCAGGGGCGTACCGACGATCCTGTAGAAAGGTGAAATACGTATCTGCGTCTCTGGAGAGGAGATACATTCACAAATATATAACTTGTATTGTGTTCTTCACACCCCATTTTTAATAATATTTTATATTATTAAAAATACTTTCGTATTATACAAATTGGTGTGGTTTTTACCCACTCATGTATGTTTCAAATTATTTTGTTGTATACGCATTCGGTTCGCCCGACAAGTAGTGAAGACACGATAATACAGTTTTCTATAGATATGGTATGTTACCGTCTAGAGAAACACGTTGCTTAGTTCGGCAGTTGTTATCTAGACAGCGCTGAAAATTCTCTCACGCTCTGTCTTAATAATTTCTGGTTGAAAGCAAGGTAGTTATATTTGGTTGAATGTATCTCTTCTCCAGCAGGGGCGTACCGACGATCCTGTAGAAAGGTGAAATACGTATCTGCGTCTCTGGAGAGGAGATACATTCACAAATATATAACTTGTATTGTGTTCTTCACACCCCATTTTTAATAATATTTTATATTATTAAAAATACTTTCGTATTATACAAATTGGTGTGGTTTTTACCCACTCATGTATGTTTCAAATTATTTTGTTGTATACGCATTCGGTTCGCCCGACAAGTAGTGAAGACACGATAATACAGTTTTCTATAGATATGGTATGTTACCGTCTAGAGAAACACGTTGCTTAGTTCGGCAGTTGTTATCTAGACAGCGCTGAAAATTCTCTCACGCTCTGTCTTAATAATTTCTGGTTGAAAGCAAGGTAGTTATATTTGGTTGAATGTATCTCTTCTCCAGCAGGGGCGTACCGACGATCCTGTAGAAAGGTGAAATACGTATCTGCGTCTCTGGAGAGGAGATACATTCACAAATATATAACTTGTATTGTGTTCTTCACACCCCATTTTTAATAATATTTTATATTATTAAAAATACTTTTGTATTATACAAATTGGTGTGGTTTTTACCCACTCATGTATGTTTCAAATTATTTTGATATTACAGTGAAAGGACGAAACAATTGATCATTGCCTTGGGGTCGCGTATTTAAGACATTCAAGTGATTTGTGATGTTACAAGAAACGCTAAGTCACAAAGTCAATCAGGGTTGTCGAGTTCGAAGACGTCCTTTTTCTTTTCCGCCAGAAATATTTTGATTTCTTCAATCAAGTTAAGAAACCGCTCTAGTGACAACCAACGACATAGCCACCTTACTTCAGTGTAAAACAGATCACCATATTCGCTTTCAATATCCTCGAGAAATTGTGTGAATTGTCGGTGATTGAGACCTCGTGATTTTCTAAAGTTTACAGTAGGTACTACAACTTTCATCACATTTTCAAATCCCAATAATTTTGAACAGAGGGCCTCTTGATGTATAATGCAATGACACTGCATTAATTCCTTGGTATTTATGTTTTTAGTTTGTAAATACTTTTTTAACAGAGTTATTATCCCAGATTTACTTCCAACCTTTGAAGGTGCTCCGTCAGTCGTAATTCCAGATAATTTCATTAAATCCAAATCCATTATAGAACATTTTTCCGGAAGAGTTTTGAGCATGTTACTCCTCTTGGTTTGACTTGTCAAAGAACTCATACCAATCAGTTCTTCACTCACTTCAAAAGTTTTCGTTACACTTCGTAAAAATATTAAGAGTTGAGCAGTGGAACTTATATCTGTAGATTCGTCGAGTGGTATAGAAAAATACTTAAAACTTTTCGATTTCGTAGCTAATTGCTCTTCTATATTAGCTGCTAATGTGTGAAGTCTTCTTTGAACAGTCATCGATTTAGTTGAATTTTCTCAAACCTCTTTGCATCGTTCGGACACATTTTTTTTGTGGCGATATCTAAACACTGCTTTACAAACTCACCATCTTTAAAAGGCCGACAAGTTGTCGCTATTATTCGAGATATTTCAAAGCTAACTTCAGTAGCTGTTTCAGCATCTTGAATTGGTTTTGTAAACATAGCTTGCTGGCCTATTAGTTCCCTTTATAAAGTGGAAATTTTTTGCGTTCGATTTTCGCCGGTTAATTTGGTAAAAGTATGATGCTGGGTTTCATAATGCCTTTTCACATTATATTCCTTCGGAATAGAAACACTACTCTTGCATGTTAAACAGACACTTTTGTTATGCGATGAAATAAAAAGTATTTTTCGATCCAAATATCTTGAAACTGTCGATTTTCATCTTCAACCTTACGACTACGTTTTTTACTGGGGCCTGGTTTATCCATATCAAAATTGATATTATATTGTTACGTAGGTAAATGCCAAGTTCGAACGACGAAATATTTATTCTTCACAGATTACAATTCAAACAATATAACGTTCGCTTGTCCGTAGTTAAAACTTAACTGCCCTGATAGCGGGCGATGCGTTGTATTTATTTATACGAGTTACCTAACATCGAGGACCTACCACATTGCTCGGGGCTAATACCGACGTGTTTCGCGAATCTTCGAGTAATCTAGTTGGTTCGACAGATTTCTAGTCTCGTAACAATATGCTTGGAACGACGAGGAGCATACAAAAAATTCATACAATTCATACAATTCATAGGTAGGGGAACCTCTGGTATTCCGTGTTTTATCCCTTTCTATCCCTTACTACGTCAAATGCACGACTCGCACAAAGAGCTTGTATTTCATTTTTCCGAATACTGTCTCTATCTAACACTGACCCTTACTTGACGCACGTACAAATTCTCCCACCGGCCACATGAAAATCGGTCTGCTGTACCTGTCCTACGTAGTAAACCTGAATAAGAAAGTAGTAGGTACTTAAAGTTTAAAGATACATATCTTACTAACAATTACAAAAGTTAGAATAAAATAAAAAGTTAAGAAATATTGATTTAAATGGATTTTTACTTACTTTTGTAGTTTTTCGAACAATTTTTAAAATTCGTTGGCGGGCCGCATAAATATTGACTATGGGCCGCGGTATGTGCATCGCTGCCCTAATGTGTGCTTAAACTGCAAGTAGAGATAAGAGTTTTAGCATTAAATTACTTCCAATCCATTAACCCTTGTCCGGGCAAGACATTTTACTAACGTAACCGGGCAGTTCGGGCCTGGTAGGCCCGGTGCTTTTAGTATATGTTTCTACTTACAGAATTAATGAAACAAAGAGTTTATGGGAATTACATATTTAATACCATTTATAAATAACATTAATTACTTACTGATCTTAAATTTTATTCATTTCTTGCAATTATAACACAAAACTTTTGATGAAGAATGTTCGTTACAAATGTTTTGTTTGCACTCATCACAACATTGTCTTTGTTTCCTGTCTTTTGTTTTAGGACACATGTAGCACCTTCTTCTAGAATTTGCTTTAGTTTCAGTTCTTGCTCTCTTTGCCGGCGTTGCTTCTTCACCTACAAACTCGCTGACACAGTATTGGATGGTACGAGGAAGTCCATTCGCCTTCCTTCTTTGAATGTGCGGAAGAACTATGTTTTCAGATACATCTACTAGAAACAATCTCCTTTTTTGGTGTTTAGCTATATTCCGATTTAGGTTCAAATTCATCCAAGTAACATATTCTGCAATGCCGCTTACGTCGAGAAGGTTCATAAAAAATGTAAATGACCAACGATTTGTTCTGCGTTTACATGTGTATTTATGAGCCAATTGGTCTAACGTGTCCACGCCACATTTTGTGCTGTTATAATACAGAATTATTTCTGGCTTTTTTTTTATCATCATCGTTACAGTTATTAGTATGATGCATCGTTGACAGAGCCAAAACACTTTTGTTTTTCTTTGGAACGTTTTGTGCTGTTATAATACAGAATTATTTCTGGCTTTTTTTTTATCATCATCGTTACAGTTATTAGTATGATGCATCGTTGACAGAGCCAAAACACTTTTGTTTTTCTTTGGAACGTAGGACACTAAAGACGCTTTTTCTGTAAATCCGAAAATGGACGTTTGTTCTTCACGTTTTCTATTGGGCAAAAATTCGGTTGGGATGAAGCGTTTATTTTTCCTACGGTACCAACGCTCGTCAACCCATTTGTCAATAATGTTTTTGCTAATGATAAGTCCGTAAAATAATTGTCGAATGTGACATTTCTGTTTGTATTATAATACGGTTGTACGAGCTGCTTCACTACCTGTGTTGCGAGGCCCTTGGCGGTTTGATTTCCTTCCTTTCCAAAAAAGGGAATACCATTTAGAGGATAGTAGGTTTCAGAGTCACACGCCCACCAGATCTTCATTCCATATTTGTCTGGTTTGGAAGGCATATATTGTCTAAATGGACATCTTCCTCGAAAGGGTACAAGTTGTTCGTCCACTGTGATGTTTTCTCCGGGGAGGTAGTGCTTTTTCAGATTGTTATTTACTTTTTCCCAAATAACTCGAATAGGTGCAAGTTTATCGTTCTTCCTTCTTTCGGAACGTGTACCTTTGTCATCAAATCGTATAAATCGCAACAAGCTTTTGAATCGTTTCAATCCCATCGTTGCTCGAAAAATTGAAGGGCCATATAATCGACTCCATAGCACATCGTAGCTAGTATCATTAGCACTTAGGTGACCGGCAGTTAGAAGCAAACCAAGAAAAGCGCGAATTTCGATATTATTACATGGTTTTCAGGGAATATCTATCAGTACCCTCTCTGCCTCCTTGTTTGTATGTGAAGCAATTTCGGTAAGTACAGCTTCATCAATAAATAAGAGAAATGCATCAATTGGATCTTCAACAATTTTTCCCGGCGGTAAGATAACTTTATGCATTTGCGATTTTATTATATTGCACGAACGAACCCGTCCTGTCGAAGGAGGCTGGCTGCTCCACACTGAATCATCTTTGCAACAAATTTGGAAATACTGACAACAGGAGTGTCACACAGTCCCTCACTGCCTTCTTGCACGTCTTCGACATCCGACTCAAAATTTACAGGCGCCTGGTCATCGTCCGATAGGTTTTCCAGTATATCTGCGAGTTCGGCGTCCGATAAAAATTTTCTCGACATTGCTGAATGATTATTACACTTTCACTATAATGCATAAACTAAAAGCAATGAACAAAAAATGCTCGTATATATACAAATAGACAGGGAACCCCTACTTTACCTAATATTACTTTCCTCGAAAAATTACGACCTATATACGTCATCAAATCTATTTGCTGCACAAATGACACAAAAATGATCGGAAACACTAATTACGTAAAGAGGATTAGAAAACAAAAACGGAAAATAAAGTTACCATAATGGCCTAAAGTTTGAGCCTGCTAAGCCCGGCTTGCCCGTTAATGGGATTTTAAGTACAATCCGTCAATTAACTAACGATTATTCATAATTTAACAAATATTACTTAACAAGAAAACAGTAATTAACATTTCTGAGGAATTCTAAAGAGCATTAAGTTTGTACTAAAATTACTCATTAGGATATCGAATTTTTTATCGTCGCTCGGGCCTGGCAGGCCCCACTTGCCCGGATAAGGGTTAATGTGACTTTTGTTATGTGTTATCAATGTAGTTAAAAAGGCACAAGTTGTATATGTATATGTATGTAGGTATATGTTATTTGGTCCTTGAATGGAATTCAGGCCCAATAACAATATTATATTTAAAATATGTAACTCTACCAATACTTCGTTGTTTGACTGTACGTAGAAAAAGCAAAGTTTGTAGCAATCATTTCCCAAAGTTTAATAAAATAATTATTTATTTATTAAACTTATTTCACAGAATGTTTTCTTATGGTTTTATCATTTTTGTTTCATTGTTATTTTCTTATTTACATTTTTATATAATTAGTTAATTACAAATACAAATAAACATTAAGAAACATTTTTTCAAAACATGTCCACAACCAGTAAACAGCATTTACAAAAACACAGATACTATGCATGCGTGTTTATCTCCATCACATGAACATACATAACAAGACCTTGATTCTTTTAAATTATTCCCCGCTATTTATAATGCGATAATGATAAAAGGTCAGTACACATCGTGTTCATTCAAATTATTTTTAGAGGGGGCGGGTATATTCGCGTATCTAATTCATCTTTTAAAAACGTTTGTTGTGAACCCGTTCAGTCCAATAAATTTTATTCAACTTTGTCAAAATAGAAAGTTAACATTTTTCAACAAACTTGTTCATCTGAGTAATTCTTTGCCAACTTTCTAATGCATACACATCAAAGAGATGATTTAAAATAATATTAAATGAACATATATAGATATCCCAATAGAATACATGATATAATAAATGGAAATTTTACGTCATTCACAACTAAATTCGTACAAGAAATAAGAAGCGACGAAAATAAAATGAGATAGAAAAAACATTAGATGGGCTGTACAAGGACATATCTCCAAACAAGGAAAAAAGTTTTGTCATTGCAAATTGCAAATAATTTTAAAAATAAAATGTTTGCATATTGTAAATTTACCTACTACATTTTAGAAACTTTTAAATATGGAATCGGACAACACAATTTATTTCTTTTATGATTTATTCTAGAAAAACAGTAACTGTACATTTAAAAGAAGTTCGACTATTGTTAACACTATTTGCAGATTAGAGAAAATGAATGAATAAAACTTAACATTATTGAAAAATTGATGATAATTAATAACCCCCTCTTATTACCCCCTCTTGCATTAACGACTCATTGCATTCGACGAGGCATACTCTGAATTAAATTAAGGATTACTTTCTGATCCATCGTATTCCACTCCTGCAATAGAAACTCTCTCATCTCCTGGGCACGTCTGAGGGCTGGTGTATACCTTCGGATACGTCGCCCTAACCGAGCGATGGTCCGGCAAGCCATGCACGTGGGTTCGAATCCTACTTAAGGGCGAATTTTTTTTCCTATAAAAAATTCAAATAAATTAGCGTCGTAATATGTAGAAAACATATTTACAAATTCTTATAATGTTTAGTTATTCCTCTAGTTTTTGTAAATTGAGCCCCTTCTGAGTAATTTAAGCCAATTATTGTTTTATTTTATTTGTTGTTTAGGTGATAATCTTCCTTCAGTTGCTGTAGAAAAACCCGGTGTCTATGAATTCTGTTCGGATGCTAATTTTGTTAGCTGGTTAGTGTGCATTTTGGTTCCTTCTTTGATTTATAACTGTTTGTACTTCTTTCAGTGGTAGATATGGACATTATTTTGTTTAATGGAGTTGGAATTATTACATTACAAGGTATTTTCAATAGAAATGTATTTTACTTCTATGGTATATACCTTTTAATAGTAGTTTTTCGGTTTTAATAATAAGCAAAGAGGATTTTGCTAATTAAAATCCTAAAATTTCCCACCTTAAAGTAAACCCTGTCCAATTTTCTATTATGTTGAAGAATTTTCTCGATTTCACCGTTTCTGGATTTAAAATTTTTAAAATAAGTTCTTAGACTATCCATACAATGTCAGTATATTCGTTTTTTTACGTATTTTCATCTTCAAATATAGATTTTAAATCTCTCAACAAATATTAAATAAGCTGGCATGTTATATTCGTTGGCTTAGTTATACGTACAAATATAATTTTATGCTTTTACTAATAAATAAATTATTTAATATAAATATTATTTAAATTGGTAAATGTTTGTTTCTAATATTTACAGTTTCAGGAAATTTTTAGATCTAAATAATTTTGTTTACTTCTAATGACGTTCTGTTCACCGTGTTCCAGTCCACGTACAAATATGGTTGTTATATTACGTATTTACGTCTGGAACTGAAATCAGGGCAAGGTTAAATATCACCGGATAAGTCGAAAGTCAATATGATCCGTATTTTGTGAAAGTAGGGATTAGTAAAAATTCAAATGATATGAAAAGTTATTTTGGTTTCATTCCTAACAGCTATTTTATGTAATAAATGTGTATTTGCAACAGGAAGTTTTAAAATACATATATTTAATATCCCTGGAGTGTATAAATATACAGTGAATTTAAGAGTGATGGCAGAGTGAAAATTAGAAATATTCTCAACATAAGATAACCAAAAATTAAATCTAGTAATACCGTAAATCATATACCAACTGAGTAATCTCAAGTGTCTGCAGTTTGATAATATCGTGCGTTCAAAACTGCCTTTAGTGAGCCATGATTTCTAAGTAACATCAAAAAGCATGTCGTAACTTTATTAATATGACTTTCTTAAATGACAGTTACATCTAAATGACAGACGCTTTAGAAACTTGCAAGGTTAATTGCTAGGTTATAATCTTTCTGTCATGAATAAATAAAATTCCGTGTTATCGATGACACTAATGACATTAACATTTGACAATTCAGAACGTTGCGGTTAAGTTACGTCGTACCTAAAAATTTCATGTCCAACTCTGAGGTAGTTTTTTTAACGCACGATAGAATACTTAATAATAATAATAACAATCGTTATTGCCCAACGGATAATCCATTTTAAGGAAAAATACATAAAAAAGGAACAGATGTATGCTAAATTATAAATTATATAGAAATATAGAAAATAAGTGAATGAAGAAAAATGAGTACACTGTTGGGATTAATTTAATATCTTTTTGTAATATTTTAATTTAATACATTTTTTTATTGTTAAATATAAGTAGATCTAGGATATAGAATTCAAACATAAACATTTCCAATTTTATAAAATATTTAACGTTCATTAAACCACTGTATAACATACTTTTATTAACACATTGAAATTGTAAAAACTTTCTTTAAGTTCTAAGAATTCTTTACATCTACAAATCTATTTATTACCTAGGATTATTAATACTCGGCATCTTTTTCCAAATTTATATATTGCCTTAGACATCAGACCTCTTGTTTTATTGCCTGGGGTTATCAGTGAACACATTCAAGAGACGATATTTATTACGACCACCTAAATATATACAATAGGGTTCCATTACTGTACAAAGGAATTAACCGGAAATATATACTTAGGATAATGATACCTACTAATACTTAACTAGTAATGATATATTATTTGTTTATTTATTAGTAAGATTTTTAAGACAATATCGAAAACCTTGGGTATATTATTGCTTGTAGGCACAATTTCCACGAAGTAACCACACAAGAATTCCCCGTTATGAAGTCAAACAATACGCTGCACAACCAATCCGCATGTGTTAATATGTAATAGTTAGGGGTAGTGGTAGATTTTTACCTACTTGTAAAACAGCACAGAATATCTATCAGTACGAACTCAAACACAGTATCAACTCAATATCAGTACAAGACACACAATCTTAACGGAACATGCTAAATCACAATATGAGCTAAAACACATTATCAACATCACAGCAAGACACACCGACTTCTTCGTAACATCACCAACAACAACGTGCTGTTGAGACACCAGTCTCAACAGCCCGTTTATGTTAGTAATCGGTTATCCATTTCGTGGTTTCAAAAGGGGCTGTCATTTGATAGCTGTCAAATATTTATGTCAACTGAAGCGTCAAATCTTTAGTTGAATGTCTGCCATTTATGAAAATGCATCAAATAATAACAGAAAAAGTGTTAAGATTGTTATAACCTACTATAAAAGTGGGGTTTCAAACGCAGCCACGTTATACGCAATTAGAAACGAATTTGGCGATCACAATCGTCCTACTGTGAAAGCAATTGGTAAGATAGTGAAAAAAATTGAAGAAACGGGGACCGTGTTAGATATTCATCATCGTAATGTACATATCGCCTCCGTGAGTGAAAGTGTGGCTAGTCAACATCAACCATAACACTGGTACATCAAACCCGAACGTCAACTAATAACTAGAGAACGGATGCAATTTCCATAAAACGCAATCGGCAATTGGAATTGTGTATAACGTCGCTCAGTACATCCCAGCGTAATTCAATGAAGTATTTGTTTGACTTACTCGGCCAGCTGGTCTCGCAGCGATAACAATGGACAACCCAGCTATTGTATTCGGAGAATATAGTGTTTTCAGTGGTGTCGTGTACGTAGATAAAATAAATAAGTTTATCGTATTTCGTAAGAGAAATAGCACGTACATTCCTTTTCTTTTCATTTAAGCAACATCTTCCAATTATTTTCACGTAAGTGTGCATAAAATTTCGTTATTTAATTTCGTTTATTTGGATCTAGAATGTTATTGAAAAATTGCAATAAATCAACCGTAAAACGTCACGTAGGATCGTTAAAGCACGAAAAAAATTGAACCCGTTGGAATCTGACAATTTTAACGAAGAACTCTGTGAAACTTTTATGGCAGTTAATATTCCATTATTTAAATTGAACAATTCAATTTTGAAGACATTTCTGAAAAAATATACTGGTCGAAATGTTCCCGATGAATCAACTTTACGCAAATATTATGTTTCTAGGTGCTATACGAGAACAGTAGAACGCATTAGAAGCCATCTTTTAAATCAATACATATGGATAAGCGCCGACGAAACGGTGGATATGTTAGGACGCTGTGTGGTAAATGTTGTAGCTGGTGTACTACATCCAACTATTCCCTATAACTATAATGTAATAGCAACAAGTGTTATAAATAGAGTTGATGCGGAAACAGTTGCTGAAACCATTAAGGAGCATATGCAAAAAATGCTTCATTCGGACGCCACGTACAAGAAAAAATACTTTTATTTGTCAGTGATAGTGCTGCGTATATGTTAAAAACAGGCAGACTATTGAAGAAAACATATCCTAATATGCTGCATATTACTTGTGTAGCACATGCTCTCCACAGAATCTGTGAATATATCAGAGACACTTTTCCGGAAGTTGATATACTTGTATCAGCTTTTAAAAAAGTTTTCAGAAAAGCACCATTGAGAGTCGCTCTTTTCAGGGAAAAATGTCCATCTCTGTCACTGCCTCACACTCCAGTAATAACTAGATGGGGAACATGGCTGGAAGCTACTAGTTATTATGCTGAGAATTTCGATAGTCTAAACCATTTCGTAACACTGCTAAAGGAGGATGCTAGAAGTATTGGTGAGTGCAAGGAGCTCACACAAATCCCAAATTTAAAAAATCAGTTGTACTTTCTTCACGAACACTTTGGAAAATTGCCAAAACTAATCACTTGTTTTGAAAATCGAAATCTCAAATTAAATGACGCATTAACCACATTAGATGTGGCTGTTAATAATTTGAAAAGTATTCCAAGTGACTTCGGATGTGGCCTTCGGCAAAAGTTTGAAGCAATTCTTAATAGAAATCCAGATTTAATTACATTGCAGCAATTATGTATGGAGACAATTCCACAAAATCTAACGGCTAAATATGAAGAAATAAAAGAATATTTCCAGTATGCATCTATAACCAGTTGCGATGTAGAAAGGACGTTTTCTATTTATAAGGATGTACTTAATTCAAAGAGAACAAAATTGACGGAAGAGAACCTTGAGAAACTATTGCTAGTCAATATTAATACTCCTTTACTCAACTTGAACGACAAAATGAACAAATAAAAATGTTCCAATTATAGAAATAAAATTAAAAACTTTAAAAATACAACTTTTCAACAAATACATATGTATTTCGTAATTTTATAGATCACCACCCGTTTGTTTTCCAATTATATAAATAAAATTAATTAATAAATATGTATTTCGTAATTTTAGATAGATAGATTACCACCCGTATGTTTTCCAGTTATATAAATAAAAAAAACTTTATAAATACAACTTTTCAAGAAATAAATATGTATTTCGTAATTTTATAGATCACCACCCGTTCGTTTTCCAATTATATAAATAAAATTAAATATTTTGGAAATACAGCCTTTCGCCTGTACTGCACTGGGCTTTGCGTCATGTGGTAAGCGTGTCCGTTCTCTACTAATAACCTAAAACCAAAACTTAATCTAAACACTTCTTGTAAAAATGTCACAATAAATAGTATCCGCACAACGATACATAAAATTAATTGGAGCTTTTAGTAGCGCGTTAGTTCTAGCTCTTGGTGGGTAAAAAGATCTTGGTTCGTCATTCGAGGCACATAAAAAGCTATTAAATATCTCAGACGAATCAATTCGACCATCTTCACATAAATCGCGTAGCATTAATCTCTTGTCGATGTTTTAAATATTTGAAGTTGTCTCTCTAGAAGGCGGTAGTATTCAGTATTTCTTTCTGGATATCTACCGTGACATTTGAAGAAGAGGTATTTCAGAAATCTTCTCTGAACTCGTTCAAGCGAGGAGTCATGCGTTGAGTAATAAAGGAGACCATATTACTGAAGCATACTCCAATCTACTCAAAAGAAAAGCCTGGTACAGTGATTTCAGAATAGTTAGATCCCGAAACTGATTGGTTGGCCTCATAATAAAAAGCCAAACATTCTAGAAACAGATGAGATGATGTCCGAAAGATATAAGTTAAAGGGCATTTCCAAGTCGAATTTGACGCCTAGATGACTGATGGAGATCCTTTTCATTAACTTTTGGCTATTAATACTATATAATCACTCTATTAATTTTATGATTGTAAGATATGACACAGCATTTTGTTCACATTAATCTTTATCTTATTTTTACTACACACGTTAACACACACGTTAATATTATCTTGCAAATCTTCTGTGATTCGCTGGATAAATATAATTTAGTGTCACCAGCCTAGGCCAGCACAGAACAGTTGAAAGATATGACGACATCATCAATAAAAAGCAGAAAAAGGAAATGTCCAAAATTAGAAACCTGAAAATATATCATAATTATCCTTATCTTTTGCCCCAAAAAACTGAAGCTAAAATATTGCTACTTGATTTTTTTAGATACGGAATTTTTTGGGTCGTGAGAAACCAAAATGTAATCTCTGGATTGCTCTTTAGTTTCTGAATCGTGTGATGGAACCACGTTTCGTTTATAGTAACAAGCCGATCCAAAAAGTTTGAAGAATCTTCTTCTGATCAGTATTCAAGCATCTTGAAATCCATTCCGCCGAAAGGTTTCTTATATGCAAGTCGTGTTGAATGATCTGAAATGCACGTTTACAGGAAACGTACAATGCTTGCTTCTGCCTTGCAAATTGGTCTTGGTGAGTGGTGTTTATTTTTAACATATGATCTGCCTCTCTTAAATACCACAATCCAGTTTTTTTTTATAGTGGCGTATCAAGGACACTGATAGTGATAACTAAAGCGGGGATATTTAGACAGCTTGCATGGGTGGCGAGAGAAGCTGGTACAGCGTCTACGCCGTCACCGACGTATATTAGATTTTGCGATGTCAGAAACGCATACATCGTGAGACATACGAAAGGTGCACAATAAATACTGCAATACAGCATGAACAAATATATCTAAATGTACCTGCTTTACTGATAACTTAAGGTTTCTACCATATCAGAAAAAAATTCTTTGTCTAATACTTGTTTATTTCAAAATCTTTCGTCATTGTTTTCAAAAATTGACGATTTTATAACCGTTCAATTTGTGAATGTCAAATTTTGACAACTTATTTATGGAATATACCCCCCCCCCCGTGTATGTAAGGTATTTATCTCTTTGGTGAATTTGAATTTATTCCTTTTTTTGGTTTCATTTTTAAAAAATTAAAAGCAAAGCGAATAATTTGCAAATTTCCTATTTTAAGATAAACAAATTTCTGTTACTCACCACATCACAATATACGTATATGCCCTGAAATAATGCAAAATTAGAGCCAAGAATATGAAAAATAAGGAATTTATTACGCGCGTAAAATAACTTAAGTAGCATACTTCTTCATCTCCCATAATATTTTTACATGTCTATAAATACATTTTTAAATATTTCAGTTCATAAATGACGTATTCCAGAATATTTGTACAAAAAGAATCCGGTAAAAATTTTTGTTCAGTTGGACGTTCGCATGAAAAGCTATTATGTTTAAAATAGCTCTAAAATAAATTTGTATATTTATATTTTGAAATATATTTTTTAATATTTTTAAATAAAAAAGTACATAAATAAGTATTTTTTGTAGCAAGGTTGTCAAGTTTAATTAGATTAGTAGTGTGCAAGTGTATATACGAGATGAAATAGATAGATAAGCAATTAGATTTCGGGCTCAAAATCCCATGTATTTTCTTATGGAGCTTTATTTTACAATTCAAGGTTATTTGAGCTGTAACACAAAACAGGTATGAACAAATTAGCCTGTCTATACCTGTTCAGACCTATTTTATAACTGTTCATTACTAGAGTGGACCAATTCGGAGCGAAAGCAGAGGCGTGACTAACGAATTGGTTCCCGCATACGAAACATTATTAATATCTAGAGATATACTATCACGAACGGTGCTGTTATTATGTTCGATACAAAAAAAATGTAAGACGGTTTTTCTAGATTATGCAACGTTCTCGATGATACGTATAAAAAATAAAATCTAAAATGTATGTAATTAGATGATTAAAAAAAAACTTACCGTCTTATGCGTTTTCCGTGACTTGAAAATCTGGAGAAGCGCGATGAAATATTGTTAACATAAGGTGCGTCTCCAAAGTTATTTCTCGAAAACGCGTCCACCGTGAGGAAAATATGTGCTTGTATAAAGAAAACGATCGCTCCACATCTAGTGATGTGATGTTTGCATAATTAAAATAATCTTTGAAACAACTTAACACATCTGTAGACGAACCTTCACAAATTTGTCTAAGTCTAGCAAAATCTAAATCTTTATCTAAAACACTTTCAAACTTACTTAAAATACACTCATTTCGCGTCTTCTATCGAACATAGCTGTGCGTGTGTATCTTTCACAACTAGCACTGATTCCTGTAACGATAGCGAAGAATTTTGTAGGTTTTCTAATGCTTGCACTATTCCGAAGTAATTGTTGTGAATAGTTTGTAAATTACTTTTAACCTGACTATTTTGACATTTTTTCCGACTTTCTTCGATAGCGGCACTATCTTTCGGATTTAATAATAAAACCACTTTTTTTACATCCTCAAAATATTTATGATAGTAAAATGCCGCTCGTAACCATGTTCCCCATCTTGTCAGAATCGGCTGTGGTGGCTCAGGGGTATGGGGATACAATTCGTGAAATTTCCGAATACGTTTTGGAGATTTCAGGAATACTGCCTTTGTACTCGATATTAACGCATCTACATTTGGGTAACATTTACGGATCTGTTCTGCTACAAGATGTAGGGCATGGATTTTACATGTAATATGTAAAAAGTTACCACACTGTTCCTTAAGAGACCGACCTACAGAAAGCATGGTTGCGGCACCATCTGTCACAAACATTAGGATTTGATCTCTGGAAATTTCAAATTTTTCCAATGTACCACTTTTGAAATTACCCGCGCAGTACATTCTTCTATTTGTCTGCTAGCTAATAAAATTGAGGATGGCGATTTATTTGGTTCCATTTTACGCACCATAACATTAAGTACAGATCTTTTTTTGATATCAGTTGTTTCATGCACACTCAACCACACTTTTTTATTTTTCAGATCAGTCTTAATTTTATTTTCTAAATGTACACGAACAGATTTTAAATAACGTCGTAAGTGGGTGCAGCTCGGTAATTCTACATTGCCATATTTTGCGTAACAAAGTAAACGGCAAATTACACACAACCATCATTGTACACAAATCAAATAAGAACACTTCGTATTTTGTATCGGCACCAGTGTCTCTATCTTTATGTCTTGCGCTATGCACGTGGCGTTGCAAATTTGATTTTGTTAAATGGTTTATATATATATTGCACACTAGACATTTACCCCATTGTAAGATAAACTAGGATGGTTCTCAATAAACCTATTGACTAACTTTGATGATAGCGATTTTTTTACTGTACGCTCCTTCAACATTATTAAATACACAGAATACACTTTCCTGCTGCTATTATACGTGTACACACGATGACCTTGAACAACATACTAAGTAATCGTATGTGCGATGGGGCACGCGGGAACCAATTCGTTAGTCACGCCTCTGCTTTCGCTCCGGATTGGTCCACTCTATTCATTACCTATTCAAGCTATATCTGTTCGTTATTCGTTCAAACCAAGTATGGTCGCGGCCTTTGAAAATTCAGACACTCGATTTTGTATTGAATGTTAAAAATTAAAAATTTTGTTATGTGTAAATCGAATTTTCATCGGTCATTTTGATGACAATGTCACATTTAATAAATCCATAATCAGTTTTTTAAAATGCCATAATTATCAGAATTACAATTAGTTTTTTTTTATATAAATAGGTATTAATTTTGAAGTAAAGTTTTGTATTCTGATATTCGAAATAGTATTTTTGAAATTTAAGTAGAGCAGGACATTATCTGCAGTTTATTAATAATTTTTTTAAATTTACTATTTTTGCAATACATTTTGCATTCTACGCCAATGACTGGTTTGAGTAACCATATAATTATTTAGATAAGGGATGGCCATGGTTGGGAAGACCACTGTCTTTGATAGGTTCAGCGTGTTGTTGCCAATTAAATGTCAGTTTTGATTTGAAGAAGTTTTCATTATGTTGATTATGTTAGCTAAAAACTAACATTTAAATCATGTCGAATAATACTTCAAATCGAAACTGACATTTAATTCAATTCATGTCAAATAAAAATTCAAATCGAATCTGTCATCCAAACAGGCTGAATTTATCAAAGTGATCCTTTCAACCATAGCCATCCCTTATATAAACAATTTTTGTTCATATGGTATTTAAGCGTCTGAGTTTTCAAGCCGCGACTAATACCATCGGCGCCTAAAAAAGATTACATTATTTCGTTTGGTGTAAATCAATAACATTAAGATGACAGTTAATTATTTTAAAATGTCAAATTTGAATGCGTTTAAGAAATCTGTTCTGATTACGCGTCTTCAGGATGGATTGGTAATTGAAAAAATTGCGGACGAACTAAACATTAGTAGAAATACAATATTGCGAGCCAAAAAATATTTACAAAATCCTTGTCCGAAAAGAAAGTTCAAGACACCGAAGAATATCATAGCTGGAGCAAGATGAGGAACTGGAAAATTTTACTAGAGGGAACACTTTCAATAGCTCTATTAAAGCAAAAGAAGGAACAAAGCATCAACATTATCCAGAAACCGATTGCTGAAACGGAAAAATATTGCCGTAGCGCAAATAAGATATTTTTGACGGAAGAAAATAAACGTAGAAGACTGACATTTGCGCAGCAATATGTTAATCGGCACGGTATTTGAGATAATATTGTTTTCTCTGACGAGAAAACATTCTAGTCCTTTCATAATTATGACCATTATGCCATTATGAAAGGACTGGAATGCTTTTTCATAATGGTCATATTGCTGTTTTATCGACCGTCTAAAATGCGTTACGATTCAAACTATTTTGACTGCTATCAATCGATGTGGTCGTTTTTCTGTGGACGTCTGGGCATGGATTAATTATAGAGATACAGGTGCTTGCATTATTTTAGAGGAAAGATTATGTAGTGAAGTGTATAGGAGAGTTTTAGAACAAGCTATGCTACCATCAGTAACTGCGATCTTTAGCGAAAATTTTTACGAGCATGCAAGATAATACAAATCTGGAATACTTTTTTAGCAATAATGCAGCTTTATAATTTCTGGATAATTACCCAGTTCATCGGGCACGAATAGTCGAAGACTATTTAACGTTACATCATGTTTACATCATGTGAACGCTTTACTTTGGCCCTCATAAAGCTCTTATCGAAAATATTTGATTTTAGACCGAGAAATCAGTTTGACCTACAACAACGCATTTTGGAAGTATGGCAGAATTTCACACCGGAATTTACTTGGAACCTGGAGCTGTCAATGCCGAAGCATTTACAAAGCGTCCAAATATGGAACTATACTTACAATTTTAATGTATTAAAAGATAAAACGCATGTGATTTTATTATTACTAGAAAATTAAAACGTAAAATAATCGACGCAATTAATTTCTCTCGAAATTATCATTTTTATTATATGAATGTCAATCTACATAACCTTTCCACATTGTTTGATATAAAAGCCATTACGTACACACTATGTAATTTTTTAACATTTAAGTTAGTTCATTTATCACTGTTGTACTCATTTTTTTAGGCACCGATGGTACAAAACAGGTCTCCACGGATTATAAATAAAACAAAATAATTGATTTTAAAACATTTTTTATATTTGATTTTACAAGCAAAATGGGAAAGAGAGAATCGAATTAAAAAAAAAGTGTTACAGTCATATTTTAATTTTAATTAATTTAGGCGTCAAATTTAAATATTAAAATAACCTATAAGTGTCAAATAACATACACGTTGATATACAGGTAGGTGTAAGTGTCAAAATTGACTTTTTGACACAATACTAAAATGTTTAAAAATTGACTTTACATAACAAGTGTTCATTTGAAAAGTCAATCTAGTAGCATGTGATTTACTGAGAACATTTTGAAGTATGTCGTAAATTAAAATTTACTACTTACTTTACTACCTACAAAGTCGTATATTTTGACAGTTTCATACATAACGGGTGTTCAGAAACATTCGAAGTCAAGTGGGCTCTGAACAAAAAATCGTATATCTTTACTTAAGTAACGAGCGATCATTAAAATTTTCATTCATCAAAAATATATTTTAAAGTTTCATCAAAAGAAAAAGTAATGGCCTTTAATGATATGCATAAAGCGTTTATGGTAGAATGTTACTTCCTGACATCTCAAAAATTGATGGTATTTGGCAGCATTCAATAGAAAATTGCCTTGCAGAGTTTGAAGAGAGATATCCAAATACTGTTCCTAGCTATAAAACTTTCCGTGATACGCTAATGCATTGTGTAAATCTTTTTCGTCAAACAGGCAGTATTTTAAGGAAAAAAGGAAGCGGTCCTCCTCTCAAGAGAAGTCGCGGCGTAATTGAAAATGTCAGACAAATTATTAACGAATCTCCTCAAACATCTATTCGCAGAGTTTCGCAACAAGTAGGGCTTTCGTATGGAACATGTCAAAAAAATTTTAAAAAAGGACTTGCACATGTATCCATATAAATTAACTTCTGTACAAAATCTATTACCTACGGATTATGAAAAAAGAACACAATTTTGCCAATGGTTTATTCAAACAATGACAGACAATATTTTAAATCATACTTTTTTCACCGATGAAGCTTGGTTTTATTTGAAAGGTTATGTTAATTCGCAAAATATGCGTATGTGGTCCAGTGAAAATCCTCATTTCTACAGAGAAGTTCCTCTACATCCAGAAAAAATAGGCGTATGGGTAGGTATGAGTCCTCACCGATTAATAGGACCAATATTCTTTGAGGGCACGATAACATCGGAGAAATATCGTAACGAAATTCTCAGTGTTTTTACTAATCAATTGATTAATGATGAACTCCAGGTCGGATATTTTCAACAGGATGGGGCTACATCTCACGTTACACTTGAAAATATTCAGTTTTTGCAACAATTTTATGGCGATAGGATAATAAGTAGAAATACAGCGATTCCATATCCACCACGATCGTGTGATTTAACAGTCATGGATTTTTTTGGGTGGCCATATATAAAGAATATTATTTATGAAACACCAATTAATAATCTACAAGAGTTAAGACATAAAATCATAGAAAAATGTGAACACATCAATAACTCACCGCAAATACTGATCAATGTTTTCAATGCTCTACGAAATAGAGTGCGATTATGCTTGGTGGAGAATGGTCAACATTTTAGACACTTTTTATAATATTCTATTACTTTTTATAAAAATTATAAATATATTTAGTATAAAAGTCAGTCAAATTATTTTTTAACAATCATGACGTTTGGAATTATAATAACAGATCTCCTCTAATAACTTAAGTATGGACATACTTTTTGTGTACATGGCTTACTTGAGCGAAAATTTTAATGATCACTCGTTATCTGATTTGTAATAATTATTAAATGTCAACTGTTGTCTGTCAAAAATCAATCTACCTCAGACATGACTTCATATTTTCAAGGACTACTTTGACTTCGAATGTTTCTGAACACCCGTTTCAAATAAATAACAAATAATAGGTATTTATTGAAAATTATAACAAATGTTGAAAATGTTGTCCTTCAAGATCAATGCACTTTAAAATCCTCCGTTCAAAATTTCTCATGATATTCTGCAACATTACTGGATTGTTATTAATTTCCATGCATTTCTGTTCGATTCTGTTGTGTTCTGTAGCATATCATTCAAATTCAATATAGGTGTTCGAAATATGTTATTTTTTAGATAAGGCCACAAAAGGAAGTCGCAAGGTGTTAAATCGCATGAGCGTGCAGGCCAGGCAATTTCAATATTTCGACTAATTATACGCTCATCAAAAAATTCTCTTAAATAATCCAAAGATTCTGCAGTACAGTGACAAGGTGCTCCGTCTTGTTGGAAATATGCATTTTAAAGTTCATCATCATGCAACTGATTGACAAATGGTTGTAAAATTTCCGTACGGTACCTTTGAGCAGTTAACGTTCCCTGAAAAAATATTGGTCCAATGATTCGCCTTTGGCTTATCGCTGCCCAAACACCAATTTTCTCTGGATGTAGAGATTCTTCATTAATAACATGTGGATTTTCACTACTTCAATTCAATACTACCAAATTCTTGTACTTTGTGAATTTAGGTATCCCGTTTTATAAAACCTTCATCAGTAAAGATGACTCTTTGCGAAAGTTCTCCATTACTGTTCATATTTACAAAACAATTACAAAACTGTAGTCTACGTGGGTAATATTTCTAACAATTCTTGTACTGTCGTGACACGGTATGGATAAAGTTGCATATCTTTATTTAATAACTTGTGAGTTGTACCAACAGAAAGGTTTATTTGTTGACTCAAATGTCGAACAATGTTTGTGGTTCATTTTCCATTATTTCTTCAACAGCATTGACAACTTGAAGTGTACGTTTCTTAACTGCTCCGCTGCCTGATTTTCTTAAGAGACTACCAGTTTCAGAAAAAAGTTTTAAAGTTCTATCCAAAGTACCGGCTTTAAAAGATTTATTCATGTGACGAGAATGAGGCTATTTCTTTTTCTACAAACTGTACATACTTACATTTCCTCCATACCATTAAGCAATATAAACTAATTTCATTTGTAATATAAACTAAAATTAATTGAATTCTTGAAATTAATCCAGACCTAAATTTATGTCATTATGATTTTTAGACAATGAATTAATTATAACTAGTCTCTTGGAGAATATTTAAGGAAGTCAAAAACTTATTTAAGAAAAGTTTTTGATTGAACTTGGACAAAAATTTGGAGAACAGCCAACCTACGTCAACCCTCACACTTGGCAATGAAATATCACATCTCATTGAAGAAAACAAATTTTAAGACTCTAATAAAAACTATGCAAAATAAAAAAGTAAATAAAGATATTTACTTTCTAAAACTAATCATTGAAATAAATAATAAATTATTATTATTAATACATATTATTACTATTATTATAATAAAGCATTCAAGATCCTGAATTTATTTATCATGTTGAAACAGGATTAAATCTAACAATACGCTTGTTTATACTCATTTTTAATACCCTGACGAACATGTGTTTCAATCAGAGTGCAAGATTTGAATTGCCCGCCATGTTTGATAGTCATAATGACACGTGATTATGATGTGACAAATCCAAAACTGACAGATGGGAGTTAGTAAGGATGGCGTATTACACGATAGAACAACACGTACTGATTGTTAAACATTAGTATCAAAATGGTGAAAGTTTGATTGCCAGCATTCGTAAAGTGCGTCCAATATTCGCTCGACAGAATGTTCCTAATTCAGCTACAGTGAAAAGAATAATCGAAAAAGGTCGTTCAGAACAAAACAATACGGCAGTTCGCGAGAGTGTGTCCGAAAGTCCAGAGTCGTCGATTCGTCATCGTGCACAAGAATTGGACATTACAACAGCCACTCTTCAGCGTATTCTGACTCAAGATTTGCATCTCCACCACTACAAAGTCCAATTGACTGAACAACTTCTGTGCACAGCGTAGAGAGTTCACCAATTGGATATTTGAGCAAACAGAAGTGAATTTTGCGTGCAAAATCATTTTTAGTGATGAGGCCCATTTCCACCTCGATGGCTTCGTAAATCGGCAAAACTGCCGGATTTGGGGCTCAGAAAATCCACGAATAATTCATCAGAAAGCAATGCATCCGAAACATGTTACTGTTTGGTGTGCATTGTGGTCTGGCAGAATAATTGAACCGTATTTCTTTGAAGATGCGGAAGGTAATGCAGTAATGGTGAATGGCGAACGTTATCGTGATATGATAACGCAGTTTTTTGTGCCTCAATGGGAAGATATTGCTCTTGACGACGTGTGGTTTCAGCATGCCATCAATTTGGAGAAGAGGATTTTCCTGTTGCCAAACATTATAATGTGATTGAAGATTTTGAAGAATCAGTGAATGAAACCAAATCCAAGTTAAATCCTTCTACTTCGGTTGATCGATCGGTGAAACAAACTGGAATACGCCGATATGAATTTGGTACATGTTCAAAAAACATCAAAGAAGCTAAGATATCTGGAGTTATTCAACATGTTTCTCGTCTTTCAAATGGAGAAACTGAAGTTACTAGTCCTTCTAAGATCCCTTTTATTGAATCCAATGTTATTTCTATCCAGATCATTTCTTCACTTCCAACTTTGAAATCAAAAGCTAAAAAGAGACAATGCAGAAATATATTCTCTCCCAAATGTTAACATCAACATCCAATAAAGCCATGTTGTAACAAGTTGAGATAAGAAAGAGATTGAGAAAGAGAAAGCAAAGAAGGCGGGCATTAGAAGCGAAAGAGAACAAAATGGAAGGAGGCAAACTAATGACAACGTCTGAAATGAAAAATACATCAGAGTGATGAAGAAACTGATGAAGACCTGGAAGATATTTCTAACTTGTGTAATGATGACCAACTATATAAAATTTGTATTATCTGCTGAGACATTAATCGCAAACACGAAATTTGGTTTAGGTGCAGTCTGTGTCTGAGATGGGTCCACTAACTTTGTTCAAGGCGGGACACCTCAGAAGGATATGTATGCGATATAAAATAATTATTTCAACTGTTCGCTTTTTTATAAGCACAATTATCCCACACCTACGTATAATTACCCACCCTTAAGGGTCTACTTTAGTGCCCGAAAAATTACCATTTCAGAAATATGCAACCCACATTACAGCACACTACAACAGACTAGGTACCAAGACGCCCTGCTGAGAGGGTCGAAGATAAAGAATAGATGTATTATTATAACAAATGTAACTTAATAGGTTTTAATATAAAATAAGTAGTGTAGTAAAGCTACACAATTTTACCCATACATACCTAATTGAAATACTTTGATGCTTGTGTAAAGTAAAAGACAAACAAATGTATTAACTTGTTTTCCTCTAAAAGTGGTTACGGCATTACCTGGCTTTCTAATCCTTCTTAGTCATTTAAAGTTAATCACCTGGTTACTTGGAAAAATGTATATAATTCGATAAAGATATGACCATATGATAAACAACTTTCTGCTCCCACCCATCTTAAAATATAAGGGGTGGGAATGTAAAAAAAAATTATAAATATGATGAATACTTGAACATAAGGTCAATTGGTTTTTACCACCGTGTGCTTTGCATGTGATTATAAGTGAATTTGCTGTGCTTTTGTTAGTTCTTGTCAATTGTGCTTGTATTTTCGGAGCGATTTTTCTTTTTTGGAAAATTTTGCTGTGCGTTAGCATTATATTCGGACTATTTTCATTAGTTATTCGTATGCGAAAGATTGCATACGTATATTAGTGTTGGTGACTGTTGTAATTTTGAAATATAATCAACAATTGGACTTCACTCCCAAAAAAGATTGACAACCGCTGCAAAACGGAAAAGTAGAAAACAGTTGATGAAACAAATTCGGATAAAAAATCGAATAGTGTCTCAACGTGATAATATTGTAGATAATCAAATTGTTTTCACTGAGACAAATTCGGCACGCGACGACAGTTTTGATTCGGATATATCAGATGAGGTTTTTATTGAAACAGAAAATTTAAACAATATTACTAATTTTACTATTGCTGGACGTAGGATTGTTGATATAAATTATCTGTTTACTGTTCTAAAAGGAATACGACATGATATGTTTGGCTGTACTTTTCAAAATGTAGAAATAATAGCGGAAAAACATTTTGGGTTTAAAAGTGTTTTTACGTATAAATGCAACATGTGTGGAATAACCGATACATTCAGTACTGAAAATGAAAATAAAAAATTTGGAGTAAATGAAGCAGCGGTGCGTGGAACTGTTGCAATAGGGGCGGGTCATTCACAATTAACAGAATTTTCCGCAGCTTTAGACATTCCTCAAATGTCTTCAGCAACGTATGCGCGCATAGAAAAAAAAAGTGCTAAAAAATACAGAGGAGTTAGCATTAAAAGAAATGCTAGCTGCAGGAAAGAAAGAACGTAAGTTGGCAATTGAAGCAGGAGAAATTGATAGCGACGGAATACCTTTCATAACTGTAACAGTGGATGGAGCTTGGTCAAAACGAAGTTACAAGTCTAATTATAACGCTCTCTCGGGCGTTGGGTGCGTAATTGGGACCAGAACTAAAAAAGTTTTGTACGTAGGAGTAAAAAATAAAATGTGCAAATTTTGTAAAAATAACTATAAAAAAAATGTTCCGTCTCATAAATGTTTTCAAAACTGGAACAGTTCTTCAACTTCTATGGAAGCAGCTATTATTCTAGATGGGTTTAGAATGTCAAATAGAAATGCATAATTTGCGATATAAAACTATTATTGGTGATGGGGATAGTAGTGTATATAAAAAAATTCAAACAGCAAAATCTTACGGACCAACATATTTTATTGAAAAAATTGAGTGTCGAAATCATGTGTTGCGAAATTTCTGTACGAAAATACGAGAAATTTCAAAAACTCCTCGATCAGATATGTGTATACGAAATTTTTTACGGCAGAATATTCTTAAATTTAGAACAGCTGTAGTTAGTGCCATAAAGTACCGCAAAAATGAAAATGTTTCTTTTCAACAAAAAATAGAAAACTTAAAAAATGATATTCTCAATGGACCTGCCCACATATTTGGAGAACATAGTAACTGTGCTAGCTATAAAATAAAATAAAACAATAACTTTGTTATATATACCACTTTATTTGTGCTAGCTATTTTTGTAGTAAAGATGGTAACAATGGTAACAATTCAAATACTATTGATTACAAACATTTCAAAAGCAGTGCTCTATATGATATATTTTTTCAGTCTTTGAATAGAGTAGCCAATTTATCCTCCAGTTTACTTTATGACGTAGACAATAACGCCGTAGAATCCTTTAATTCTGTTGTGAATAAATTCGTGGGAGGAAAAAGAATAAATTTTTCGCTGAGAGGCTCGTACCAAGGGAGATGTTTTGCGGCAGCCATAAATTATAATAATAAAGAGACATTTGTATATACATTTGTTAAGAAAACTAATGGGGATAATTTTAACGGTGTATATTTGGAAAAATTCAAAAATCTTGAACTAAATCAAGCAATAAAAAAGTAAAGCAAAAAAAATAAAATTCGAATTCAAAGTGCTGATTCGGATTACGGAGCGTGCAAAATCGTGGTACCTGACATGCCTATTCCGGAATACGAAAGCAAGAGAAAACAATTTCTTGATGAATTGTCATTATCTGATTGTCATAATATTCAAATTAGGACGGTGAATCAGAGACATAACAACGAATGGAAAAAAGAGAGACAGATAAGATTAACGGCAAGTAACTTTGGCAAGACTTGTAAAATGAGAGAAAAAACAGACACGGCTAGTACAATAAAACATATGCTGTATACTAATAGATTCAATAATAAAAAACTACCAAATTCTCTACAGTATGGCATAGATAATGAAGAAAGGGCCAAGCAAAAATTAATGGAAATTACAAATTTGAAAGTTGAGGCATGCGGTTTGTTCATTGACGAGAAGAACAAATTTTTAGGCGCCACTCCAGACAATTGGATTCGATTCTATTGTCGAAATAAAATGTCCTTATTTAGCGCGTGATAAATTAATACATGAAGCCATTAACGAAAAATTAATTAATTATTGCACCTTAGATGCAAATGATAGTAACAAAATTTTGCTAAAACCTTTTGATAATTATATGTATCAAGTGCAGGGACAACTCCACATCACCAAAAGAGAGAAATGTTATTTCGTAGTTTATACTAAACACGATTTGAAATATATAGTAATAGAACGAAATGATGATTTCTGAAATCATTATATGATTGAACATCTGGAAAAATTTTATATGAATGCAATGCTTCCAGAAATAATTGACGCGAGGTATCATAGAGATCAATCTATAAGAAGTATTATGAAAAAAGATCTCTAATTTTTTTTTATTCGAATTTTTTTTAAATACAAACTGTTTACTTATGTAAATGCAGAAATTTATTAGCTGCAAATTAGTTTGTTCACATATAAATGACTAGAAAATTCATCTTTGATGTTCAGTCTCCGATCCGCACTTAATTTTCGGTGATTATTATGGATCAAAATTCTCTTAAAACTCAATAAAAAGGTAGTTTAATTAGCCATTGAACCAGTTGCAGCATTTATTTCAATATTTACGCCGATTTATTGGTTGATAAGTTAATATTGTTATAGGTAGAAGCCTGTGGAGCCAATTTACATAATCCTTCGACCCTCTCAGCAGGACGTCTTGGTACCTACTCTGTTGCCGTGTGCTGTAATGTGGGCTGCATATTTTCAGGGACGTTGAGTATCGGGTTGCCTGTTTTTGACTTTTATTTTTATTGATAACTAAACAACTATTACATCTAGACAAAAACGGGCTGTATAGCTACCTAGATATTATAAATACCTACAACACAAACATTTCATAGCTGACCTGGTTATCTCTCAATTTGTCCGGATAGATTTTCTGTTTCTTACCGATAAAAGTCAAACCGTACAAAAATTTTAAAAAAAAAGTAAATACCTACCTAGTTTTTATTGATACATGGTCATACATACATCGAGCGGTCTTTCAACTTTTTATTTGAAGCCAAGGCCGGAAAAATACACTCATTTCAGTGTGGGATTGCAGGGTATAGCGTAGAGCCTTAATGTGTAATTTTACATTTAAAAAAACAAATTTATTTCCAAAACTGTACTCATTAGAAGTCTGTCGTTAAAGGGTGAGATAGTTAAGATGATTTTATAAATATTTATGAAATTTTGTAACAATAATACTTGTAGTTTTCGAATTACCTAGAAAATCTCTTAGTTGCGTACAATTACTCGTTCTTCCCTTATTTGTATCTCTGCAGCCTGAATATATGTATTAGCTTTATAATTATACCTTTTTGCCTTTAGAGTTTCATTTTTTTATATTTTTTCTAGAGCATTTAATTTTTTTTCTTGTCAGGGTTATTCATTATAAATGTCCCAGCCCTTACCATAGTTATTATTGCATAAACAAAAAAAAATTTGAAATAAAAGTTGTGTGGTTATAAACTAATTTTATTATAACGTTAACAAAAGTACAGTGGCGTGCCTAGTTTAGGGGTCACAAAAAATAATTGTTTTTTTTAAATGAGACACCCTGTATATTATTAAATTTTTAAAAAGATCTTTTTCTTCTGATTTCAAAAATATACCATATTATACCTCTGTCTTACACCGTTCTTAAGTTATTAAATAAAAGTTTTGTATCTACAAATGAGTTTTGGTCAACATTTAATTAAAATTACAAATAATACCTGTAAAACGAATATAACAAAGATAACTTTACAACTATAAATAAATAATAACTTATAAAAGTTGTTCGAAGTGTCCACCATTATTTTCAATACATAATTCTAAACGTCTAATTATATTTTGAATTGCATCAGAAATGGCTTGATTGTTTACATTTAGATTATTTATTTCTAATTGAATTCGGTTTTTCATGACATGAATACAGTCATTATTATTATATATTATGTCTTTTAAAAACCCCCAAAAATATGAGTCCATAGGGGATAGATCCGGACTGTTAGGAGGCCATAATATGGTTCCATTATTCCCTATCCACACTTGAAATACATTGTTCAAATGCTCTTTAACAGGTAGGACATTATGCGGAGTTGCCCCATCCTGCATCCAAATCATATCCTGAAGTTGAACGTCCGGAAAATTCTCTACAAGAATATTTTCAACTTCAGGAAGAATCATTTCCAGATAGGTAACTCCAGTTAAATTGAAATCATAAAATATGGATCCAACAATTTTGTTTCTGAAAATTCCACACCATACACTAAGAGTTTTTCTTCCTGATTTTTTTATTGGTTTTATCAATCTTTTCCTATTCTCCTTGTTTTCCCATGACCTACGATTTTTCCTATTAAAAACTCCAGCCGTAGAAAAGCATGATTCATCGGTCCAAAATATTTTAGTCACATAATCAGGATCTTCATATAACTTTTGGATCATTTGGCGGCAAAACTCTAACCTTTTCCTTTTATGAGCCTCTGCCAAAAGTTGTACGGGTAAAATTTTATATGGTTTGTAGTTTTCAACGTACGTTGTATTTTAGAGTAACTTATATTTAAATGAGCTGCTGCATTATTTATACTACATTCAGAATTTTCTAAAAAATAATATAGTGTTTAAAAAAACTTTTCAAGAATACCTATAAGAGGGCTTACCGTCGAAATAAAGCAGTACATCTAATTGATCTTCGTTGTTTGCATGAACTACTCGCCTTTTTCTATTAAAACTACCGGTATTATTTACCTGTTGGTAAATACGTCTGAACGTATTGTCTGCGGGTGTTGGACGATTTGGATACAACTCCCTGTATGCTCTTTGCGCTGCACGTTTATCTTTGTTATTTTCTATATAGCAAGTAAATATTTGAATTTTTTCTGCTACACTGTAATAAACTGTTGAACTAAACTGTTGAATGTTTCAATAAAGAAATTACATTTAATAAACATGACAGTTGTGATTTTCATAGCTTTCTTTGATGATATTAACTTTTCAATATTTATAGTAACTAGTTTAATTTACTATATTTATCCTTTAATAACATAAGAACGGTGTAAGACAGGGGTATGATATGGTATATTTTCGAAATCAGAAGAAAAAGATCTTTTCTAAAATTTAATAATATACAGGTGTCTCATTAAAAAAAACAATTATTTTTTGTGTCCCCTAAACTACGCACGCCACTGTACTTTTGTTAACGTTATAATAAAATTAGTCTATAACCGTACAACTTTTATTTCAAAAATTTTTTTTTATGCAATAATAACTATGGTAAGGGCTGGGACATTTATAATGAATAACCCTATACCATTTGAAATTTGTTTCCTGTAATGTACAAAATGAATAAATAAATAAACACAATACTATATAAAATAAAGATGTTTAAGCAACCAAATTAAATTAAATAAATTTCTCATTAATCGTATGGAATAAAATGTTTAATTCAATACAGTAAAGTAAGGCTTTTTAACGAAATAAATAGAATTTAAAATCATTCTAAAATGTCGACAGCTACCTTGTTTTACATACCTGACTACATAAATTTATATTATTACGTATACTTTTAGTAAGACAAAAACTATGTGTATATTTTTGTACAAGGTCGTTTATGTGAATCGAATATCGAATATGTTTTATTTTATTGTGGAAAATTCCCAAAGCTTGAACATTATTCTTTGAATATACACATTTAAATAAGATTGTTTTATCCTATATAATAGATTATTTAACTCATTGAGGTTTATATAAAAACGTTCAAGTAATGTATTTATAATCTACATCATTAATTTTAAACTTTATTTTAAGAAATAAAGAATATAAACTTGCCAGTACATATGACAAATGTAAAAAATGTTTAAAGATAGTAAACATTCCTTTTTAAAATGTAAAACTGGAAATATCTGGATAAGTTTATTATTTTCTTCCAAATTTTAAAATATTGAAAAAAATAATTTTGAAAATGCAACAGGTTAATAATTACTACATATATTAAATTATCCAGAAATTATAAATAAGTTATGCATTCCTATTGATCGAGTATAATTTCACCAATCTAAACAACCAGGTTGAATTATAAATAGTACCTGTTATATGACAAAAGTACCTAATTCTTTTGCCAGAATTGGTAACTGCATGATATAAATATTTATATTCATTTTATGTGTAAATACCGGAAATTTCTCGGAAATATGGGAAATTTTCACGTATAATAACGGCGGCGTAGACGCAAAAATTTAACATATATTTTAAATATATTAATATATTTATCTAAAGCAGTGCATTCGACAGTAGCGTACAGGTGGAAAAGGTGCGATTATAAATATAATAAATAATATACGTAATTAGCTGGTTTGAGTGTGTTGTTGATGTAGGCTGACGCGAAAATGTGGTGTAGTATTATATCATTAGCCCACGGGCGTACTCTCGTATTTAAAATTTGTATTTTTAAAGAGTTTTTAATTTTATTTATATAATTTGAAAACAAACGGGTGGTGATCTATAAAATACGACATACATTTTTATTTGTTCATTTTGTAGTTCAAGTTGAGTAAAGGAGTATTAATATTAACTAGGAATACATTCTCAAGGTTCTTTTCTGTAAAATTTGTTCTCTTCGAATGAAAAACATCCCTGTAGATAGAAAACATCCTTTCTACTATAGGTGCATACTGGAAATATTATTTTATTTCAGCGTATTTAGCAGTTAGATTTTGAGACATTGTCCCCATACACAATTGCCGTAATGTTATTAAATCTGGATTTCTATTAAAAACTGCGTCTAACTTTTGCCGAAGGCCACATCCGGAGTCACTTGGAATACTTTTCAAATTATATTATTAATAGCCACGTCTAATGTGGTTAATACATCATTTAATTTGAGAGTTTGATTTTCAAAATAAGTGATTAGTTTTGGCAAATTTCCAAAGTGTTTCTGAAGAAAGTACAACTAACTTTTTAAATTTGGAATTTGTTTAGTTCCTTGCACTCAGAAATACCTCGAGCATCGTCATTTAAATATGAAACTTTGTAACTATCGAAATTCTCTGCATTAAAATTAGTAGCTGCCCATCTAGTTATTACTGGAGAAAGAGGCAGTGACAAAGATAGAAGTTTTTCCCTGTAAAGGGCTACTCTCAATGGTGCTTTTCTGAAAACTTTTTTAAAAGCGGATACAAGTCTATCAACTTCCGGAAAGGTGTCTCTGATATATTCACAGTTTCTGTGAATCTGTGTGCTTGCTACACAAGCAATATGTAGCGTATTAGGATATGTTTCCTTTAATAGTCTGCCTGTTTTTAACATATATGCAGCACTGTCACTGACAAATAAAAGTATTTTTTCTTTGTACCTGTCGTCTGAATAAAGCATTTGGTGGATATTCTCGTAAATGGTTTTAGCTACTCTTTCCGCATCAAATGTATTTATAATATTTGCTGCTATTACATATGCGTTATAAGTAGAGCAGACCAATTTCCGTGCGTGCCATGTGCGCCGATGTGAGGATGATTGTATTGCATCAGAACTAATAAAAAGCATTCAGTATGTGTTTGGTACTTGCTTAGACTGCATGTAAGTGTAAGCATACGTAATAAAATGTCGTCGACACATAAATCGAGAAAACGACCGTTGTCAGACGAAGTGAATAAGTTTATTTTGGATTTCCCGAACTTAATATACTATGGCTCAAAAATTAAATGTTTCGTGTGCAATACATATCTAATGTGTTGGTCAAAAACACATTGTAAAGAACACGTAAGCAGTTCGAAGCACAATAATAACAAAATTAATCGACAACAGTTTATACATGAACTATGTGTAACTATGATTGTGTGTACACTGTCGTTTACCTTGTTAAGTAATGATTCATTTATTTCATTTTGGAATAAATACACGAATCAAACATTAACGACACGACAAGGTTACGAAGGAATTTACCATCGGTGCGTAAACAGGTTGAAAATAAAATCAAAGCCGAACTGAAAAATAAAAAACTGTGGTTATGTGTGGATGAAACAACTGACAGCAAAACACAATATGTAGTTAATTTGATGACGCGTAATATCGAACCACATCAACTAACATCTTCAATTTTATTAGCATCCAGACGACTAAACAACGTAATGCGGAAAAAATTTCAGAGGTGCTATTAGGTACTTTGGAAAAATTTAAACTTTCGAAAGACCAAGTATTAATGTTTATGACTGATGGTGCCGCAACCATGTGTTCTGTAGGCCGGTCTCTTAGAAAATATTGTCCTAACTTGTTACATATTACTTGTAGACTCCATGCTCTACATCTTGTGGCAGAACAGGTTCGTAGATGTTATCCAGAGGTAGATGCTTTAATATCGAGTACAAAGGCAGTATTCCTGAAATCTTCAAAACGTATTCGGAAATTTCACGAATTGTGTCCCCATACTCCTGAGCCACCACAGCCGATTCTGACACGTTGGGGTACATGGTTACGGGCGGGGTTTTACTATCATGAACATTTTGAAAAAATTAAGGACGTGGTTTTATCATTCGATCCGAAAGAAAGTACAGCTATCAATACAAGCCAGAAAAAAATTCAAGATGCCCAGATTAAAATGGATTTACAAAGTATTCGTGAGAATTACTTGGCACTAGAAGAAGCAATAACAAAATTAGAAAATTCATCGCTGTCGTTAGAGGAATCACTGCAAATCGTTAAAGATGTTCACGCACAACTATGTGCTGTAGAAGACGCAAAAAGTGAAAGTGTTCTAATAAATTTGAAAGTGTTTTAGACAGAAATGCAGATTTTGACACCTTAACACGTATTTGTGAAGGCACGTCTACAGATGCGTTAAGTTGCCTAAAAAAGTGTTTTGATTATGCGAATATAACATCACCAGATGTAGAACGCTCGTTTAATATCGAATATAAACATATTTTTTCCTCACGGCGGACATGTTTTTCAGAAATAACCTTAGAAACGCACCTGATGTTTAAAATATACAATCGAGTTTCTCCAGTTTGTCAATCCTTGGAAGACGCTTAAAACGGTAAGTGTTTTTTTAAATCCTCTGTCGTGCACACAATCACTGATTTCATACATTTTCCATTTTATTTATAGGTACATACAACGCTGCTATAATATGTACTATTCTTATTTTTCGTGTGTTTATGCATATTACTTTAATAGCAGAAAACCAAATGTATATTTAATTATTTCTGATAGAATAAATGTCTCTACTTTTATACTTATATCGGTAACAAGCTCATGTTGCGTCCCCATTCTATCGCA
Organism: Melolontha melolontha; assembly: GCA_935421215.2. Taxonomy (NCBI): domain Eukaryota; kingdom Metazoa; phylum Arthropoda; class Insecta; order Coleoptera; family Scarabaeidae; genus Melolontha; species Melolontha melolontha. The sequence goes on from OW285238.1 coordinate 172,453,293, forward strand.
TATTCTAATATATTACGAATTACACTCCCACACCGGCGCTCATAGCGCGCACGGAAATTGGTCTGCTCTAGTTATAAGGAATAGTTGGATGTAGTACACCAGCTACAATATTTACCACAAGCGTCCTATTATATCGACAGTTTCGTCAGCACTTATCCATAGGTACTGATTTGAAAGATGGCTTCTAATGCGTTCTACTGCTTTCGTGTAGCACTTAGAAACATAATATTTGCGATATTTTACAGACTTTGCAATAAATTTCGGAATCATTGGCAATGGACATACAATTAGTTTGACCTTTAATCCAACTCGCCATTGTTTCGCAATGCCATTCTCGACGTTGTTCCATATCATATCTGAAAAAGTAACTTAAACAATGTTCTAGATCTAAATAAACGAAAATTAAGAATGTATGCCTATGTAAACTTAACGAAATTCACTGGGCCTTTACGTCAAGATAATTGGGAGAGGTAGATTCGATGAAACAATATTAAACAGGATCTATTACAAAAATTGCGAAGTATGTAATTAACAGTTAAAACAATGAAATCTTACGAAATATAAACTAATAAATAAAATAAATTAGAAAAACTCCTCCCGCTTCTATCTACTCCCATGAAGAAAGGAATTTATCTGTAATATTGAAGTAATTGCGTCGCAATTCAACAACAAAAAGCAGATGTGCTGTTAACCGAATGAATAGTGCCATTCAATAACTGCGTGTTGTACTTAGCGATGTTACAGACTATTTATATAGTCAATTTTAGTCAAAGTTATTGTTTTATTTTATTTTATTTATATAGTCCATCGTAATTTCGACCTGATGCGTCCGGTCTCTAGTAATTATAGACCCACCCATCAATATTTTGCTAAAATAATCGACCATATTCTCTGTAAAAGAATCTTTGCCGCTGTAAAACCTTATTTATCAATTCATCAACAGTTTCATAGCAGGGATGTTCACGATCTGGGCAGTAATGAATGTGGAGGCTAAAGTAGTAATGAACCATTAATTTAAACGCTCTAAGAGATTTGTGAGACAATCTTGAATACGAGTTGTTTGACAATTTAATTTTGAGCAAGTAAAATTCAAGCAAGAAGTCATCGCAAAGGCGAATTTGTTATTAAAGGATTTCTAATAATGTTAGTTATTTTGATCAATGCAAAATTAACTTCAAATACATTGAAGAACTAAGAAAAATATAACTAATTATATTAGATATTAATTAAAAATTAATAATAATAATATTATTATTATTTAATACTTAAAGGATTGAAATAAAATTTTTCTAGATTCGTAACAAAATTGTCTCACTAAAACCGGCAAGTTTGTGAATCAAATATTGTATTATAGTATTTACTATGTCAACATATTTATCTCATCATCAACGCAATTCACATAACAATGATGATGATAACAATATTCCCAAAATTATGAATAAGTTTGAAGCAAATAATTTGTTTCATTCCTGGACGCATTCAATGTAACAATCGATCAACTGATTCGTTAACAAATATCCTAAAACCGAGCCGCCACTGTCTAATATTCCATTTTATCTTCTAATTTTCATTGAATGTAATCCAAAACCAAGATATGTATCTAATATATGTGTCAGCCTTACATCGCACCTTTAATGACGCCTACAAATTGATTTAAAAAAGATATGATATGACACTTCGGAATGCAACAATTCCAAATAAAATTATTGACGTTGGCGATGGAAAATTTTACTTTTCGCAATTAAGTTTATTACCCAGTTGTAAAATATGCGAATTAAAGGAAATAATGAAAGAGGTATTATTGACACTCGTTACTAGAATGCAGAATGGAAAACTACCGGTTTGACTCAATATGCAATCTCGTGATGATTAAAGGAATGAGTCAGATTTTCGTAAGTTTGTTTTATATTATGAATAGACGCTGCAAATGTGCGTGTAATACACCTGCGTACGACGGTGAAACATAAGCTCTTGGATTTTAAAATAGAAAAAATGTCGGAAAGAGCGAATTAATTATTGGGTTATATGCGAGAGTATGTATATGTGAGAGTATAATAGAATTGTACGTAGCTCTGTGCATTCAAGTTTATATTGTTTTCCTACGTTCCGTAAAATTTATTAATATTTAACGCTTAATCTTGTAAATATTGGAATATTAATAGTAAAGGTGGGCCATCGGCTGGTTTCTTTGTTAAATTATCACAGGCCTGCATAAAATTTGTGATGACGTGATTTTTGTTTGTTAAGCTCAGTTTTTATATAGCAATAACTAATTAAAATACAGTTGGTCTCTACCAACCACAGATTTTTTTTTGCACAAAAGAAAAAGAAAAAAATATAAAAAAAATCTTATAATAGGCGTTTTAATACATTTTAAAATGAATGTACTACTTCAAATTCTAGGTATTAACCCAAAAATGATTTTCTGTTGTGGTTTTAAAGAAATTTGTTAAATAGGCTCGCTCTCATTACCTGATGTAAATCTTTTATTACATGTATTAATTTTGGACAAGATTTCCGGGAATTTTTACCTGCTAAATCCTATTTATTATGCTTTCACTTTATTAGTACTGCGAAGAAGGATTTCAAGTTTATCACTCCAAACAAAATGTATATTTTAATGTCATTTACTTCATTATAGCTCTGAGTGTCGATCAGTAAAAAACAAGTAAAATTAATTTGTCTTTAATGTTGTGCGTGGTATTTGATAAATAAACATTGCTTAAAAATATGTCTAGCCGGTGTTGCAAAAACAAACCAGATGATTTCTGTTATATTTGTGGATATTTCGTCTTGAAAAAGTTTAAGAGACCAATTGGTGAATTTGTGAAAAATGCATATTATACTTATTTCAAAATCAAATTAGGAGATCAAGATAAAGATTGGGCACCGCACGTTGTTTGTAAGGTATGTGAAGAAGGTTAAGACATTGGACCAAAGGGAATAGAAAAAGCCTTCCTTTTGGAATACCGATTGTTTGGAGAGAACCGCAAAATCATCATGAAGATTGCTACTTTTATCTTTGTGATATTAAGGGGCATAATAGAAAAACTTGAAACATATTTTGTACCCAAACAATATTAAATCAACTATCAGACCAGTTCCTCACAGTGATCATGTACCTATACCTATACCCCCCAAAGTACTACAAGAAGATATTGAAACTTCTTCAACTTCCGGCTCCGTACAGATGGATAGTGATTTTGAATCATCAACCTCAGGTCAAAACCAACCTCAGCTATTTTCACAAGCCGAACTGAATGATTTAGTAAGAGATTTGGGACTTTCAAAAGATCTTTCTGAAGTACTGGGGTCTAGGTTGAAACAAAAAAATTTACTTGCCCCAGAAACTACCTTCTCTTGGTATAGAAATCGTGAGGCTGGATTTGTAAAATATTTTGCACAAAACGGACCACTCGTGTACTGCCAAGCAATTGCTGATCTACTTACTTTCCTCGGAGCTCCTGAGTACACACCTTCTGACTGGAGACTTTTCATCGACTCTTCAAAAAGGAGCCTTAAAGCTGTTCTTTTACATAATGGCAATGTTTTTGCTTCTGTTCCGGTCGGCCATTCTGTTCATTTAAAGGAAAACTATGAAAATTTACAGGAATTACTTTTAAGAATACAATATGAAAATCACAACTGGGAAGTGTGTGGAGATTTAAAAATTTTAGGCCTTCTCTTGGGTCAGCAGTCTGGATATACTAAATTTCCATGTTTCCTGTGCGAGTGGGATAGCAGAAATCGAGAACAGCATTGGATAAAAAGAGACTGGACACAAAGGGTGACTTTAACACCTGGAACCAAAAATGTAATTCGCGAAAGTCTTCTTATTGACCCTCAAAAAGTGTTACTTCCACCGCTTCACATAAAACTTGGACTTATGAAACAATTTGTTAAGGCATTAAACAAAGAAGGAAATTGTTTTAAATATTTCTGTAAAACATTTCCGACTCTGTCAGAGGCAAAATTAAAGGAGGGAATCTTTGCAGGCCCGCAGATTAGGAGCTTGGTGAAAGATCAAGAATTTGAAAAGGTGATGGAAGATAAGGAAAAACATGCATGGCATGCTTTTAACGAAGTTGTATATAAATTTCTAGGAAATTATAAAGACACAAACTATGTTGAGATCGTTGAAAATATGCTGGAAAAATTTATTATTCTTGGTTGTAATGTGAGCGTAAAAATTCACTTTTTACATTCCCATTTTGACTATTTCCCAGAAAACCTTGGGGACGTGAGTGAAGAGCAAGGAGAAAGATTTCACCAGGATATTAAAGAGATGGAAAAAAGATACCAAGGGCGCTGGGACACAAAAATGATGGCCGATTACTGTTGGACATTGAGAAGAGATCTTCCTTTAGCTGAATATGACAGAAAAACAACCAAACGAAGCTTTTCTGAAACACGAAAACGTTTTTTTAAGAAGCATAAGGAATAAATAACTATTTCTAATAGTTTCTATGTGTATATTTTTGTATTTTTTTTAATATAATATAAAACTAGCTTATAAATGAAATAAATCGTGTTTTTTCTATATTTTTTGATTTTACTGGTTTGAAAAATAACCTTATGTGATACAAAAAAAAATAAAAGCAGATTAGAAATCAGCGCTACCCAATTACTAGAAAACAGTTAAAAATTTTAAATCAACTTTCAAAGTGTTGAAAAATGCAGGCCTGTGTTATTATAAAATAAACATTAAATATCTGTTCTTAATGCAATTTAACGCATTTCCTGACGATTCGAACTTCAGTCCCTTAATAGCTCAAGGCTCTTAACCCTTGAGCTATTAAGGGACTAAAGTTAGAATCGTCAGGAAACGCCTTAAATTGCATTAAGAACATAAGGGCGATTTTTTTTTCTCCGGTAAAAGATTCGAATAATTAGTAGCGTCGTAGATGTAGAAAGCATTTATTTCATTCACATCACTTCGCGAAAATGTTATTGATTTGCACAAATTTGACAACTACGGGCACAATATAATATCTGTTCTTAATGCAATTTAGGGCTTTTCCTGACTATTCGAACTTCAGTCCCTTAATAGCTCAAGGGTTAAGTGTTCAGTAGTTTTTTAATGCACGATGCTTTACTAAAATCAGTAAACTTTTCGATTAGTTCTTCTTCCTAATAATTTAGGCATTATGTCTGTATATTCCGACTTAGTTTTCATTTGATGTTGATACCCATGAGTCTTTGCAGCATTTAGGAGGTTTGCCTAAAGGTAGTCTTATTCCAGGGCTTCCATTCCGCGCGATTTTTGCTACTCTGCCATCTTTAATTCATCTACCGTCAACTTAATACCATTTTACCTAGACAATCATTCCAGTTATGCCGTTATAATGGATTCTACTTCAATACTTCGCCGTATCCTCAGGCATTCTATAGGGTTCGAACCTAGGTCCGCTACTGTTGAACACAAGAGTTTGACTTTTATATTTTGCGTATAGAGCTGGAATAAAACAGTAGATGGCTTTAAAAGACTTTATCGTTTTTCGAAATATTTTCCACGAAGATTTATGCACTTTTGCATACACTCAAACCAACTTTGGAAGCAGTTATTTCACTCGTTTGTTGGTATAGTCCAAATTGCGTTTTTGAAGGCATCGACTGCTCCTTCTGAGGACTAGATCTTTGATCACGCAGTCCGTCTTTGATTTTCGGAAAGTTAAGAAATCGTTGAAACTTAGGTCGGAACTGTACGAAAGATGGGTTTAAAAATTCGACGTTTTGTTGTATTAAAAATCGAGTTATGTGCGAACTTGCATTGTCTTGGTGGAGGATAATTCATTGTTGTGGGTTGGTTTCTCGGAGCTCAGCGCCGACTTGCGGCAAACAAATGGTTGTGTAGCAATCGGCAGTAACAGTTCTTTAATCTTTTGGTGAAATTGTTGCTACATGGGCTGCTTTCGAGACAAATGTCACGATCATCTTTTTGGAGACTCTTCAAGAACGGATGCCTTTTCTCGGCTTTTCTTCACCTTGGAACACCCAAACAGACGACTGGCGTTTATTTTCTGGCACGCATGAGTAAATCCAAGATTCAGCAGCGCTCACAAAGTTGTAGATGTTTTTACAGTTTCCTGAGTTGATGTGGTATAAAGTTCTTTGACACCAATTCACCCTGTTTCCTGAAATTTTTTTTTTTAAAGTTTCAGAAATTTTTTCTGTCTTGTATTGATAGCTGCACTTTCTTTCGGGTCGAATGATAAAACCACGTCCTTAATTTTTAAAATGTTCATGATAGTAAAACCCCGCCCGTAACCATGTACCCCAACGTGTCAGAATCGGCTGTGGTGGCTCAGGGGTATGGGGACACAATTCGTGAAATTTCCGAATACGTTCTGGAGATTTCAGGAATACTGCCTTTGTACTCGATATTAAAGCATTTACCTCTGGATAACATCTACGAACCTGTTCTGCCACAAGGTGTAGAGCATGGAGTTTACAAGTAATATGTAACAAGTTAGGACAATATTTTCTAAGAGACCGGCCTACAGAACACATGGTTGCGGCACCATGGGTCATAAACATAAATACTTGGTCTTTCGAAAGTTTAAATTTTTCCAAAGTATCTAATAGCACCTCTGAAATTTTTTCGGCATTACATTGTTCTAGTCGTCTGGATGCTAATAAAATTGAAGACGTTGGTTGATGTGGTTTCATATTACGCGCCATCACATTAACTACAAATTGTTTTTCGCCGTCAGTTGTTTCGTCCACACATAACCACGGTTTTTTATTTTTCAGTTCGGCTTTGATTTTATTTTCAACCTGTTTACGCACCGATGGTAAATTCTTTCGTAACGTTGTCGTGCTCGGTAATGTTTGATTCGCGTATTTATTTCAAAATGAAATAAATGAATCATTACTTAACAAGGTAAACGTTAGTGTACACACAATCATAGTTACATATAGTTCATGTATAAACTGTTGTCGATTAATTTTGTTATTATTGTGCTTCGAACTGCTTACGTGTTCTTTACAATGTGTTTTTGACCAACACATTAGATATGTATTGTACACTAAACATTTAATTTTTGAGCCATCGTATATTAAGTCTGGGAAATCCATAATAAACTTATTCACTTCATCTGACAACGGTCGTTTTCTCGATTTATGTGTCGACGACATTTTATTACGTATGCTTACACTTACATGCAGTCTAAGCAAGTACCAAACACGTACTGAATGCTTTTAATTAGTTCTGATGCAATACAATCATCCTCACATCGGTGCACATGGCGCGCACGTAAATTGGTCTGCTCTATTCATGACTATTAATTCTTATTTCTATATGCAAATGTCGCAAATGATGCGATAATTACTACAATTTGACAAAGTGACTCCGGATGTGGCCTTCGGCAAAAGTTAGACGCAGTTTTTGATAGAAATCCAGATTTAATAACATTGCGGCAATTGTGTATCGGGACAATGCTTCAAAATCTAACTGCTAAATACGCTGAAATAAAAGAATATTTCCAGATTTCCAGTATGCACCTATAACCAGTTTCGATGTAGATAGGACGTTTTCTATCCACAAGGATGTATTTCATTCAATGAAAACAAATTTTACAGAAGAGAACCTTGAGAAAATATTGGTAGTTAGTATTAATACTCCTTTACTCAACTTGAACTACAAAATGAACAAATAAAAATGGATTTCGTATTTTATAGATCGCAACCCGTTTGTTTTCCAATTATATAAATACAATTAAAAACTTTAAAAATATAAATTTTTAATAGTACGCCCGTGGGCGATGACTCATCGGTCCCTAGTTATTAACTGCCGTCATTTTAAGTGGACCTGTATTTACACAAAAAACCAAACCTAATTTAATTTATTTTTAATATTCACATTGTACAAATTCTTATATCAATCGCTGTCTGTCATTAATGTTATTTCCATTACTTTACAAAGTTTTAGCAGTTAATTTCTATGCCAAGATTAAAAAGATAGTGATGCCAATTTTTGAACGACGTAAGCGAACCAACGGCGCCACTTATATTTTGTTACTGTACATTTTGTATAAATAACAATGAGTATAGTAACTTATACATATGATCGAATTGTGCAATACCGCACGTATAACGTTGAGAATTCAACCAAATAAATATTGATACTGTAAAGGTTTTGAAATTTGGTAAAAAAATATTTTGAACTAGTGGATATTGTTTACGTTTTATATTATAAGTATAAACATCTTTAATGCGATATCTTCTTTACGATAACTTCTTAAAAACAGATTCTAAATAATTGATCTAAATGTGTAAATATTGAGAGTGATTTAAATTTTCAATGAAATACTTACAAGAGCGGATTGATATAGCGGCTGTCCTTAAAATAAAAAGACATCATATGAAAAATGGAAAGAAGTAATTATATAGAATATAGAATCCAAAATATTTTCCCAAAATTTCGTTTCATAAGCGAGAAAAAGAAATGATAAAGATATTTAAAAATTTTTGTCACGTCGCTGTGCGAATATACCATAAATACTATCCAAGACAATATTTTATAGTTGACGGACAATAACAAAAAAAAGTTTTGTTATTGCCGATCTCGCTTTAAATATTTAGCAACTGACTTTTCTCGAGTACTTAGTATACATAACGGGTGTTCAGAAACATTCGAAGTCAAAGTAGTCCTTGAAAATATGAAGTCATGTCTGAGATAGATTGATTTTTGACAGACAACAGTTGACATTTAATAATTATTACAAATCAGATACTTAAGTAAAGATATACGATTTTTTGTTCAGAGCCCACTTGACTTCGAATGTTTCTGAACACCCGTTACAAAGCAGTCTAAAACAATGTTATTTCTTCAAGAAATTTTATAAATATAAACATTGCAGCGCGCAAATTTTATAGCCATTATTTTTATACACTATGAATCCATATTAATATTTTCTACTTCTCGTAACAAAAAAAAACATTCGCGTAATGTACAGCGTATTAGACGCGAGGCACCCTTTGATCGGACTCGTGACAATTATTCACGTGTGTCTCCACGCTGAAGGCGGACATTTCGAACATTTCATTTGAGCTTTCCACATGTTTCACCTATTTACAAATTGGTTCTTTTCAGTAACAACCAACACTTGCTACATTAAGAAAGTTTACAGCTGATATACTCGTACGTATGGTATTGAGGTTATTGAACCCTAAATAAAATAATGTGCCGCCTATGGATGAGAATGTCTCTATAAAAACCTCTATGTACTTTACACGTAAACATAACGCTGAAATGTTTAGTTTTATAAAAATTCTGAAGGATAACATTGTTTAAACGGCTGTCGATGTTATCCTTTAGAATTTTTATAAACATATTAAATTTAAAAATCAAGAAAATTCTTTCGATCAAGTATTTATAGAATATGTACTGATTTACAAGATTTCAAGAATCACATTAATTGCATAGTCCTTATAGTATTAAAATAATTAGATAAAGGCCATTTCCATTACAAAAATTAAAAGAATCGCATCACTTAATTAGTCCGTACTGGTATTAGAAGATATTGGGTATAATTACTAGAGAACGGACACGATTACCACATTTAATATTATTTATATAATTGGAAAACGAACGGGTGGTGATCTATAAAATTACGAAATACATATTTATTTGTTGAAAAGTTGTATTTATAAAGTTTTTAATTTTATTTATATAATTGGAAAACATACGAGTGGTGATCTTATCTATCTAAAATTACGAAATACATATTTATTACTTAATTTTATTTATATAATTGGAAAACAAACGGGTGGTGATCTATAAAATTACAAAATACATATGTATTTGTTGAAAAGTTGTATTTTTAAAGTTTTAATTTTATTTCTATAATTGGAACATTTCTATTTGTTCATTTTGTCGTTCAAGTTGAGTAAAGGAGTATTAATATTGACTAGCAATAGTTTCTCAAGGTTTTCTTCTGTCAATTTTGTTCTCTTTGAATTAAGTACATCCTTATAAATAGAAAACGTCCTTTCTACAGCGCAACTGGTTATAGGTGCATACTGGAAATATTCTTTTATTTATTCATATTTAGCCGTTAGATTTTGTGGAATTGTCTCCATACATAATTGCTGCAATGTAATTAAATCTGGATTTCTATTAAGAATTGCTTCAAACTTTTGCCGAAGGCCACATCCGAAGTCACTTGGAATACTTTTAAAATTATTAACAGCCACATCTAATGTGGTTAATCCGTCATTTAATTTGAGATTTCGATTTTCAAAATAAGTGATTAGTTTTGGCAATTTTCCAAAATGTTCGTGAAGAAAGTACAACTGATTTTTTAAATTTGGGATTTGTGTGAGCTCCTTGCACTCACCAATACTTCTAGCATCCTTCTTTAGCAGTGTTACGAAATGTTTTAGACTATCGAAATTCTCAGCATAATAACTAGTAGCTTCCAGCCATGTTCCCCATCTAGTTATTACTGGAGTGGGAGGCAGTGACAGAGATAGAAATTTTTCCCTGAAAAGAGCTACTCTCAATGGTGCTTTTCTGAAAACTTTTTTAAAAGCTGATACAAGTCTATCAACTTCCGGAAAAGTGTCTCTGATATATTCACAGATTCTGTGGAGAGCATGTGCTACACAAGTAATATGCAGCATATTATGATATGTTTTCTTCAATAGTCTGCCTGTTTTTAACATATACGCAGCACTATCACTGACAAATAAAAGTATTTTTTCTTTGTACATGGCGTCCGAATGAAGCATTTTTTGCATATTCTCCTTAATGGTTTCAGCAACTGTTTCCGCATCAACTCTATTTATAACACTTGTTGCTATTACATATGAGTTATAGGGATGTAGTAGGTAGTAGATAGTTGGATGTAGTACACCAGCTACAACATTTACCACACAGCGTCCTAACATATCCACCGTTTCGTCGGCGCTTATCCATATGTATTGATTTAAAAGATGGCTTCTAATGCGTTCTACTGTTCTCGTATAGCACCTAGAAACATAATATTTGCGTAAAGTTGATTCATCGGGAACATTTCGACCAGTATATTTTTTTCAGAAATGTCTTCAAAATTGGATTGTTCAATTTAAATAATGGAATATTAGCTCCCATAAAAGTTTCACAGAGTTCTTCGTTAAAATTGTCAGATTCCAACGGGTTCAATTTTTTTCCGTGCTTTAACGATCCTACGTGACGTTTTACGGTTGATTTATTGCAATTTTTCAATAACGTTTCACACATTTCACAATAAATTTCGGAATCACTGGCAATGAAAAGTAAGAATATTCTAGATCCAAATAAACGAAATGAAATAACGAAATTTTATGCACACTTACGTGAAAATAATTGGAAGATATTGCTTAAATGAAAAGAAAAGGAATGTACGTGCTATTTCTCTTACGAAATACGATAAACTTATTTATTTTATCTACGTACACGACACCACTGAAAACACTATATTCTCCGAATACAATAGCTGGGTTGTCCATTGTTATCGCTGCGAGACCAGGTAGCCGAGTAAGTAAAACAAATACTTCATTGAATTACGCCGGGATGTACTGAGCGACGTTATACACAATTCCAATTGCCGATTGCGTTTTATGGAAATTGCATCCGTTCTCTAATAATTACATAGATATATACCCTCTAATCCGAATGAGCACATTCCTAACGGAATTCAGCATGGAATTAAGGGACCTTTTCTATCTGTCATATTTTAACACCTGACTATAACGGAATTCGTCCACAAATGTCTATATTATCATCAATTTATAACATTTTGTAATTAAATTAACAAAATAAAAGCTTTCAAATATAGTTTAACAAACTAACTCTTTACATACAGTTATGGCGGCATGTAAACGTAATCAATAACGTACAATTGGACTTAATGCGTTTCCTTTATAAGAAACTATGAAAACTTGTTAATTTGTGTTGTTTGGGATGTGTTGGCGAATTATGTATAGTTATGTCCACATGGAATTCTTTATGGTAAATGTCCAACTTAAATTTATTGTTGATTTTTTTAATAGTTAGTTCCAAAAAATTAATGCTATTGTTTACTTCGGGTTCCATGGTAAATACAATATTTTTGTGAATAGAATTGACAAATTCCAGTAGCAAGTTTAAATGTCTTTATGTTCCGGTGAAATAAAGTGCGATATCATCTACGGACGCATCTAATAAAGACATAATTTTCGTTTCAATACTAAATGTTTTTTGTATTTATTTTTAACAGGGTAATAGTTACTTGCGGTGTTGAAAGATAAAATATCTGTCAAGTAAGTCTAGTTTTGTGTACATTTTTCCCGTTTATTTTGATTGTTTAAAAACGATTCCTTTCAGAACTACATTGTGTTTATTATCCCGTTACGTCATTTGACCAAATGACCAGTCTACTTTAATCCTATAGGTAAATTCCCCACCGTCCGTAAGGATTCACGTTAATACCATAGGTATTCTCACCACTAGTTTTAATACGTAATTTTTCATTAAATTTTCTAATGAAGGAAGAATGAATTTATTACTGAGTGCCTTTTCAGAATCTATTATAAAAGTTTAACAAATTATAATTTTGCAAACATTCAACACTAATAAATGAAATTTGAGAATTTATTGAGGATAATAATAAAAAGAAGTAGTGATAGTAATATATATATGTATATATTTTTTGGCTAAAAATACAAAAATAACGAAAAACATCATATGGAATTCAAAACACAAAAATAAAAAGTAACACGTTACATAGCATGCACCACAGTAAACAGTAAACATTTATATACATACACTATATACATATAAAAATAAATCACTAAAAAGTTATAGAAAGTATTAGGTATATACATATTATATATAAAAAAAGCAAAATTAATTGGGTAACGAAGAATGACAAACACATTTTATGAACTCTAGCCTAGACAAATGACCTGATTTTCATCGATTTATACAATTTTCCAAATATTTTAATTTGTTTTTCACTTGCCTATCCTTTATTTTATTAGGAATATGTAAACTTTGTATTTTGATGTCAGTGTCAACTTGGAATTCTTTCAATTTTTCGATAAACACATATGTAGACAGATGCGTACTATAAAAAGATGCATTAAATCTGGAATAGAACGACTCGCACGCATTTGTAGTGCGAGTATTCGAGGCAACTTCTTCCGCCCATATATTCGTAGGAAATGTAGCATTTTCCTCTATATACGTTTCTAACAAATAATCGGCGTATTTATCTAACAGGCTATTGCCTGGTTTATAAGCCATCAAATCGAAAACAAAGCAGTTCGCAACATGTTCTGGTTGTAGATAAGTCATACCAAAGGTAAGTTTCAGCCAATTTCCTATTTCTGAATTATTTTTATAATGTTCACTTAATCCAAGGAACTGAATTCTTCTGTACCATGCTTGGTGTAGGTGAAATCTACAGCCACTGATTTTTACACTGGGCCAAACATGGATTATTGCGGTATGTATTGCTTTTTCAAAATCAACATAGATCTCGCTAGGTTCGAAAAATGAATTAAATGATTCAAAAATGTTAGATTTCAACAACAAAAAAAGTGTTTTATATGTGGTCGAACTTTTGTTTGGCAACAAGCAATACAGTAGTGGGACATAGTGTCCATTCTGAAGTCCATGGATAGTAAAAAATTGTAGAAAGTATTTCGTACAATATGAGAATGTGCCGTCCATATACAAAGTATTCATTTTAGACAAGGCACGAATATTGGCTTCACATGTAAATACGATAATGTTATGTTCTGCACTATTTATAAACAAAAAGTTTTCACCTTTCGCAGTTTTAATTTTAGGAGAATATAGATTTACAACTTCATGCACTTCGTTTATATTTGCAGGTAGGCGACTAGGAAATATTTTCCGACGGCAGTTATACATATTTCTGCGTACATAATTGACATCATTGGTTATAACAGACTCTAGCATATTGGCACTAAGGACTCTTCGAATAATCTTTGAAGGTTTTTCCAATAAATTTTCTTCTGCTTTTCGATTGCACAAATTTGTAAGCACTTTCCTGTTTGTTTTTTGCTCATCTACTTCATGGTTATGAACTATATCACTCCTCGATATTGTAAGCTCAGGACCAACAGTAAATACTTTAGCATTACACTTTCTTCTTTGGACACATCTCCAGAAAACTTCTCCGCTTTTCAATTCTATTCCTTTAAAATACGTAAAATTCTCAAAGAGAACTAAATCTTTACCCCGTATACTTTTTACTAAAGTAGCTGACATCTTATAAATCGAATACTTATATTAAATTATTATCACAATAAACAACACCAATTGTAAGTACTAACCTCTTCTGTTGAGCAAAAGAAACTAACTTGTGAAACCGTAATAACTTTGCAAGAACATCAACATTAAATAGACATTATAGTATATTTTTAAACTAAGAGGAGTAAATGGAAAAGCCACATTTACACTGTAAAAGTTACCAAATCAATGACATTTTGAATGTTTTTTTAAATTTTCGTATTTTATTAGTTTTTCTTTATTCGTTGAGCTCAAAGGCAACATTTAATTTAGCGTTATTTCCCGCTTAATTTTGAATATAAACTCTACATCAATAAAGTCACAACGTAATTAAACATTTATTAAAAATTATTTACATTAAACACAAAAATAACATAAATAAAGGATTTAAAGAAATCAAAGGCTCCGTTAACTACTTGTTACTTGCAAAAATTAAACAAAATAATCTATTCTAAATCTGAACTGTCTGAGAAAGTGTCACTGTCACTATCAGCACCAATAGAAATAATAAACGGTTCGATTAGATCATCTACGATGCCATCTAGTGTGGCCATTTTTATTTCTTCCTTAATTATATGCTCAACACAACTTTTCCAATTAACATTTTGAACATTTTCGATAGCTTGCAATAACAGCCCCCTCACTTCTGTCAATTTAAATGTGATGTTCTTCGATGCTACTTCATTCTTTATTTTTGCCCATATCAACTCTATTGGATTGAGTTCACAGTGGTACGGTGGCAACCTTAATAGAACTTTATTATTACGTTTTGCCATTTCATCAATCACATACAAATTATATTGTTCTTTATTTATTTTGATTAAATTCAGAAGTTCATCTCGTACCATCTCTTCTCTGAATTCAATCTGGTTATTTCGCAACCACTCTTGCAACTCTTTTTTCTTTGATCCTGCTGTAGGAATTTTCTCCATTCTACGGCTGTGGTAAGGCGCGTTGCCCATGACGATAACAGCGTTGTCAGGTAATTTTGATAACACATTATTAAACCATGTCTCAAAAACGGCTGCATTCATTTCTTCATGATAATCTCCTGTTTTCTTACCTTCGAAAAGCAATAACCCTCCATCAACAAAGCCATGTTCGGATCCAATATGTAACACAATAAGCCTCCTCCCTTTTCCTGACGGGTTTTTTAGTCCTGTAGATAGCCCTTCGATGAATGTTTGACGCCGATCTCTTATACTGTTATCTATCCATACTTTTTCTTTTGTATGACCTTCATTAACCCACGTCTCATCTAAATAATAAATTGGTCTACCTTCTCTCCTAAATTCCTTCATTTTAAGTAAGTATTTTCTTCTCCATGTAATGATATCATCCCGTTCGATAAGAATACTTTTACGGTTTCTTTTCACGTACTTGAAGTTAATTTGCTTCATAAATTTGTACAATGACGAACGGGACATTTGTGGTAAATCTGGACGTTTCTTTGTTTCCATCAAAATTTTGTCCAACGTAGGTAATTCGTTTTTATAAAAGAAAGCATGCACTATTTGCCGCACAGACTGTTTAACTACTTCATCGTATGCAGCAACATTACCAGGTCGTCCATTATACTCTTTTATGGTGCGATATACTGTCGATTGTGCAACGCCTAAAAGCAGAACATTATCAAATTGGTTACATTATTCAATCCATGAAAACTTACCCACGGTGTTACTAATTTTAGAAACAATAACAGTTTTTTTAAGATTCGGTTCATCAGTTCGCAGCTGTTTATACATATTTAAAACACATTGCTTTTCAGCAACAGATAAATGCCCTATATCTAAACGTTTGCGTTTTTTCGGAGGTGAAAATGATGCTGAACTTGTTGCAACAGTATCCATATTTATATGAATATTGAATAATTATCGATAACTACAGAAGGGTATCTTAAAGGTTTCGAAAATTCTAAAAAGAACGGATTTATTTACGTTAATACAACAATACAACTGAATAGAACAACGGGAACACAACAGAAAACGAAATTTGACAAGCGTTTGACATCGATAGGTCAACACGCAATTTTTGCATAACGTAATCCTACCTCTAAAGCAACCAATCACGCATAGTAATTTTGGCGCGATTAATTTAAAACACTCCTCTTAGTTTAAAAATAGACTATAGTTAATATTAGTACTGGAAATTCCCAAATTACGGTATATATTGCTTTTATTACCTGAACTCTGTTAGTGGTGAAAATACCTGCCGGATTATGAGATTATTCTATCGATGCAGGTAGAGGGTAACATTTGGTGGTGAGATTACCTCCGCCGGTCATTTGGATATAATGCCGAAAGGTTTCTGTAAGCAGTCGAAGCAATTAATTGCTTCATTATTTACAATTTTATAGTTGTATATCTTGTCGGCAACATATATAGAACATGTCGTCATGGATCTAGTATGACGTAAACTTGTATATAACACGTTTTCTTTATACATAGATTAATTAATTATGCACTATTTAAAGAAAATTATGAAAAATAACTAAATCTAATCAAACAAATAGATTATCGTCCTTTATTTGTCCCGTTAAAAGGAAGATGATACTAGAGTTCCTGGGTTCCCTCATCATTCTCGTAATATTTATAGCGATCCAGCTTGTATTGTCAACTCTTGTGCCACAACTTTCTCTAAAGATTTCATCCATCACCTTTATGTTTATTATCTATTTCACCAGATGAGATAATTCATTGCATTAAGTGCTTGAAGAACAGGTGATATTATTGGTGATGTTACTTAAATCACTTATTTTTAAAAAAGGGCCATGTTTTTAGCAATTATAAACTTGTTGCCGCTATGTCTACTTTTGCGAAACCATTTCTTATGCACTAGACTACATCTTTCTATTGCCCAACACGGATTTATGTTACAAGACCACTGATATCTCAGTAAATAACTTGATCTATTGATGCTGGAGGTTATTTACACGGACCTTTACCGCCCATTTGACTTGATTGATTATCACATTTTTGCTGATGGTAGGTATGGATGCAAAGAATTACTTTAGACAAGAAAACCATGGTTAATTTGGGCAATAATTGTCGCTTTTATAAGGGTCAATATAATGTTTAGAAAATTTAATTTTTTGAAAGACAATGGTAGTGATAAATACATACAGTGTGTATAAGCCAAATGGAATAAATTCATTATTTCGGTTACTGTACATATTTATAAAAAATCCCGAAACATGTCATATTTAATTTATAAATTAACATTCTTCAACGTGAAAATGCGATCCCTACCTTCAACCCCCTTCGAATGACAGGTACAACCCACATTTTTTTAAATGGGAAGTATAGGCTTGTGATATATCGTTGTAAAGGTCTCTTTATTCTCTATTCAAAAATGTTATAATTTTCATGTTTGTTGCAACAATTAAGATAGAATAAAATAAAATCATGTTGTTATCGAAATTCGCTACAATATACTCAAAAAATAAAATTTAATGCAAAATGTAAAGAAAAATTTAAAACGCCAGAAAAAAATATGAATGCCAATGAAGTAGATGCTCATTTGCGTTTATAAAGATTTAATACATACATCAAAGGCATCATTGCATTACTTACTTCCCGTTTAGGTCTTCATAATAAGAAAGTGAGTAAAAACCATACCAATGTGCTTTTTAGATGGTATCCATTAAAAATACTTTAAAAAGTTTCCGTGGCAACATTAGTTTGTTTAAAACGCCTTAGTAAATTGTTTTGTATTTAAAAGTTGTCATTTAAATTGACAGTTTGATAATTTTAGTTTGAATTTCGTAAAATACAATTCTGGGAAATGGTTAGATTAACGGAAATGCATAAAATAACAGTCATACAAATGATTAGTTACGGAGATAGAACCCGAACACAACAAGAAGTAACACGCCTATTTCATGAGAAATTTCCTGATTTACCGCCTATAGCTCAAGGAACAATAAGTAAGATAGAGAAGCAGTTTCGAGAGTTTGGTCATGTAAGGCAGATAAAAAAAACCAGCTGCCAATGCACTGAGTGATGAAATCAAAGTAGATGTGATGCTTGAGTTTATGGAAAACCCACATACATCGAGTAGACATGCATCCACTACATTAAATGTTAGCCATACATCGATAGTAAACATATTAAAAGAAAATAAAATGCATCCCTATAAAATGATATCTACTCAGGAGCTGATGAGTGCACTTTTTCTCTTAGCGGTCAGCTAATCGGCAAAATTGCCGCTACTGGTCTACGGAAAATCCTCACTGGATGAGGGATGAACACACACAATACCCAGTAAAAGTTAATGTTTGGGCAGGTATTGTTGGAAACCATATCATTGGTCCCTTTTTCATTGAGGGCAATTTGAATGGCGATCGTTATTTGGCACTACTTCAAAATGATGTCATTCCAACTTTGGCAAATTTATATCCTGATCCAGGAAACCCTCAAGTTCCAATGAATACGATATGGTTTCAGCAGGATGGAGCACCACCATATTACCAACGCAATGTCCGGCAGTACCTCGATGCAATATTTCCCAATCGGTGGATAGGAAGGCGAGGATCGATAGAATGGCCAGCGCGATCACCTGATCTGACCTTACTTGATTTTTTTTTATGGGGATATTTGAAGAGCATTGTGTACAAAACTAAACCTTTGGATTCAAATGACTTAAGAGAACGAATAACGCTTGCGATTAGGTCGATCACGCCTGATATGATAAATAATGTTAGAAGACAGTTTTATTTAAGATTAGGATGTTGCCAAGACGTTCATGGTGAACATTTTGAACATCTACTTCATTGACATTCATTTTTTTTTTGCGTTTTAAATTTTTCTTTACATTTTGCATTAAATTTTATTTTTTGAGTATATTGTAGCGAATTTCGATAACAACATGATTTTATTTTATTCTATCTTAATTGTTGCAACAAACATGAAAATTATAACATTTTTGAATAGAGAATAAAGAGACCTTTACAACGATATATCACAAGCCTATACTTCCCATTTAAAAAAATGGGGGTTGTACCTGTCATTCGAAGGGGGTTGAAGGTAGGGATCGCATTTTCACGTTGAAGAATGTTAATTTATAAATTAAATATGACATGTTTCGGGATTTTTTATAAATATGTACAGTAACCGAAATAATGAATTTATTCCATTTGGCTTATACACACTGTATAATAAACCAAATTTACAATTTAAATTGATCAGTTTCCTATATGCGCAAAACTATCAGCATATTTTTACAAATGAAACAGACATGTAAAATACATATCTGTAACTGTACACATGGACAATACATCTCGTATTTTCAGCATTTACTTCTGCTTAAGACACGTGTTTCTGCCATCTATAGGCGTCATCAGTCAAGCTAGTGAAGCAATGTATACAAATGATACAAATCTTTTTAAGAACAGTCTTAAGCAGAAGTAAATGCTGAAAATACGAGATGTATTGTCCATGTGTACAGTTACAGATATGTATTTTACATGCCTGTTTCATTTGTAACAAAATGCGTAATACGTGCATATAACATTGATATACTTAAAACCTTTTTGTATATCAGCATATTGATCAATATTAAATCTAAAAAATACTAGAATTTTAAATATTAGACAAACACCTTCTGTAATAAAGATTATTGGAAAGTAGATCAAAATATATTGGAGTAAACATCATTAATTCCAAGACTGATTTTGTTTCTATCTGTCATTGACATTTTAAAATAAAAGATTGATTATTTCTTGTTTATTTCATTCCTTTAAACAAACCGCTAGAAATTTTTGTGTGCATTACCAAATTTCACGATTATTTTATATTATTTGTGTTTATAAAAATTATTACGACGTAGCAATTCTGCAATCTGCAATTCATCGCAAAATATATTTAAACGTGTTTCATCACACGCTATCTTCATAATCTAATAAATTCCACATTAAGGACTTAATTGGGTCAAATAATTTGGTTTGTCAAAGTAAACTTTGTAGTTATTAATGGAAGATATAATGTAATTTATCAACGGTTATTGAAACAAGGTGTTTCTAAATTTCAAATTACTTAGTTGGCATTACACGGTTACGAAAGAGAATAACACTTAAAAAATCTAATACAGTTACTTAGTACTTGTCATCACCGCTATTTTTAAAGGAACTAAATGCGAACAAAACTCATTTATTGTAAATATTCTTTCTACACATTACGACGCTATTTGATTCGAATTTTTCATAGAAAAAATTCGCCCTCAAGTAGGAATCGAACCCACGACCTCTGGCTTGCCGGACCATTGCTCGACCACTGAGCTGTTGAGGCGTGAATTAGAATCTTTTATGGGGATGCTTTGAGTTACATCAAAGGAAACAAATGAATATATCTTGCCCGTAGTACGGCAGTTGTACAAATTAATTGCGTTTTCGCGAAGTAATGTAATTGTAAATATTCTTTTTCTACGGCTATTGAATAATATATTCATTCTGCATATTTATTCAATTGTATAATGGCATCAATTCTTCACCCTGTGTGTAATGAATCATTATACACGGCCTGTTGACCAATCACATCACTCGTATTTTCATTATTCAACGGGCAGTACACCATTGATGCAGTATAAAATGTGCGTCATCTAGCAACCGCTAAACAAGTCAAAATTTAAAACGTCAAATTCATTTTCTGAGTGTCTTGCGTTGTTCGCATATATTCTTCCTAAAAAATTAGCTTTGTCGCTAATGAAAGAGATAATGATGAAATGTGTACACCTCCAGATATTGTAGACATTGCAAAAGCAACATCTATAAACTTATTACCCAAAAAATCTAAGAAATTCAATGATCAAGCGTACATGGCTTTCATGGAATGGAGAAGTATAAATAAGATAAATTCGTTTTCTGAAAACGTTATTTTGGCCTATTTTACAAAACTCTCTGAAAATTACAAATCTTCCTCTTTATGGAAAATATACTCACTATTACGGAGCCCATTAATAGTAAATAATGAAAATTCTTTCTTTGGAGACAGTGGTTAAGTAAAAACTTAAAAAAGGTATATAACCCCTTACCACACTTATTAATCGTATCCTAAATACGTGTTTCGACAACTAAGTTGTGATCATCAGTAGGTAAAACCACTAATTAAAGGTCGCACATGGGGCACAGTAAAGCTAGAAAACCGCTTACGCAACAACTACTTTACACCGCGTCCACGTATATACTAATTTTAACATGCAAATATAACCTACGAAAAGATCGAAAAGCACTTACCTCTTAGGGAAAAGGCATTCACATATGTTTATTCTCCAAGTTGAAATATATCGAACGAAAGAACGACAAACATTCCTTTCTTAAGGGAACGGCACTCAACATGTCCTTAATAACTTCAATTTTAAAACGACGATGACATAATTATGGTAATAAAAATGAAAAGAGACAACTGAAAGGAATCGGTGATCTATCGCGATTCATGGAATATTGTTTATTTTTCGCGATATGTATCCTTTCATAAGCATCAAGTTCGCGGGGTTTATTAATTCCTTTGACCAGCTTCAACCCTGTAATCGACACATTGTGTAGTGTGCTTAAAGCGCAGCAGCACAAACAGAAGTCGGTCAATAAAGAATGGAATATCATTAAAACTCTTAGATCGAAGGATTGTTTTTACCTAAAAGCAGATAAAGGGAACAAGTTAGTAATTATGGACAAAATCGACTATTTTCAAAGAGTCACAAATTTAATTGCCGAAGATCCGTATGTAGAAATTAAGAGAAACCCGTTACCTAAAATGATTAGTGACACAAAAGACGCTATTAAGAAATGTCCAATTTTAATAACTTCTACCTAAAAGTATAAATTGAATGTTAGTAATCCTGTAGTACCAAGAATGTATTGTTTGCCGAAAATACATAAACCGGGTAACTCGATGAGACCTATAGTTTCAGGTATCAACTCACCGACTTACTTAATTTCCAAATGGTTAGTGAATGAATTTAAAAATTTACCCGTAAAACCAGAAAATTTGTCAGTCAGTAATTCCTTAGAATTAGTTAAATTAATTAAAGATTGTGAACTGGAAACCGGGGAAATTTTAGTTTCATTCGATGTAACGTCTTTATTCCCCTCGGTACCTATTCCAGAGACTATGAAATATTTAGAAAGCTTGCTCCACAAGAATAACATTGAACCTTCAAAAATAAAAGAATACATGAGATTGACAACTCTATGCATGACGCAAAATTGTTTCCAAGTAGGAGAAAAATTTTATGAACAGAAACAAGGCACAACAATGGGTAACTGCCTATCTCCTTTCATAGCCAATTTATTCATGACTTTCATGAGTCAATTTGAAGTAGAATTTAAAAATAACGCTAAATATTTCCCGAGAGTCTGGATTAGGTATGTAGATGACATTCTCGCGATTTTTGATACACGGAAATGCGAATTAGACATGTTCGTTAATCAATTAAATTTGAAATTTCCGACGATTAAATTTACGGTGGAAAAGGAACACAATGGCAGGATACCATTTTTAGATACTTTACTGATTAGGAATAAACATAAAATAGAAATCGATATTTTCCGGAAAGAAACCAATGTTAATAGATTCATCACCGCGGATTCAAATCATAGTTATCAACATAAGAGAGCTTCCTTTAATTTCTTAGTTAATCGGTTACTAAATTTTCCGTTAACAAAAGAGAGATATGAAATAGAACTGGATTTCATTAAAAATATCGCGACATACGATGGCTTTCACGCAGAAATAATCAATAAATTAATTAGAAAAACAAAAATAAAAAATACAATCCGCGAATCCACAAGTTTGATATCTCAAAGTAACCAGGAGAAAAAGTACATGTGTTTACCATACCACCCCGTCACTAAAAACATTAATAAAGTTGTGAAAGAAAGAGGTCTCCAGGTTGCCTTTCGATCCGAAAATACTATCAAAACTCTCCTAGGGAATACTAAAGATAGAGTTAATTTTAATTCGAAATCAGGTATATACGAAATTAGTTGCGAGGATTGTAATTTGAAATATATAGGCCAAACAAAACGACCAATAATAACCCGTTTTAAAGAACACATATCACATATTAAATACAATAGACCGGATAAATCTAACGTTGCCAACCACGCTTTAAACACACTACACAATGTGTCGATTACAGGGTTGAAGCTGGTCAAAGGAATTAATAAACCCCGCGAACTTGATGCTTATGAAAGTATACATATCGCGAAAAATAAACAATATTCCATGAATAGCGATGGATCACCGATTCCTTTCAGTTGTCTCTTTTCATTTTTATTACCATAATTGTGTCATCGTCGTTTTAAAATTGAAGTTATTAGGACATGTTGAGTGCCGTTCCCTTAAGAAAGGAATGTTTGTCGTTTTTTCGTTCGATATATTTCAACTTGGAGAATAAACATATGTGAATGCCTTTTCCCTAAGAGGTAAGTGCTTTTCGATCATTTCGTAGGTTATATTTGCATGTTAAAATTAGTCTATACGTGGACGCGGTGTAAAGTAGTTGTTGCGTAAGCGGTTTTCTAGCTTTACTGTGCCCCATGTGCGACTTTTAATTAGTGGTTTTACCTACTGATGATGACAACTTAGTTTACGAAATACGTATTTAGGATACGATTAATAATTGTGGTAAGGGGTTTTACCTTTTTTAAGAGTAAATAATGAAATAAATATATCAAATTATTCGAAACTACGTGCATTCCTCAAACGGAAATCGGAAGGGTATCAAGTGAAAAAGTCAAAAACATTCACTCCTGAAGAAATAAATAAATTCATTACAGAAGCTCCGGATGATCCACATCTTGCAACTAAGGTAAAAGATTTGCGTACTTTATTATAAACTTGATTAAAATGTTGCTAAATGAAAATTTAGCAATTTAGTAATTGTTCTAATTTTAAGATAACATTTGCAAACAAATAAATTAAACTGTTATGTACCTACGTATTTTCTTTTTTATTTAATCCTGTCGCCGTATAGAAAGTATAGTCTTTAACTCGCGTATAATAGGCTATTATTAACTCGGGTGATTACAACGCTCGCCTACGGCTCGCGTTGTAATTTTCACCCTCGTGAATAATAGCAGTCATTATACGCTCGTTGAAGAATATACTATTCTACACTTTACGACGCTATTTTATTCAAATTTTTAATAGAAAAAAATTGCCGTCAAGTAGGAATCAAACCCACGACCTCTGGCTTGCCGGACCATTGCTCGACCTCTGAGCTGTTGAGGCGTGAATTAGAAACTTTTATAGAGATGCTTTGAGTTACACCAAAGGAAACAGATGAATATATCTTGCCCGTACTATGGCAGTTGTACAAATTAATTTTTTTTTAATTTAAAAATTTTTAAATTTTTTTTCTATGAAAAATTTGAATAAAATAGCGTCGTAAAGTGTAGAAAGAATATTTACAATTACATTACTTCGCGAAAACACAATTAATTTGTACAACTGCCGTACTACGGGCAAGATATAATCATCTGTTTCCTTTGATGTAACTCAAAGCATCCCCATAAAGGTTTCTAATTCACGCCTCAACAGCTCAGTGGTCGAGCAATGCTCCGGCAAGCCAGAGGTCGTGGGTTCGATTCCTACTTGAGGGCGAATTTTTTCTATGAAAAATTCGAATCAAATAGCGTCGTAAAATGTAGAAAGAATATTTACAATTACATTACTTCGCGAAAACGCAATTAAATTGTAAAACTCATTTACATTAGAAATTGCCATAAGCGATTAGAAAAAATATAAATTGCACTTAATATAACAGTAATTAGTACAGCTAGTTATGCATAATATTTATGAAGTTGCCTATGACAAATATACCACATTTTTTCCTGAAAAATTTCACGTTTGCTTGTAATTTCTTAAAATTCAATAAAATTTCAGATAATCATAAATTTTGTTTCAAACTCAAATCAATTTCTTTTCTCGACCATGGAAGCGAATCGATTCATAAAATTTTATATTATTTTATAAGTGTTCAAGGATCACGAGAAGGATCTTGAACGTGATGAAAATGCATACAATAATGGTCATGTTAAAAAACTAACCTTGTCCGTGATGTTGCTCCTGCATTGTTGAAGGATCAAGTGCATGCAAGCACGAAGAAAAAATTCTATAATTAATAAATTCTATATGAAGAGAAAATTAATTCTTGTTAACTTTTCCAATCATATTCTCTAAGAGATATATGTTGATTTAGATAAAAAAGGAGTTTTTTTGTATGGACACCAATTCAGACTGAAGTCTTTGTTACTGAAAAAGACGAAGAATGTAACAAGTGTTCATTTGAAAAGTCAATCTCGGTTACTTTGAAATTTTGATAGAATAAGACGCAAATATATTAGTATGTGGTTGTTGTTCCGTAAACGTAAATCCAAATGACATTTGATAATGTCAATCACAAATATCTGTTAGTGCATACAATAATCGTGCGTCGATTCTGGTTTAAATAAATTGCTTCTCAGTTTTAGAATGGCCTTCACTTTTAGAACATAAATTTTTTTTTAGTCCAGGCTTATTTTCGAAGTGGTAATAAAATTGATGGTTTATGGGTTTCTTTCAATGGAGACTGTGGTTAAATAAAAATTTAAAAAAGGTATATAACCCCTTACCACAATTATTAATCGTATCCTAAATACGTATTCCGACAACTAAGTTGTCATCATCAGTAGGTAAAAACTACTAATTAAAAGTCGCACATAAAGCAAGAGAAACGCTTACGCACAACTACTATACACCGCGTCCCCGTATACACTAAATTTAACATGCCAATCTAAACTACGAGGGAGGTCGAGCCAAACACTTACCTACTTAAGGAAAAGGGTCTAAACATGGTTAAAAAACATGCAAATAATCGGAAAGTATGGTCGTATATTGTAAAAACTAAACTCTATTGAAATTCTAAGAAGAGCAAATTTGGGAAGGATCGTTACATATGAAAAAAACAAGACATCTGACTGTGTTGAGTTATATTAAATAACAATAAAGTAACGTGAAAAGGATCTATGAATTATTAGATATAGTTGGTATATAATTTAAAAGTTTATTATTAATAGGTGACATGTTATTGTTAAGGAGGTATATAACTTTTAAATTATATACCTCCTTAACAATAACATGTCACCTATTAATAATAAACTTTTAAATTATATACCAACTATATCTAATAATTCATAGATCCTTTTCACATTACTTTATTGTTATTTAATATAACTCAACACAGTCAGATGTCTTGTTTTTTTCATATGTAACGATCCTTCCCAAATTTGCCCTTCTTAGAATTTCAATAGAGTTTAGTTTTTACAATATACGACCATACTTTCCGATTATTTGCATGTTTTTTAACCATGTTTAGACCCTTTTCCTTAAGTAGGTAAGTGTTTGGCTCGACCTCCCTCGTAGTTTAGATTGGCATGTTAAATTTAGTGTATACGGGGACGCGGTGTATAGTAGTTGTACGTAAGCGTTTCTCTTGCTTTACTGTGCCCCATGTGCGACTTTTAATTATTAGTTTTTTTTACTGAAGATGACAACTTAGTTGTCGAAATACGTATTTAGGATACGATTAATAATTGTGGTAAGGGGTTATATACCTTTTTTAAATGTTTATGGGTTTATTCAGTTCATAATTGCATGGTAGAATTTCAAGTTGAGTTTCCACATTTTGTAATAGATTATATACAATTTAAGAATACTTTGGATAGAACTTTAAAACTTTTTTCTGAAACTGGTAGTCTCTTAAGAAAATCAGGCAGCGGTGCAGTTAAGAAACGTACACCTCAAGTTGTCAATCGTGTTGAAGAAATAATGAAAAATGAACCACAAACATCTGTTCGACATTTGAGTCAACAAATAAACCTTTCTGTTGGTACAACTCACAAGTTATTAAAAAAAGATATGCAACTTTATCCATACCGTGTCACAGCAGTACAAGAATTGTTAAAAATGGATTACCCACGTACACTACAGTTTTGTAATTGGTTTGTAAATATGAACAATAAGAAGAGTCATCTTTACTGATGAAGCATGGTTTTATAAAACGGAATACCTAAATTCACAAAATACAAGAATTTGGAGTAGTGAAAATCCACATGTAATTAATGAAGAATCGCCACATCCAGAGAAAATTGGTGTTTGGGCATCGATAAGCCAAAGGCGAATCATTGGACCAATATTTTTCAGGAAACGTTAACTGCTCAAAGGTACCGTACGGAAATTTTACAACCATTTGTCAATCAGTTGCATGATGATGAACTTCAAAATGCATATTTCCAACAAGACGGAGCACCTGCAGAACCTTTGGATTATTTAAGAGAATTTTTTGATGAGCGTATAATTATTCAAAATACTGAAATTGCCTGGCCTGCACGTTCATGCGATTTAACACCTTGCGACTTCTTTTTGTGGCCTTATCTAAAAAATAACATATTTCGAACACCTATAATTTGAATGATATGCTACAGAGAATCGAACAGAAATGCATGGAAATTAATAACATCCAGTAATGTTGCAGAATATCATCAAAAATTTTGAACGGAGGATTTTAAAGTGCATTCATCTTGAAGGACAACATTTTCAATATTTGTTATAGTTTTCAATAAATACCTATTATTTGTTATTTATTTGAATGTATGGAACTGTCAAAATATACGACTTCGTAGGCTAAGTTGTAAATTTTAATTTAGGACATACTTCAAAATGTTCTCAGTAAATCATATGCTACTAGATTTACTTTTCAAATGAACACTTGTTATATATGCGAAACAAAAGCAACAACGCAATAAACTAATTAATGATAATATCATTTGTAACAATCTATGCATATTTGTATAATTTTAACGCACTTGGAATTTTCCGTTCGATGGGTAATATCATTTACAAAATTATCGATAACAAAACCACAATTCTCTCGTTCGCATACTTTTGTCTTTATCAATTTAATCATTAACAGATTTTGCGGCATTTAATCTTACACCACTTCCTTTCAATCGCCAACCGCATTAATTTATCTCAGGACACCATATTCTGCTACATTCTTGTAACCTCTTACACGTCAAGATACCGATTCGTGAACTTATTAAGTTACACATCCACATACGATTAAATATTCAGAAAAGATGTTATTTCAAGTAGAATCAAATTGATTATTTATCGCTGATGTATCATAAGTAACAAAGAGAAAGCAATAAAAATACATAATACATATTCACATCGTTATTTAAAAAGTTAATTACATAAAATACAGTTTTTGTAGAACGTCTGTTTTAAAGGGATTATAAAAGGGACTATACGAATTGATTTTTGAATAAAACGTATTATATTTGTAACATTTGTAATTCTAACCATAAGTCATCCATATTTATATAAAATATTCTAACAAATAAGATAAATATGAACCAAATGATGCCTGGTCATTTGCCAATTTATAACACTTTTCCAAATTCAATACACTCGTGGGCAAAGAATTCCGGACTAATATCTTTTTTTTTTAATTTTTTTGACATAAAATATTATTTATGAAATAAGTATTGGAAATTAAAGAAGTTACAAAGCATTTAATTTATCAAAACAGCTAAAACAAAAAAAAATAATGAACCCAAGAAAACCAACCCAACCCAAAAAATCTTGATGTGCTCTTTATTCAACTTTTATCTGTTGTGTTAAAAGTTCATTTGAACTGTCAGTACTGGCACTTATTGGTTGACAAAATGCAAGCAGAAAATGTCACCGGAGCAGTTGCTTTGATCGAAGATGGAGGCAGTATTCGATAGATCGCTGCTGTCTTGAATATTCCCAGGAGTACCGTCCAGTGGCGGCTGGCGCATAAGCGCTGCAGTGCTGCAGAGCTCCCAAAAAATTGGGCGGGCGAACCTGTATTAGTTATAACTAGTTTTCTTTTACATAATTTTTCCGACATTTCTGATGTTTATAAAAGCGTAACATATTGTTGTGAAAATTCTCCCCCTGTATATCAAAAAAATTGCATATTTTTCTACATCATCCTGTAGAGGATATCAAACCCTACAATTTGACACCTCAATCATCAAAATCCGATCACTAGAAGCCGAGATATTCGCTTCCGAAATTCCAACACTTAACGTCGGTTATATATCTATAGTATATTATCAAATAATATACAATAGGCGACCAGTGGAATAACCAACCTAATTCGCGCGATCGCTCACTTGTTCCTTATCTGGTCCACACGTACGTGCGCTCAGAGCTCTTTCAAACACCCCCGCGCACCCCGCGGCTGTCTTAAACCAATACCTGATTTTACCAGGCATGTTCGCTGCATTTACACCAGCGCCGAGGGCGATATGATTCGGTATCTAAACTAATATTATAAAGAGGAAACATTTGTGTTTTTGTATGTATGTTTGTAATGCTTTCACACAAAAACTACTGGACCGATTTCAAAAATTCTTTCACCATTAGAAAGCTGCATTTTCACTGAGTGACACAGGCTATATTACATTTTCAAAAAAAAAATATATCCCCAATAAAAATGCATTAATGTAACCCAAGGTGTGAAAAAATTAGTCACAAAAAATCTGCCATCGCGTATGCTGCGGAAACTATTGTTGATAGAACAAAAAAATGTTCTACAGTATTATAGAACGTATTAATATCTACAAAAAAGTCCGCCAAACCATATGTCCAACTAGTGTAGTTATGCCACTATAACTACTTTTTTACATTTTAAAAGTTAATAAAAGTGCCGACAATAATCAAACCATATTATCCATACCTCTGTATTATTTCTTATCCTATTAAATGATATTTTATTAAAGACCATTTCAATACCAGTAAAATACTTTTTAAATTATTAAAATCAGACATTCCATTCAAAAGATATAACGAATTTAAAAATGTCAATCTAAAGAAAATAATGTTATAATATAATGTAGTAGTATTGCGATGGCCATATTCATTTTGTTTGTAATAAATTGACAATCGAAAAATTATAACTGGAATAAGAATAGTATTGGCAGAAGGAATTTAATAACAAGTTCAATGAGAATGAAAAGTAATAGGAAACAGGCACAGAGAAGCTGGTATAGAAAGAAGTTAAACATAAAGTGATATAAAATCCAAAAATTAAGGATCACAAGAAACGAAGATTAAATATTTAAGAGAATACACTCACTATTGTATTTATTCAAGGTAGGATCGAAGAAAAGACAACATATACGATACAAATTTTATTAAAAGAATTTAAATAACACTGAGATATTTGAAAGATGACGTTTTTGAAGTAATTTCGACAATGTGTCAAAAGCCAAGTGACAGGAACATTATTAAAATAGCGGGTTACATTGTTTATAAGTTATGTTAAATTAGTAAATGGACTAAACAGATTTAATAAGCGATGAGCCACCACCAGAAAAACGCAAACGTCCAAATAACAGCAGATTTAATCATCGAATTTCGGCTTTAGAGGTGTGTGATGTTATTCTAAATTGTGCAAAAGATCGATTTCATTTTAAAGAGCATCTAGTAGTGGCATCTTTTTTTTCGGAATGCTTTGGAGAGTATTGCAGTAAATTTCCTGAGGACAAACTCACTTCCGCATGCTCCTATTATCCCACCCTTGATAAAGAAAGATTACGAACTGAATTGTCTGTTATTTACTCAAGAACTGATTGTAGATCTTTAAAAGGCGCACTACCTCTTCTAAAATTTTTAATAAAAAACAATCTGGGAGATACGTTGAAGGAGACTAGAAAATTATTAGAAATTGTAATAACAAC
This sequence comes from Melolontha melolontha, assembly GCA_935421215.2. Classification (NCBI taxonomy): domain Eukaryota; kingdom Metazoa; phylum Arthropoda; class Insecta; order Coleoptera; family Scarabaeidae; genus Melolontha; species Melolontha melolontha. The sequence continues at coordinate 172,484,306 of OW285238.1, forward strand.
TCCCATGACAACATCAGAGGCCGAACGATGCTTTTCAACACTAAATCGAATTAAGACGTTTCTCAGAAATTCAATGACCGAAGATCGTTTAACATCTCTTTCCATGCTATCTATCGAAAAAAAGTTTATCTCCGAAATAGACAATTTTAATGACAAAGTGATAACAAAATTTGCAAATCGAAAAGAACGTAGAATATATTTAATTTATAAGAAATAATTTGTTAGTAAAGTAGTGCTTAATGACTCTTATTTTTTTGTGTGACAATTGACAATCGTTCCAGAAATCCATTACTTCAGTTCGGAAGGCGAAGAAAGCACGATAAAATCGATGGGAGACAACCTCTTACTGCCCGTGCAAGGTAAATTTTTTTGTAAAACTTGCAGAACACCTAAAAATTTTTAGAACGAGCCGCCACTGTTCCATAATGTGATACATATATCCAGCACCTCAGAGGTAAGGATGTTAAGTCACAAACTCGAAATTGTTGAGGAGAGAGATTCGAAAGTTGACTTAATGTTTAAACAAATACACTGAAATAGTAAATGCGTAAAGTAACTGAGTTTTTGGTAAATTCACTTATTTGAGTTATTTATTTTAATATTTTCTCACGATATTTTACATTTGTAAAAAAATTTAGACTTTGATGTGACTTAACATTTTTTCGCATAAAATTCAAACTTCAATTTGTGACTTAACATTGTGTACGTCTAAGGTTTTCATACTATTTAAACAAGATAATAGTACTAGAAACAATAATTTATTCTCAAAAATATTACTTAAATGCTAAAAAAGTATAAAACAATACTAAATTTTACAATGGAACGTAATTAAATAACTTAGCAATTCTTTAATCATCAACCGCTTCTTCTATTGCAGAATCTGAATGTGGAAGATTTTTGTAGAATGGATGGTGAATTTTGGGTACCCACTGTAAAAAGGTTTGGAGGTGATTGTATTTTTTTGTAATAATTAACTTCGCGGCTATTTTTCGCAAATCGATTTAAGACGTTTCTCAGAAATTCAATGACCGAAGATCGTTTAACATCTCTTTCCATGCTATCTATCGAAAAAAAGTTTATCTCCGAAATAGACAATTTTAATGACAAAGTGATAACAAAATTTGCAAATCGAAAGAACGTAGAATAGATTTAATTTATAAGAAATAATTTGTTAGTAAAGTAGTGCTTAGTGACTCTTATTTTTTTGTGTGACAATTGACAATCGTTCCAGAAATACATTACTTCAGTGCGGAAGGCGAAGAAAGCACGATAAGATCGATGGGAGACAACCTCTTACTGCCCGTGCAAGGTAAATTTTTTTGTAAAACTTGCAGAACACCTTAAAATTTTTAGCACGAGCCGCCACTGGTACCGTCCAAGACGCAATACAGCGACATCGTCAAACTGGGAAATGCACAAGAAGGCCAGGATCAGGCAGAGCACAAACCGTCGAGAAGATCGTTTTGCGGTGTTATCTACACCACGCGATCTTGGTTTACCATCAACTATTGTATCTCGCCAAGTCGAAGACGTTTACGGTACTGCAGTTTCTGCACGAACCGTTCGCTGAAGATTAAAGGAATACGGATTTATGTCAAGTAAACCTGCTGTTTGTCCACTTTTGCTCCCAGCTCCTCGTGTTCAGCGATTACGATTTTCTCGTGAACATAGACATTGGACAATGAATCAATGGAGCTCCGTATTATTCATGGATAAGTCTCGTTCTTGTCTGCGTTCACCAGATAGACGAGAACGTGTATGGAGAAGGCCTGGTGAACGATTTTCAGTGTTTTGTATATCTCTAAGAATAGCAATTGGGTGAGGCGGTATATTAATTTGGACTGGCATTTTACTGTACACAAAAACTGAGCTTGTTCTCGTTGAAAGTGGTACCGTGATGACTGTTAGGTACATCAACGAGTGTCTGCTGATGACGTCGTACCATTTGTTCCATTCGTAGGTGAGAACTTTACCGTACTTTACGATACGATATTTTACGATAACGAGCGATCTAACAAGCAATATTTTGGTTAATTTTTGCCGTTTGCAATGGCCAGCTCGAAGCCCGGACTTGAATTCTATCGAAAATCTCTGTGATTCATTAGGGTGACGTATTCGGCACCGACGATCCATTCGGGATCTTCGAATAGTTCTTCATGAGGAATCGGAAAACATTACACAAGCAGAGGTCGCCAACTGCATTCAAAGTTTACCACGCCGTATGGCAGAAGTCATTAGAATTCGTGGGGGCAGCACTATTAATTGCTTGAATTGTGAACGCAGATGAAAAACCTGGCCGATAAGACCAATAAATTTGTTAATTTTGCACAATTTACTGTTTCGTGACTTTCGTCTTATTGAAAACAGTACCTTTTTTAATTTCTCATTCTGACTTTGTAGACTTTGTAGAATGTGTTACGCTTAGCATATAAAATATTTTAATCTATTTTTAAATATATTTCTTCTTTGAATATCTCGTATTAAAATATTAACTTAAGACATTTTTCTGTACATATCTGTTTTGTCTTATAAACGAAACGAATTTATATATCGTATAGTAAACATAAATATTATTAATTTTGTATTATATGTATATTAAAATATAAGTATTATTCATTTTAATATTACACATTAAAATTTGAAGAAATCATAGATTATAGTATGTATTTAAATATAAGAGTCAGAAACAAAATTAATACCTTCTGTATAATTATATTTTTCTTATTATATTAAGATGCAAACGTTTCATAAATTTATGATACTGCGTATTACATATTTGTCAACAGATATTCATGCCGGCACTATTTATTGCCGCATACATATTTGTCGACCGTTATTTATGCCGGCGCTTATTTATTGGTGCATTCTCTAGATAGATACGTTTCAAAGTAGATTATTTTATTTAGTTAACGTGCCTCCACATGTATACAGATAGATTCAAAAACTAGATGCAACGTTTGCTGTTTTTGTAGGCACAATTTACACAAGCAAGGCAGTTCTTTGTAACTTGCCGACCTTTGTTCGTCATTTATCCGCATGTGGCCTATTTTTGTTAATTGAAGGGAAGGATAAATTTTGCTTACAATGTTTAAAAAGTTTTTAAATAGTTCAGCGCGCGATGACTACAGTTGCAATTCGATAAAGCAATTCGCTAAAGCAAGTCGCTAAATCAAGTCGCTAAAGCAAGTCGCGAACTCAAGTCACTAAGACAAGTCGAGTAGCAATTCGCAACAGAACAACGTTCTTACAATACTCGTAAGAACAATGTTCAAGACAACAGTCTACATTAATTAATAACAGTCGCGAGTCTTAACATAATAACGTTCTAGACAAACAGTCGTAAGAACAATGTTCAAGACAGCAATCGACTTTTAATATCAAGAGACACCAGTCTCATATTTTATCAAAAGACAACCGTCTTTCATTATACAACAAATTTTATGTATGAAGTAATGTAAATATGTAAATAAAGGTGTTAAATTGAATGTGCCGCATTTTATTAATAACTGTCACCGAAGATTAAAAAATTAGTGCGTATACGGCCTTACAACCCGTGCGCGGTGAGTCAACATAGGAGCGACGACAAAATCCACTAGTTGCCCCAACAATATCCGTTTGCAAAGAGAAAGCATCTCTTTTGTTATATCTTAACCGAGACCCTTAGTTTTCTACCTGACCCAACAACGTTACTGTGGAATTTCTTTCTATTTACATTTCGTTTTAAATTGTTTTAATTGAATTACATACATCTTCTTTTACATGTTGTGTTTCATATCATTAGAAAGCTTATGTCACAAGGGTTATTTTAATAATATTTATGCCATCGATAGAACACCTCTTCAGGTCCCGCTTCTTAATTAATTAGAATTCAAGATATCGACCCCCTCTCATCGACAGGTCATAAAACAGACCGTTTTCAAAACCAGTGTTCTTTCGATACAAAACTATCAGTGACCTTCTCGTTAGAACCCTCGAAAGTGCAACATCACCCGCCGTACTGGTCAAGTACCAGTGGCATGATCCACGTGCCCCTGCATCTCACCGCAATTAAAAGGTAATCCTGTATTCTATATATATATTATTCTTTTAAGCGAATCCATATTAATTAAACTAATTAATTTCGTGTTCCTCCGGACAAACATCGCTCTGCATATCTGTCCAGGTATACAACGCACCACGTGGCCGCCCATCGTTGCAAATCAAAGGTAATTCTGTATTGTTCGATACAGAGATTATTTTATATTAATCGTATTCAATTAACCCTTAATTTACTGCTCAATTTAACGTTCGTTTTCAGATATTTTGTGTTAATTTTTAATTACTTAATTACCGCTCCTCGTGTATATATTACTTTTGTTTAATTACTTTTAAATATAACAATTTCATTTCTTTCTTATGTAAATATAAATACAAACTTTAAGGACAACGCTTATGTGTTTTATTTAGTAAGTAAGTTATATATATATTAAAATTAACCAATACCACGTACGTCCTGGACCTTTGAAGGAACTTCACCAGAACCACTAATTATTTTATTATCTTAGAATAATTTCATTATTATTGGCACGGCACATCCACATCCCGATATCCAGCACAAGCCGCAGTTTGTAATAAATGTTTCAAGTTTTGTTAAAAAAAAAAGAAAAACATTTACTTCCGTGCCCGGAATTTTTTGTCTACGATTGTATTAAAGCTAAAAATGGAAAGTATTTCTTTGGTGTCTGTACCTAAATAGAAACTTAAAAAGGTATAAAACTCTCTACCGCATTATTATTCGTAACTCAAATATAATTTCGATAACTAAGTTGTCATCCTCAGTAGAAAAAAATAACATTATTGCAGTGACGATTCTTGATGATGTACGATGTAAGCTGCTGCACGGATGAGACTGCGTCGTTTAAGCTTTCATATATACACAGAAGCAAGTACCTGCAACCGAAATTGTTCGAAACAGTCTCATCTGTGCAGCAGCTTACATCGTACGTCATCAAGGATCGCCACCGTATTATTGAACATGGGCCACAATGAACGTCTTGTAAAGTGTTTCGCCATGTCTCGTGTTAGCTTTACTGTACCCCATGTTCAACACTATTATCTTTTCCTACTGAGGATGACAATTTAGTTGTCATCCTCAGTCATCCTATATTATAACTAGACTGCGGAACAAACGCTATCCTCTAATGAGTCACGCAGGCGCAGAGACAGAGTCGATTTCGCTTAATAATAAGATTGATGTCCTGAAAGGCTTTTGTAGTAATGTTCAAAATACGGAAATCGGCAGATACATATATTAAATTTAAATTTAAAAAAGGTATATAACCCCTTACCACAATTATTAGTCGTATCCTAAATACGTATTTCGACAACTAAGTTGTCATCATCAGTAGGTAAAAAACTACTAATTAAAGTCACACGGGGCACAATAAAGTAAGATAAACGCTTCCGCATAACTACTATACACTGCAACCCTGTAAAGACTGCAACCGAAATTGTTCGAAACAGTCTCATCTGTGCAGCAGCTTACATCGTACGTCATCAAGGATCGCCACCGTATTATTGAACATGGGCCACAATGAACGTCTTGTAAAGTGTTTCGCCATGTCTCGTGTTAGCTTTACTGTACCCCATGTTCAACACTATTATCTTTTCCTACTGAGGATGACAATTTAGTTGTCATCCTCAGTCATCCTATATTATAACTAGACTGCGGAACAAACGCTATCCTCTAATGAGTCACGCAGGCGCAGAGACAGAGTCGATTTCGCTTAATAATAAGATTGATGTCCTGAAAGGCTTTTGTAGTAATGTTCAAAATACGGAAATCGGCAGATACACATATTAAATTTAAATTTAAAAAAGGTATATAACCCCTTACCACAATTATTAGTCGTATCCTAAATACGTATTTCGACAACTAAGTTGTCATCATCAGTAGGTAAAAAACTACTAATTAAAGTCACACGGGGCACAATAAAGTAAGATAAACGCTTCCGCATAACTACTATACACTGCAACCCTGTAAAGACTGCAACCGAAATTGTTCGAAACAGTCTCATCTGTGCAGCAGCTTACATCGTACGTCATCAAGGATCGCCACCGTATTATTGAACATGGGCCACAATGAACGTCTTGTAAAGTGTTTCGCCATGTCTCGTGTTAGCTTTACTGTACCCCATGTTCAACACTATTATCTTTTCCTACTGAGGATGACAATTTAGTTGTCATCCTCAGTCATCCTATATTATAACTAGACTAGATATTATAACTAGACAGTCTTTACAGGGTTGCAGTATAGTAGTTGTGCGGAAGCGTTTATCTTACTTTATTGTGCCCCGTGTGACTTTAATTAGTAGTTTTTTACCTACTGATGATGACAACTTAGTTGTCGAAATACGTATTTAGGATACGACTAATAATTGTGGTAAGGGGTTATATACCTTTTTTAAATTATTATTTAACCACAGTCTCCATTGAAAGAATTAAATTTAAAGATTATTATTTCTATGCGCCACTCACTAGCTCTGATGTTGAGCGAAGTTTTTCTATATTTAAAGACATACTGTTCAATAAAATAACGCACTTTACAGAACAAAGTTTAGAATATATTGTAATAATTAATGTGAATAAAAAATGTTTACTGTGGTGTGACAAATAATAAATTATAGGTGATATAATTAATTTCAAATTTATAGTTTCTCAATATTTTGCATTTTTTCACTCTATAGTAGATTTAATTAGTTGGCGATTTAAGGTCTGGTTTTACTTAAAAATACATGTACAGTGTGTACTCTCTCTTAAGGGGACAGCCATGGGACTGAAAAATTTGTCCGCTTATGAGAAAAGTACAAAAAGAGTAAATAATAATTTGTAATATATTTATCTTTAAACAATTTTATTTCCAAAACAAGAACATATAAATATTAGATAAAGTAAACAGAATTTTCATTAACATTTTTGCCAGAAGTAAAAAAAAAACAAAATTTGTTATGCAAGGTATTCAAATAGATTTAAAAAAGTCAGAAATTTTAGCTTGGCGCGTTTTCCCTTTAATTTCATTATCTTGGAGATGTATTTGAAGATCAGTAAGCAATTGAACACCTTTAGGGTCGCTGTGATACAAACAAAAAGCCTTTAGTTTTCTTATAGCTAAATAAGCCTCTTTATAGGAAGTTAACTTGTCTTCAATATGACTTTCTAGCTCATCTTCAGACCAGTTGGCGAACGGTTCTTGGGAAGCAATTAACATTTCAGTATTAATGTTTCCACATCTTCATCATTAATCAAGACTTCATTATCTAAATTAATATAGTCTTCGACGTCAATTTGGATTTGGCTCTGAACTTGATTAATAATATTGGAGAACTGAGCAAGTGCTGATAGTGGAAGCTCATCTTCTGCGGTCCAACCGCTATCGTCATTTAGGATATCTGTTTTCTCAAAACCAGTTTTCCTGAAACAATGTTTTATTGTCTGGGGACCCACTTGCTCCCACGCTTTGTGTATGAAATAAACGACATCTAACAAATTTATTGATTTTGATAAATCCAAAGCAGAATTTGCGTCTTGCATCTGCAGCAAAATATTTTTTAAAAATAACGATTTGTACAAAAACTTAAAGTTTTTTATAACGCCTTGAACCAGAGGCTGACAAAATGCTGTTGTGTTTGCTGGAAGAAAAATAACTTTAACATTTTTCAATTTAAGATCGCGAGGATGAGAGGCCGCATTGTCTAAATATAGCAGGACGTTCCGTTCTTGAAGTTGCATTTTTCTATCGAACTGCGCTAGAAAATCAGTCATCAAATCAGACGTCATCCAAGCCTTTTTGTTTGATCGCCACGTAACTGGTAAATTGTTCAAATTAATATTGCGAAACGCCCGAGGTTTTGCAGCTTTCCCAATAACAAAAAGGGGTTCCTTTTCTGCAGCCATATTGACGCAGTGCAAAATCGTTAGCCTATCAAAGATGAATCAAAGATGGCACTTTTTCAGTAAAACTTTTGACATCATCTTGGTTTACACTAGCGGCTTCTCCAGAAATGGCACGGAAGGTTATGTTGTGCCGTTTTTTGAACCTCTCCAGCCAGACAGATGATGCACTAAAATCCGCGTAATTCAATTTATCTGCAATTTCTTTAGCCTTGCTCCTGATGAGTGTGCCCGAGAGAGAAATACATTTATTTCGAGCCTTCACAAACCATTCGTAGCATAATTTATCAATGTTAACGCTTTTGACGTTCAGCATACTCCTTTTTCTGTCCGGATTAACATCACTGTCCCACAATCTTAAAATTTGGTCTCTGTTTTTGATGATACAAGCAGCTTGAGTTCTACTGGTCTTACATTTCTTTGCTAACTCGCGTACACTAAGTTTTTCATTTTTTTGAATTTCAATGACATTAACTTTGTCTTTAATAGTCAACACTGCTTTAGGTGTAGCGATTCAAGTATGTATACAATAAGAATCTATAAATGTACTATGTATTTACGTACTGCATTCAAAACAACAAGCTGTGCGTATTTAGGGAATTCCCCTTTGTACATACACGTATTATTCAATAAGCAACATCTGTACGAATGTACGAATATGAAGAAGAGTAAACGGAAAAACAGTGTTACAGTGTTGTAAGCTGTCCGGTTATGGGGAGCTAAAATCACTTTGGTGTGGGAAAAAAGTGTCCGTGTCCGGTTATGGGAGGGTTGTCCGCTCAAGAGAGAAAAATTTTAAAAATCCCTAAATGATCTTTTGGTACTGCAAAAACTGTCGGTTTATGGTAGGTGTCCGCTAAAGAAAGGTGTCCGTAAGGAGAGAGTACACTGTACATGTTTTTTAAAGGTTTTAAAGGCTTGTATCTATAGTTACTTTAAGTTTAAAATCTAATCAATTTTATTGTCCTCAACTTTTGTACGTCAACTTTATTATTTTTTTCAACTCTACATTTTGTAAGTATTTTACTACTGCTTTACACTCTTATTTATTTAATGTTATTTCTCATTAATCTTGTAGTATCTCCGGAAGAAGCAACAAAGTTGTTGCGAAATATAGGGATACTTAATAAATTAGTTTCTTAATTGACGGACCGCTTGCCCGCTTTTAATTAATTTTAGTCAATATTTTAGGGTCGATGATTTCGTTTAAATTATATAAATATATATATATATATATATATATATATATATATATATATATATAATGAACTTCATGTGTATGAGAATTAATAATTATTAAATCTCATTTTACATGCGATTGTCGCTATAATTTGTTGCATTTAATTCTACAATTCGGCAAATCACTTTTGCCCTAGATTGTAGACGCAACAAGCCGCGACAGCAACTGTACAAGTTGTCAGTACAAATGAAAACAAATTATAGCGACAATCGCATGTAAAATGAGATTTAATAATTATTAATTCTCATACACATGAAGTTCATTACAGTTCGTATATATACACGTAGTATAGAAGTGAATATCATGTCTGTCTTCGGTGAGGTGCACTGATGATCTGTAAAAAACAGTGAAATATCGATATATGCACATTCCGCGCAGATAAGTTTTTCACAAAAATTTTTCATTTGTACTGACAACTTGTACAGTTGCTGTCGCGGCTTGTTGCGTCTACAATCTAGGGCAAAAGTGATTTGCCGAATTGTAGAATTAAATGCAACAAATTATAGCGACAATCGCATGTAAAATGAGATTCAATAATTATTAATTCTCATACACATGAAGTTCATTACAGTTCGTATATATACACGTAGTATAGAAGTGAATATCATGTCTGTCTTCGGTGAGGTGCACTGATGATCTGTTAGAAACAGTGAAATATCGATATATGCACATTCCGCGCAGATAAGTTTTTCACAAAATTTTTCATTTGTACTGACAACTTGTACAGTTGCTGTCGCGGCTTGTTGCGTCTACAATCTAGGGCAAAAGTGATTTGCCGAATTGTAGAATTAAATGCAACAAATTATAGCGACAATCGCATGTAAAATGAGGTTTAATAATTATTAATTCTCATACACATGAAGTTCATTACAGTTCGTATATATACACGTAGTATAGAAGTGAATATCATGTCTGTCTTCGGTGAGGTGCACTGATGATCTGTAAAAAACAGTGAAATATCGATATATGCACATTCCGCGCAGTTAAGTTTTTCACAAAATTTTTCATATATATATATATTGTTATGGTTCAACCAGCATACTTATTCCAGCACTGCAATAAGAAACACAGATAACAACATACAATAAACCCATGTATAAATATCCAATTAGTGGACGTAATTTGTGAAATTAGTTTCGAGATGTGTATAAATTAATACGACGATAACTTTAAAATTGATATTCAACTTATTTTGATTTTTAAACTTACTTTTTATATTTATATTTTTCCATTTCAAATTCAAATCATACGCGCCATATTACAGGTATTTAATTTATCCACATCAAGATTTATATCGAAGCGAATTAACCACGCCCACTAATTTAAAATTGTCTCGAACCCCTCGAATGCGATTTTTACGATGCATATTTGAACTAATCTAACATTGAAAACCACATTATAAACATTTGTAAATTCTTTAATTAATTTTTCTATTATGTTAAAATTATAATTAATATTATGAAAGTTCATATTATATTAGATGCAAATAAAGCATAAACTTAGAGGCTTTTGCCGACATTTAACGGAGGCTTTGAAAAACAAAAGCCGAAGAAAGCGTCTGATACTAAAATTTACAACGAATGGCCGCATTTTTGCTATCACAAAAAGTTTAATTAAAATTACTATTTAAAAATCAAGAAAATCCTACGAAAACCATATACATTTAATACCTTGAAATCAGGCCGAACTTTTGATAGAAGAATTGGACCCGCATCACGTCGAATACAATAAATATTGAACGAAGCATCTTTTCGGAACTAGAACTACATCGTACCGACAACTCCAACATTGAACCGCTTCCGACGCTGGGACTTCCATTGGAGCAGACGAACTCTGATCTATTCCTACAATTGCGAGCCCAGAGCATACATCCAAGCCTAGATACAGGAGAAATACCAGGTTCTTTCCAATTATTTCCCATAAAACCTAGAACATCATTTAAAAGTTAATATTAAATTTATATCACATCACAATATCAAACATTGTTTGCATCAAAATATAATACATGAATTTCAACATTTCTAAACATCTATTTAAATATATATAATTATTCATTCATTCTTAATCTTTTATGAAACTTGTATATGTAACTTACCTTTGTGTGTTTATTTTTAAGTAACTTTTAATATCTATTTGCACTGTTGCAGTATACATAACCTTAACTATTGTTATTAAACACATGTGCAAAAGTGCATAATACCATTTTTTACCGTATAGTCCAGATAATACGAGCATATGTACAGATTTCTTATTCGCACGTAATAATTGTTACAGTTATCTGTTTTTTAATTCTAATAAATTTGATTACTTTGATTTAGATTCGATCTTTTATTTGATTTGTTTGAATGTTGAGTTTGTGTTAATTAATATACCATTTACATTGCATTTACGGGATATACAAACGACCGATTGTGAAACCTGAGATAGAAAATAAAGCATAAGTACTCAAGCTCTCCCGAAAGCTAGTGGGGTATTTAACAGATTGCGTTGGATCAACTAAGTACGTTAAAACTTGGCGCCCATTTTCAAATTCGAATCTTCTAATTTTTACTTATATCTTTCTTTTTTTAGTTTTAACGCTCACATTATTCTTATATTTATTTACTTATTACTTAGTGAACCACCGCTTTATTACATTTGGCACCAACAACGTGAGGCCAATTTTAGAATTACAGCTTCACTGCAATTTTTTTATGTATATTTATTTTACTTAAGTGATCCTTCGTATCATTACAATATATATATATATACATATATATATATATATATATATATATATATATATATACATATATATATATATATATATATATATATATATATATATATATATCTTGAATTAATTTCAATTTAAGTTAATTTAAATTCATTTAACTTCAGTGTTTTATTTATTATCCTAAAAATAAATTTCCGTATATACATTCATTGGCTTTATCGATTGTACATTGTCGGCACCGATGAATCACGCCCGATACGGGATAGCGCCGGTTCCGCAGTCTACTAATAACTGATGAATTTGTTAATTTTGCAAAATTTTCGTATTGAATAAAATGTTAAGTACCTTTATTTATTTCTCGTTCTTACGTTGTAGATAATGTTTCATGTCTTGTTAAAAAAAAAAGAAAAAAAATAATTTTTCTTGTACTAAAAGACATTTACTTCGGTGACCGGAATTTTTTGACCACTAGTGTATTTACTTCACTATTTATAGTCACTCGGTATAAACAAGAGGCGAAAGAATAAACTATATTAAGAATGTGAGAAAAATCGAATTTCTTCTTTTATTTTCACTATTAACACACGAAAAATAGCGTTCAATTTCTTGGTGATTTAGAAAAAGAACTTTTAAAACTACTTTTCACGTACAATAAATAGGTTGATACAGGGGTGGTCGAAACTTAGCAGTTTTGCAGCATCGATACTGACAATAAGTTCCTGTTTTATACCCACTCGTTAAGAACAAAATATGTTGCGTTGGCGCAATATAATTCCTACACATACAATTCCTACAGTAATTTTTTATAAAATCCTGTCTGCTGCTTTCACAACCGTTGCTCAAGCATGGTAAAAGCGAATGAAACCTTGTGAAGGTTGTCTGGTATATTTGCGTTCGTATACACGTGGATTATTGTGTGGTTTTATAGATTTAGCAAACTACACTTATTTGAAATAATATTACAAAAAATAGATATACTTTTTAGTTTTTTTCAGCAATTTACAATTCAAATTATAATAATAAACATAATTTTCATTTACACAGATGGATACAAGGATTATGCTTCACGGTCCCACTTATCTGTTTTTTAAAGAACTTACTTAAAGTAAGCAATGAATATTAATATGGCATGCAAATAAATAATCTCGCCAAAGAATAATTTATAGGCTCACGGCTGCCAACTTTTAAATAATAAAACAAGCGACTAGTGTTCGAAGTATTATTAAACTTAATTTTTAAATTATGAGTGTATAGTTCGTTTTTGAAATATATTTATATATGTAGATAATTTCTTAGCCGTTCATTTAAAAGATCATTTGATAAATTTTTGGAGTTCTCAGCTTTTATATTAAATATTGTAAATATTTTCAAATTAGTATGTTATCTTGCGAGGTAAATGTAAACATTGCTGTCTACAAATTACAACGCAAATTTTGTTCACGTTGGGACATGAACCCAAGTCTATGGTTTGCCGGACCGTCGCTCTAACCAACTGAGCTACGATAGACCTTGGTTAAATTTTATTAGAAACGCTTTATAAGGTGACGATGTTAATAATTCAAATATCAGTTTTGAAAGCTGATGTCAGTTTTGAAAGTTTGAAATTGCTAATATTTAGTTCTTAGATTAACATATTGCTGTGAACTGTGATTTTGCTTAAAGGGTAGGTCCACAGTTCACCACAATATGGCCGGACCAGCTCTGATCCTTCTTCTTCTTAATATGAGACTTCTTAAACTTGGGGTCTCGCTCCCTCGAGCAAGAAAGTGAAAAAAATAAAGATTCAGTAAAGAAAACTCACACTTGGAATTTAAAATATTTATTATATAAAAAAAAAAAACTCTTTACAAAGTGTAAAGAGAGCTAATGCATTATTAACAAAAGCTTGGAGGAAAAAGTTTGTGTGATAAAAGACACGCACACAAAGAAAAAGCCTCCTGTGAATCGCGAGCAAAAATATAACTAATAGATCATTAAGAAAATTCTCAAATTCAAAAATTAATTAATAAACCCCCAAAATTCAAACGTTAAAAAGACCAAACGTCAACACGTAAATGACTTTACTCATGCGCACTAACACAAGTATAAAAATCCGCCTCCAGAACCTGACTTATCAAAAATGTTCTAGAACATCGTGACAAAAAACTCCCTCATAAAAAAAATATGATAATTTTCTTAACTATCTATATTTTTAAAACTAATATAACAATAAATGAAAATTACAAATAGGCACAAATATCATAGAATTATAGTGAATCGAATTTATATAAAACTAATGTGAAAAATACTTACGTACGCAAACTTTTTTCACATACACTAAAAAAAAACTAATGCGAGAGATATCAAGTATAATTTAAATTAGTTATAACAATACGAGATAACCACCACTCGAAATAAAACGAAAATGAAATTTAAATACACATCAAAATCAAAGTTAAATCAAATAAAATATAGAAATAAAAAATGATGTTTTTTACTTCCAACTATATCATACAAAGAACCAAATATCTCTGACTTCAGCCGGACACATAATCGGACATCAGGTGCAAATAATTCAAAATAGTTCCGCAAGTCGGACTATTTCCTATTCAATAAATACATGTACAGTCACGGTCATTACAATAAATCCAAATATACATTTAAATATAATTCAATATAAAATAAATGTGCATGTTAAATAAATGTAATAAAATCACTAATTGTTCAAAATTATTCTTCGGGGAAAAATCCACAATAATATGTAGATAATTTCTTAGCCATTCATTTAATATATCATTTGATAAATTCTTGGAGTTTTCGGCTTTTATATTAAATATTGTAAATATTTTCAAATTAGTATGTTATTTTGCGAGCTAAATGTAAATGTAAACATTGCTGTCTACAAATTACAACGCAAATCATACGAAATTTGTTCGAAAATTTTGTCCACATATATTAATTTATTATTTTGTCTACATATATTAATAGCTAAAATGTAAATATTAGCAATTTCAAATATTCAGAACTGACATCTGCTTTCAAAACTGACATCTGAATTATTAACATCGTCGCCTTATAAAGCGTTTCTAATAAACATGAACCAAGGTCTATCGTAGCTCCGTTGGTTAGAGCGACGGTACGCCAAACCGCAGATTTGGGTTCAACTCCCAACGTGGTAAAAATTTTTCAAATAAATTTCGTATGATTTGCGTTGTAATTTGTAGACAGCAATGTTTACATTTACCTCGCAAAATAACATACTAATTTAAAAATATTTAAAACAATATAAAATCCGAAAACTTTAAGAATTTGTCAAATGATATATTAAATGAACGGCTAAGAAATAATCTATATATATATTAATAGCTAAGGAGTAAATATTAGCAAACTTTCAAAACTAACATCTACTTTCAAAACTGACATCTGAATTATTACATTGTCGCCTTATAATGCGTTTCTAATAAACTTGAACCAAGGTCTATTGTAACTCAGTTGGTTAGAGCGACGGTTCGGCAAACCGTAGACTTGGCTTCAAGTCCCAACCAAATGATTTGCGTTGTATTTTGTAAACAGCAATGTTTAAACGATATATATATATATATATATATATATATATATATATACAGGCTGATTCATTTTCGGCCCTCACCATGGGGATCTCTCTTATTATTGGAGATAGAGTATAGGTTTAAATTTGGCAAAGTTGTTAAATTTTGTGTTTGTTATAAATCCGTAAAGAAAATAGACCTGTAACAAATGACCTTCGTTATTTAAAAAAAAAACGCGAAAACCCCATTTTCTTCTTTTACCTGTAGCACCGACATTTGGCCTTGTAGAGAAAAAATAAAAACACATCCTTGTGGCTATTTCTAAACCTCTATCCAGTGGTCTGCTCTAAATTTTTATACGACGTTTCGTTTCTTTCTGGCCATCATCAACTATCTAATTTCTTATAGGCGCCATATTGGATTTAGACATCTTCAGAAAGAGTTTTTTTTTCTGATTTCAACCATGTACCACATGCTGACTATAGTTTTTGACATTAGGTTTTATTTGAAAGAATAAATTATAAGATTAAATAAGGTAGCCTTTGGAATTTCAATCTGTCAAACATTTCATTTATTGTTCATTAATAATACAAAAATGTCACACTAACGAAGAGAAACGAGATATGATAAGTATTTTTTATTCTTCGAAACGAAATTCAACAGTAGCGAGTACAAGATAACAAAAACATTAATATAAATACATAGAAAAGTAAACAATAAACAATTACAGTAAATGTTCAATTATCTGGCCATCTTCGGTAATGCACAATTGGGCACGCCTTCTGGCATTTTGTACTGCCCTTTGTATAGTTCTTCTAGGAACTGCATCGAAGGCATTCTGAAGTCGTCTCGTAATTCTTCAATGTTTTGTGGCGCATCTACTTTATAAATATTATTTTTAACATATCCCCATAAAAAAAATCTAGCGGACTTAAATCAGGTGATCTCGCAGGCCATTCAACAACTCCCCTATTTCCAATCCAACGGTTTGCAAACTCTTGATTTAAGAAATTTCTAACAACAGCTGCATTGTGTGCTGGTGCGCCATCTTGTTGCCACCATAAATATTGTAATTGATTTAATGGGATATTGTCGTCAAGATAGTCAGATACGTATGTACGTAAAATGTTTAAATATCTTTCTCCATTTAAATGTTCTTCATACATAAATGGTCCTAAGAGACGATTTGCCAAAATACCCATCCAAACGTTTATTCCAAAACGATGTTGTGGTCTTCTAGCCCTGTTTTGTCGGGGATTTTGTACTGCCAATAGTGCTCCGTATTTCTGTTGAACATTCCAGAATTTGTAAATTTTGTTTCATCTGACCAGATGATTTTGCTTAAAAAATTTTCGTCATTTTCTATCCTTCCCATTAACCAATTACAATATTCTAGCCTTCTCAAATTATCTCCAGGCAGTAAAGAGTGACTAACATGAATCCTTTATGATTTAAACCTACTTTTATGTAAAGTTCTCCAAACTCTGGACTGGCACAAATTTAATTCTGACGCTACTTCGTGTGTAGAAATTGGTAGATTATTATTTATCTATAAAAATACAAGATTAACATGAAATTTGAAAACACGCTTTTAATTTACCATTTGTAAAATATCTTGTCGATTTTCATTTAAATTCCTGTTGTCTTGACCATTACGCGGCTTAGTAAACGATCCATTCTCGACCAAATTTCTGTCGAGATCTAGAAAATGGTACGATGAGGCTGTTGTCGTTCTGGATATAATTGTAGATATCTTGTACTAGCTACTGTTGAATTTCGGTTCGAAGAATAAAAAATACTTATCATATCTCGTTTCTCTTCGTTAGTGTATGACATTTTTGTATTATTAATGAACAATAAATGAAATGTTTGACAGATTGAAATTCCATGGCTACCTTATTTAATCTTATAATTTATTCTTTCAAATAAAACCTAATGTCAAAAACTTTAGTCAGCATGTGGTACATGGTTGAAATCAGAAAAAAAAACTCTTTCTGAAGATGTCTAAATCCAATATGGCGCCTATAAGAAATTATATAGTTGATGATGGCCAGAAAGAAACGAAACGTCGTATAAAATTTAGAGTAGACCACTGGATAGAGGTTTAGAAATGGCCACAAGGATGTGTTTTTATATTTTCTCTACAAGGCCAAATGTCGGTGCTACAGGTAAAATAAGAAAATGGGGTTTTCGCGTTTTTTTTCTAAATAACGAAGGTCATTTGTCACAGGTCTATTTTCTTTACGGATTTATAACAAACACAAAATTTAACAACTTTGCCAAATTTAAACCTATACTCTATCTCCAATAATAAGCGAGATCCCCATGGTGAGGGCCGAAAATAAATCAGCCTGTATATAGGTTAATAATAAATTAAAAACGGGCAAGCGGTCTGTCAATTAAAACTCATTTATTTTTTTGTCTCTTATTTCACAGTTTGTTGCTTCTTCAGGAGATATTACAAGATTAATGAACAACACATTAAATAAATTAGTGTATGAAACAATAGTAAAATACGCACAGAATGTAAAGTTAAAAAATGGAAGTAACACACTCATATTAAAATTTATTAAATTTAAAACAATAATATAACTATAGATATAAGGTGTCACATCAACCTTTAAAAAACATGTATGACTATGTAAAATTTAAAATATAAAAAAATTAACAATATAAAACGAAACATATAGCAAAAAACTAAAGACACTAGAATATCAAAATCTAACTGCTAAATACGTTGAAATAACAGAATATTCCCAGTATACACCTATAACCAGTTGCGATGTAGAAAGGACGTTTTCTATCTACGAGGATGTATTTCATTCAAAGAGAACACATTTTACAGAGAGAACCTTGAGAAAGTATTGCTAGATAATATTAATACTCCTTTACTTAACTTGAACTACAAAATGAACAAATAAAAATGTATTTCGTATTTTATAGATCACCATCCGTTTGTTTTCCAATTATATAAATAAAATTAAAAATACAAATTTTAAATGGTACACCCGTGGGCGATGAGTCATCGGCCCCTTGTGTCCGGTCCCTAATTGTCAAATATTATAATTATTAATAAAATTAACACTCTAGAATCATTTAAATATACTTTAAATCCTTGATTTTTTAATTTCCATGAAATTTTATAATGTTACTATCCATCAATTGGCTGGATGTAAATTGGGCACTAACCTACCTGAAATTTTAATCTCGTTGATAATTCGGGCACTAACTAAAAATGTACTCGCAGAGGGTCTATGTAAACTGGGCACCGTATAAAGCAAACAAAAACAATAATATAGAAATAGTGTATTTCAAGTTGAAGTACAGCAAAAAGATAGAAAATAAAAAATATGTACTCATATGAAAACAATAATAAAAGCAAATACTTAATTATATAAAAACTATAATAAAAAAATAGTGATATCGTGATATTGTTCCATTATTTAGTTGTTCACACAGTTCATTTAGAGTTCTTAATTTTTGTTTTGCGCGTGTGTCTTTAACTCTTGCTGGTGTGTGTACACTTTGAATTTTAACATAAGTGTCTATTTGAAATTCCTTAAGCTTTTCGATAAAAATATAAGTAGATGGATGTGTTGAATAAAATGACTCATTTAGTTTGGAATGAAACGCTTCGCATGCGTTTGTGGTGTTAGTGATCGATGGGTTGCAGTAGCCCATATATGTGGAGGAAAAGGAGCATCGTCTTCTATGTATGTCTCCAATAAATAATCGGCGTATTCGTCAGCCTGTGCATGAGCAGGTTTTTCGGCAAACAAATCTAAGGCGAAACAATCGCCTACTTCGTCAGGATTCAAAGACGTTAATCCAAATGTATATCGCAGCTATTTTCCTACTTCGGAATCTGTGTTCCTAAATTCTGCTGTTAAACCCAAACTTTGGATTTTCCTGAACCACGATTGGTGCAAATGGAAACGTCAACCATAGATTTGTGCTGATGGCCATATAGCGCGAACCGCTGTGTGAATGCTTTTCTCAAAATCTACAAAAACTTCAGCTGGTCGTAATATTGTAGAGTGACGTCGAAAGATTTCTTTTGTAAGCATTTCAAATAATGTTGCATACGTTTCACTGCGTTTATCAGGCAACAAACAAAACATCAATGGCATATAATGTCCATTATTAAGTCCGTGGATTGTAAATAATTGTAAAAAATATTTTGTACAATACGAAAATGTACCGTCCATGTACACTTTACGCATTCCACATAAACTTCTAACATTCGTTTCACAAGAAAACACTATGATATTGCTCACTGGACAGTTTATAAAAACGAAACTTTCATCCTTGCTTGTTTTAACATTAGCAGCTTCCACTATATCATGGACTTCTGTCTTATTTTGTGGTAACGGCCCAGGAAGAAATTTTCTCCGTGCATTGTACAAATTTCTTCGGATATAAGTGAAATCTGTTATCGTAATTGTTTCCGGCAGTTCCTTAGCTAGTTCACGACGAATAATTTTCGCTGGTTTTTCGGAAATATCATCAACGGCTTTACGTTTACACGCATTTGAAATCACATATTTTGTCATTAGGAAATTCCTTAATTTATTAACGTCTAATTTCTTACTTTAAGCTTTAAAGCGATCATTACCCGAACGGTATTGGTGCCTAGATTACCTGTAGGATTAAGCAATCCTCTTTGCAGGGCAGGTAAATCCATATACTTGGTGCCCAGTTTACATCCGCCCCATCAATTACCTTAGAAACACCACAGAATATACATTCTGTGTATTTAAAATATTTAATCTCGTTTGCTAAATGAAAAAATTACGAATAACTCATCGTAAAGTTGATAAATTAATGATACAAGTTTCTACGTACATAGTCGTACAATTAGTAATAGAATTATTTCTAACTGTTCAGAAAGGTGTTAATCACCAGCATTTGTAGAATCGTCCTAATTAGTTGTAATCATTATCACCCAACGTAATGTTATAATAACGAGCATCATATTTATTCTTAATGTTTTCGTTTTATTCAATGGGAAACAGATTATCATAATTATTAAAATAACTATTTAGATAAACAAAAGTCATTCTTAACAAACCACGTAGAGGTTTGACCTATTTCGTCAAGCAGTTAAAGTGTATTGTTGTGTGACGTAAAATTACTATTATATACGTATATAATTACTTAAACATACATATGTTTTATGCGACGTGCTTAACCTTCGTTTAATGTAGCCTAATAGAGTAAAAACTACGACAATACTGCAGAAATTATGTACGCATCAATTTCAGAAGTGGCAATTAAAGACAAATAAGCAATGACGGACGGCTTGTGACTTTTTGACACGACCAATGTAATATACAATTTGACTCGTGGTGACTCAAGTGACAGTGATATGAGTGAATAAACAATTATAAAGCAATAGGAAAGTCAGTGTCTTTACAATACAATAAAAATAAATATTACGTTAGAAAAACATGTTGGATATTATAAAAAATTTCAATTTTGTTTAAAAGATAGATACGTGGATATGTTTATTCCATAACAGTGGCGGCTGGCGCATAAGCGCTGCAGTGCTGCAGAGCTCCCAAAAAATTGGGCGGGCGAACCTGTATTAGTTATAACTAGTTTTCTTTTACATAATTTTTCCGACATTTCTGATGTTTATAAAAGCGTAACATATTGTTGTGAAAATTCTCCCCCTGTATATCAAAAAATTTGCATATTTTTCTACATCATCCTGTAGAGGACATCAAACCCTACAATTTGACACCTCAATCATCAAAATCCGATCAGTAGAAGCCGAGATATTCGCTTCCGAAATTCCAACACTAACGCCGGTTATATGTAGTATATTATCAAATAATATACAATAGGCGACCAGTGGAATAACCAACCTAATTCGCGCGATCGCTCACTTGTTCCTTATCTGGTCCACACGTACGGGCGCTCAGAGCTCTTTCCAACACCCGCGCGCACCGCGCTACCCCCGCGCATGTCTAAAACCAATGGGTGATTTTATAAGGCATCTGTGCTGCATTCGCTCCAGCGCTGTCGTGTTATTTGGTATAGGTATTAAATATTTTCGCGCGTTTTTTTACTGTGCGGCGAGTTTAACGTAAAAACAATAATATTAGAGTGCGCGTGCTTGTTTGTGTTTTTTGTTGACAATTTATATAAACTCTGTGTATTATGGCGGTAGTCTTTAATTTAATTAATGTGAAGAGATTCTTTAAATATTCATTCGAAGAAAAGCTAAAATTAAAAGCAAATGGTAGGCCATTAGTAGATATCACTATTGAAAAAACTGGTGTAAGTAGAGGGAAAAGTTATACACGTAAATTTAGTAGCGATATTTATTCAAAAAACGATTGGATTTGTGGATGCAACAAAAAAAATGCTTTGTATTGTTTTCCCTGTTTACTTTTTGGTGGCGATAAAGCTTGGACGGAAATAGGGGTCACGGATCTAGAGCACTTGAGTTTGAAAATAAAAAGACATGAGAATTCTAAAAGCCATTTTCATAACTGTATGGAATTTGCGTTACTAGGGTCAACTAATATTATGGCTCAACTAGATTCTGCTTATTGGGTAAATATACAGAGACATAATGAAAATGTGTCAAAGAATCGTTATATTTTATCCAAAATTATTAATTGTATAAAATTTTGTGGAGCTTTTGAATTGGTCCTTCGGGGACATGATGAGAGCGATACTTCCGAGAATCCGGGGATATTTCGTGGACTTATTAATTTTTCGGCTGAATTAGATGCAACTCTAAGTGAGCACCTAAAAAATTGTTCGGTATTTAAAGGCACTTCCAAAGAAATACAGAATGATCTGTTACAGTGCATACTTGAAGTCTGCCAAGAACAAATAATTGAGGAAATTAATAATTCTCCGTTTTTGGCGATCATGGCGGACGAAACAACGGATGTTGCTGCAAAAACTCAAATGGTAGTTATTTTTAGATATGTTCGTGATGGTGAGCCAATTGAACGTTTTTGGAACTACGTCATTCCTGAAAAATGTGATGCAGAAACACTTAGCAAAACAATTTTAAGTGTCATAGATGCTTTAATTCAAAATTCACCTAACAAACTGATTGCACAGAGTTATGATGGAGCAGCGGTGATGAGCGGACAACACGCAGGCGTTCAAGCATTGATTAAAAAAAAGTACCCTTTTGCGCACTATGTACATTGCTATGCCCATCAATTAAATTTAATTATATCTAAAGCTGCTTCTGCAAATTCGCAAGTACGTGTATTTTTTGGAAATCTACAAGACATTCCCGGCTTTTTTAATAATTCACCCCAACGAGTAGAAGTGTTAAACAAGATTGTAAACAGAAGGATCCCCCACGGCGCTACAACCCGTTGGAATTTTAATATCAGGACCATTAATGTTGTGTACGAAAATAGGGCCTCTCTCATTGAGTGTATGGAAGAAATAGAAGAACAATTCTCCAACAACACAGTCTGTAGTGCAGCCGCCTCTATTCGCCGTACATTAAATGATCCGATCTTCAATTTTTGGCTGACTTTTTTCCATCATGTAATGCCCCATGTAGATATCCTGTTTAATCAATTGCAGCAAAGAAAAATTGAACCCACTCTAGTAAAAGACGCTATCGAAAATTTTGAACGCAGTATAGGCCAAGTTCGAAATAATATTGACAACATCATAAGTGAAGCATCAGATTTTATAAACGATGAGCCACCACCAGAAAAACGCAAACGTCCAAATAACAGCAGATTTAATCATCGAATTTCGGCTTGAGAGGTGTGTGATGTTATTCTAAATTGTGCAAAAGATCGATTTCATTTTAAAGAGCATCTAGTAGTGGCATCACTTTTTTTTCGGAATGCTTTGGAGAGTATTGCAGTAAATTTCCTGAGGACAAACTCACTTCCGCATGCTCCTATTATCCCACCCTTGATAAAGAAAGATTACGAACTGAATTGTCTGTTATTTACTCAAGAACTGATTGTAGATCTTTAAAAGGCGCACTACCTCTTCTAAAATTTTTAATAAAAAGCAATCTGGGAGATACGTTGAAGGAGACTAGAAAATTATTAGAAATTGTAATAACAACTCCCATGACAACATCAGAGGCCGAACGATGCTTTTCAACACTAAATCGATTAAGACGTTTCTCAGAAATTCAATGACCGAAGATCGTTTAACATCTCTTTCCTTGCTATCTATCGAAAAAAAGTTTATTTCCGAAATAGACAATTTTAATGACAAAGTGATAACAAAATTTGCAAATCGAAAAGAACGTAGAATAGATTTAATTTATAAGAAATAATTTGTTAGTAAAGTAGTGCTTAGTGACTCTTATTTTTTTGTGTGACAATTGACAATCGTTCCAGAAATCCATTACTTCAGTGCGGAAGGCGAAGAAAGCACGATAAAATCGATGGGAGACAACCTCTTACTGCCCGTGCAAGGTAAATTTTTTTGTAAAACTTGCAGAACACCTTAAAATTTTTAGCACGAGCCGCCACTGTTCCATAATGTCATACATATATCCAGCACCTCAGAGGTAAAGATGTTAAGTCACAAACTCGAAATTGTTGAGGAGAGAGATTCGAAAGTTGACTTAATGTTTAAACAAATACACTGAAATAGTAAATGCGTAAAGTAACTGAGTTTTTGGTAAATTCACTTATTTGAGTTATTTATTTTAATATTTTCTCACGATATTTTACATTTGTAAAAAAAATTAGACTTTGATGTGACTTAACATTTTTTTCGCATAAAATTCAAACTTCAATTTGTGACTTAACATTGTGTACGTCTAAGGTTTTCATACTATTTAAACAAGATAATAGTACTAGAAACAATAATTTATTCTCAAAAATATTACTTAAATGCTAAAAAAGTATAAAACAATATTAAATTTTACAATGGAACGTAATTAAATAACTTAGCAATACTTTAATCATCAACCGCTTCTTCTGTTGCAGAATCTGAATGTGGAAGATTTTTGTAGAATGGATGGTGAATTTTGGGTACCCACTGTAAAAGGGTTTGGAGGTGATTGTATTTTTTTGTAGTAATTAACTCCGCGGCTATTTTTCGCAAAGGTGGCTGCACTGCAGGCGCAACAATATTTCGGCGATTTCTGTTTAAGTCCACCTCACGAAATTCTTCATTGAAATCTGTTTTATAATAAAGGATTCCGGGGCTGTTTGATCGGACTTGAACACAGACTGCATTAGATATTAAAAAAGGGCTACCGTCAACTGATTTCTTTCTTAGCAAATATGGTGCATTGGTCCCTTCATACAAGCTTTTAACATTCTTAAAATGTTCCGGTTCCATACTTAACACTGTGAAAGGCTTCTTCTTATTGCAGATACGAACTAGCTGATACCAGTCCCAAGGTATCATGATCTTAAACTGACTCTCTTTCTTCCAGTATCTTTCTACTAAAGAATGATCTGAATCAGCTTCAAGGTGTGTATGCCCCCTTAATAAAAATTTATGTTCAATAACATTAATTTGTGGAAATTTATTTAGGATATGCAAAAAGCACATAATCATCCCACCGTTTCTATTTTGGGATGGGCAATTATCAGACCATATTATAAGTTTCTTTAAATTTGGAGAAATACTTATTGAGTCCATCCATCGCATGAGGCAAGAAGCCATTTCGTTGACGCCTCTTCCTACAATGGACTCGTCCCACATACAACAGTAGGTCTCTTTATTTGTAGCGTCAGAGGCGGATTTAAGCATAAGCGCACTAAGCGCGCGCTTAGGGCCTCGCTCAGAGGGGGGCCAAATTTCAACAGGTAAAACCAAATTTTTAAAGCATCCCCCTTATAGAATTTTACAAGATGCGGGACTCTTCTGCACGTCTATGTGTTCAGGAAATTCAGGTTACTGTTACTGCCGCTCTGGCTCTTCTAGTCTCGCGCAATTATTTTTTCCCTCCCCCTTCCCCTGGCTGCAGCAGTCGGTGCACGTGCACTCCAGGCCAGGTCCAGTAGTCAGTGCTTAGCGTCTTCCCGCGCGACTTATTATAGCACCCATCCCCATCATTATAATAGGTAACCTCTGTTCTCTGTTTCCACTATTTTATGAACAAAATCTGTTACCTACTTTATCTTAGCTTTACAACATACAACAACAACTTTCTGTGTCCTGTGTCCCTACCAAATAAAATGAAGCGATTCGAGTCCGGTGCTGCTAAACGAAAACGAAAAAGATTGCAGGAAGAAGATGTCAAGCGACAACGAAATGCCTTATGTAAATTTCTTACGGGAGCTCAGGCAAGTGAACAGCAAACTGAAACTAATGATATTTCTGACTGTGACAATGAGACTGAAACCAACACAGATATTTTCGTTGGTCAAGAGATTGACTCTTTACCAGTACAAGAAAATGACGCCAGTGCATGTACAAGTATTGAACAAAATAAAAATGGTATACTGGATGTTGATGTTCAATTAGAGACAAAATCACAAATGACTCCAGTAAGCTACCCAAGTGATATTGCATTGTGGCCTAGTTTTATAACAGATAAAATGATTGATTTTTACCTGTTAAATAAACCTAAAAATATCGGCGACCTTACAGATTTCAAAATTGAATATGAGGACAGAAACAGAACATACTGCAGAAGCTTTCAAGAATCGAATTTCTATTACATAAAGGCAAATGGTGAAAAGGAAAGGCGGGAATGGTTGATTTTTACTGAAACGTCTAAGTCATATACTGCTATGTTTGTAAATTATTCTCTCGATCTTCAAAATTTGCTACTACGGGATTCAATAACTGGAGGAACGTTAATAAATGTTTAAAGGAACATGAGCATTCGCCAGGTATAATATTTTAATTTCCCTGTTTCGGCTTGTAAGGTAATATTAATTTAAAATGTTACAGAACACAGAATTTCAATGTGCAACTAGAGTAAAAGATTGTCGACAATGGGAAGAATTGATACACAAATTCTTCAACAAATTGAAACCGAAAAGGATTATTGGCGAAATGTTTTGAAAAGGGTTGTTTCTACTCTAAAACTATTAACAAAATTGGGAGTGGCGTTCAGAGGTCACAGAGAGGGAATGGATTCCCAGAGAAAAGGGAATTTTTTGAGTTGCATTGAATATTTGGCCGAATATGACGAATTTTTGAAAAACCATTTAATGAAATACGAAAACTGTGGCAGCGGTAAAACCAATTATCTATCGCATCATATTTTTGATTAATTTATCAAAATTATGGCCCAATCTGTTTTGGATAAAATTACATCAAAGGTCAAAAATGCCATATATTATTCCATCATCGTGGGCTCGACACCAGACGTCTCCCACGTTGATCAAGTCTCTTTTATTTTACGGTATGTGACAGAATATGGAGCGATTCAGGAAAGTTTCTGTGGATTTATCCAAATTGAGCATCACGACAGTGCATATTTAACAGACGTTGTTTTAAATACACTACAGAACTTCGGAATCTCGGTCACTAATTGTAGAGGGCAGTCATATGACAATGCTGCGAATATGGCAGGAAAATATACCGGCTTACAAGCAAAAATCAAAGAACATAGTGAAACCGCGTATTATGTGCCATGTGCTGCTCACTCCCTCAATCTAGTTGTAAATTGCGCTGCAGAATCATGTTCAGCTTCAGTTGATTTCTTTTCCTTCGTAAATAATCTGTTTACATTTTTTTCATCCTCTACAAGTCGTTGGAAAATTGTAATAGATCATTTATCTCGTCCCAATTCTAAACACTTAAAACGTGTCAGTGACACCAGATGGTCAGCAAGAGCTGATGCAGTGTTGGCTCTTCGCGAAGATTACCAGAACATTAAGGAAGCGTTGAAAGAGTTTTGTGAGAGCTCAAACCAGCAACCAGTGAGTAGGGTGGAAGCTAAAGGTTTACTTAAAAAAATGGATGAATATGAAACAGTTTTATTAACAGTTTTGTGGAACAAATTGTTATCCAGAATCAATTCTACCAGTAAATCTCTTCAAGAAATAAAGTGCAATTTGCTTACCGGATCAAATCTTTTGAAATCCCTAACCGAATTTGTGAATAATGTTCGAAACAACTTTGAAAGTATTGAAAATGAAGCAACTGAGCTTTTGAATGTGATGGAAAATGATTACCGAACTTTTAAGGATGAAAGGTCTAGGGATAAGAAGCGAAAATTGCAATTTGATGACTCTCGCAGTAATGCAATACGCTTGGCTGGGAGAATAGCAATTATTGTAAATGTTCACAATATAATTTGTGATGCGTTATCTTCTGAAGTTATTAGAAGAAGACAAATCTATGACGAAACTTTAAAAGATTTTCAATTCTTTTTTCATGATCAAACCGATGAAGAAATTGAAATAAGCATAAATAATTTGAGTCAAAAATACGCAAGTGATATTCAAGAGAATACTTTTAAAGATGAAGTTTTACAATGGTTGCGTTTTACCAAAGAAATGAACATTACTAGTCCCACTGAAATGTACAAAGCAATAATAACTAGTTTGAGATCCACATTTCCAAATGTGGAAACCATTTTTAAAATATTCCTCACAACACCTGTGTGCAATGCCACTGCAGAGCGATCATTCTCGGTGCTTAAACGCGTGAAAAATTATTTGAGGAATTCTCTTTTAAATGATAATTTAAGTTGTCTTGCCATATTATTTATTGAAAATGAATTAGTTCAAGAAATAAATTACGATGAGATGATTGACAATTTTTCGCACGCAAAAGTCCGCGCAAAAGTCCGAAGAGTGGCTCTGTAGTAAAGTTTTTATGTTTATTTGTTTTTGTTTTTATGTAAGATTTTAATCCTGTTAAAATATATTTTTTAGAGTTTTGTTTTATTTTTTTGGTATCTATAATTATTATTGATTTATGTTTATTAGAGAAAAATATAAACACATCGTTTTTTATGCGCTTCTTTTTAGTCATACCTATAGTGGTGTAAAAAAGTCTGGAAAATGGGGCCTCAAATTTTCGTAGCGCTTAGGGCCCTTACAAGCTTAAATCCGCCACTGTGTAGCGTCGTGGATGGTGTAATTGAAACACCAAAGTTTCAGTGAGTAAAAACTCCGGGAATTTGTTAAAACAGGTGTTGGTAGACATTTCTCAAGGTCCACCATAACAACTTGCATACTTGGCTCCTGGAAAGACTGCTCCTTATCAGCTTTCTTTAGCTTGTATCTTTTGGAAGCCTCTTCCAAATGTATTTCATACTGATCTCAGATCTGATGCTTTTCCTCGTCAGACAACATATCACGAAGTTTTCCTTGAAAATGATCACATGAATCGCATGTATCATTAACAGGATTTCTGAAAGAATAATTAAATTCCGAATTAAATATATCGGCATACAGCCATAACTTGGCTATTTCTTCAAGCGGCACATTTTGTTCACGACAATTCTCGACATACAATTCATACATTTTTTTAATACTTAAGTTGCTGTCCAGATATTTTTTAGCTGATTTTTCCCTTCTGTAGTGCGATTCTTGAACTGGGAATTTTAAAATATGCTCCCGAATATTGTTCCGAATATGTTCGCCTATTTTATTACCTGGTGTCTTTTTTCCTCTTAAATCTTCAAGAATTGTTCCACCGTTTTTTGACAGTCTCTTTGAAAGACTTGTTTCAACAAAGGTCTGAGAAATACTCAGTGTATTTAGGAAATACGTTTTGCACACCCTAACACGTTTATGATCCTTAAAAAAATTATAATGTAATGTTGTGTTTCTCCGTTTCTGTCCTATTCTCTCGCGTCTTCTCTGTATTTCCTCCTTTGTGACGCACGATGCCACAAATTGCCGTTTTTGGTTATTATCCATTGATGCTGACCAAAAGTGCTTAAAAATGTCATTCCGAATTTCGTCTGTAAAATTAAGTGAACATTTTAATTT
The DNA here is from genome assembly GCA_935421215.2 of Melolontha melolontha. NCBI lineage: Eukaryota > Metazoa > Arthropoda > Insecta > Coleoptera > Scarabaeidae > Melolontha > Melolontha melolontha. Next base: position 172,513,592 of record OW285238.1, read on the forward strand.
ACAAGTTTCTTTACATTTCGGTTTAGGTCTTCTTTCTTTAACTTCTTTTTTATTTTTTGACACATATGCTTGACCAGCCGCTCGTTTTTGTTTCCTTATATTACATTTCCATTTATTTTGATTTCTTTTGCGCTTACGACCTTTAACTACTTCAACTTTATTGTTAGGCTTTTCATCTATTTCCTTCTCTATTTCATTATCAGTTGTTTCATCAGCAGAATCAGACAGAACGTAGTGAGAATCTACGTCGGAATCATCTATAGGACTATCAGATCCATTTTCTATACTATTTGCTGAACTGCGAGAAATTTCTTTTTCAGTTCTTGACACTGGTTGTGTTGCAAGAGAATCTATGAAACAATCGTCTTTTGAAAAAAGGTTACAAAAATACTGGTAAATATACCTATACTTGAAATAGGATTATTTCCAATATTCTGGTTCAAAGAACTTGAAGCCGCTATATTATTATGAAGTTGCTGGTTTTCGTTGTCTGCATCAGACAAAAATGTTTGAGTTAATTGCACAAAAATTTTAGAGTGTACCGGGGTAAACAGTGTTAAGTCTCAAAATGATTTTGTAAACATTTCTTAACAAGTCTATTTGGACGAAAATATTATATTTTTTTCAAATATGATGCCTATAAACCACGCAAAAATTAAACTTTTCACTGTTTACGCATGAAATAAAAAATTTAAGAACACTTACCTTTTACTGAGTTTGAGATTGGGGTTATGTTGGTACTATTACCAGAATCTGGTTGCAAACCCGCCTTTTCTGCGTGTTTATTGTTTTTAAACACAAGTTCACACATTAGTTTACCACGAAACATACCTTTAATTATCGTTTAACTTAAGCAAATTGTTGAAAATACACTTAACGCTTTTTACCTCCGTCTAAACTTTAACACAAGAAACGTCAAAAGCGCTTAACCTTGTTTACCACGATTCGCTTACTGGACTTAATAAAGTCACTAGATACATATAAAGTACCGCAATCCATAAGGCCAAAGAGTGCGAGAGAGAAAGCGCTACTTTTGCCCAAACATGGCCGCCAAACGTCAAATCACTTGTCGTTGCATCGTTGCATCTAAACCCACCGTTGGCAACATAAAGTGTAATTATGCCTGGTTGTTGTATTATCAATTGCAAAAACAGTGTCGCCAAAGGTTTCCGTTTATTTGCATCTCCCAGTGGTGAAAGGAATGCAGACAGAAGAAAAGTGTGGTTATGTGACATTAATCAAGACAATGTGCCGATAAATGCGAAGATTTGTGAGGTGAGTACATATGTAAAAGCAGATCACTTGTTATAACACTTAGTTACTTATGTAAGGTGCATTTTTCTGATTCCCAATTTGAACAATCAAGAGCAGATGACATGAAAAAACTAACTCCAAATGCACACCCTGATCTGGTTGTCAACCACAAAAGGCGAAAATGCGTGCTTTAGTAAACCAACAATAATAAATAATGAAAACAGTGCTTGCTTGTTTTAATTAATTGCCTTACTATCTGCGGTTTAATTATTAACGCATGTTCATACAGTTGCGTTCTTTTAAGAATACAGTACTAAATTGATTTTTTATTTAACACAGCAATTCAATTTTGACGCCAAATTTTTGCCCAAAAATGGCGGAGGTTTGCGGTACTTTATTTATCTAGTGACTTTAGGACTTAACACTGTATACCCCCATCTATCAGCAAAATCAAGCAACTAGGGACATATAGCGGTTGTCCTTAAGATACAATTTGATATGTTAAAAGACATGGTGGAATTGGAGATAACTTATTTCCACAAAAATGTGACTTAACACACCTTACCTCTGAGGTGCTGATATATGTACCTACATATAACATATATTAAATTGAGGATATTTTACAATATATATCATAATATTTTATTTATTTATTTTGTAAATCCTTATACACCAATAAAATTAATTTTGTTTATTTTACTACTTATTACGTTATAAATAACAATATTTATTTCGGTTTAAGTTATCTAATACCGTATTAGTATCGAGAGCGTTGCTAAACATAACCTAATGTTCATCTATTCACTGACAAGAACAAATCATATGTGATTGTCAAATTATTGAGAACGTCGCTAAACATAACCTAATGTTCATCTATCCACTGACAAGGACAAATCATATGTAATTGTCAAATTATTGAGAACGTCGCTAAACATAACCTAATGTTCATCTATCCACTGACAAGGACAAATCATATGATATTGTCAAATTATTGAGAACGTCGCTAAACATAACCTAATGTTCATCTATCCACTGACAAGGACAAATCATATGTAATTGTCAAATTATTGAGAACGTCGCTAAACATAACCTAATGTTCATCTATCCACTGACAAGGACAAATCATATGTAATTGTCAAATTATTGAGAACGTCGCTAAACATAACCTAATGTTCATCTATCCACTGACAAGGACAAATCATAAGTAATTGTCAAATTATTGAGAACGTTGCTAAACATAACCTAATCTTCATCTATTCACTGACAAGGACAAATCATATGTAATTGTCAAATTATTGAGAACGTCGCTAAACATAACCTAATGTTCATTTATTCACTGACAAGGACAAACCATAGATGATTGACAAACGTACAATATATTAAGTCATTAACGATCAATTACGTGCAATTGATATTTATCTTGCCTCGACTATAGTAGTTCTTAACGTATAATATTCTCCTTATAGTAAAGCTTTTTCTTGATAATAATAGGTATCTTTGTTACCTTTTCTGAGACAATTTTTATTTACGCCGATGCAGCTTGTAATTAAATTAAAATCTAAGAGAATATAAAACGAGTTTTAATATTATACAGTTCATTCAAATAATAAGAACGTATATAAAAATGTATTTAAATCACACACGTAAATTGACAGAAGTAAAAGAGTACAGTCTGTTTCAAGATATTGTGCGATGGCAAGCTAATGTATAAATACTTTAATTAGGCACCCTGCGGTGAGGGTCCAGAAAATGCAAACAGTGATTATTAGAGGCCGGATTATATGCAGTTTGCATAAATTTGCAAATTTGCATAATATATGCATTTTGTATATTATTTGCATATTCTGTAGTAATTCAGCATTTTTGCAAATTTTAAGTATCCGAGCTTTATTTATTCACTAAATCAAATTTATTTTAGGCATTACTAAAAATATGTCGTGAATGTAACAAACAAACAAAAAATAAACAGTCCTCTTTAAATTAAAAATAGCATTTTATTAAGCCTCTTCCCGTTACTTTTCCGCTAAGCGTCTCCAAGAATTTATTAATGCTCTTCCCATACATCAAGGCCGATACAAAATTCCAGGAAAAGCTAATACCTTAAAACTTCTAAATAAATACAAAAATACATTTTACCACAAAATTAGGAGTATATGTGTTTCTTTGCTCTTCGGAGAAATTTATTTCCATATTCGAAAGTAATTTTATTTTAAACGTCGTTTTACGTTAGCTTTTCGAAGTGTAAACTTGTGAGTTGTGATATATACATAATAGCAAAAATACCGAAAATAGCGACTGTGCCTGGATAGATTACACCTTATTCAGAATTGCGTATGGATGGAGAAAAAGTGTTTTGCGTAGCATGCTGCAAGATTGTGAGTAAAATTGTAAGTTTATTTCCTCTTATTAATTAATTAATTTAGTTTTTAATTATGCCTTTATCTTTTACTAACATTTATTTTATAACAGAATAGCCGATGATGTTATATATTTTTTGATAGAAAGTTTCAAGTCGATCAACATATGAAAACTCCATCTCATGCTGCAAAACTAACAAAGATGAAATTGGCGAAGAAGAATCAGCAAACATTAGCGCAATGTTTGCCATTAACTTCCAAAAAATCGGAACAAGAACAATTTAATGAAGATTTGTGTCAAATGTTTGTGTCGGAAGATATTCCACTACATAAATTAAACAATTTAAATGTCAAATTATTTTTGCAAAAGTACATCAGCAAATATAACATTCCCGACGAGAGCACGTTAAAAAAAATTATATTCGCTCGTATCTATGCAGAAACATTGAATAGCATTAAGAAGGTTGTTGCAAATAATTATCTTTATATATGCGTAGATGAAACTACTGATAGTGTGGGCCGATACATAGTTAATTTAATGATTGGTATTCTTAACGTATCGGTTCCATCAAAATCTTATTTAATTTCATCCAAACCGTTGGAAAAGGTAAATAATTTAACAATAACAAGGTTTATACAGGAAGAACTGGCAACTTTCTTCTTACCGGAACCGATTCCAACAGAGAAATTTTAATGTTTTTGACGGATGCTGCACCATACATGGTGAAGGCAGCTTTCAACTTGAAAATCTTTTACCCAAATTTAATTCACACAACTAGCTTGGCGCACGGACTAAATCGTGTTGCAGAATAAGTCAGAAACCATTTTCCCTTAGTAAATACTTTAATTAGTCGTGTTAAGAAAGTATTTTTAAAGGCCCCATTACGAGTTCAGTTTTACAAGCAACATCTACCCGGTGTTCCGCTTCCTCCTCAACTAGTAATCACACGATGGAGAACGTGGTTGGAGGTTGCTATTTTTCATGCAAATCATTATGAAGGAATAAAGACAATTATTATGGATCTTGATAGGGATGCACAATCTGTGATAGACGCCCAAAAGATGTATTCGAGTAAAGAAATACTTCAACAGTTGGCGTTTATTAAAGCCAATTACAGTTTTATTTCCACTTCTATATTGCAGTTGGAAAAACAATTTATGTCGCTAATCGAGAGCGTTGAAATAATAAACAAATTTGAAAAGTATTTTTTTTTAGTATTAAGACCAGATACTGCATTTGTATTAAGTTACTTCCTTCAAACCAGGAGGCAGAAACAGGATGTTACAGCTCGTCTTTGACAGCCCCGATTTTCATTAAAAACTCATAACGAGTGACGAAACGAATTTTCATTTGAATGGATACGTGAATAAACAGAATAGTCGGTTCTAGGCAATGGAAAACCCACAAATTATTCCTGAGTCAACTTTACACCTATTAAAAGTGACAGTCTGGTGTGCAGTCTGGTCAGTAGAGAAAATTAGAACGGCTTAACAGTAACTGTCTCCGGCGAACGATATCGTGACATGATTGAAAACTTCTTGACGTCAGAACTGCATACTTTGGGCTTAAATAATATGTGGTTTCAGCAAGACAGTACCACATCACATACAGTCAGAATTACAATGGAATTACTGCGAGACCTCTTTCGACAACAAGTTATCTGAAAAATTGGGATGTTGAATGGTCTCACCGTAGCCAGATGTGACTGCCCCGGACTTTTTTTCTGTGGGAATGTCTGAAGAGCAAAGTTTATGAAAAACAAACCTGAAATCCCCGAGCAACTCAAACAAAATGTTCGTGATGAAATTAATTAAATACCGGTTGAAACGTGTCGAAATCTAATGAAAAATGTGCTCAAAATAGCCCCAGCATTTATTAAGTCAACATAGGCGGATATTTATGTGACATTATATTCCATACGTAATTCCTATCACTTAATAAATTATAATTATTTATCAACATTAGATCCATTCTCTTTTATGTAACCAAAAGTTATAATCAAACAAAGTCGTAACCTTTCAGGCGAAAGTATTGTACTTTTATCTGCCGAATAAGGAATTTTGGTGATTTTTGGTATTTTATCTTGAGAAGAGCTATAATCGTTTTTATTTCAAGGTAAAGAAAACGGGAATTAAACTTCTAGATTACAGACATTTCCCAGTAGCCTTCGTATTACTTTTGTACGTATCCCGTTTAATTTTAATCAAATAATTTTAATTACATTTTTGATTTGTACCAAGTAAAACATTTACTGTCAAAAATCGGTTTACAATTTTTGTTAATTAGGTACTTCGCTTCCGCATATCCAAATATTTACCGCGTAACCTTTCTAGTTTCAGTTTTGCATTACTGCATACTTTCGTAAGTAATTGCGTGAGCCAATAATTTATTTTCATACAGTAAATAATAAAAATAAATTAAAACACTTGGCTTGTTTCACTATGAGATTTATTTAAATTCTCTAACAATTGTTTCGGCTGTTATGCCATTCTCAAAGAGATCTATAAATCTAACTTATATAGTGAGAAAAACACAGGCTTTGCCGAACACTGTATAGAACTCAACCACTTCCCCGATATAGATAACTGCGACTTAATACACAATATCACAAAAAGCAAGAGATTGGACCTCCTAGAAATATTAGAAATAAAAATAGCGAAAAAACAAAATCTATTAATCACCAACACACAGATAGAATATGCCAATACACCCTTTATAGACACCGTAATACACAATATAATACCACCCCCACTACACACAAGAACAGACAACATATAAGAACAAGTGCGATAGTCTTTAAGTTAGATTTATAGATCTCTTTGAGAATGGCATAACAGCCGAAACAATTGTTAGAGAATTTAAATAAATCTCATAGTGAAACAAGCCAAGTGTTTTAATTTATTTTTATTATTTACTGTATGAAGTTAAAATGTTTCACCAAGAAGTATCTGCAACAACAGCCGAGAACAATAATTTATTGACTCGTTTATTGACGTGCATAAGAATATTAGTAGGTGTGTCCTACCAAAAAGGTTTTTACAACAAAAAACAATTCCCTTATACAAAAATTAATGTTAACATTCAATTTCGTGATAGTGGTATCTATATGTACACGTATTGTATACAATATACAATGTATTTTTTGACGGGGCACCCGCATCTATTTATATAACAACTCAGACATTAGCGTCGACTCACTGTGAACGCCAAAGATCACTGGAAACGAACAAGGATAGGTATATGCGAAAGACGAAGAAGATTCGCCAATTGAACCGCGCAGTGAATAGTGGAAATTTCCACGGCGAAATTCCGATGTTATAGCGTACGCTTTGCCGTAGACAACATGCATATTCTAACATTACTGGGAGTTTTATAACGATAAGTCACTGTTAACAACGGATGTACTTTTGTGGTATGGTCGTCCGTTAAGAATTAAGGTCAAGGCATTTGTACGATCAGCCATAAAAATTATACAACTTTATTAATTGTAACGATTGCAAAATAAAATTGCCGAAAAACTTATAATATTATCGGAAATATTTGCGTATATATATCTTCTTGAGAATTTCCAATGTTGTAACACATGTGAATTAATCATCGGAATTATTCAACGCCTACAACTTTAAAATTATTATAAATATGTATGTGCATATAGACAATTATTTTTTTAATTTCCTAAGCTTATTACATTACATATTAATATCTAAGATATTAGGCTATTATAAAGTTGAAGTGTCCTTTGGGTTTTTAACCCAAATATTTTAATAAGTTGAAACTAAACGAAATTTAATTACGCAAATAATGAGATTTCATTGTATCCAATGAAAACAAAAGTGTTGCCTGACAACTGTTGACACAGACGTCAAAAGTAAATCATCTCATTATTCAAAAGTAAAATTTAGACGATCAAACTTGAATAACATGAATCTGTAAACAAGAATTGGTTTAGTTCAATGTTATTATTAATACGACAGTAATTACACGGCTAAATTAAGAAAATTTCACGCGAAAATGGATTTCTGAACCTTGTTAAATGAGAGTACCGTAAATTTGGTTTAAAAATCTTTAAAAATGTCCGTGGTTGGGATGACAAAGATTAGCGATGTGAAAGTTGCAGGTAAGGTTATAATCTGTAAAGAATTGTAGTGGAGTTTTTACCTTTTCTATGTTGGATAATAAAAATGCAATTTAACCATAACAATTCATTATTGAATTCAACGTTTGATGTATATATGTACTTAAATTTGAGTTTGTATTTGTAAGTTTGAACTTTCGCTCGTTAATGTGTTGTGATTCGAATGGGACCGCTTGGTTCTTACTGTCTTTTTTTGGCAAATTCTACAATATGATTTCGATTTGCTTACGTTTAAAAAATAACCCTTTCTTGGACAGTTTAGACAAAGATGTCTTTTTACTTTTTTTACCATCCGCTAAACGGTCTTCAGTAGAATTTACCGAACATACTACATACGAGGGTGGTTTGACAATTAACTTGGTTTGCTATGAATGAAAACAATTTGTGTTTTGCAACGTACTTTATTTTTCGACATAGTCCCCTCGAAGTTCAACGCACTTGCCCCAACGTTTCTCCAGCTTCGCGATTCTTTCACGGAAATGAATTGCTTCGATGCTTTGAAAATACTGGTTTACTTTCTGTATGACATCGTCATTAGACTCAAACTTTCGTCCTGCCAGAAAAGTTTTTAGTTTCGGGAATAGATGGTAGTCCGAAGGAGCTAGATCTGGCGAATACGCAGGATGCGGAAGCAGTTGAAATCATGGCTCGGCCAATGTTACACATATACTTGATTACACATATACTTGCTGATGCATCTTAAAATTCTAAACACTTGCCAAAATCTATTATGGTAAACCAAACAGTATTATATTTTCTTATCGCAACCATAAATTTTCCAGTCGCTGATAAGTGATAAAAAGGCCCGTAATACAAATAACTCCCTAAATACTAACAAGTAGTATCAAGCCCTTGCTTGATGCCCTTTAAATTCTATGCACACGCAAAAAATATAACGATTAGAAGTGTGTTATCGATGGTATGTTTGTATAAAGTAAACATAACCCACTTGAATTCTTTCTCGCGATAGGTCAGCGTGTTTTTTAAATTACACGTTAGTATCTATTGATTAATGACCAGTGTCTCTAGTCATGTCGAATAATTTTCGCCGCCCTTTGATTTAGTCGCCTGTGTGCCTTGCAATATTTTCGAGGGCGGACACCGAAATCGTCTTTTGAATGACGCAATACAATTTTTGACAATCGCATATGATGGACATTGATTGCCAAGTGTGTTAAGCATATCTTCGTAAATATCCTTACCATTTAACCTCTTCAAATACAAGTATTTGATGACGCCTCGATACTCCAATTTATCGATTTTCACATTTGTATTCGACATGCTTTCTTTCAAAATTTACAAAGATTTTACAGTGACACTTTTAAAATGTCATTATTTCTTGCTATCATAACAAGATTTTGTTTTGTTCAAGGAAAATGGCTTAGGCTAACTAGATATCAATACCCCCTCGTAGTAACCATCAAAAAACGAAAATTGCAGTACCTGGGACATATCATGAAGGGAAATACATACCATTTGCTGCAAGCAATAATGCAGGGGAAAATTCAATGGAGAAATGTCGGAAGAAGGTGATGTCTGGAAAATATTAATAAATGGTTTAACCGCACTTCGAACCAACTATTCCGATCAGCAGTTTCAAGAATGAAAATATCAATGGTGATTGCCAATCTTCGTTGCGGAGGCGGTACTTGACGAAGATATAAAAAAGTTATATACGTGGTCACTTATCTATTACCTACAACGCCCTTGTATATGAAAAATTCGATATTTTGATACTATGTATGACTATTAACGTAATTTACTCAACCGCATAAATTCTTAAATATGTACCTACATACACTATCCACTATCTTTCACAGTAGTTTTTAAAAAAATTCACTTTTCATAAATCGAAATTATAAAAATAGTTTTTAAAATCTTACCTTATATCTAGCAAATTAATATAGTCTTTATCATCTTTTAATAAATCATGTTTAAAATGAGTTAACAATAATGAAAATTCTCTTCGTTAAATTTTCGTGACTTCTTACAACATTTAGAGTTTGGGAAATTTAAAAAATGTTTTATATGAAGTACCTATTAATAACACTTTCGATGAAAATTAGTAAAGTTGAAACATTAGAAATAACTAACTATAAACATTCGCGCCGATCCACGTGTGAAAAACTTTCACCTCCTCTAGAATGCGGATAACTTCAATTTTGTTGACATTTGGTCTTGGCACGTTTTTTTTACACAAACGCTATTTCGTAAGATTACTTTACTGACAAGTTGCAAAGGATTTGTTGTGACAATAATTCGATAAAAACAAAAGTGTAAACACAAATTTCAAAGCGTTTATTTCTTTATCTTTCATAAATTATTACAAACTCCACAAAAAATACAAACTTAACAATATTCACATTTAATAGTGTATAAATAATATACGTAACATATATCAGTTTTTTTATTTAAAGAAGGGTATTAACTATTAACATTTATGATTTCTAATTAAAATCAGACCGGTAAATAATTTTTTAAGTATATTTGGTGATTTAAGCATTTTTAACGGTTTTTTTTTTTAGATAAATTTGACTATAATTAATGTGTTTTAAAAATGTTATGATACCTGGAATGTTCTAGTTTAACTACATCTAAAAATTGGCAGTATCATATCTTTACAAAAGAATTATTTCGTTGACTTAATTTATTGAAAATAATTTTTTTTAAGTAAATTAGCCTTCGTTTTAGGATATTTAACAATTGCTTTGATATTTATTCGTAGATTTTTGACTAACATATATTACGCAATCTATAAATATATTTCAAGCATAACATGATGACAATAGATTGATATATCTTTGATATACACAACTAGTAATAATTTAATTTACCTACTTTGAGTATATAAATTTCAGATACGTGTAAGTAAAAATTTAGTTTTGTTTTTAGTCCTCCCTTTACAGTCTTATAAAAGTATTTTAATTAAAAATACAATAAATTAGCTACCGTCAACAAAATTTAGACCCAGCTAAGCTTTATCTTATATTCATTATCTATACTAAATAAATTACAACTGATATCACAGGGCATTAGATTTTGCTATACCTTGAACACCAAGTTGTTCGGTTAGCTGTGGTCGTCCTACCTTTAATCCGATTTGATGTCACTGTTCCGTTGTTTCATCATACACCTAAAGCACTAGGAGGCGACAATATCCCCAGGTGAGAAAGAACTGCGTTCTCATGAACTAGTTCTTTCATTGTCTCTGTTACTTCTCAGGGATTTTTTTAGTTTGTCCAGGAGTCTGTTGTGAAATTTATTTAGACTGTTGGTGGAAGCACTCTTCGGCGGTGACGAAGAAACACTTTTGCAAGGACTCTGAAGGCTAGATTCGGATGTCCGCGAACTTGTCCTGTAGTAATGTCTAGACATATTGGCGGGCACACTTCGATTGCTGGGAGAGATTGTTAGAAAATCGGAACCCGGCGAAGTTGATAAGCTCGGTCCTTCAGATTTACATTCTGATTCTTTTCTGGAACGACATGATCTTGAATTCGAACACTCGGAAACTTTTCGGGAACGATTCGATTTGTAAATATCGTAATCGTTCTTTACTACAGGAATCATAAAAGCCATCGTGTCAAGATTTAAATTAATTCGGTAAAATGCAAAATTAGTATTCAAAACTGTTTGACACTGATCTTAACAACGTATACGAATAATCGATTATATATTTTATTGTTGCAAAAGAACGAATTTATATCACTAGAAGAATACTCTAGAATAAACGCTATCCGATATGTTTCATTTACTTATATGTCAAAAAGCAATGTGCTTCTTGTGTTTCCATTGGTTGAAAATTCAAAGTGGGGACACACCTTAAACGCGATATAAACAAAACAGCGCCACACCAAAACATGTAACTAATTGAATCTATATTTATGTAACAACTATTGGTAAACAGATGCCAGCACTTCAATAAAAAAAATAGAAATTAACATTTCGAATCAAAATAATATAGAAATATATAACAAAATGTGGAATTTTTGAAATTATTAATTAATGTTATATTTGAGTAAATGCATACTAATTGAATTACAAATGCCATCTTCTGAATTATTTTGAAATCTTTGACTCCAGCTTTTTGGATAGATGGCCCGAAAACAGCAATCTATACTTGAATGCGCTATCAAATTTTTCATTTTCCCTTACGTTATTACAATATATTTTATATTTTACTATACAATTAAAGATTATATTTAGAGTAATCCTTCGACAGATATAAAAATTTAAAATTAAGTAAACTACGACAACTTCCATGTGATTTAAGGAATTTTAAAGAACGTACCCGTTTACTGACAAATGTCATAAATGCAAATATAAATATAACTAGTTTTTCAGTTTTAATGACTGGCAAAAGCTTTGTTACAATCTTATAAAAGCAACATTAATTATTATATTGCAAGAGCCAAAAAGAAAATTATACTAAAATGCCTGCTTTAAGTGAAATAGTGGCACTTTGTAAACAGTTAAAGAATGAATGGAACACTCCTAAGCCAAATTTAAGTAAATGTGAAAATTTACTTGCCAATTTAAAGGTTAGTTCTAATTTTTTTCGTATACATACCTAAAAAGTTTTTCTATTAGATTGGTCTGACTACATTAATGTTTCTTCCAACATCAAATGCAGTAGCATCTAAACAGGAACTACTATTGGCACGAGATATTTTGGAAATAGGCGTGCAATGGAGTATAGAAGCTAATGATATTCCTTCATTTGAACGTTACATGGCACAATTGAAATGTTATTACTTTGATTATAATACCCAATTACCCGAGTCAGCATTTAAATATCAATTATTAGGTCTAAATCTATTGTTTCTTTTGTCTCAAAATCGGGTTGCTGAATTTCATACAGAATTGGAACTGTTACCTGCTGAACATATACAAAATGATGTTTATATCAGGCATCCGCTTTCGATAGAACAATATTTAATGGAAGGCAGTTACAACAAAGTAATGAAATTGCATATGTAATTACACAGTTCCATTTAATATTTTACTTCTTTTGAAGATATTCTTGGCCAAAGGCAACGTCCCAGCTAAAAATTATAATTTCTTTATGGATATATTGTTAGATACAATTCGTGGAGAAATTTCTGTTTGTTTGGAAAAAGCTTATGAAAAAATTTCTTTAAAAGATGCTGCCAGGATGTTATATTTACCTAATGAAGAGGCTGTAAAAACTTTTGGAATACAGGTATATTAGCGTACATTTTTCTAAGAAATCAGTTACAGATATTTATTTTTTAGGCTAAAAAGTGGAAGTTAGGCAATGACAATTTCTTTCATTTTGCACCCGAAATAAAGAAACCGCATACTGAACCTATTCCATCTAAAGAATTGGCAGAACAAGCTATCGAATATGCACGGGAATTAGAAATGATTGTTTAAATACTATTTACAATATTTATTAAATAAAACTTTTCTTTTTTACAATAAAGATTATTGTGTTGTACAATCATAATCAGACCACATTTTCATAAAGTTTTGTACCCTTATATTTTGCTGTTCGAAATTTTGTCGTTTTGGTTTTCGCCACTTGCTATGATCTAAATCTAGCATACCACCAATAATTTCCTGTGCGAAATTTCGAGGAAACATCTTTTCATCTTCAATAACATGAGCATATCCTTCTGTCATTCCAAAAGAGACACTAAAATACGGAAGTCCTTTAGGTATAGCTCTTCTGACATCTCTTCCAGATAAAGACACTAACTTTTTATTTGAAGACCATTCAGTCTCTGATTCATCAATAGCTTTTTTAAAATAAATAGGTGCCAAATCACCTTGCTCTTTTGGAACAGGTACGCATTCTAACACCATATGAGGATACCTATGGAAACTTAAAATTGTTTCAAAAAAGATCACATCTTTATCGACAGAATTAAACATATTACACAGAGACTTTCTAAAAGTCATTAATTCTGCCCATTCATTTTCATCAAGTTGAGTAGCACACGAGACATGGCGTATAGGAAGTAAAAGACAATGATTTTCAGTGATCGGCTCAAAATACGGTACACTTAAATATATTGTAGTTCCCATAGATATCATTAAATTCTTGTTCATTACATCAGATTGCAGGCAATAATTGCAAGTATCTAGGCTTTTAGATATTAATTTATGTGTATTTATAGCTTGATTAACATCGTTATGGTTCTTTTTATCAGAATCTTTTTTACGAATTTCATCGACGAAAAAATCGTCTAAATCTGTTTTGGCTTTTGAAGCTATCTTCATAAATTCTCTATTTTGCTTATCAATTGTTTCATATTTTTCATTTTCAAACATTTCTTGCAAAGAATATTTATCATCGTCAGCAAAATATTTAGTTCTTTTATTTTCAACATGCGTTTCAACTTTTTGTTTTTTACCTTTTCGCGACCCTGAGCTTTCTCCATGCTGTGGATTGGATTTTAAAGGCCTTGACATTCCACGAGCATCAGTTGTAGTTAATAAAATGTTAGTTTCGTCTTTCACATCATTTGATGTATTTTCTAATATTTTTTTTGCTTCATCCAACTTTATTTTTAATTCTTCTGCCAATGCAGTGTTTCCCAATAGTTCAGCTTTAACTAATTTTGCAGCTAATACATTTAAATCTTTATTACTTATAACATTAGTAGTTGTATTGTTATCCAGAGAATTATGTTTAGAACACTTATTTACTTCCTCATCGTTAATGGTCCTTTTACGCCAACTTGAACTATGATTATATTTTTTTTGGCTATATTCATAGCTGTCTCTTTCTGTAGGCTTTTTAAAATTTGGTAATCCGTCCCCGCCATCTTTCCAATAAGGATTCAATTCCCTTACGTTTTTCTTAGGATTATACTGACCTTCTTCTTTTTCTATTTTTCGATTTTCTTCCCGCATAGATCTTTTAGCACTGCTTAATGTTGTGTTAAAACTTGAAGACAAACTCATCCATTCATCTCTTGCTTGCCTATTTTCATTTGTATTGTTATAAGAAGAATGTTCAACCTTTTCTACCCATTCTTCTGATGAACTAGAGGAAACTGAAGGACTCCTTCGTTCCTTTTTTTTATGTTTCTTATCTTTCGTATGTTTTTTATGTTTGTTCTTATCTTTACCCTAAAAATATGTAAGTATATATTAAATATATTGAAAAGTAATGAAATATACTACCATATTGACGAATTATACAATTTTTTCCGATTTTTTTTGTTTGTTAAAATTGCGCGTTTTAGGTTATAAACATAATATTCTTTTACAAATTAGGTTATAGCATCTGCACACGTCATATTTGAAAATGGCTACAGATACTGACAGTTCGCAAATTACAGAAAATTTTGGCAAATTTAGTATTCACACTAAATGTATTGAAGTACAAGATACAGATTCTTTAGATTGTGATAATATTAAATACGGGTTACCACTTATAGACGTATATAAACTAGCTCTTACTTTTTATAGAGGTAATGTAAAATTTTATAGGTTAACATTAGCTTTATTCATGTCAACATATTACAGATAAAGAAGGTAAGGCCGTACATTTTAGTTATGAAGATAAATTACAATTAGTGGCTTTCACACAACAAGTGACACATGGCCCTTTTACTGACGCAGTAAACAAATTGCCACCTTTAGGAGCTTTAGATGTTGTTGGCAAGGACAGAAGAGTAGCATGGCAGAAACTTGGAAATTTAACAAGCGACCAAGCGCGGGCTGGCTTTGTGGAATTGTTAAGTAGAAAGTGTCCTTTATTTTCCGCGTATATAGAAGCACATCGAAGAGAAAAAAAAGAACAAGAAAGAATAGCGTAGGTCCTACCAAATACCTTTTTTGTTTCAAAGAACTCGATATTAACTTCATATTTAAGATTTTATTGCCTTTATTTTTAGGTGATTATTAAATTATTTAAATTTTTATAGTTCTTTCATTAATGTGGTCATACTTTATCATATTAATTGACAAAGAAACATACTTTCCATTTTATATGTGACATTTCTAATGTTTTCAACCTATTTTCATGATATAACGAGTGATCATTAAAATTTTCACTCGTAGCTGGCCATGTATATAAAAATTATGTCGTAGCTTTAGTCATTAAGATGTTATTTCAACATCTGTCAGTGTCAAATATATATTTTAAAGTTTCATCAAAAGAAAAAGGAATGGCCTTTAATGATATGCATAAAGCGTTTATGGTAGAATGTTACTTCCTGACATCTCAAAAAATTGATGGTATTTGGCAGCATTCAATAGAAAATTGCCTTGCGGAGTTTGAAGACAGATATCCAAATACTGTTCCTAGCTATAAAACTTTCCGTGATACGCTAATGCATTGTGTAAATCTTTTTCGTCAAACAGGCAGTATTTTAAGGAAAAAAGGATGCGGTCCTCCTCTCAAGAGAAGTCGCGGCGTAATTGAAAATGTCAGACAAATTATTAACGAATCTCCTCAAACATCTATTCGCAGAGTTTCGCAACAAGTAGGGCTTTCGTATGGAACATGTCAAAAAATTTTAAAAAAGGACTTGCACATGTATCCATATAAATTAACTTCTGTACAAAATCTATTACCTACGGATTATGAAAAAAGAACACACTTTTACCAATGGTTTATTCAAACAATGACAGACAATATTTTAAATGATACTTTTTTCACCGATGAAGCTTGGTTTTATTTGAAAGGTTATGTTAATTCGCAAAATATGCGTATGTGGTCCAGTGAAAATCCTCATTTCTACAGAGAAGTTCCTCTACATCCAGAAAAAATAGGCGTATGGGTGGTATGAGTCGTCACCGATTAATAGGACCAATATTTGAGGGCACGATAACATCGGAGAAATATCGTAACGAAATTCTCAGTGTTTTTACTAATCAATTGACTAATGATGAACTCCAGGTCGGATATTTTCAACAGGATGGGGCTACATCTCACGTTATACTTGAAAATATTCAGTTTTTGCAACAATTTTATGGCGATAGGATAATAAGTAGAAATACAGCGATTCCATATCCACCACGATCGTGTGATTTAACAGTCATGGATTTTTTTGTGTGGCCATATATAAAGAATATTATTTATGAAACACCAATTAATAATCTACAAGAGTTAAGGCATAAAATCATAGAAAAATGTGAACACATCAATAACTCACCGCAAATACTGATCAATGTTTTCAATGCTCTACGAAATAGAGTGCGATTATGCTTGGTGGAGAATGGTCAACATTTTACACATTTTTTATAATATTCTATTACTTTGTATAAAAATTATAAATATATTTAATATAAAAGTCAGCATTTCAAATTATTTTTTAACAATCATGACGTTTGAAATTATAATGACAGATCTCCTCTAATAACTTAAGTTAGGACATACTTTTTGTGTGCATGGCTTACTTGAGCGAAAATTTTAATGATCACTCATTAAAATAACTGAATACAATAATAACACTGCACAACAGCATTTCTGATGATTGGGTTATGTTACATATTAGTCCAATTTTTGATGACGATTTCAATTCCGTGATTGAAATTTCTGTATCAGCTCTAGTTAAAAAAATATGACACGGGTGTTTTTTTTATAATAAAACACTATAAATTTAGAGATAATTCTAATTTATTTAATTCTTATAATGAAAAAAACTTTCTCTTATATGATTTTCTTGCTGAAGCTGAAGGCAGAGAGCTATTCTGAATGCTCCAACAATAGTCAGCCATCATGTGTGCGTTCCAGTAGCCCTGATAGCGTTCCTCCATGGTACGGAGGTCCTGGTGGAATCGCTCGCCCTGTTCTTCACTTAGGTCCCCAAGATTGGCGGGAAAATAGTCCAGGTGGTTGTGAAGAAAGTGTAACTTGATGCTCATGTTACTTCCAAGCCTTTGAAAGTGACTCATCAGTTCGACGTGTTGAGAAAATTCAGAACTTTTCTTATTTCCCAAAAAATTTTTAACAAGCCAAACAAACTCATTTCATGCCGTTTTCCCAATCTCTGTCATAGTGTCCGTAAAATTTGAGTCTTTCATTAATGATCTTATTTGTGGCCCATCAAAAATTCCCGGTTTTATCTTTTCTGCACTCAGTTTTGGAAACTTTTTTGATAGGAAAAGGAAACAATTTCCATTTTTGTCAAGACCTTTTACAAATTGTTTTATAAGTCCTAGTTTTATATGTAACGGAGACAAAATTATACGATCACTTGATACTAAAGGTGGGTTTATCACGTTCTGTTGTCCTGCAACTAGCGCTTCCCGAGGAGGCCAATATTTTTTAATCCAATGTTGATATTTAGCTCTACTGTCCCACAAGCAAAGAAAACAGGGATATTTTGTATAACCACCTTGTTGGCCTAAAAGAAAGTTGACCATTTTTAAATCAACACATATGAGCCAATTGTGTTCCACATATTTAATTTTGTCTAAAACCAGAGCAATAGTTGTATATTCTTCTTTTACTTTTGTGGAATGTGCAATAGGCAACGACCCTAATTTATTCCCATTGTGTAAGAGAACACATTTTAGACTACGTTTTGATGAGTCTATAAATAGACGCCACTCACTAGAAACGTAATTTTGAAGTCCCATTGCAGCCATTAAACCAGGTACATCTTTACAAAATACGAAATCATTTTCTTCAGCAAAATATTTGAGGAGATTTTGTTCTCTTGTGCGGTAATAAGAAATTTTTGTTTCTTTTGTTACTAAGTTTCTTTCTTTTAGCCTAGAAGCCAAAATTTCTGAAGCAGCCTTTGACAGTCCCAGATCTCTGACAAGGTCCTTTAAATCATCTTGATTGAATAGTTTTGGCGCTTTCAAGGTCACATTCAAAGTCACTCTCACTACTGTCAGTTTTCGCCTCAAAATGCATAGGCTCCTCCTGTGAAGCATCAGCTTGAGGTTCAAGTGATATTTTAGGACTTAAAACACGTCTATGTGCCGACCGTATGGAAGGATATTCCCATTTGGTTCGATTTTTTCGGTTAATGCCAGTTATGTTCACCAAACAAAAATAACAGTCGTCGTGGTGGTTCAACGGTTCAGTCCAGATCTTAGCGGTTTTGTACCTAAAGCTATTCCTTTTCTTATTTGTCCACAAACGTAGAAACTCAACGCACGTTTTGCATACCTTTTGCGGAATCCAAGGCTTGTCTTTCATTTCCAGTGTGTGACCAAAGTAATTTTTGTAAGCCTCAATCACGAACGCTGTCACATTCAAACGGTATTCTTTAAATATATACTCTCCGCAAATGAAACAAAAATGATTTGGATCATTGACACAAACTCTTCTTGACGATGCCATATCAAATTATATTAAGAAAACTTAATATTTTCTTCATTACAAGCAAATTAACACACTTACACAGCGATTTTTTCGTGAAAGCTATATCTCGTAAACAAGAGCTCTTACAAAAAAACTGAGGGTATATTTGTAATCAGCGACGTCAAATTAGTAAACATCACGTGATAAAAGTCAATCATCAGACAAAAGTTGTCATATTGTTGTGCAGGGTAATTAATCGAAATATTAATATCTTCGTGTTTGTCTGTAGTAAAGAAACCGAGAAAAGAAAGGTATTGGAAGAAGAGGAACGTCTTAAGAAAGAAGCAGAAGAAAAAGTAGTGCAAGAACAGTTAGAAAAAGAAGAATCTATTAAAAGACAGATTCAACAGGCATTAAATGAACAAACATACGACCAATTTAGAAAATATGCAGGACAACATTATCCGGGTGATCCTGAAAAGCAAGGAGCATTAGTGAAACAATTACAGGAACAACACTATATTCAGTACATGCAACAGTTACAGGCTGTGCAGAAAAACACAGAATCAATAGTTAGTAAACAAGAATCAGGTGGTGAAAGTATTTCAGAAGATATCGATAAAACGGTTTGTTCTTTTGAATTATTGTTGCACGTGTTTTGGAAAACTTTCACAAAGTCTATGAACTAATTTAGAGGGTTTAAATTACAATTTATATACTCAGAACTGCGTTATTTTGCAGAAAAGTGACGAAAGTGAAGTAAATACATCGAATAATACAGACGAAAGTCAAGATATGCTAATTCCTGCCAGTATGTGGACCAGATCTGATATCGACGCTTTTAAAAAGAACGTTGCTCAAGCAGAAGGTGATGGTGTTGTTAGAGTCGGCCATGGTGAAACTGTTACAGTAAGGGTGCCTACACATCAGGAGGGTTCTCGATTATTTTGGGAATTTGCAACTGATCATTACGATATTGGTGAGTAGTATTTCTATGATTTTGGTATTTTTGAAAAAGTTTTAACAATAATATCATAGAGTTACTTTTTGTTCTACGCACTAAATTTCTTATACCGTGTTTACATTTTTTTCTACAATGCAAATAAGTTTTTAATTTGGAAATGTGAGAAATGACTTGTGTTTACACTTAACCAATCTTCTATTGTCGTGTATCTCAGTTAGTTTAGATATGATACTGTTTTAGTTTTGCTGATATAATGTATATGAAAAATATAAATAAAGTTACTGTAATTAGCGCGTTTATAAATTTTTTGATTGATTTCTACAAAAATTATAGGTTATGCTATTGGGAAGTTTAGTGCTGACGTAAAAAAATGTCAACACGGGATAGACAGTGTTAGTATAAGTCTTGATCGGCAATTCTCGGCGTTGACACGAAAAATTCCCATTTTGATATCGTAATCCCCTCAATATTTTTAGGCGGCAAATACCTAGTTATGAACTTAGTTCCTTTCAGTATTTCTTTAAAAAATTGAAATAATACTAATAGGCAATGGTACAGAGTACTACAATAGTTTTATTTTAACTAAATTAAAAAGGTAAAATACAAAATTTAATAAAAATGAAAGTTTCTAGTTTCAAAAACAAAACGATTGATTTTATTTTCGAAAAGCAATTAAAATTAAAAAATGAAATTTATAAAAGTAGGTAAAATTCCAATGAGTTAATGTGTATATCCTTCAAAATCTGTGAGTCTAGTATAATATGTTGCAACATTAGTATCAAATGCTCGACATTAGTAAAAGCTACGTTATGTTCCGCTATACAAGTGTCCCGTATCGTTATGTTCAAATTTTAGGAGTGTAAAGTAGACTTCATTTCAAGTAACAAAAACGCAAAACTTGTATATCCATTTTTATTTGTTTCAAAGTTACAGATCTATGAATGCGATTGTCAGATCATGAACAAAAATGTAATCCCAAAGTCAATAAAAACCGATTTTATTAAAAAAAGTTCAATTAATAATATTTTCGAAATGTCCACCTCCTTGTTGAATGCAGGCTTGTGCCCGTAAGCCAACAGAAGAAGTACTTATCCGAATTTCATACTTGTTTTGTCGGATTTGCTCGACAGCCAGGTGAATACGATCCAACAACTCTTCTTTTGTGTTCGAAACTTGCGCGTAGACTAAATTTTACTTGTACCCCCATAAATAAAAGTCAAGGGGATTAATATCGGGTAATCTGGGTGGCCATGCAACAGGACCACCTCGACCAATCCATCTTGGATAATTGACGTTAACCCAATTTCGGACAGCAATTCCGAAATGTGGTGGTGCCCCATCCATGTGAAACCACATGTCTTGTCGAATATTCAGTGGGACATCCTCTAAAAGACCTGGTAGTTCGTCAATAAGAAATTGAAGGTAATTGTCCACATTTAACCTCCCAGGAAGAACGACAGGACCAATCAACAAGTCATCGATTAGGACCGCCCAAACGTTAATAGAAAATTCATGTTGAAATTTAGATGGACGTATAGCTTTGGGATGTTCTGATGATCACCTGTGCAGGTTTCTCAGATTTGTAACACCACTTCTCGTGAACGTAGATTCATCTGTCCAGAAGACTGTTCTGCAGAAATTAAAATGAAGCCGTGGACTGTCTTAATATCCAGGTGGAATAAACTAGACGAGCATAGTGGTCTGCCTCAAGCAAACCGTGTCCCCTGCGTTAGTGATATGGATATAAGCCCTTACGTTTTAAAATTCGCCAAACTGTCGTTCGTGGCACTCCTAATTGTCTAACGATTCGACGTACACTGAGAGTTAGATACCTTGTAACAATAGCTATTGCTTCTTCCTCTAAGTCTGCTGGCAAATTTACTCCTCGGTCGAAAAAATAATCACGCAGTCCGCATTCCCGAAATTGTCTGTGTACTTCCAGAAACGTTCTGTAATGAGGAATGCGCCTATCGGGAAACCGATGTCGGTATTCAATAACTGCTTGACGTGCACTGTAGTTACAGTAGCCATACACAAAATGCATGTCCGCATACTCTTGAGAAGAAAATTGGTAAGTCATTTTGAATAAGGAAAATGTGTCCACTCACTAATAAGCTGTTGTATGAACTGAAACGTAATGTAATCCTTTATTAAAAAATGCAACGTTAACAGTCATCTGAACATTTGTTTATTGTATGATATTCATGGTTCAGCATTTACGAAATAAGTAAGAACCTTCTTTATCATAAATCAATATCCAGTACTCTTTTTTGTAGATCTCTAAGAAATTACTGTATGCACTACGACACGTGTTTATTTATTTTAGGATAGATAACATTTTATTAAGCGACGTTAACAATCACAGGCCTGTTATTGAATCGAATAACTTTTTTTCAATAAAATCAGTTTGTATTGACTTTAGGATTACATTTTTTTTCATGATCTGACAATCACATTCATAGATCTGTAACTTTGAAACAAATAAAAATGGATATACAAGTTTTGGGTTTTTGTTACTTGAAATGAAGTATACTTTATGTTTCTTCCTCCTGGTTTGAAGGAAGTCGGTATGTGTAGACCGAAGTATGTGTTGAAATAATACAATATTTTTTGTATTACACTAATATATTTACAAGTTTAATCTTGGAGTTCCGTTAAATAAATGCTAAATGCAGTATCTGGTCTTAATACTAAAAACCGAGAAAAACTGGCTAATAAATAATATTTGCTCCTATTTAGATCACTGAGATCTTAGTAGGAGCTGTTTGTTAGATCACTGAGACCTAAGCTTTAACTCGAAGAGATCGTACTTGTAACTGTAGTGAGCTCTAAGAGATCTTGTTTGGAACTACTTCTTCATTACCTTATTTTTGGGCAAGAAAGTTTTCTCCCCGCCAGTCAAAGAGAGGGAGAAAACAATGAAAAAGAGTATACGCAAATTTCCATATAACAATTATTTACATTTCCAAGAAAAGTATATGCTGTAGTTTCCGACGTCATAAATGTATTAAAATAAACAATATACGCCGAAAACCCTTAATTATAGAAAATAAAATACTCTTAAAGTAATAAATATACAATGCACAGAGATAACCTAATGTTCGCAGAATCGTATTGAAACAAATTATTAAATCTATTATAATAATATATAACTGGAAATATGTACAATAAAACTTATTCTATTATAATTATGCTTATTCAAATACATTATTTACCTAATGGATGCAGAGGGTTTTGCCTGTAATAAAAATAAATAGTTTTTATGACTGTAGAAAACAAGACAATGAAGAAATGTAATACCTGACCAGTCCTAAAGTAATTAACAATATTAAATATATCTGAACTCCAAGACCTTTTCTATATACAATATATAATATTTACAATTTAAAAACTAGAATTAAATATATTATACCTACATCTAAATAAAACTAAAAATACAAAATTAAATCTATTTTGCCCGAACACTTTACACTCCTAAAATTTGAACATAGCGATACGGGACACTTGTATAAAATTTAGGACATGAACTAATGAAACTACATTCAAGTTTATAAACTCACGATTTATTTTATCTATTTATTGAGCCAGTAGATTTACAGAGTAGGGCAACCTCCCGCCATTTTTACTCCTTTCCGCAAATTTACATTTTTCGTTACAAAGTTTCGGTGCAATAATTTTCATACTATGTGGATACTATATTAAAAGTACATACTTTTCGTTCCTCTACTTTCGCTTTCGTGCTCCTATACTAGGCGGATGCAGTAAAAGTGTGCTACTCTGGAAATCACATGTTCTTTGATTTCAACAATTGTCAATTTCGAAAAACTGAATAATTTATTTTTCAACGTTGTACAAAAATGATCTCCACTATCGCATTGCCTTTTATTGTTTCTCGTGTATTTCCTTATAATTAGACCTAATCTGTTGGGTAATAAAAGTTATTATCTTGTTTTAGGATTTGGTGTGTACTTTGAATATGGTACACCGACAACAGATCAGGTATCTGTCCACGTTTCCGAAAGTGAAGATGAGGATGGCGAAGATTTAGACGACGAAATATACGAAGAGGCGATACATCCTAGCGATTTAGAAGCAGGTTCGATTACGATAAATGGCATAACGAAACCTTTACTCACCGAAATTGTTCCCGTGTATAGGAGAGACTGCCAAAATGAAGTTTACGCCGGTTCGCATCAGTATCCAGGGCAGGGGGTTTATTTACTTAAATTCGATAATTCCTATTCTTTATGGAGATCTAAGACTTTGTATTATAGAGTTTACTACACACAGTAAGATACAAGACGCGCTTAATTTAGCTTAAAAAACTTATTTAATTTTTATTTTTTTTATTTCGGTTAATTTTAAAACTATTACGCCTCTTATATTTTCAATTCTAGTCTGTTCAAAAAGGAAGTATATTCGATTACTTACTCTTATAGCTAGAACGTGAATTTCATTAAAAAAGAAACGCACCAAACATGCCTACGCATTCGAAAACTTCTACAAATGTATCTTTCTTATCATATAATCGTACATATAATTGCGATAAGTTCGTATTTTGATTTTTATTTAAATGTTAAAGTGAAATTGAAGAAAACTGTGGTATTAAGAAATAAGGATTATTGTCGACATATAATGTGCAATTTTTATGTAAAAATAACAACACACAGTGTTTAATAAATAAATAAGACTTTCCAAACTATTTTTCTTTTCTTATTTTCAATTAAATTAGATGATTTATTTACTCAAAAAGGGTATAAATCACAATTAATAATCGTATACGAAATACGTATTTTGACAACTAAGTTTTCATCATCAGTAGGTAAAACCACTAATCAAAGTGTTGAACATGAGGAACAGTAAAGCTAACACCCAGAATCGCCTACAACTTTACACAGCGTCCACGTCTCGAAAAGAAGCAGTTCACGACTACGACTTGGCAATATCACCGAACCCGGTCTATCTTGCTTAAATCTTTATTGAAAGTTTATTTTCTTTTACTCCGTTGAATTTTTTCGATGGCTCGTTACAAATGTACAAAATATGTAACAATTGACTGTTCTTATGAATCGTTGCACACTTAACGGTTCTATTCATACGAATATGATTGCGATATTCGTATGAATAGAACCGTTCAGTGTGCAGCGATTCATAAGAACAGTCAATTGTTACACATTTTGTACATTTGTAACGAGCCATCGAAAAAATTCATAATTGGAGTAGACTGTGAAATTGAGTTGGTACTTTAGCCACTTCCACATGACATTTATTATTTGACATTGAAACTACAGTGGAATCCACCTATAATGAACTCGCTTATAATGGAAACCCTGCTATAATGTACACTTTTTTAAAGTGCCGGCACAAACACGTGTAAAATCCTCGGTTGAAATGAACTCGCTTATAATAGACTTTCGTTTATAATGAACCTAAATTCGTTATTATGTCCATTTGAAGCGGAGCGATTGGGTACTTTCCCGAATTATATGACGCAATCGAACAGAAGCTGAGACGCGCGAACTGATGTCGCTCTTGCAGTGTATGTTAGGGGATTGACAAGTGTGCCTCGCTGCAAAGATTTGGTCGTGAAAATGTCTGAAAAAGGTAAAAAACGTGCCTTTACAATGCATGAAAAGTTTACGATAATAAGTGAAATTGAGAAAGGAATGACCCAAGCAGACATTTGTACGACCATGAAGCTGAAGAAATCTACTGTTTCGAACATATGGAAGAACCGCGACAAAATAAAAAATTGTAATTTGAAAATCAATGATAAAAAGAAGAAAATGCGGTCTTCTACACACCCGCAAGTAGATGACTTGTTATTTCAATGGTTCTTGCAAACAAGAGCGAATAATTTTCCCGTAAGTGGCCCAATGCTACAAATGAAAGCTGAGGAATTCGGAAGAATGATTCAAGATGATTTTAAATGCAGTTCAGGGTAGCTGGATAGATTTAAAAAAAGATACAATATTGTTTTTGGAAAAGTTTCTGGTGAGTCAGCTTCGGTGGACAGAAATGTAACTGATAATTGGATTTCTAAAGTTTAGCCTGCTATAAGTAAAGATTACTCCTTGGACGACGTTTTTAATGCTGATGAAACTGGAATTTTCTACCGAATGATGCCAGATAAGACCTATAAAATAAAAGGGGAAACCTGTGCAGGGGGTAAAATGTCAAAAGAAAGGATAACAGCGATGGTTAGTGCTAATACTTCCGGTACTGAAAAACGAAAACTATTTATTATTGGTAAGTGTATAGGTCTTTTTACAATAATGTAACCTGTACCTACTTCATACCTGTCTGTTCTCTTTTAGGAAAGTTTCTAAACCCTAGATGTTTTAAAAATGTAAAAACATTACCTACCTGTAGATTATTGTGCTAATAAAAAAGCATGGATGACTTCACAAATCTTTATTGATTATTTGAAGAAATGGGACAGAGAGCTTACACAACAAAGACGCAAAATATTATTGCTGGTTGACAACTGTCCTGCTCATCCAAATGTTAAACTTCATAACATTAAGCTACATTTCTTTCCATCTAATGCTACGTCAGTGTTGCAACCTATGGACCAAGGTGTCATTCGGTCTCTGAAACAAGTTTATAGAAAACAAATGTTGACGCAAATTATGGCACTTCAGGAAAAATGTGTTACAAGAGCTGTAACTCTTTTAGATGCTGTGAATTTGTTAAGCGTTGCATGGGAAAGTGTTTCTTCAGAAACAATTAGGAACTGCTATCGTCATGCTGGTCTAGTAAATTATAATCCTGAAGCAATGGATTTCGATGCAGATGATGATATACCCTTGAGTGAACTGGTCAACATCAATGGTTCTAAGCAAGTTTGACGAATATGTGAGCATTGATGAAAATTTAGAAGTTACGGAACAATTATCGGATGTTGATTTAGTTCAGCAAGCAATGGAGGAACCACAGGAGGAAGAACACATGGAAGATGATGAAGGACTAGAAGGGGAGGAAACTGCGATAACAACTGAAGACGCAATAACTTCTATTAGAAAATTGCAGCGTTATTTTCAGCAAAAAGAGAATAACACTGACACTATATCAATACTAAATAAAGTTGAACTTATTCTAAATAAAGATTATCTGGACAAACCGTGGATTCAAACAAAACTCACCAACTTTTTTCAAAACATGTAATGTTAAATGTATGTAACATACATGTACATATTACAATAAGTTTTTTGTTTGTATTTTCGTCCTCATGTATTATATACAAATTATGTAGGTCAGAGTTATCTTATATAAAGATATGTATATCCTATAGAATTATCCTTTTTTAATAAAAACGTGGAAATACATAAATTTTATTATGTAGTAATTATTCTGATGAGATGAACACTCGCCTATAATGGACTGTTTTGCTTAGTCCCCTGAAATCCATAAGCGGATTCTACTGTATAAGTTTCTGTCAAATTTTTCAAAACTTTTATTAAGAAAATTAAATTTATTTAAAAAATGGTATTCAACATAGAACAAAAAGCAAAAATTATCGAATGTTACTTCCGTACAGCTGTGAAAGTAAATGGCGAGTGGCAGTATTCAATTACGGAATACATGGCTGATTTTATTGAAGAACATCCTGAATTAGTGTTTGACTACAATGATTTTTACAATGTTTTGACAAATTGTGTAAAGTTATTCAGAGAGACTGGTAGCGTCGGTCGAAAAACTGGAAGTGGACGGCCATCTAAACGTACAGCTGATAATATTGAAGCCCTTCAGCATTTTATTGATGAAAATCCAAAAACATCCATTTCAGTAGTGACCCAACAAACAAATTTATCTTATGGTACGTGCCAATTCATTCTTAAAAAGTCTTACATTGTCATCCATACAAGCTGCAATGTTTTCATGAACTTTATCCTGTGGATTATTTAAGACGAGTGGAATTTTGTCAATGGTTTCAAAATTAATCTACACAATCAGGATATCCTTAACACAGTTTTTTTCACGGATGAGGCCTGGTTTTATCTTTCTGGATATGTTAATTCACAGAATATGAGGTATTGGTCCTCTGAAAATCTTCATTTTTTTGTTGAAAAAACATTGCATCCCCAAAAAGTTGGTGTTTGGGTTCGAATATGTCGAAGAAGATTGGTAGGTCCCATTTTTTTTGAAGGTACACTTACTGCTGCACGATATCGCAATGAGATACTCGGCTCATTCATAAATCAACTGGATGATGAGGAATTACAAAATGGGTATTTCCAACAAGATGGTGCAACAGCACATACGACCAGAGAAACAGAAGAATTTATTTTCAAAGGCATAACGCTGGAATAAGTGTGCTTGTTAGTGTTAATGGTTCTTATGTTGAAAAATATTTTTTGTTTGTTTGCTAATTCATTTCTTTCATAGCTAGGTAGATAACATAAAAAACTCCTCTCATACCAGGAACTTTTTAATTATTTATTAACGATCTACATGCCGTTGTGTAATCTCGCCATATAGGATACATTAGCGACACTAATTGTATGTGGCGATAATTTCAAGTATAATAGAGATCAAAATAAATAATTTATCTTAAATTTAAATAATGCTTAAAAAGTATAAGCGAAGATTTATTATCACTGATCCAAATCGTTAAACAACATGATTAGTAATTCCTAAAAAATTGGTTTTATTATTAATTAAAAAAACTACCTGTTCACGACATAATGCGAAGATAAGCAAATTTGAATAGAATTAATTACATAGTTTGCATTTTCCTGATATTTTTGATTTCAGATTGTTAAAAAGTGAAGAAAATATAGTTTTTAATATGCCATTATTCAAATGAAGACTCCTCAAAAAAATTATGAGATCATAACATGCAATAAATTGTAGCTATATCAAAAACTAAATTAATTTCAATTTATTATAAATTAGCAATAACTGAAAACAACTATCATTTGCAAAACTTAAAGTGCCTTTGTTGTATGCTAAAACATATACATAGTAATAATTAGCATGTCAGTCATCTACCAAATTATTTGTGAATACAACATTTTTCATTCTCACTCTGTAGTATATTTCTGTATACTCATTATTTTCCATATAAAGCTTTTGTTTACTAATACAAATTTTGTAGAAAAGAAAAGATTTGTTAATCAACATTTTCTCGAGTCAGCATATTATATAATTAATTATTTAATACATCAGCGAAAACAATAAACTTCTGTCGGCAAATATATTTAATAAAACATAAAATGTTAAGTAATTCAAATAATTTTTAGCAGAATTTTAAAATTTTTATTTAAAAAATATATACAATTTTACAATTATAAATATATTAGTTAGATTAGCAATTTAAATGACAAATTGTACCATTTGAGAGCACCATTTAAAGGCAACAAGCAACAACACTTGTAAATTTTAAAGGCACAGTATTAATTTAAATAATATCTCTAATTGATTAATTATGTAAGATATTTCTTTAAATGGCACTTGAAACATTAAATGTTTACGAACATATTTTATAATAATCATAGTGTTGTTCATATTTAAAAATTATGACTATAACACATTGGTATAAAAAAATATTGAATAACGTTTCATACAAAACATCCAGATATAATCTACTTACTCATATTAACATAACCAAGAGAATAATAACAATTCTTTGAAATTTCATGATTAAAATTATCATCTTTTGCTGGACTTAACGTTAATCTTCTCCTAAGTCGGGCACTTACTTCAGGTCTTCGAGGAGATATTTTCTCTGGTGTTTTATCTTTTGACGATCCATATAATACACCCCCATTGAACTCAAATGGAGACCATGTTTCTGGTTTGCATCGTGGTCCCCTTTGTATAATTACTAATTCGTCTGGCGATGCATCTTTTGCGGTACCGATGTCGTTTACTTCTGAAAGAATACTTCGTCTTGGTGTGGGGTTTTCGTCAGGTGCAACTTCCATTGTAATATAATTAAAAAAAACCGTTAATTTTATGCACTAATTTTTTCTCTCAACATCTTTGAATATTTGTGGGTTAAATAATCCTCATTTTTATAATTACTGTTTAGTGATAAATATTAGTTAAATATGATTATCAAACACTGTTTTCCCGGGCTTTTATTGACATAAATCAACCGCAAACATAAACATTGCACAGGTTACAATTCACATGTTTCGTTTGATTGCATTTTGCATTCCAAATGATAGGTTTAAAACTGTTGAAAATCGCTGCATCGTTTAAATTGTCATCTAGATGGCGCATATGAAAATACAAAAAGTAAACTCCAATTTGCTGGTAGAAAGTCAAAACTTTCTAAATCTTACTAGAAACTTCCTATGCAGTAAGAATAGAAAGTTTTTAATTGCATTAAATTAAATCATCAACCCAAAGAAAAGATATTTAGTTTACATAGTAATAAATTTAATATATTAGTTCGAAAAATTGAACCACAATATGCAAATTTGATTAAAAAAATACATCCAATTAATCAATTTAAAGAAATAAAGGCCTTCTTTTATATTTAAATTATCTTTGTAGGTTTTTGCATTTTTAAGGTTAAATGCCATATCCATTTTGGTTTGCTTCATTCACAGATGCAAGTGTAATAACATAACCAATTTTATGTGAAATCTAGTTCATTGTTCAAAACTATAAAAATGTAGAAATATTTCGGCAGGACAATTTTTTAAATATATCAAAATTTTATGTTAACTCTTAACTTTTAAAAATGTACTTATATTTATTTGAATAATTAATGAATGAAACAATTTTCGGTTTCGTTGCAAATTTATCTGATCTCCCTCAAAAATTTAAATATAATTGTGTGAAACATTACAAGCAAAAAATGTTTAGAAATTTTGGAGAATTTTGAAAAAA
Source organism: Melolontha melolontha (assembly GCA_935421215.2). Lineage (NCBI taxonomy): Eukaryota > Metazoa > Arthropoda > Insecta > Coleoptera > Scarabaeidae > Melolontha > Melolontha melolontha. The sequence goes on from OW285238.1 coordinate 172,544,387, forward strand.
GGCAATGTGAAGAACTAAATATTATTTTTTGGAAAGATTCGCCCTCTACATTTGATGCAGTGTGTATACATACTTATACATATCGTAACCCTAGAATTATCTTGTTCTATATCCAATTTTGCCTAAAAAGACATTTTTACATGAATTTAATCGTCAAAATTAGCTCGTTCTATATCCAGAAAAATTACGAAGCTAAAGTGAAGAGAAAAAAAGTTTTCAGTAATTATTTGTGCTATATCCTAAGATTTCATAAATTTATCAAGAATTATCCTGTTCTGCAGAAATCGCTAGAATTATCTTGTGCTATTTCCAGGTTTAGTTTTACGATTGTGCAATATCCAGTATAATACAGCAATACTTTGAGGAAAATTATGTTGTTCCATATCCACTTCTCTCCTGTGCGTTCGAAGTTATTAATTTGTGTTTTCTTGTGTTATGAGACGGTTTTTTCGTTTATATTATAATGAGTTTGAGTGTTATTAGTTCGGAACCACCAGAAAAACCTATTGAATGCCCTTCTGAAGTTTGGAAGTAAGTATTATTTCTTATAGAAGAAAAATGTTACCATAACCTCAAACAGTAATCGTAGGTTGTACAATATAACTCACAACATACTCTACTATTTTTGTTTATTTATTTTTTAATTTGTTGCAGTGCTCTTGGAGAAATAGTAGCTGACGGTATGCAGAATCATGATGATACTGTTGTGGCCGAAGTGATTTCTGAATGTCAACATAAATAACTACCACAATTTTATGTAAGTTAAATAAATATTTGGATATTAAATATAAAAGAAAGTAGATACCTGCCGTCCTTTTAACTCAACGAAAAGTATTTGGTTTTTATATCTACTTATTGTATTTTTAGTTGTTGCAGTGTTCACGAACAAATGGCCAATGACAATGATACTGTTGTTTCTGAAAATATGCCTATTGTAAATGAGGATTTGTAAGTTACATTAAGTACTTCATTAGTTAGGTGGGTATAGGTATGTTTAATTTTTTTTAGTATACACAAAAGAGTAATGCTTCAAATAACGGATATTGATGAAAATGGTTTGATATCTGAACAAGAACAGGAAATTCCGTTAATTTTTGCTTCTACTTCTGCAACTGAAATTAGCAATAATGGACTAATCATTTTGGACACAGCAAATGGTTTGCATAATAATGTTTCAGATTTTGAAAATAACAATACCACAGAAAACAAAATTACTCAAGTGGAAGAAAATACTGTCCAAATAGATAAAGCTCCAGATAACAACCTAATTCAAGGAGAAATAAATCAACAGGAAAGCGACGCTAACACCGATAATGATAGAAAAAAAAATACCAAAAAGCGATCAAGAAATCCCCAAAAATGGAAGCAAAACATAAGAAAGCTGAAAAGACAACATGGAAATGAGTATGTAAATGTCAAAGCGCACGTTACACCAAAGCGTTCTGTTAAAAAAGAAGCTTGTAATTCTAACAATAATTGTCCTTTTAAATGTACACAAAAAGTAACTAAAGAAGAACGTGAGGAAGTTAACAGAATTTTTTGGCATTTAAGCGATGAAAAAAAATTGCATTTCTACTCGAAACACATTCAACGATATCTTCCTTTACGAAAAAGAACTGAACGAGAAATAAGCAAGAAAAGTTATTCTTACAAATACTTTTTTATAGTATCTGGAGTAAAGATTCCTGTACATCAATCATTTTTTTTAAATACTTTAAACATAAGCAAGCAAAGAATATATTATTTTTTTAAAACACGTCAAAACTTATCAACGGAAGTACCCCTCACGCCACTTCAAGGAAAACATAGAAAAAAGGTTATCCCAGAAGAAAAGAAAGAAGAAGTTCGAATTCATATAAAGTCCTTCCCCACGGTTCCGTCACACTACTGCAGAGTTTCTACTAATAAACAGTATTTAGAAAGAAACCTTAATTTAAAACGAATGTACGAACTTTATGTGCATGACACAAACGAGCCCGTTAAGTTTCATATATATGAAAATATATTTAAAACTGAATTTAACATTTCTTTTTTAAAACCGAAAAAGGATCTTTGCGACAAATGCTCGGAGTATGCTGCTAACAAGAACCCTAATGTTGAAGAGGTAAGAAAATATGATGAACACATTATTCGTAAAAACATAGGCAACAAGGAGAGGGAGAACGATAGAATTCGTTACAAAGATGATGAGGCAGTGGGAGTAATAACTTTTGACCTACAAAACACATTTTCGTTGCCAAAATCTAATGTTTCGAAAAATTTTTATAAAATGAAACTGTGTTGCTATAATTTTACTGCACATTGTAATAAAAACAATACGGTGTACAATGCTATTTGGCATGAGTGTTTATGTGGCCGTTCTGGTGTGCACATAGCATGTGCTTTAGTAAGGATCTTAAAAGAAATTGTAAAAGATAATTCAAAGATTAAGAAACTTATTCTCTGGTCAGATAGCTGCGTGCCGCAGAATAAAAACTCTATTATGTCTTGCGCGCTACAATGTTTCTTAAAATCAGAAGAAGGAAGAAATATTGAAACCATTGAACAAAAATTTGGTGAACCAGGGCATGGAAATGTGCAAGAAATTGATTGTGCGCATAGCTGTATTGAAAGACATGTTAGAAATTGTGACATATGGACTCCATTAACTTTAATTAGACTTATTCTGAATATTCCGAAATCATGGAAATTAAAATTTCGCGTTCTGCAGATGAAGCCCTCTGACTATGTAGATATCCAAGCTGTGTCGGCAAGATACTCGTACAACGCTGTTCCCTATGCGAAAGTCAAAAGTTTACTTTATGAAAAAGAGTGTTTAATGAACATAAAGTATCGAGAATCTTTTGATGGTCTGATAACTACCGTAAAATTAAAATACACTAGAAGAATAAACCTCGAAACAGTAGTAAAATTACCTGATACAATTCCTCAGCTAGAAAAAAGAAAGGTACCCTTGACAGAAAAAAAGAAGCAGCATTTGTTCGATATGTTACCTCAAATGGAAGAATCAGATCGTGAATTTTATTATTGCATATTAGGAAGAGCACCCAAAAATGCAGGAGCTAATAAGCAGTCCAAGCCAAAATAATCTGGCCTGGAACTTTGATCATTTTAAATTTTTTTAATACATTTAATGTTCTTTTATTTTTTTGTTTTATTTTGTTTTATATTATGTTTGGTTTTTTTATTTAGTTTTCTAAATACAAATTTTACTAAATACACTACATAGAATTATCTTGTACCATATCCCATTGAATTGTTCTATATCCACCTAACGTACTAACAAAATCGGAAATGGCATATTTTGTTCTATATCCAAAACAGAAAAGTGTGTTTTTTTTAATTATAGGGCGTAAATGTTTTGCTAACACTTCGAAAAATATTTCTTACCGCATTACAATTTAAATTATAAAAATTTTGAGTAAGTATATTCCTAAAGTATTGAGATCTAACAGTTCAAACCTTTAACATGGATTTGCCAACATTTCAGTTTTGGCGTATAGAACAAGATAATTCTAGGGTGACGATATATTATTTTTTTACGTGTTTTTTGTTTTTTTGTAGTGTAACATTTCATAATTTTGTTAGAAAATTTAAAGGTAAGAAAAGCACAACAATATTTAAATCTACACACAATAAAACAATTCGAACTAATAAATGCTGGTAGATTATTTATAAATAAAATGTAGAGTAGCAGATTTAAAATCCAACATTGTTCTTTTTTTATAGACATAACATAACCCAAGTATTACGTCACACGTTGCCGCGCGAATAAATATTGCTTCTCTATTTTTAAAGTAGAGAGACGAATTTCTGAACAGACCACTTTGACAGTGAAATCTCATTGGTTGAAAGCAATTTGGCCTTGCTTTCAACCAATGAGATTTCACTGTCAAAGTGGTCTGTTCAGAAATTCGTCTCTACTTTAAAAATAGAGAGTGTTGAAGATATTTTGAACGGTTTTAAGTCATTTTATAATGTGGAAAAATAAAACAAAGTTTGATATTATAAAAGAAAACACTTATTTTGTTTAATGTGAACATTATTATTAGGCAGAATACCAAAAAAACAACAAAATATAAACGAATATAACCCTTTTAAGCCACTCAGCTTAGCACGCTACTGACGCTTCAGTTGACAACCCCTGGTCGCGCAATAATGGATTCGACCGACGAAACTAAACAATCTGCGCATGTGATGTAATATGTATACTTCTCTATTAAACTTAAATAAAACACCTTATATTTCACAAACAATAGTATATTTACTATATGTACATTTCATGTGCACTGCACACATCATCAGTAGTTACTAATTTAAAAGTATTATTTTTTAGTACATGTCTAGTAAAAAATATCTATTTTTTTGGTTAGGGGTGTAAAAATTACAATTATAAATGGTCAACAAATGGTCAAAAACATGCAAATAAAAATATAACAATAAAAATAAAAATAAAAAATTTTTATGGATGTATTGTAACAGTGTCTGCTAAAATCTATTGAAATTCCAAGAAGGACAAATTATGGGAAAGACCGTTACCTATGAAAAACAAGACATCTGACTGTGTTTGGCATGTCGGGTTCTATTAAATAACAATATAGTAGCGTGAAGAGGATCTATTAGTTATTAGATACTGTAGGTATACAATTTAAAAGTTTATTATTAATAGGTGACATGTCATTATTTAGGAGGTAATTTTTGTATTTTTTCATATGTATGGCCTCCCACATGTCTAAATTTTTGCTATTACATTTTTTAATTAATTTAACATTATCTACGCTGAAATTATGTCCGGTATCTAAATGATGTAGAGCTAATGCTGATTTATCTACATTGTGAAGTTTTACATGAGCTAAATGTTCTTTGAAACGGGTTTGAATATTTCTTCTTGTTTGGCCGATATATAATTTTGGGCAGGAATTACAGTTAATTCTGTAAATACCTGATTCTTTCAGTGGGTCTGTGTTAACTAACTTTGTTTGAAGATATTGTTGTAACTTATGAGTGTTGGAAAAAGCAGGAGTTAGATTATATATATATATATTTTTTTTTTTTTTTTTTATTTAATATTTAATATATTTCGTTTTTAAATATATTAAATACCCAATATCCATCAATCAAGTTTACGTACGAGTTGGATAAAAACAAATCTTTACCCTTCTTAGATTTAAAAATTACTATTTTAGACAGGAAGTTTGAATTTGACATTTACAGAAAAGAAACACACACTGACAATTACATACATAAACAATCAGACACTTTTAACAAATATAAAGAAAGTAGTTTTTATTTTTTAATTAATAGATTATTATCAATCCCTCTATCACCAGTGAATTTTAAGAAAGAACTAGACCACATACCAAAAGTAGCAGAATCTAACGGATACGATAAACAATTGGTGGATAAAATCAAAAACAAACTAGAAAAGAAGAAGCTAAAAACTTTTAAAACCAGATTAACTCCAAATACAAAGAGTAATACCAAAAAATATTGCAAAATTACTTTTCACAAAAGTTGGCAGAATAACGTAACTAAATTGTTAAAAAAATATAATCTAACTCCTGCTTTTTCCAACACTCATAAGTTACAACAATATCTTCAAACAAAGTTAGTTAACACAGACCCACTGAAAGAATCAGGTATTTACAGAATTAACTGTAATTCCTGCCCAAAATTATATATCGGCCAAACAAGAAGAAATATTCAAACCCGTTTCAAAGAACATTTAGCTCATGTAAAACTTCACAGTGTAGATAAATCAGCATTAGCTCTACATCATTTAGATACCGGACATAATTTCAGCGTAGATAATGTTAAATTAATTAAAAAATGTAATAGCAAAAATTTAGACATGTGGGAAGCCATACATATGAAAAAATACAAAAATTACCTCCTAAATAATGACATGTCACCTATTAATAATAAACTTTTAAATTGTATACCTACAGTATCTAATAACTAATAGATCCTCTTCACGCTACTATATTGTTATTTAATAGAACCCGACATGCCAAACACAGTCAGATGTCTTGTTTTTCATAGGTAACGGTCTTTCCCATAATTTGTCCTTCTTGGAATTTCAATAGATTTTAGCACACTGTTACAAACATCCATAAAAATTTTTTATTTTTATTTTTATTGTTATATTTTTATTTGCATGTTTTTGACCATTTGTTGACCATTTATAATTGTAATTTTTACACCCCTAACCAAAAAAATAGATATTTTTTACTAGACATGTACTAAAAAAATAATACTTTTAAATTAGTAACTACTGACGATGTGTGCACTGCACATGAAATGTACATATAGTAAATATACTATTGTTTGTGAAATATAAGGTGTTTTATTTAAGTTTAATAGTGTAATAATTTCACAAGTGCTCAACATATATACTAATGTATACTTCTCTATTTTGGGTTATGTATATTTACACAATAAAAATCTTGAATCGCACGTATTAAGTAAATAGAATTGTTCAAAAGATAAACATTTTGATTGCCCAGATGGGATTTTATCGCACAAAATTTCACGGATATGTCCTGTGTTGCAGCAGGCTGATTTTTTAGATATAATTAATTATCCAAAATTCTCGATTTCGATGATCGTAGATTTCAATTTTCGCATTTATTTAAATTAAACTTTATTATCAGAGAGCGGAATCGAGCGATTGATGATTCACAGCCCATAGGCATCTGCCTTGTATTCGCAATAGGTTTGTTTCTGTAAGCGATCCGTGAGTTTCGAACAATTTGATACGTGTGGGTACTGCATAAGTGGCACATACCTACATATGCAGTTAATATGTATCTGTCAATGCACAACAGAGCGAATGTAATAAACGGTTTGGTAACCGACTGCTGATACAAAAGTAATGCCGACAAACTAATTGCGTATCAAAATTTGATAAAACTAATATACAAAACTCAAACAATTATATTTAACACATATCGTCCCATTACATCTGTTGTTTCGTCTGCACTTACCCAAAGATAAAGACCAGATAGGTTGATTCATATTTTTTCAATGGTTCTCAAATAACATTTTGGTAAGTGGTATTTACGTAAAGTAGATTCATCTGGTATATGACGATCAGTATATTTTGTAAGAAACCTCTTGAAGACTGGATTGTTAAGCTTTTTGAATGGGATGTTGGCCGCCTTGAAAGCTTCACCAGTTCTTTGTTAAAAGTGTCAGGTGCACGTTGGTCATATGTTATCTTGATGAGTTTTCGTAGAAACATGTCTCTGCACGTTACACTTTTGTGGACGCCTTAAACTTAATAAACAGGCACTGCAATATATCTCGGTATCATAACGAATATGCAACCAATCTGTATGGCCTCTAATCCATCCTACAATGGTTGCCCTACGAGAATTCTCTATAGTTAATGAAAAAGAAAAGAAATACTAAGAACAGAAAGAAATGGACTAAAAAGAAGAAACGAAAACTACTACAAAAATAAGGTAGTAAATTAAACATCTTTATAAAAAAATTATAGGATAAATATACAATATAACAATATACAACGGATTTTTTAAAATACTAAACGTTGTAACCGAATAACACTGAAAGAAACGATCCCTTATAGAAGAAAATAGAAAATATACTATCTCAATAACAATAAATACATATATGTACAGTATAGTCCGCTTATAATGGACTCCAAGGGACCTCCGATAAACGTCCATTAGATCCGTGTGTCCATTATATAGGAAGGAGGAGATAGGTGTGAAATAATAAAGCAAAATTTATATGAAAGTTTATATTTTAAAAAGTTAAGTACCTAACTCAGGAACTCGTGAACGCAAAAATAATTTTAAAATAAATTAAAACATAATATGTAGGTATATAAACGTATACATATACCGTGCTATTATTTTACTATGCAACATATACATATGTTGCATTTTAAAATAATCGAGTCAAAGCATTATACGATAGGCAACCCATTACGTCAAATATTCTTTCGCGTTTCAAACTAATATGCAGTACTTTTTGAATACTTTTCGGTGTTGTGTTCTAAGCAGGCGCGGCTCGTGATGACGTATTTTGGTTTGCAGTACAATGATCCGAGTGCTTCGTGTATTCTCGTGTACTAACTGTAACGTTTGCTTAGTAAACACCGAAAACACACGAGGCACTCGTATCATTGTACTGCAAACCAAAATACGTCATCACGAGCCGCGCCTGGTTCTAAGGGAAAAAATTCAAATGTGTTTAAACTCTAAAAACAGTAGGTCATTTATTAATATACATAAGGAATTAAATGTTTAAATCTTTTTATTATAAGTATTTTTCAAAATGACCGCCTTCTTGTTCTAAACAATAACCTAAACGATAATAAAAATTTCGTATAGAATAGGTAATTTTATTTGGTGATGCTCTGAGATTATTGCATTCTTTTGTAATCCTGGTTTTCAATTCCTGTGTTGTTAATATTGGTATATGCGTATATACTTTTGATTTGAGGTAACCCCAAATGAAAAAATCATTTGGGGCTAAATCTGGGGATCTTACTGGCCATCCTATCGGCCCGTATCTTCCAATCCAGCGATCAGGAAAATTTTCATTGAGGAGGTTCCTTACTTCAACTGTTGAATGTGGTGGAACTCCGTCGTGTTGATACCAACAATTTTGTATTGCAATTTGCCGAATTTCAGGAAGTATTGAGTTTCGCAAAAGGGTCAAATAAGCGTTAGAATTTAAAATACCATTTATAAAAAAGGGACCAATCAATGTATTATTTACTAAGCCCAACCAGACATTAACCTTTTCATTATATTGTACGTGTGTACAATTTTGTATATGAAGATTCCTGTGCGCCCAATATCTGTAAGGATAATTTTCAATGACTTTGTAAAAACATAAAATCAGCCATCATACCTATAATTTTGAGAATTAACTTTCCCGTTTAAATAAAAGGTAGCTTCATCGGTAAAACAAATTTTGTATAACAAATCTTCATTTTGGTTTAGTAAATCAAACATTACTTCGCAAAACTCAGTTCGAGAGATTTTGTCAATTTCAAATAGCTGTTGATGGTTTTGCAATTTGTAACTCCGAAATTTTTCAATTTTAAGTACATTGCGCACACTTGAGGGTGATATATTAAACTCTGACGCGATAAAATTCAACGATTTTAAAGGATTCTCTTCTACGAAAAACAAAATGTTTAATTTCATTTCTTCCGTTAACATAGTTTTCGTTCAATTTTTTTTTATGGTCAGCGACACATCCTTCTGTTTTAAATCTATTATACACTCTTAAAATTGTCGAACGTGTAGGTATCGGTCTATGGGGAAATTCTACAGAAAATAAGTCGCTCACCATTTGTAGACTTTGATGGTTTTGATACCATAAGCACATTTGAATTTTTTCCTCCTTGGAATACATTTGTGAAAGTTTTGTAACTTAGATAATGGCACAATAGGGAAAATAATCTAGACACACTACTGCGCTATATAAAGTGAATCCACAATGACAATTGGCCGCCATTTGCAATTGGGGCAAAACATTGTATAGTTGTATGTTCGTTGTAGTTACGTTTTGTGAATTTCGTGGTATAATTATTGATTAGTTTGTGTTTTTAAGGTATTATTTAAAATAATTTATATTTAAATATATAAGTAATTACATTGTTTTATCATAATAGACAGAAAATTGGAACAAAATGCCTAATTCATGTTCAGCTATTGGTTGTACAAATAGACATAGGACGGGAGAAAATATCCGATTTTATGGGTAATGTTACTTAATTTATCTAATATGTATAATAAAAGAATGAATTTTTAGATTCCCATTAAAGAAGAAAGAATTGCTTACTTTATGGTTACGTGCTTTGAAAAGGAAAAACTTTAAACCTACAAAATATAGCAAAGTGTGTAGTGATCATTTTTTTTAAGATGATTACTTACCTCGGCCGGGGACATATATTAAACGTCTGAAACCCGATGCAGTTCCATCTATATTTTCGCAATTTCCTTCATATTATCAAAAGAAGAAAGTAGAAAGAAAAAATATTCAACATTCAAAGCGCACCAACAGTAATGAAGTTGCTTCTACATCAAGTCAGTTTCAAATTGCAGAACATTCTCTTGATGTGATACCAAACGAAACACAAGTTTTACCAAGTACTGTTACTAGAGAAATCCAGACAAACTTATCGGGGTCTGAACTTGATGAAACTACAAATTCATTTAAATGTATTTACACTTGTACTAATGGTATTTTCTTTTCTTAATAATCTAATTAGTGTTGCATATTTTGTAGTGTTAAAAAATACTGGATATGCCTAATAAAGAATATTATTTCTTTAATTTTAGTTATGTAGTTTATTATTCAAAATTTAATGCATTCGTTTAAAACTTATTTGCGTATTTTATTATATGAAATGATTAATTTTATAAACAATACCCATGTACTTTTATTATTACTATTATAATAAATACTACTTCATTAAAAATGATTTCAAATTGCATTTTTTTTAAATTATCCCTATCCTTAAAGTAGCTATTTTGCCCCAACTGCAAATGGCCACCTACTGTCATTGAGGCTTCACTTTCTTAACCAAAGCGGTATAGGAACTTGTTTGTCTAGTATGTATAGAAGTCTGTGGCTTTGACTCGATTATTTTAAAATGCAACATATGGATATGTTGCATAGTAAAATAATAGCATGGTATGTATCTAGATAGTAGAGAAGTATGTATGTATTTATTTCAGAAAATCTGTAATTTTTGTTTGAACAGACGTATTATGCATAAATTGGTACAACAAAAACCTATGCATCTTGTTTAAATTATCCAGCAAGTCCTTTTTTTCTGTTTGAGGTTAAAAAAAATTTTGAAGTATTCCTACACATGTTAGTGCTTCCTTTGTAGATATGACTTCCATATCTGTTTCATCATCCTCACTGTCTGACAAAACTTCTTCACCGCATTCTCTCATTACTTCGTCAACTAACGCTTGATTAGTAATTGGATGTTCTGTAGTTATAACATCTCCATTTTCAATAATTGACTTAATGGAAGATCATCTTCTGGATCAAAATTATTGTTGAAAGCTTCTGATTCTGCATTTTTTATTACACCAGCGTGACGAAAGCAATTTCTAATCGTATCTGTTGACACTTTGGTCCATGAATTGTGAAGAATTATGATCGCATTTAAAATAGAAATTGACACATTCCGATCTGTTGCTTGCATCTCAAGAATTTTTAAGAGTAATTCTTGTCTATAGGTCTGTTTTAGGCTCCAAATTATTCCTTGGTCCATCGGTTGTAAAACTGACGTTGACCGCGGTGGAAAAAATGCAAGCTTTATATTGTTTAATCAATATGAGGGTGGACTGGGCAGTTGTCTATAAGTAATAGTATCTGGCGTTTCTCTTTATTTAATTCAAGGTCCCATTTTTCCACATAATTTTCGAAAATAGATGACGTCATCCACGCCCTTTTATTGAATGTGTAATCTACAGGTAAAGTTCCAGTATTTTTGAAGTATCTAGGCTTCTGAAACTTTCCTATTACTAGTGGCTTTCTTTTTTCTGATCCCGAACTATTTGCACATAACATCACTGTTATACGTTCTTTCGAAAGCTTCCCTCCAAAACATTTTTCACCTCTAAATTGATGAGTTTTATCTGGTGTGAGCTTGTAAAATATCCCCGTCTCATCTGCATTAAAGATATTATCCGGAGAATATCCGTTACTAAGCGATGGCCAAATATCTGCAAGCAATTGGTCGGTGATCGTTTTATCGACAGAACCTTATTCGCCACTTATTTTACCGAACACTATTGCATGCCGTTTTTTAAATCTGTCTAACCATCCACTACTGCACTTAAAATCACCGCCACTTAATTTTCCAAATTCTACGGCTTGCAATTGTAACATTGCCCCACTCACTGGAATCTTATTTGCTCTCTGCTGCTGAAACCATCTGAGTAACATTGTATCCACTTCTGGACGTGACGAACTACGCAGTTTTTTTTTCTTCGCATTTTTATGCCATTCATCCTTAATTTTTGAGCGATTTCCCCATATATTTGATACTGTTGATTTATTTAAATTTAAAGTCTTACACATTGTACTTTGCGATTTACCACTTTCAATCGCTTCAATAATTTTTAACTTTTCATTTAATGAAAATGATTTGCGTTTTTTAATATGCTTCTCCATGTTATCTAAATATGTATTATTGATTCAAAAGCGCACACACGACTGAAAGCACCTTTTCAAATAACGGTTTGAATATCAAATTTTATTGTACATATTTAGGGGAATTACCAAAACGTTCCGTTTATAGTGGATTTCTCGTGGTTTTATAGTCCATTATAACCGAAAGGATTAAATAGGATTGAAATTGGGACCTATAAACTTTGTCCATTATAAGCGGATTATACTGTATATGCATTTATAACAGCATGTAAACACGAGAATACACTTTGAAAATTACCGGATGGATTATTTCAACAAAATACGTATTTTACCGCCATCTCTTGTACAATATTTAAAATCATGAGAGGAACAGTAACCTTACTTGTAGAGTATCAGTTTTTGCTTATGTTATTTGTTTTTTTTGTTTGCTACAACTTGGTATATTCGACTACTACTAATATTGTGAGTTTTACCCAATACGTATGTGAAGAGTTGGATTGCCAGGGACAGGTTGACGTTATTTATACAGATTTCTCCAAGGTTTTTGATATAATTAATCATAAACTTCTTATACAGAAACTTAATTGTTTTGGTCTGAATATTGCTTTTTGTAAGTTAATCAACTCTTACCTGTCCAACAGATATGGATATGTTTTCTATAATGGTTTTAAGTCATTGGAATTGTTGCATTATCTGGAGTTCCACAAGGATCGAGTTTGGGACCTTTGCTTTTTAATATATACATCAATGATTTGTTTCCATTAATGTCTTGTCAAGTATTAGCCTATGCAGATGACGTTAAGCTCTTTCATTGCTAAAGACGGCAGACTATGTGCCCACACTGTTAAATTTAATAATACACATAAGGTGTATTAGATTAAAATGTAGATTTTACAAAATTAGGGCAACTTTTTACCAATACTGAAGATCCATTGTACAGATACAAAGAGCACTTTAACTATGCAAATATAACATCTCTCTACGTCGAACAATCCTTCTCAGTATATAAACATATATATATATATATATATATATATATATATATATATTAAATTTATTATATTATATTAAATTTGACAGTGTGGGCACATAGTCTGCCGTCTTTATTCATTGCATACATAATCAACGCGATGTAGACATCCTTCAGGATAACTTGAGTGTACTGGCCAATTGGTCCGAAAGGAATAAGCTTGTTTTGAACGTTAACAAATGTTATGCTATGACTTTCACTAGGAAAAACCGTCCATACTTGTCCACCTATTATTTATGATGTTCCACTCACCAGCATGAATGAAATGAAGGATCTTGGTGTGTCATTTGATTCATCTTTATCGTTTAACAGTCACATTCAAAAAATTTGTTCGTCTGCCTCAAGAATGTTGGGATTTACTATCAGAACTTGTAAATATTTCAATGATGTTGCGCTTCTGGAGTCTTTATATTTCGCTCTTGTTCTTCCTAAATTTGAATATGGGTCTGTCGTTTGGTTCCCTCATTATATATCGCAGCAATTTCCTATTGAGCGTGTACAGCGACGCTTTTTCAAATTCTTAATTTTCAAAAATACTGGAGTGTACCGAGAGAAATGTTTCCTATGATGAACTAAGGCTACGTTTTGGGTTCCAGACACTTACTGATCGGAGGGTTGAACAAAGTGCTCGTTACTTATTTAAACTTGTCACCGATAGTATTGACTGCGCTGGGATATTAGCTGCTGTTCGATTCAATGTACTTTCAGTTAATACTCGCTATACGAGTACATTCAACTTGAGCACCCCGAGGACCAACTTACTAATGAAATCACCTGTGTATCACATGCTGCGGAATGCTGATGTAATCTACAGCAATATATTTACTGGTGAAATCATTACATGAGTTTACGTATGTGTTCCAATTTATTAATGTACACTTTTTTGTTTATTTATGTCTATCTGTAAATTAACTTTTACTGTATTTTTCTTTTTTTTCTGTTTTGTCATATGTATGTATTACACAGTTTTTGCCCTATTACTGGGTATGGACCTGTTCCGCCGGTTACCAGTAAGCAGGCAACCTGTTTTCATTCTGTTAGTACCCTTAGTCTATACATAGCAGGTTACAATGCGACGTGAAGATAAATAATTGTTTTGGTTTCTAAATGGGTCAGAGGCCCACCAAGGGGATCAGCTCTTGTATACAGGCTGATTCATTTTCGGCCTTCACCATGGGGATCTCGCTTATTATTGGAGATAGAGTATAGGTTTAAATTTGGCAAAGTTGTTAAATTTTGTGTTTGTTATAAATCCGTAAAGAAAATGGACCTGTGACAAATGACCTTCGTTATTAAAAAAAAAAAACGCGAAAACCCTATTTTCTTCTTTTACCTGTAGCACCGACATTTGGCCTTGTAGAGAAAAAATAAAAACACATCCTTGTGGTGTACTCTAAATTTTTATACGACGTTTCGTTTCTTTCTGGCCATCATCAACTATATAATTTCTCATAGGCGCCATATTGGATTTAGACATCTTCAGAAAGAGTTTTTTTTCTGATTTCAACCATGTACCACATGCCGACTAAAGTTTTTGACATTAGGTTTTATTTGAAAGAATAAATTATAAGATTAAATAAGGTAGCCATGGAATTTCAATATGTCAAACATTTCATTTATTGTTCATTAATAATACAAAAATGTCATACACTAACGAAGAGAAACGAGATATGATAAGTATTTTTTATTCTTCGAACCGAAATTCAACAGTAGCGAGTACAAGATATCTACAATTATATCCAGAACGACAACAGCCTCATCGTACCATTTTTCTAGATCTCGACAGAAATTTCGTCGAGAATGGATCGTTTACTAAGCCGCGAAATGGTCAAGACAACAGGAATTTAAATGAAAATCGACAAGATATTTTACAAATGGTAAATTAAAAGCGTGTTTTCAAATTTCATGTTAATCTTGTATTTTTATAGATAAATAATAATCCATCAATTTCTACACGCGAAGTAGCGTCAGAATTAAATTTGTGCCAGTCCAGAGTTTGGAGAACTTTACATAAAAGTAGGTTTAAACCATACAGAATCCATGTTAGTCACTCTTTACTGCCTGGAGATAATTTGAGAAGGCTAGAATATTGTAATTGGTTAATGGGAAGGATAGAAAATGACGAAAATTTTTTAAGCAAAATCATCTGGTCAGATGAAACAAAATTTACAAATTCTGGAATGTTCAACAGAAATACGGAGCACTATTGGGCAGTACAAAATCCCCGACAAAACAGGGCTAGAAGACCACAACATCGTTTTGGAATAAACGTTTGGATGGGTATTTTGGCAAATCGTCTCTTAGGACCAGTTATGTATGAAGAACATTTAAATGGAGAAAGATATTTAAACATTTTACGTACATACGTATCTGACTATCTTGACGACAATATCCCATTAAATCAATTACAATATTTATTTATGGTGGCAACAAGATGGCGCACCAGCACACAATGCAGCTGTTGTTAGAAATTTCTTAAATCAAGAGTTTGCAAACCGTTGGATTGGAAATAGGGGAGTTGTTGAATGGCCTGCGAGATCACCTGATTTAAGTCCGCTAGATTTTTTTTTATGGGGATATGTTAAAAATAATATTTATAAAGTAGATGCGCCACAAAACATTGAAGAATTACGAGACAGACTTCAGAATGCCTTCGATGCAGTTCCTAGAAGAACTATACAAAGGGCAGTACAAAATGCCAGAAGGCGTGCCCAATTGTGCATTACCGAAGATGGCCAGATAATTGAACATTTACTGTAATTGTTTACTTTTCTATGTATTTTTATTAATGTTTTTGTTATCTTGTACTCGCTACTGTTGAATTTCGTTTCGAAGAATAAAAAAAACTTATCATATCTCGTTTCTCTTCGTTAGTGTATGACATTTTTGTATTATTAATGAACAATAAATGAAATGTTTGACAGATTGAAATTCCAAAGGCTACCTTATTTAATCTTATAATTTATTCTTTCAAATAAAACCTAATGTCAAAAACTATAGTCAGCATGTGGTACATGGTTGAAATCAGAAAAGAAAACTGTTTCTGAAGATGTCTAAATCAAATATGGCGCCTATAAGAAATTAGATAGTTGATGATGGCCAGAAAGAAACGAAACGTCGTATAAAAATTTAGAGTACACCACAGGATAGAGGTTTAGAAATGGCTACAAGGATGTGTTTTTATTTTTTCTCTACAAGGCCAAATGTCGGTGCTACAGGTAATAGAAAAAAATGGGGTTTTCGCGTTTTTTTTTTTTAATAACGAAGGTCATTTGTCACAGGTCTATTTTCTTTACGGATTTATAACAAACACAAAATTTAACAACTTTGCCAAATTTAAACCTATACTCTATCTCCAATAATAAGAGAAATCCCCATGGTGAGGGCCGAAAATGAATCAGCCTGTATACTTGCTTTATGGTCCCCACACGCGATTTTTAATAATATTTTTGATATTAAAATATAGGTATTTAGGTTAAAAAAAAAATACATTATCTGGAAGTGAGACAAATATTTTATTTCAGAATGTTATATAAACTCATGTTTTGTGTTGTAATCATCAAAATACAACCTGATCGACGAGAAGTATCCACCAAGACATCTTATTTTAGGTATTCCGGGGAAACACCGTGAAAGTTTTCCTTTATTGTAGAGAGAGGTTATGTACTTACTACAGAACATAATTAAAAAAAAAAAACTGACATTACTATAGTCCAAAAAAAAACAGTCTTCAAAACACATATAAAGTAAATAATATATACATTTAGCAGGAAAAAAAAAGGATATATGATTGGTAAATTTACATACAGAATTCTTGAAATTAAATTTAAGGTATATTGTACTTAAAACAAGATTATACAGTTTAAAAGATAAATTCATAATACTAAAAAAAGCAAAAAAAAAACGAGTTTTGGGTAGTAATATAAATAAATTTGATTATTGTAAAGACTTACAAACTTATCTTTTACTGTAAAATCAAAAAAAAGAAAAGAAAAAAGGAAACAAAACAGTTAAGAGCAATCGTTATTTGTAAATTATTGTCCACCGTGTGGATAATTCCAAGGATTAGACTGCTGACGTGTCCAAATATTATTTACACCAAACGGATCGTATATACTATCTGTTTGTTGCTGTGATGGATGTACATTTTGTTGTAAACGCTATAGAAGAACAAACATTGCATTTTACATCTGTTAAAACAATAATTCGACGTTTTCTTACTTCTTCCAAGTCTCTGTGCGGCGCGAAACCGGGCGGAGTTCTAGTAGGAGTCCTCGTCGTGTCGGAAAGTTGGGGCCGCCAAACGGGCGAACCCCACGACCAGCAAGTGTCGGGGGATACAAGTGAAACAGGTTGAGCCGGTTCATTTAATGACGTATAAAACATACTGTCCCACAATGTGTTTGTACTTGTTGTTGGTCTCCAAGGATCTACATTGAAACAATTAATATTAGAAAAGCAGGGCAGGGTGGAAATTCCACATGATTCTACAGTCGGTATTTTCCGAGTTTTGCCGTGTGGTTGTAATATTTGACATTTTTACTATACTACAAGCTTGTGCAGGAACTGCTAGAGTCTGATAGCAGATTTTGACCGGCGCAATGTCGATTATTAAAACCATACAACGAAACCTGGAAGACGACTGTAAATTTAACAAATTCTTTATAAAACTTGTAACCAATTAAATTGTAAACATTTTTATTGTTGGGAACGAAGGAGCATCATTATCAAAACTTGATTTTGATTTAAGTTGTTAAACCTTTCAAAGTAAAATATCCACCTACGGATTTTTATTAACAAGATTTTATATTTTGCAAGGATGAAACATATGCATATTACACCACTTTGTCTAATATATCAGCAGTGACGAATGTACTGTGTTCAAACAAGTTCATTCCTGTCTATTACATGCAAGTAGTACTGACCCAAATCAGATATTGTGCATTAGTAGACATTAACCGGCATATGAAGCTACTGCATTTCCTATGTCGTGCCGGGGAAACGTTGTTCTATCATGTTTGTATTCAACATACTTGATTTGTTTTTAACTCTGGTTGACTGCGAATTAACAAGTAAGTACAATGCCTAGGCATTCTGTAAATGACGCCAATAGTTTCTATTATAAGAGAACACAATACACCGAGCGACCTTTTATCACAAGAAAGATTGAAAAATTTGGAGGAAGTTGATGTCTTCGACAATGACCTCGTGACTAATTAAATTTTAAATCTAGAGGCTCTAATCAACGATCACCGTGCATCAAGGGAGGGGGGAAATTAAGAAAAGGATGAAATAGACTTACCTGTAACAGTCACGCCGCAAATAACCGACGTTTTGGACGCTTTAAAGACAATCCGGACATTTTTTTCTTGCATTACGGATGTAGAAGATGAAATCTCCAAGGAAATCAATAAATTAGAAAACTCAGTCGTAAGTAAAATAGTTATGCGTTTTATTTTGTTATCTTTTATAGGTTTTCTTTTAAAGATTTTTACATGTATGTACATATATCGTCTGGAAACGTGGTGAGTAAACGGTGGAGACGTGAACGATACCCCACCACGATACCACTAGATAAGAGAGAAGGGCATCGTACCTGGTGCCAGGCGTGGGTGTGCCCAGTCTGATCAGATACGTCGACGATGGATACGATAGAAATATGTGTACATACGCAATACGTATGTGTACCACACCTTCTTCTGACCTATCCCTATTGCTCATCCAATCAAATGCTACACTATACATTGAATAAACATATCGGGGAAGTAAAATTGGTGGGGACGCATCTTGCGCAGCAGTGTCGTTACCTTACCACGTTTACATACGGTATCTACGTTTTAATAATAAATTTGTTTGATTTTTAGCAGTTTTCATGGTTTCCCAGTTATAGCGCTGTTTTACTTTTGACCCTAGAAGAGCGTTAATAACTAGTTTTACTGTATTCAGAATGTGTATAAATAATAAATACTTCACACACACACTACGCTACACCGTATGTTTACATACGTAACAGCTGAATGAGGTGGACAATAACAAAACTATTCTTTTTTGTTATTGTCGTTTAGCTTTAAGATATCGTCTTTTATAATACAGACTGTCCCGTAAAAAACGCCAACATTCATAATTCCGTTATTTATTGTCCGGTTTTATTTAAACAAAAAGTAAATTTAATAGCATCAAAAACACTATAAGATAGCAGTGTTTTATTTGTTTTCAATTGTTTTCATTAATGTCAAACGACAATCAAGTTTTTTATTTTAAATGGCAACATATATATTTTTGGCTATATTCGGATTCTATTTTTTTTTTCTGAATTCAACGATGTATAACATGTTTATTTTTGATAAACGTTTATTGCAAAAAAAAAACTTTATATATTTCATCTTTGTCTTCCATTATTTATAAATATTCGAATGTGTCATGAAACATTGGAAATGTAAGTATTATAAATATTATTATAAGAAACAAAACACTTTACAATAAATGTTGAAATTGCCCGCCACCTTGTTCAACACATATCGCACATCTCCTAATTACTCCAAAGGTCGCATTTAAAAGACAAGCGGCAGGTACTTCTTGACAAGTGTTAATAATTCTTTGTCTTAAAATGTCAACATTTTCTGGAGTTGTTAAATAAACTCGATCTTGTAGATAAGCCCACAACCAAAAATCGAGGGGCGTAAGATCCGGTGATCGCGCAGGCCACTCGATAGGACCGGATGTTCCTATCCACCTATTTCCAAATTGGATGTTCAACAAATCAGTATTTACTCTGGCGTTGTGCGCGGGAGCCCCATCTTGTTGAAAAAATATTCTATTTAAATTTGCCAAAGGTAATTCATCTAAAAAGTTTTGGAGATTTTCGTGTAATAAAGTGTAGTATTTTTCTTGATTTAAGCAACCATCTATGAAAAATGGCCCAATTAATTGATCACCTAAAATGCCACACCAAACATTTACGTTGAAACGTCTTTGAAAATTATTTTCAATTACAAATCTCGGTTTGTCTGCACTCCACTGTCGATGTATGGTTCTATTAAAAATACCGTTGCTGCTAAAAGTGCATTCATCAGACCAAATTATCCTTCTGTAAAAATTCGGGTCTTGTTCTAATGCATTTAAATAAAAACGACAAAACTGGATTCTTCGGCCAGGATCATTTTGTTCTAATGCATGAACTTTTCGAGCTATGTACGGTTTAAGTTTGTGTTTTCTTAAAATACCATGAACTGTAGTTTTTGATACCCCAATATTATGTGCAATTTCGCGAATCGAAGTTCGTGAATTTTGCTGTACTGCAAGAAGAACATCTAATTCCTTATCTTCGGAGAATTTCCGTTTTTGTGTTTTTGGTTTGGTAAATGATCCATAATTTCTTAAATTCTTTTCAATTTTCTGAAATATTTTCGAACCTGGAACTTCTCTGTCCGGAAAACGAGCACTGTACCGACGAACTGCTTGAAGGCGATTTTTATTACATTCAAAGAACACTTGTAACATGTCCGTTAATCCATTGTTATTCATTTTTAACGAAAATACGCTTTTTGTTGCGGCAAAACGTTCAAACAGGATAATCCAGAAAACTTAATAAAGTCAAACTGACACTTAAGGCACATTGACATAATGCTAGTGGACTGGGCCAAGTCTACTATAATGAAAGATGAAATTTATAAAGTTTTTTTTTTATTTTTTATTATTAGGAGATGTGCGATATGTGTTAAACAAGGTGGCGGGCAATTTCAACATTTATTGTAAAGTGTTTTGTTTCTTATAATAATATTTATAATACTTACATTTCCAATGTTTCATGACACATTCGAATATTTATAAATAATGGAAGACAAAGATGAAATTTATAAAGTTTTTTTTTTTGCAATAAACGTTTATCAAAAATAAACATGTTACACATCGTTGAATTCAGAAAAAAAAATACAATCCGAATATAGCCAAAAATATATAGGTTGCCATTTAAAATAAAAACCTTGACTGTCGTTTGACATTAATGAAAACAATTGAAAACAAATAAAACACTGCTATCTTATAGTGTTTTTGATGCTATTAAATTTACTTTTTGTTTAAATAAAACCGGACAATAAATAACGGAATTATGAATGTTGGCGTTTTTTACGGGATAATCTGTATAATTGATCGTACAATATACAGTAAATATCGTTTATAACGACATCTGATATAACGACATATCGGTTTTTGCGACGAAATTTCAAGGTCCTGGCCAGAAACAATGCTTTCTAAACGCGAAACCTATCGGTTATAACGACATCGGATATTGCGACGAAACTAATATAACGACGAAAAATAGCTTGAAATTTGGATCAAATTATCTTTTATAACGACGGACACGTCGCATAGTAAGAAAACGGTGGGGAAGTTTCGAATTGGCTAGGGGAATCACAGCGTTATGAAAAGGCAAGGCGATATGCGACAGATAAACGTATTTATTCAGTAGTTATCTAGGAATTGAAGGTACGTTGTCGACGTCGATATGGCGAAACGAAAGGCGTTTAAAATTGAAGAAAAAGCATCAATTATTAGGCGCTTGGAGGCTGGAAATTCTAATATTAATATTGCTAAAGAATATAAGGTAAGTTTTGTTTGATTTCTATGAGAATAACATGCATACTAATATTATTCTTGTTTATTTAGGTGGCGCATTCAACAATCAAGGATAATTGGCCCATATTTTTTTGAAAATGAACACGGTGTCGCCGTTTCCATCACTGGTGTTAGATATCGGACAATGTTGGAAAATTTTTTAAGGCCAGCCGTGGAAAACCATCCGCAAGTATGGTTCCAACAGGATGGAGCCACAGCGCACACTGCGAGGGACACAATGGCTCTTTTACGCGACATCTTTGGTGAACGAATTATTTCCCATACAAGCGATTTTAATTGGCCTCCGCGTTCACCGGATTTAACCGCTTCAGACTGTTTCCTTTGGGGTTATTTGAAAGGAAAAGTCTATATTAATAAGCCTCGAGCCATACAGCAATTAAAAAAATAATATACGCGACGAAATCAACAACATAACACCTGAAGTTTTGCGAAAGGTTATGGAAAATGTTTTGGAAAGAGCACGAATATGCGAAGCGGAAAATGGCCACCACTTGCGAGATATAATTTTTCATAATTAAATTAAAAATATTCTCCATTAATATACTGTATTTAAAATAAAAAAAATTTAATAATTATGTCTTAAATATGAAGTTATAATGAACTCAAACCCCTTCGGTCATTTTGGGCCACCCTGTATATACAGGGCGTAGCAAAATTTTTCAAGATTTTACAGAAATTCTCGCATAATTTTCATATTTTTGCTATGAAAAAACGCTACAAAAAACGCATACAACGTTGTTGACAAAGGCCCGGTTCCGGCTACCTGCTTGTTCGAATTCTTAGATAGACAGGAGAGGGACAGGGAGATAGATCAAAGAGGGTGTGCGAACAAACACACGTGCGTCATTTCTGAAGAGAGGTAAGTGACCTATTTTTTAGCTTCTTAAAACTTATGCCGTGTTTACACGGTCAAATAAATTTATGAATAAATTGACGAATTTCTTCATGAAGAAATTCATGAATTTATTCATCAATTTATTGGACCGTGTAAACGCAATAGTTCTTCCAACATTTTATTCACAATAATCATTATGACCAACCATCAAATAGTGACATTTGTTTTCCAGCAACTGTGTCGAATTTCTTTTGTTTTCATTTGTTCATTGGAAGGTTAGGTTCAACGTATTATTAATTATTTATACAAAGAATTCAAATAAATTTTACCTCAAAGTAGCCCTTGGAAATTATGATTATGTCTTAGCTTGTTACTATAATTTTACTAATAATAATTTTACTAATAATTTTAATAGGAATTTTGTTGGTTATGAGATGAGATATTTGATTGAAATGACAAATGTCAAAATAATAAAACGAACATTTTTAAGTGAATGAAATATGTTTATTTCCAACAAACAAGCAAAATTTTATAAAAATTGTTCAAAGTGTCCACCATCTTGTTCGAAACATTTCTCACATCTTCTTCTAATGGAGGAAAAAGTGTTTTGTAGTATCGCATTGTCAATTCCATTAATTCTTTCAGCAATTCTGATTTGAAGGCCTGCAAGATCAGGTATCTGTACTTGATAAATTGAGTTCTTTAAGAATGGCCATAAAAAGAATTCACATGGGGTAATGTCACAAGATCTTGGTGGAAATTCATGTTCAGTGTTTAAACTTATCAACCGATTTTGAAAAAATTGCTGCAGAATATTAATTGTTTCACCTGCTGTGTGTGCTCTAGCTCCGTCTTGTTGAAAGTAACCCTGTGTTATTTCTTCGTCGTCAAGCTGTTCGATAAATGGCATAATAATTTCTTGTCGATACCTTTCTCCTGTTAAGGTTCCGTTAAAAAAAAATAGGGCCAATAATTCTCCTTCGACTAATCGCACACCATACACCAATTTTCTGCGGATGAAGTGCGGTTTCAACAAAAAAATTATGTGGTTTCTCATTAGTCCACATCCTCATATTTTGTGAGTTCACATATCCATTCAGATAAAACCATGACTCATCAGAAAAAAAGGTTTTGTCAAGAAGGTCATTATCAAAATTATTTAAGAACCACTGACTAAACGTTATTCTTCTGGGATAGTCGATTTCCTTGATTTCTTGATAACAGGTCATGTGATATGGAAATAAATGTAAGTCCTTTTTCAAAATTGTATGACATGTGCCAATTGACACACCCACTTGTTGTGATAATGCTCGTATGGAAGTTCTTGGTGCATTATTTATAATTTCTTTTACATTATTAACTAGCTCTTCTGTACGCTTTTTCGACCGACCTGCGCCTTCTTTCTGTTTAACACTCCCTGTTTCTCTGAAAACCATAACGGAATGTGTCACTGTGTGCCGAAAACTGTCATAATCAAAGATGACGTTTCTAAATTCTTCTAAACAATCTTGAAGAGAATACTGCCATTGTCCGTCAATCTTACGTCCGTTTCGAAAATAAGATTCTAGCATGAATGATTTGTGTTGTATAGTAAAAACCATGTTAAATCAATTTTAAATTACAAAGCAATTTTTGTCAACTATGCATCTGTCTAATTGACAACTAATGCAAATTTAAATTATTAATAATCATACGTTTTTAAAGGAATGGCCTACTAGAGGCAAAGCTTATTTGAACGCTTTTTATATGAAAATTACAAAAAAAGGAAAAATAAGACAACGTGTAGCGTTGTATACAATGGCAATTGCTTCATACTGTTTGTTGGAAACAAACGACATCTAAAATAAAACTGTTTAATGCATATTTCTTCGCAAATTTGATTGATTTTACTAACTTTTTTTAACTATTAATAATAAAAACAAACTCAATGATGCACAAACACGTGTATTTACAAGACAATTGGAATGTTGGCAATACATTTTAAACTCAAATGTAACCATAATTCCCTAGAAACTTGACGAAAAATTAGAGCGAGTTCTAATCCGACAATTTATTCATGAATTATTTGACAAGAAAAACTTCACGACAATTTTAGCGTTTACACGCTCCAATAAATTCAAGGTCAAAAATTTCATGAATTTATTTGATCGTGTAAACACAGCATTAGTGTAAAACTTGAGAAGACGTCCACGTACGTCTTCTCAAGTACCTCGCGATTATTTGTGTTAGCTTTACTATGCCCCAAGTTCTACACTGCGATTATTAATTTTATCTATTGAGGATGATAATTTAGTTGTCGAAACATATTTAGCATAGCAGTATTAATTGTGGTAAGAGATGATACCTTTTTAACTTTCTATTTAACCACAGTCTCCAAAGAGAGAGACTTTTTAAGCATAATACATACAGGGGATTAAAAATACACAACTTTTTAATGAAAGACTAAATCTACATAAACTTACCTTGAATTGGAGGCGGAGAAACAGTATTTTGCTGATAAATATTGTTTGGTGGCAGAAAATTCAGTATTGAAGAGTCTCGCATCGTATTCAAATCCAAAAATCCATTGCCACCATCAGCACCAATTATATTTTGATCGAAGAAGTTAGCGTTGCTGGACATTGGCATTTGATTGAACTGATCACTTCCATTACTATTACTGTTATTACCGCTGTTATTATTATTATTTATCTGCAAGATATTGCTACCCCAATAATTGTCTTTTCTCGAACCAATAGGTCCTAATTCCGTATTGTTTTGCTTATACGGCTCCACATACATCGTGGGCTTAGTCAGTTGCGATTGTGGCGATTTCGAAGCGACAGTGCTTGCTTGTTCGCTTCTAGCGACCACGTCGCTGAAACTAGCCCTATTTTCACCCCATATATTGGTGGATTGCATAGAAGGGCTGACGCGAACATTACTGTTGTTCGAGGTACTTTCCGAGTAAATTTTACCACAAGTTTTATCAGTTTTATTTTTATTATTAACGTGCTGTTTCTCTCTGCGCTCCTTTTGCGATTTACTCGATTTGTTAAGTACTTTATGTTCCTTTTGGAAATCAATTTTGTTGTTCTCCTGAATGTTTTCTTTCATTTCTTTTTTATTGTTTTTCTGTTGTTGCCCGGATCTTTTACGTTCCAATTTCGCGTGCTGTTGCTGTTGAAGTACTTCATTATCTTCACATTTTATGTGATTGTTCTCGCTATTATTACTAGTACTATTGTTTCTAGAATTAGATTTTCTAACTGGTAACTTTAGAAGTGGTTTTTCGATTTCTTCGTTATTACTACTTTCAGTAGTCGTTGAAGAAGTTTCCTCCTCGTAATTTGCTTGAGCCGTTTCTATTTGTTTGAGCTCTTTCTTAAGATGATTTCTTTTTTCTTTTATGTGATTCTTCTTCGAACATTCCACGGGGGAACTTTCTGTAATATAACTTTTTGTTTCCGTATGTTTCTTCGGTAGTTTTTCCGCCGTAAACTTTTTACTTCCCGCATCTGTGGTAGCTTCACTTAAATTATCACAATTTTTAACGCTTTTATTAAGTTTCCGTTTCACTTTACCCGACGTTGGTATCAACGCTGTATATTTTTCATCCAATTTGCTACCAATTATCTTTACCTCCTCCTGTTTCGTTCCGGACTTTTCAAGTGGGTTTTCTTTAATTTTTTGCTCGTCGGAATCACTTTTAGGTGCAGCAGTCTGTATCTCCGATCTTGTTTGAGCACCGATTAACCTTAAATCTAAAGTAGGTTGTATTGAAGAACTTTGTCTTGTAATAACGTTCAAAGCTAATTTTATTATCCGTTCGGACTCCAGAACGGCAGCTACTACTATGAACACCAACGAGAAGAACATTACACATATTACCAAGTAGTAGAGAATATTTTCCCATGTTGGTCTTGTAAGGACACTGGTGCAAAGAGCCAAATAATAATGTGGAACTGTTGTAACTAAGGTGTAATTTACGGGATAATTTAGACTGGTATCTAAGATTAAAGTCCTTGTAATTTTAGACAGAGTAAAGTCCGGGGTGAAAGCGATGTCGATTTTTTTGGTGCCGTTGGGCGCCAGAGCGAACGGTTCGCAATTAAGTACCTTAAAACAAAAGAAAAACCCTATTGGTAATATCAACGAGTTCATCTTTAAATATAGAATATTTTACTGAATTTAAACATAATGGAATACATTTGGGATGTTTCTGGGAAGAGTGAATTTCGGGAATGTTGATTAACTATTTAAAATCTTGTAGGAGGGAAGTAATACATTTCTCAATATTTCTATAATAATCTATGTATATATCTATAAGGTAATGTTCGTATGTGTGTCTGCTATAGACAAAAAAACTGTAAAGCTATTGAAATCCTCAATCTGAGCAGTAGAAAGAAAGTTAAGGGTCTAATAATATAATATCAACGTAGATGGCGCCACGAGACAGTACTTTTCACATTGAAGTTTACGCGGACAATTATACGTTGCATGCTCCAGTATAGGAAAACAAGGGATTTTGTATACAAAGTGTCCCGTATCGTTCAAATTTTAGGAGTGTAAAGTTGACTTCATTTCAAGTAACAAAAATGCAAAATTTTATATTCATTTTTATTTGTTTCAAAGTTACAGATCTATGAATGTGATTGTCAGATCATGAAAAAAAAATGTAATTCCAAAGTCAATAAAAACCGATTTTATTTAAAAAAAAGTTATACGATTCAATAACAGGCCTGTGATTGTTAACGTCGCATAATAAAATGTTATCCTAAAATAAAAAAATACGTGTCGTAGTGCATAGAGTAATTTCTTGGAGATCTACAAAAAAGAGTACTGGAAATTGATTTATGATAAAGAAGGTTCTTACTTATTTCATAAGTGCTGAACCATGAATATCATACAATAAACAAATGTTCCGATGACTGTTAACCTTGAATTTTTTAATAAAGGATTACATCACGTTTCAGTTCATATAACAGCTTATTAGTGAGTGGACACGTTTTCTTTATTCAAAATGCCTTACCGATTTTCTTCTCAAGAGTATGCGGACATGCATTTTGTGTATGGCTACTGTAACGGCAGTGCACGTCAAGCAGTTATTGAATACCGACATCGGTTTCCCGATAGGCGCATTCCTCATTACAGAACGTTTCTGGAAGTACACAGACAATTTCGGGAATGCGGACTACGTGATTATGTTTTCGACCGAGGAGTAAATTTGCCAGCAGAATTAGAGGAAGAAGCAGTAGCTATTGTTACAAGGGATCCAACTCTCAGTGTACGTCGAATCGCTAGACAACTAGGAGTGCCACGAACGACAGTTTGGCGAATTTTAAAACGTGAGGGCTTATATCCATATCACTATCGCAGGAGACACGGTTTGCTTGAGGCATACCATTATGCTCGTCTAGTTTATTCTACCTGGATATTAAGACAGTCACGGCTTCATTTTAATTTCTGCAGAACAGTCCTCTGGACAGATGAATCTACGTTCCCGAGAAGTGGCGTTACAAATCTGAGAAACCTGCACAGGTGGTCATTAGAAAATCCCAAAAACTGCACGCCCATCTAAATTTTAACATGAATTTTCTATTAACGTTTGGGCGGTCCTAATCGATGACTTGTTGATTGGTCCTGTCGTTTTTCCTGGGAGGTTAAATGCGGACAATTACCTTCCATTTCTTATTGACGAACTGCCAGGTCTTTTAGAGGATGTCCCACTGAATGTTTGACGAGACTTGTGGTTTCACATGGATGTGGCACCACCACATTTCGGAATTGCTGTCCGAAATTGGGTTAACGTCAATTATCCAAGATGGATTGGTCGAGGTGGTCCCGTAGCATGGCCACCTAGATCACCCGATCTTAATCCCCTTGACTTTTATTTATGGGGGTACATGAAAAATTTAGTCTACGCGCAAGTTTCGAACACAAGAGAAGAGTTGTTGGATCGTATTCACCTGGCTGTCGAGCAAATCTGGCAAAACAAGTATGAAATTCGAATAAGTGTTTTTTCTGTTGGCTTACGGGCACAAGCCTGCATTCAACAAGGAGGTGGACATTTCGAAAATATTATTAATTGAAGTTTTTTAAATAAAATCAGTTTTTATTGACTTTGGGATTACATTTTTTTTCATGATCTGTCAATCACATTCATAGTTCTGTAACTTTGAAACAAATAAAAATGGATATACATACAAGTTTTGCGTTTTTGTTACTTGAAATGAAGTCTACTTTACACTCCTAAAATTTGAACATAACGATACGGGACACTTGTATATGCCAAATAGAATCACCAAAAACATTATACCGTGTGTCCACAGATTAATTTTCAAGATTTGCGCTCATTATAAGAGATAGAGATTTGGTTAAATGGGATCAAATATTGCAGAGGTAAAGTTGTACCAAACCCTATACACTAGCTTTGAATATTTAACATACGTAGGGCGCTAGAGCAAAAAAAGTGAATTTTTATTTTTTCGATTTTCTTTAATAACTCATTTATTTTTAAAGTACGAGGGTGGTTCGACAATTAACTTGGTTCACACACTAATAGAGGGCGCAAATGTAATCTGTATATGTAGTCATAAAGTGTCATTCCTATGAGTTAATATTCTCTGGTCTTAAGTCATTCTGAGAGTAACTCGTTGTTTGACAGTTACTTAAACAGAAGTGTTTCGAGTAATAGCGAAAAATGGATAAAGTTGGAATTCGTGGTGTGATTCAATTCTTTTATCTGGAAGGGAAAACAGCGAAGGAGATTTATGAGAGAATTTCACCTACATTGGGTGACTCATGTCCTTCTTATGAGTGTGTTCCGACTTTGGGTAAATGAGTTTAAGCGTGGCAGAACAAGCATTAAAGATGCACCACGTCCTGGAGCCCCGAAATCAGCTGTGACACCCGAAATCATCGATAAAGTCCATGATTTGATTTTAGCCGATAGACGAGTGAAAGTGCGCGAGTTAGCGGAAGCCACAGGCATCTCAACTGAGCTAGTTGACTTCGTTTTGCATAAAGAATTGCACATGCAAAAACTGTGCGCAAGATGGGTGCCGCGTTTACTCACTCAAGAGCAAAAGCGAATTCGCATGCGAATATCTGCCGACAATTTGCAAGTATTTCAGAAGAATGTAGTTGAGTTTCTTCGCCGTTTTGTGACAATGGACGAAACTTGGATACACCACTATATCCCGGAAACTAAACAGCAGTCGAAACAATGGATTGCCCATGGCGAATCGGCTCCGAAAAAAGCGAAATGCGTTCCATCCGCTGGAAAGGTCACGGCGTGTTTTTTGGGACGCAAAGGGAATTCTCCTAATTGACTTCCTTGAAAAGGGAAGAACCATTACCGGAGAATACCATGCATCACTTTTGGACCGATTAAAGGTGGCAATAACAGAGGAACGCCCAGGAATGGCCAAGAAAAAGGTGTTGTTTCACCATATCAAAACCCCCGTGCATTCAAGTCGTGTCGCTCAGCAAAAATTGGCCGATCTACGATTTCAACTGCTTCCGCATCCCGCGTGTTCGCCAGATCTAGCTCCTTCGGACTACCATCTATTCCCGAAACTAAAAACTTTTCTGGCAGGACGAAAGTTTGAGTCTAATGAAGATGTCATACAGAAAGTAAACCAGTATTTTGAAAGCATCGAATCAATTCATTTCCGTGAAGGAATCGCGAAGCTGGAGAAACGTTGGGGCAAGTGCGTTGAACTTCGAGGGGATTATGTCGAAAAATAAAGTACTTTGCAAAACTCAAATTGTTTTCTTTCATAGCAAACCAAGTTAATTGTCAAACCACCCTCGTAAGACAAATTTAATTTGGACTTTCTTAAAGCACTTTTTTAATAGGAACTGGTGGTGTATTTAGATTTTTGAATACACCCATACCTCGTTATAAGGCCGCTCTTTATGCGGTATTTCGCTATAACGGCCTTTTTTAATTAAGACACTTTTTCGATTTACGGCCTAAAATGTTTCATTATACGGCCAATAGCATGGTTGTATTTGCTTTATTTTTATATGTAAGTATAGCAAACGCCAATTAAGTTGGCGCGAGGAGGGGGTGCGCAGAAGCCGATTTTAAAAACGTCCACCCCCACTACTCAAGTAATTGTCAGAATGCATTTGTCATTGACGTTTGACGGAACATAATGTCTTTGCTAGGGGATCATAAAGCGATACAATATACAATTATCAAATGAAATATGTAAATGAATGTGTTCATAAAGCAAAGGTGTGTCAGTACGAACAATTCAAAAAATTATTCAAGAGGGAAGTACAGCATCAAATAGCGATTAAAAAAAATTTACAAGTCCTGGTAAGAAGAGACAAAGAACAAAGAGTGTCGGAAGTTTGCTGGAGTATCAAATAAGAATAATGCGAGATATGATTTTCATAGAACAGACGAGGAACTAGTTACGGTTTCAGCACTACTGCAGAAGATGCACGATGAATTGGAATGGGAAGGATCAAGCACATCATTAAGAAGAATTTTAACAGATTCTGGATTCAAGTTTCGATGTACACAGAATAATAGAAAAGTATTGTACTTTCCCGACTTACGTGGCTTACAGATTTTGTTACGATGCGTATAAAAATATTCTTAAAAACCTGTTTATACATTACAATCTCATTATTTATATCAAATTTTGTGTTTTATGTTTTTTTAATCTGTTCAATTGTTTTTTTCGTAGAGGTTAGAATTATCTGACATTGCCGCCTACGGTATCTTGCGATTTGATGTAAAACTAAATACAAATCTCCCCAATACTTCTAATCCTGCTTACCCCTCCTCGCACCAACATAATTGGCGCTTGCTATACATATTATTGGTAACTGAGCAAAACGTAATGCGCACGACGAAAGAGACGTTGGTACGTATAGCAAACGCCAATTAAGTTGGCGCGAGGAGGGGTAAGTTCGCGCAGGATTAAAAGTAGTGGGGAGATTTGTATTTGGTTTTACATCAAATGTCAGATAATTCTAACCTCTGAGCGTGTGTCACTTTATAATCCTCTAGCAAAGACATTATGTTCCGTCAAACGTCAATGACAAATGTATTCTGACAATTACTTGAGTAGAGGGGGTGGACGTTTTTAAAAACGGCTTCTGCGCACCCCCTCTTCGCGCCAACTTAATTGGCGTTTGCTATACACGTTTATAAAACGGGGAACCCCAAAATAACATTTTGAGAAATAAAAAGCACACAAGAACGCACGCATTTGATGGAAATTGCGCATGGTAGCGACCAGCATAGTTATTAATTGCTGAATTTAAAACACAGTTGGAACGTTTTGTAATTAATTCAATAATTCTTTTAAATATAATCGTTCCTGTTTTAGTAAAAATGTCACCGAAACGCTCATTCAATTTGGAGATTGATGCTGCTAATAATAAAAAGAGAAGCCGAAAATCTGTCACGCTAGAGACCAAATTAGTAGTTTTACGTTGTATTGAAGCTGGTGAGAAAATTGTTCAAATTTGTAATGCAATAGGATTGGCGAAGTCTACCGTTCAAACTATTCGTGATAGAAAAAAAGAAATTGAAATACATTGTTCGCTACACCTTCAAGTGTTTCAAAATTAACTCGCCAAAGAAACAGTGTTATCGAGAATATGGACAAATTATTAGTTATGTGGATTGAAGACGATAATGAACGAAGGATGCCAATGAGCCAGATGACTATCCAAGAAAAGGTCAAAAAAATTTTCGAAAATTTAAAGAGAGAAGGTAATGATGAATCTGCAAAAGATGAATAATTCGAAGCAAGCCGAGGTTGGTTTGGAAAATTCAAAAATCGCCACAATTTGCATAATTTAAAAATGAAAGGCGAAAAAGTAAGTGCCGATGATAACGCAGGCAAAGAATATCACAACACTTTGAAAAAAGTTATAGAAAGAGGTGGATACCAACCAGAACAAGTTTTTAATGTAGACGAAACAGTATTGTAAGCGAATGCCTGAAAGAACGTTCATTTCAAAATCTGAAAAGTCTGCATCTGGATATAAAGTCTCTAAAGAACGAGTAACTTTGCTTCTTGGTGCAAATGCTGCAGGGGATTTTAAGCTAAAACCACTATTAGTATATCATTCAGAAAATCCAAGGTGTTTTAAAGAGCTGAACAAGAAGCAATTGCCTGTCATTTGGAAATCTAATAAGAAAGGTTGGGCGACAAAAATTCTTTTCGAGGACTGGTTTAAAAATAACTTTTGGCCAGAAGTAAAAAGATATTTAAAGGAAAAGAACTTGAGCAACAAGGCATTGCTCATTTTGGATAATGCTCCAGGGCACCCGGTTAATTTACCAGAATTATTAGAAGATGTGGAAATTGAGTGTCTTCCCAAAAATACAACAGCTGTGATCCAACCAATGAATCAGAGTGCTATAGCAACTTTTAAGGCTTATTATTTACGCAAAAAGCTGGTGTATAGGGTTTGGTACAACTTTACCTCTGGAATATTTGATCCCATTTAACCAAATCTCTATCTCTCATAATAAGCGAGATCCCCATGTTGTGGAATGAATGTGTGGACACACGGTATTTCCATATACAAGGGATTTACACAGTATTTATTGTCCCTAGATAATATGCATTGAAATATAATTTCCATAACAACGCAACATATTCGTTATTTATCTATCAAACGAAGTGCCAAATCTGATTTCTGTAGCTTTGTAAGGTAAGAAGGTATATTAGATCAAATTAAACGTTTCACATAGATTTAGAAAAATTGAGAAAAATCAATTTCATTATACTGCCATTAAATATCTGCAAAAGAAAGGTCTCACTCTAAAAACAAATTCAGGAAGATATGGTTAGTATACTTGGAGATGATGCTTCATCGTATCAAGTAGCAAAGAACCTAGAGAGAGAGGGAGCTGGACGGAAAGTTTTCAGCTAACCTAATTCGTAGTAACAAAAAAGAAATTAAAATAATTACCGGGTTAATAACTGGATATTATCCTTTAAAGAAGCATTTGTACAGCATGGGCTTGGTTAGCGAGCCCTGGTGTAGGAGATGTGAAAAACAGGAGGAAACTAGCCTTCATGTAATGTGAACGTGTGAGGAACTGAAGGACTCAGACAGAAATATTTTGGGAGAGATCTATTGGATCCTTCAAGTGTACTCAAACTTCCCCTGAGGAAGATAGTGGCTTTTATCGGAACTGAAGGAACTCAGACAGAAATATTTTGGGAGAGATCTATTGGATCCTTCGAGTGTACTCAAACTTCCCCTGAGGAGGATAGTGGCTTTTATCGAGGACACAAGACTAACAGAGTGGAACTGAGAGATCTATTGGGGATAGTACAAAGAGCAGTGCTCAAGTGCCTGGACATGCTGGCGTCCAACCCAAAACAGAAGAAGAAGAACCTAGAGAGTTTAGATGGGGTAGAGCAACTTGTGAACATGCCAAAGGTGCTGGTAGGCCGCAAACTGTTTGCACACAAGAAAATGTTGAGTATGTGACTTGCTTAGACAAGATCGTCAGTTAACTACTAGACGTCTAGCAGAGATAACAGGTATTTCAAATGTTACAATTGGAATCATATTCAACGACTATTTGGAACTTCATAAGGTCTGGGGTGCCCCGAATGTTGACGCCCGAACAAAAGCGAACTGCACAAGTGAATTTGGCGTTGCTTAAGGGTAACCGGAAAAGTTTTCTGGCTCGTTTTGTTACGGTTAATGAAACGTGTGTTCATAACTACGATCCCGACACTAAACTTCAAAGCAAGGAATTGCAACACAGAGGATCTCCACTACCTCGAAAATTTAGGGTTCATCTCTCAGCGAGTAAGATTATGGCTACAATTTTTTGGGATGCTGAGAGATTAGTAAATTAACTACCTGGAACGTGATCACACAACTACGGGCCTGTATTATGCAAACTTAGTAAATAAACTTCGTGCCTGCATTAAAGAAAAAAGAAGAAAATTGTCTCGTGAAATTCTCTTTCATTGGGATGTCCCGGTGTATAAAAACCTTTGTTCCTTTCAAGGAATTCATGACGCTGATTTCGAACTGATGACACATCCACCATATTCACCTGGCTTAGCACCTAGTTATTTTTATTTATTTACGAAGTTAAAAGTATTCGGGAACCAGATTTGAGAGCAACGATGACGTTATGACGGCTGTTCGAGACCTGGACTTTTTTGAAAAATTCGTCTCTGTGCTAGAACAATAAACGTCTTCAAGTGCAGGGTGATTATATAGAAAAATAACCGTGTTTTATATACTAGGGACAATAAATACTGTACATCCTTCGTAAATTCTAAAAATAAAAGTTTGAAACACATAGTACATACCTTGAAACCGTATCCTTCACACTGATATCCATTTATTCGGAAGCTGTTAATATAAACGGTTACATCGCCAGTATTTCTCGCTGTGAAAGACCTCTTCACAGTTAAATTTGGTACTGGATATTTCCTGTTCTTTTCCCGTTCGCAATCTTTCAAGTGTTTGTCCGTTAATTCGAATTGCAACGGCTGCAGCGACCCCGGTTTTCTATTTCCGAATTTAAAGTTCGGATGCGCACCTTGCCCCTTTAAATGGATAACTTCCAGCACCGTCAAATTATTACGTATAAATATAAAAGCAGAATCTACATTGGCTTCGTACGCATGATAACCGATTCTTACAGTACAGTTTTCGCTGGGTTTTAAAATAAACGGGAGTGAATTGGGATTCACAGCAACACCAAGAATCTCTTCAAAGCTCTCCCTTTGGTTACTGTACGAAGTGTGAAAGAAAAACGCAGACTTGGTACGTTTAGAGTCTACAGAACCGGGAAAGAAATCTGGCGGCAGTCCTTCTTTTAACATTTCCACGGTCGGATATGCATCGTCGAAAACTAATTGCACCAATAAATTAAAACTAGACGGGTTACGTATGGTGAGACTGTGGTAGGTTACGTTTCCGACCTGAGTGAGCGGAAAGATAAAAGTCGATCTGTTCTCGACGTTCTGAGGGTCGCAAATTAAGCTGGGCCAGCTCATTTTCACGCGAGTTCTGAACAAGTGACCCTTGACCTCGGAAGTGTCGATTCTCATTGTGAGGTTCTGCCAGCGAGGCTGACCGCTGGCCGTTTGATTTAAGTAACGATTGTAAAATGTATTGACTAGATTCAGGTCGAACTCGGATGTGAGTTTCGTTAACGTTAGAGTTTTTAGCCATTGTGCTGAAATGGAAATGAAATTACTAACAGAATGTATGACAAGTATGGAGTATGTAGACTTGAACGCGGCAGTTGTATTGTGCGTTCAAAAAAATACCTTGATTTCGCTGGGAAGATAAACTGTCTGAAGTTATTTCAACAAATCTGTCAGCTGTCTGTCATGCCTATTACATATTAGTTTCATGTCACTGTATTATTTGGAGGGCATAAAAAAATTGAAGAAACGTTGGATCAAGTGTATCAAGTTGAAATATAGAGTGTTCCTTATCTCAAATTTCAGGAACTTATTGACCCACCCTCGTATCTAAATTCAAATATCGACAAAAATTAAACTTAAAATTTAATTTAGATAATTCTTTGCCAATTTATTACACGTATACAGGTGACAGCTATTTGACAACAGTAAAATTTTATACTTGAGTTAAGCAATACTTGAAAATTTCAAGGCCAACTCTGAAGCGATTTTTTTGAACGCACGATCTGCCTAGGTAAGGCAAACAGAAAAAAAAAATCCATACAAGACTACAGAAACGTTATAAAAGCTTTAGACTAAATAGAATGGACTCTTTATACGCTAATCACTAAAGTAGGGAAATTGCGCCACGCGCCAGTGGTTCGAGCATGAATTAGTAAGGTGGCGCAGTGGTTAGAGCCTTCAGTACAACTTCAGTCAGGTACTAGACTAGTCCATGTAGGCTGTTGTAATTACTACTTTATAGTTGTATAGCAAGCGCCAATTAAGTTGACGCGAGGAGGGAGTGCGCAGAAGCCGTTTTTAAAAACGTCCACCCCCACTACTCAAGTAATTGTCAGAATACATTTGACATTGACGTATGACGGAACATAATGTTTTTGCTAGGGGATCATAAAGTGATAACCGCTCAGAGGTTAGAATTATCTGACATTTGATGTAAAACCAAATACAAATCTCCCCACTACTTTTAATCCAGCGCGAACTTACCCCTCCTCGCGCCAACTTAATAGGCGTTTGCTATACTTTTGCTCTAGAAACGTAGTAGTGACGTATTTGGTTAAAACGACCAATGTCAGGTACAGTTAACCCTATATTGCATTTTGTGCCCATTCGGGAACACCATGAATTAAACATTCT
The DNA here is from genome assembly GCA_935421215.2 of Melolontha melolontha. Lineage (NCBI taxonomy): Eukaryota > Metazoa > Arthropoda > Insecta > Coleoptera > Scarabaeidae > Melolontha > Melolontha melolontha. The sequence goes on from OW285238.1 coordinate 172,581,333, forward strand.
AAAAACTTTATTTTCAAAGAAATAACATCGGTATGCACATTGGTCCCACTAGGGAACACTATCCTTTAAATTCGGCTACTCAGCTACAGGTGGCAGCACAGTACTACGACCTAAATTATTCAAACAGATGATCATGTCAAGCAGATTTGAGGTTACCTGTTGTCAACTTTGGTTGGTGATGTTAGTTTTGTTATAAAGTCTGCTTCCGAATTCAAAAAAATTCTGTAAGGTGTGCTACAGTATAGTAAAGGTACGTATTATTTGATTTTTGTTATATCATATATACTTACCTGTAAACATTGACACAGGTATTTGTGCCTTTTTGGGAACACTGTGCATAAAGTGCACAAAATATAAAATGGATGAAAAGTGGGAACCCATCAGTTCGAGATCTTTTTATGGAAAGACAAATGATTCTTACCAGCTTAGAGATATTCCTAGTGATAGTGAAGATTCTGTTCTAGCAGATGATGTTGTAGAAATTCAAGAATATCGGAATGTGATTGAAAATGAGGCTAATAATCAAGAAAATTTTGACGAATTCGATTCTGAAGACGAACAACCATTGAGTACCTTAGCAAATATCCAATTTCCTTCTAAATCTAAAAGTCAGAAATTAGTGTGGAAGGAGGAAGAGACTTTCACAGAAAACGACAATGTACGGTTTTGCGGTAACACTGATTTACCAGACGAAATTTTAGAGCTTGTCACTCCTTACGCCGTTTTCAAACTATTCTTCACTGATGAATTTCTGAAGATGATAGTAGACATGTCAATACTTTATTCTGTTCAAACTAATCCAAATCGCCTTTTCATCACTACAACGGACGAAATACAAAAATTTATTGGCATTTTACTGTGGATGTCAATAATAAAATTGCCCAGTACAAGACAGTACTGGGGTGCAGACACGCGGTACCCCAAGTTGCTGATGTTATGCCGGTCAACCGTTTCCAAGAAATAAAAAGATACTTACATTTCAACGACAATCAGCAAATGCAAAATAAAACTGAAAAAATTCAACCTGTTATTGATCATATTCAGTCCGTGTGCAGTAAAATACCAATGGAGGAAAACTTGTCTTGTGATGAACAAATAGTACCCTTCAAGGGTAGAATTTCATTCAAAACATACAATCCAAAGAAACCGCATAAGTGGGGTTATAAGTTGTGGGTTCTTTCTGGGGTCAGTGGTTTTTCATATGACTTCCAAATGTACACTGGACAAACAAAAGTAGCAGAAGGGGTACAAGATTTTGGTTCCTCAAGTAATGTTGTTGCTCGAATAAGTCGCCACATACCCAAGAATCTGCATCACAAATTGTACTGTGACAATTATTTTACGAGCGTTCCTTTGTTCTCCCATTTGTCACAAAATGGAATTGATTGTGTAGGAACTGTGAGAACAAACAGGTTAATGGGGTGTAGCTTTCCCACGGAAAAGACTTGGAAACAAAAAGGTAGAGGTTCTTTTGTAGAAAAAGTAACCAAATACAGAAACCAGCAAGTGAAGGCTGTACAGTGGTACGACAACAAGGTGGTCACGCTGCTATCCACTTTTGCTGGCAGTCAGCCATCACACAAGGTTCAAAGATTCTTCAAATCTGATAAGGCTAAGAAGGATATTACCTGCCCAGACGTTGTAAAGGTGTACAACAAACACATGGGAGGGGTGGATCTTCTGGACTCCCTACTTGGTCTGTATAGAGTTCGAACCAGATCCAAAAAGTGGTATCACAGATTATTTTTCCACCTGATAGATGTCGCTGTATGTAATTCATGGCTGTTGTACAGAAGAATAGCACAACGTCACAGTCGGGATCAGCCTCAGAGATATGGAGAAATGCCTCTCCTACAATTCAAGATCGAATTAGCAAAAGTGCTGACCACGATAGGGGCAAGTAATGCATCAACTAAGAAACGAGAGAGGCCAAGCAATGCTTCATTTGAGCCACAGCAGACAAAAAAGAAGTGTAAAGGAGTTCAACCTCCTTTTGAAACCAGAACTGATGGTATTGGTCACTGGCCCCTACATTCCGAAAAACGCAATCATTGCCGTCTGGAAGGTTGCAATGGAAAAAGTCGAATATATTGTGTCAAATGTAAAGTATATTTATGTTTATACGAAAAAAAGAATTGTTTCTTTGATTACCATAATGTAGGATGTAATAAATGAATACACATAATTTTCGTACAATATTAGTGACTGTGTCATGTTGGCACAATGTTCCCAAATGGGCTAAAAAAAAAACAGTGGAAAATTTTTGAAAAATCAATTTAATATTTTATTTGTTATTTTTTACGTGTCAAGGACGTTGAAAAACATTGTATAAAAAAAATTATTTTGCAAAATTAAATTTCGTGCAATATAGGGTTAAAAATTTGATTGCAAATATGCCGGATTTAATTTATAATGGCGCAAAAAAATCAATGTATGGTTTGTAATTTGCCTTTAATGTGTTGGTACAAAAGGGATTGTCAACGTCACAACAATAGCGCACAGTATTCTTATAAAAAAAAGTACCGCACGATCAAATGAAACATTGGAATTTGATTTATATGTTACTCTTATTGTATGTAATCTACCGTTTATTTTACTAGACAACGAAGCATGTTCTCCTGCCATCTGTTTGTGAACATATTCAAAGAGGAATTAAATGTAAATTGAAAGATCAAAAACTGTGGTTATGTGTGGACGAAACAGATCAAAAAAAAAAATACTGTGGTAAATGTAATGGGACGTACAATGGAACTATATCGACCGTCTTATCTTATTATCTTACTTGCTTCCAAAAGAGTTGAAAATTATACTGCCGAAGAGATATTAAAGGTGGTGTTAAACTCATTGAACAAATTTGAAATTTTATCAAAGCAACGTTTATTGTTTATGAGAGATTCTACCCAAATATACTTTCCTTAGGCCGATCTCCTAAAGAACAGAGTGATAACTTATATGTAGAGTGGACCAATCCGGAGCGAAAGCAGAGGCGTGACTAACGAATTGGTTCCCGCGTGCCCCATCGCACATACGATTACTTAGTATGTTGTTCACGGTCATCGTGTGTACACGTATAATAGCAGCAGGAATGTGTATTCTGTGTATTTAATAATGTTGAAGGAGCGTACAGTAAAAAAACCGCTATCATCAAAGTTAGTCAATAGGTTTAGTGAGAGTCACGCCTCTGCTTTCGCTGCGAATTGGCCCACTCTACTTATATGTAACGTGTACAATCCATGCTTTAAATTTTCTGGCACAGACGATTCATATATGTTATCCACTAGTAAATGCATTTATTGCTAGTACAAAGACAGTGTTTCTAAAGTCCCTGAAACGTACTCTCTAGCATATAACAGGTGGGGCAAAAGTCCCGCTACCATTTTGATTGCCTATAACTTTGTTGAAAGAAAAGATAAGTAAGTTTGGTTTTCATAAAAAGTTTATTTGCTCTTTACATTTTTCTTCGTTATGATTGGAAAATTATATCGGCTAAATGGTGACCGCGATTCGCTATGCAACTTTCGGCTCTTTTTAAGGCATTTTTCATGACATCCTGCAACATCTCAGGCTGAATTTCTTCAATTTCTTGACGAATATTCTCTTTAAGATGTTGAATCGTTTGGGGCTTATTCACATAAACTTTTGATTTTAAAAAACCCCATAAGAAAAAGCCAGGTGCAGCTAAATCCGGAGATCTGGCTGGCCATGCTAAATCGCCATTTCGCGAAATTAGTCTTCGTGGAAAAACGTGATCATTGAATTGTTGAACGAGCTGTGTGTGCTGTGGCCCCATCCTGCTGAAACCACATTTCCTCTAGTCCTTGCTCTTCCATTTCAGGCATAAGAAAATTTCGAATCATGTCTTGGTACCGTTCAGCAGTAACAGTAACTCCAACACCTTCGTCAGTTTCAAAAAAATAGGGACCAATGATGTTTCCAGCATGAGTACCACACCATACAGTTGCTTTTGTGGATACAATGACGTTTCATGAATTAATTGAGGATTCTGTGTCCCCCAAAACCGACTGTTCTGTTTATTGACGTGGCCACTGAGAATAAAATGGATTTCATCGCTCATTATCAATTTAGACGAAAAATCTTCAATTTCATCAGACAGCCTTAGGATTGCATTACTGTACTCAACTCGTTGATCATGATCTCTCAGTAGCAAGTTATGGACTAATTGAATTTTGTACGGGAACATTTTCAAATCAGTTTTCAAAATTCGCCTTAAACTGCGTGCAGACATGTGTAACTGGGAACCACGTCTCCGAATTGATGTTTCTGGAGACTCTGCAACACTATCGCGCACCAGAGCCACATTTCCAGCGTTACGAGACGTCCGTTGTCTTCCAGAACGAGGCCTGTCTGCTGTCGTACCGTACTGTCGAAAATTTGCATGTAAACGATAAATTGTGGTTTTGTGAGGCACTGGACGATTAGGATATTTTTGACGCAATTTCCGCTGAGTGGCAATAATGGAACGATTATCTTCAATAAATATTGTCACTATTTCTGCTTGCTCTTGTGGCGTATATTTATCCATAATAAAATTTGGACGTCTACACAACACAATGGTTAAAGCTAAACTGAACTAAACGTCACATAACAAAGATGGCGCGCAATCAAAATGGTAGCGGGACTTTTGCCCCACCCGTTATAATTTAAAAAGTAATTATTTGTTTTTTTTTTTGGATGGCAATTGCGGCATGTCAATATGACTATTATATCACGATTAAATTGTAAAATAAAATACGGTTGGATTTTGGAAAAAAAAATCACAATTACACAGAAAAATTACGAGTGTATGCATTTTTTAATGCCGCAATTGTATCATTTCCGCGAAATAATAAGACAGAAAATTCCCCATTATGAACTCAGTGGTATATTTTTACGTACTTGTAAGACAGTACAGAATAGAACAGTATTAACACAACAACAGTACCAAATAGAATAGCACCAGCTGAAGATCAAGACACCACACAGTCTTTTCATAACATTGATATTAAACAGTAGAATATTAACAACAAGAGACATACAGTTTCATATAACAGTCAAGACTTTAAAGTTTTATGTTTACCTTAAGCGCTACATTTGTGGGATTTATTTTAATAATTTAGGCGTAAATGTTTTTTGTTAAATAAATTAAATACTCAGAAAAGACATCTGAATTTCAATATAACTGCATCAACCAAAATAAATAACCAGCTTATACGGAAGTTACGCCCTGTGAGCGTGGGTCAAGACACAAATTTTATACATGGTGCTCACGAGTCGAATACAACCCCAACATTTGGTATTTCGATAATCGGATATAAACTATACATCACTAGATGTAGAACGGTCGTTTTCGGCATTAAAAAACACTTATTCCAAGCGTACCTTGGCTTAAGCAACTGTAGAAACATATCTGATTGAAATATTTAATAGATGTTATCCAGTTTGTGACTTCTCAGAAGACTCTTAAAACGGTACGTCCTATAATTTACTTCTTACTATTTTATGTGTCAACTTTTAAGCGTCCGCCTCTGGCGCGTGGCGCAACCTCTCTGCTCTACTAATGACCTTAGGAGATGCGAACATAACTTCAAACCGTATATCGAAGTGTTATATGCGTGTGACAAAGGCCTTACCTAAGTTAAATACTTTTAGTCAATTGAAATTAATGAACGGAAAAATTCTCCGAAATATCCGATACTTAATGAACAGGTAGTAGATAAGTTACTTCCCCTTATTAAACAATACCAGAGATAATGTGAAATTTAGCACGTACGTTCGCAGGGACAATTCTATTTATCAGTGAGTTGCTTGTCAAACATTTATATTTATCAACCATAACCTAAAAAATAACGTTGAAAAACTATAAGCAAGACTCCTCGAAGTTGTGTCACGTAATTATAACGTTTCTCGTCTGTCATCGTAAAAATACTCACTGAATACTATACTCACCAGTATTATCCTGCTGCATTCCCAAATAGCACTCGTTTTGACATTTTATATTCGGATCTAAGAATATATGACCGATGATTTTCGTGGCTCTGGCCATAATGTGACCAGTATGTTTAGTACTGATTCGAGAATCGGGTGGTATACTAAGTATATCTTCGATGACCATAGGGTCGTTAAATGTCGAATGCACTCTCAGAGGGTGCGAACAAATCTTCCCCTATAATAAATTATACTGAAATAATATTACAATTACTTCCAAGCACATCACAGCTTGAGTTATCCAAAGATAAAATGCACATCTTGGTTATGGAAGTTAACATGTTGCTGAAACGATATTAGATTAATCCTGTCCATTAATCTTTAAAAAAAGCGATATTTACATCTCATATTTGATATTGACCTGTTTTTTTAGGCGGATTAGTTAAGGCATTCTAGCGAAATAATCATTCTCAATCAGTCGATTATAGTTATTTATTGTACAAGTGTGTTATGTTACAAATAAGTCACGCGAGAAAATGTTTAGCTCACGAGTCCGCTAGGACGAGTGAACTACTTTTTTCAAGTGACTTTTTGTAATTAACACACGTGTGCAATACAAAACTTTATCCAACACCTCTTAAGATCCGTTCAAAATGGCTTTTAATGTTTTATAAATTTGACGTTCCATGTCAAATTTAAATTATAAATTTGACGTTCCATGTCAAATTTAAATTATAAACGACTAATGCAAAAAGTTCATATACAGTAATGCAGTTACTATGGAGAATAAATAATGCAAATCAACAAGCAAACAAAATAAGTGATTGATTAATAATACTGCAGTTAAAAGTTGATGGTAATGGAAGAGTTGCAAGAGGCTGTTTTCATTCCGCTAGAAGTTAAGAAAGAAGCTCAAGCAGCATGTTATAAATTACTGCCAAAAAAATCGAAGGATAATTACGACAAAGAATTTCGTCATTTTGAAGAATGGAGAAAACAGCAAAGTATCACTGGAATTAACGAAGAAGTTATGCTGGCGTATTTCCATAATTATAGAAGGAAAATAGCACCTTCTTCATTGTGGACGAAGTATTCCATGTTAAGAAGTACTTTGAAAGTGTATATGAATAGTTACATATCGAAATACGGAAAACTGATTTCCTATTTGAAGAGCGAGGCAAGAACCCACAAGTCCAAAAAGGCGAAAATCTTGGGGAGGCTACATATAGAGAAGTTTCTGAATGAGGCTCCTAACAATAAATATTTGATGATGAAGGTATGATTTATTTTCTTATATTTAATTCAAAGTATTTATTCAATATTCGTTCGTGTATTCTATGCAGGTTGCCTTAATAATGGGTATATCAGGTGCGTGTCGTTGTGATGAAATAACTAAGCTGAAAGTTGACGATATAGAAGATAAAGGAGGATACTTGTATGTTTCGATACCTGACACAAAGACAAACGTATCTAGAAGTTTCACTGTTATGGCAGAAGGATTTACAAAAGATATTCTTGACCTCTACAGAAAATATGTCTGTATGAGACCAAAAGGTATTCCACATGGCAGATTCTTCCTAAATTACAAGAAAGAAAAATGCACTATCCAGCCAGTTGGAATTAACACCATTTCTAAGATACCTCAGAAAGTTGCATCTTTCCTGAACCTACCAGAAGCTCAATTATATACAGGACATAGTCTAAGGCCGGTATGACACGAGGCTAAATTTTACAGAAAATTTAGCTGCTAAATTTTTCTGAAAATTATACTCGAAAATTTAGCACCGTGTCATACACATAATGCATGCGAAATTTTATGTAATATTTAGCAGCTAAATTTTCTTAAAATTGTTCTATTTTTTTTGCAAGATATGCGCGTGAAATTGCGCAAAAGGTTTTGGTCGCGTGTCCTCGCCAGTGCCGCCAACTTAGCTATTTTCAAGCTAGATTGGGCCTTTTTATTTTTGATTTAGCTATCAAATTGTGCAATTCAGAAAGCTGATATTTAAACAATAAATTTAAAGGTAAATATATATCACTTAAAGTTCGAATCTGGCTATTATTTGTTTTGTTTTTTCAAGTACCGTGTAGTTTTCCTTTTTTGTAAGAGTTGGCAGCATTGGTCCTCGTCATAGACCACAACCACAGTTCTAGAGCTACTCTCGTGTCGTCCATATTGTTTGTTTTGAATTGTGATTGTAAACATAAGCTGTATTTCTTCCAAATTAAAAAAAAAAGGATAAAATGTCTTGGAGTCGCGATCAGGTCCGTACTCTTATAAATGAATTTAAAAAACATTCATGTTTGTATGCTGTGAAGAATATGAATTACAAAAACAAGCATGCTCGAAATAAAGCCCTCGAAGCAGTGCAAAATGTTTTGCTACAAATGAAGCCTGATGTGACTATAGCGGAAATAAAAAGTAAATTTCACGGCTTACGAACCAATTTTACAAACGAGCATAGGAAGCAGAAGAAGTCAATAAAAAGTGGGGCAGGAGACGATGAAGTAAGTGTATTATTTATATTAGGTGATTTGTTCAAAGTAATATTCTTTATATTTAATATTATAGATCTATGTGCCAACACTTTGGTATTTTGATGATATGGATTTCATACTGGAGCACTGCACCCCACGTATTGGAATCGATACTATTGAAAATAGTTGCCAAGAAAACGACGAACATCAAATCGAAGTGGACGAAGAAATATATGTATGTGTACCAAAAGTTCAGATTTGTAACAGTTTTTTCCCCAAATCATACATTTATTTAACTATTTTCACAATTAGTAAAAGTTTCAAATAGACATTAATTACAACCTCTTTTAGCAAATGAATAAAATGCTTAGGCACATGTGAACATACATTCTCATTTTAGATTCAAGAGGATACACAAGAGAATGATATCTCAGATGATTTATTGACACCTGTGTCACAAGGGTCATCGCCCAACCCCGAAGGTGGTCAAATAGATCGCCAAGAAACTCCACGACAAAGTATAGTGAAGAAGAGAGAATTAAAGTTTAAGAGAAAATCCAGCATAGATAATGTGTTAGAAGAAGCCAGCGGTGCAATGAAAATTATATCCGAGAGCCTTGCTAAAAAAAAAGACATTAAAATACAATCGAACGAAGAAAAATTTGGTGAATTCATTGCACTAAAAATGAAAAATATTCATCCCAGCATTATAGATGATGTTGAAAATGATATAATAAAAATTATCTATGATGCAATAAAAACATCGAAATCTATTCAAGAGTAGAAGTTCCGTTCATGTATATTGTAAATAAATTTTTAAAATTTATTATTGAATATTTTTTATTGAATATTGTTTTTGTTTTTATGATTAAATATATTTTGTTTTCCCTTGAGTATTATTTTGATATTACGCAGAGGTGGAACACCAGTTTTAAAGTAATTGTTTTTTTAAATGACATGCTCTTTAGGGTTTTTAATATTCCTTTATTATAAGAGTTTTATTATTTCAATTAAATACTAACAAATTTGTATTTATTTGAAAGAATAGATGTCTTGGCTTGTGCTTTCTCCAAAATTAATTGGTTATGTGAATAAATAGGTAATGTAATTTGGCAGTTAATAACAATATGATACAAATTATGGCAGTTCGTTTAAATGGCTTGTTTATACTAAGATAGTGCAATGCCTCCTATCTAAAATGGAGGGACCCAGGTGGTTCTAAGCATAGTGCTCGCACAAATACTTTAATTTTTCTAAAAAACCATTATATTTGTAATAATTATTATGTCATGACTTCCCAACCAATTATTTTGTTACATAATACTATTTATTATTTAATTTGTATTATAACCTTGTTTAAACAAAATTAGGCATTTACAAGTCACACGTCTATAATCAGGAACTGAAATTTATCAACTTTACTCTTAACCTAATACCTCTCCCCAAACAAAATCGTCTAATTTTATTAATACCTCTGTTATTTGCAATAATTTTATCTGCATGCATTTACTATTTTGTAGATGAAAATAAAATAATTTCCGATAAATAAAAATTTATTAATTTATAAATTAAGTTAAACAAATATTACATGTTATTTCTTTCGATTTGTAGTGAATGTATTAGTGAAAAAACACTTCCATCAGCTCTTCTATTCAACCATCTTCTGGTCCAACATCTCTTTTTTGCCTTTTTCTTAACAGCTACTAACACGTAACTTGTAACTGCAGCAGCTAGTAGTTCATGCTCGTTATCACTCATATTAGTTTTTTTATTACAATATTCGCCAAAACTATTAAAGGTTACAACAAAACTCAACTTTCACCAAAATATACTATGACTAGGAGGAACAACCAAACAGTATAAAAAGAAACTATTTTTATTTCCTGCTGTTTTGTGCGCATGTGTATCGGTTAAATTTTATATAAAATTATGCATCGTGTCATACACGTATATTGACAAAATATAAAAATTGCATTCGAAGTTAGCTGCTAAATTTTTATGAAAATTTAGCAGCTAAATTTTCTGTAAAATTTAGCCTCGTGTCATACCGGCCTAAGACGTTCGTCAGAATCTGGCAAACGCAGGAGCTGATATTACAACAGTTAAACGACATGGTGGGTGGAAATCGTCCACTGTGGCAGAAGGCTATATACAAGATTCAGTATCCAACAAGATTGATATAACCAGTAAGATACAAGGTCCAGACAGTCTAACGTCCTCGACTTCTGGTCATCAAATTTCTGTTCAGGATACTTCAAATACGTCTTCTAGTATAACTCTAAATTCGAATAACCTGAATGCAGAGTCAGATACAAAGAAGATTTCCTTCAACTTTAATATTAATGTAAATGTTAATTAGTTGCTATTGTTTACCCTTTAGAATTAATATAAATGTGTTAATACTATAGCAGTTTGAATGTCTCTATGCAATCTAAATTTCACCTTGTTTTATCTCACTAGTGAGATAAATTATGTTTTTAACTCACTAGTGAGTTATAAGCTAAATAATTGATTTAAAATCGCCATAGTTATAGGTCTATTATTAGGAGGTGTTGGATAAAATAAATAATTGCAAAATAATTATTACTCTAAATGGAAAATCTAAAACTTACAGGAAAACACTGGTCGAAAACCAATCTGTCCGGACCGATTTCCAATTTACCCTGGGCAACTTTGAAATGCACTGGGATCGATATTTGCTCGTACTGCGTTTGTACATTGATTTCACCCCACTGTTGAGCTTCGGATTGGGACGTTCTAACGATTAATCGCAATATTGCATACTCGTTTGAGCGTAATTTTGCCTATAAGAAGAGTTAAAAAATAATTTCCGTACAGAAAACATGACCCGGTTATTTTTACACATTAATATACCTTATATCCTAATACCGCTGCTTTCTTGTGTTCAAAATGATATCGATGAGTAAAGGCCGGATTATATGCAGTTTGCATAAATTTGCATATTTGCATAATAACGAGCGATCATTAAAATTTTCACTCGTAGCTGGCCGTGTATATAAAAATTATGTCGTAGCTTTAGTCATTAAGATGTTATTTCAAACATCTGTCAGTGTCAAATATATATTTTAAAGTTTCATCAAAAGAAAAAGTATTGGCCTTTAATGATATGCATAAAGCGTTTATGGTAGAATGTTACTTCCTGACATCTCAAAAAATTGATGGTATTTGGCAGCATTCAATAGAAAATTGCCTTGCGGAGTTTGAAGAGAGATATCCAAATACTGTTGCTAGCTATAAAACTTTCCGTGATACGCTAATGCATTGTGTAAATCTTTTTCGTCAAACAGGCAGTATTTTAAAGAAAAAAAAGGAAGCGGTCCTCCTCTCAAGAGAAGTCGCGGCGTAATTGAAAATGTCAGACAAATTATTAACGAATCTCCTCAAACATCTATTCGCTGAGTTTCGCAACAAGTAGGGCTTTCGTATGGAACATGTCAAAAAATTTTAAAAAAGGACTTGCACATGTATCCATATAAATTAACTTCTGTACAAAATCTATTACCTACGGATTATGAAAAAAGAACACAATTTTGCCAATGGTTTATTCAAACAATGACAGACAATATTTTAAATCATACTTTTTTCGCCGATGAAGCTTGGTTTTATTTGAAAGGTTATGTTAATTCGCAAAATATGCGTATGTGGTCCAGTGAAAATCCTCATTTCTACAGAGAAGTTCCTCTACATCCAGAAAAAATAGGCGTATGGGTAGGTATGAGTCGTCACTGATTAATAGGACCAATATTCTTTGAGGGCACGATAACATCGGAGAAATATCGTAACGAAATTCTCAGTGTTTTTACTAATCAATTGACTAATGATGAACTCCAGGTCAGATATTTTCAACAGGATGGGGCTACATCTCACGTTACACTTGAAAATATTCAGTTTTTGCAACAATTTTATGGCGATAGGATAATAAGTAGAAATACAGCGGTTCTATATCCACCACGATCGTGTGATTTAACAGTCATGGATTTTTTTGTGTGGCCATATATAAAGAATATTATTTATGAAACACTAATTAATAATCTACAAGAGTTAAGACATAAAATCATAGAAAAATGTGAACACATCAATAACTCACCGCAAATACTGATCAATGTTTTCAATGTTCTACGAAATAGAGTGCGATTATGCTTGGTGGAGAATGGTCAACATTTTACACATTTTTTATAATATTCTATTACTTTGTATAAAAATTATAAATATATTTAATATAAAAATCAGCATTTCAAATTATTTTTTAACAATCATGACTAAAGACGGCTATGTTATTCTTTTAATAAATTTTTATCATTTTTTTTGTGTTATTCTTGAATATTTCGCTAAATCTTAATTTTAGGCCACATGAGTTTTAGTACTTTTCTACTCGCAATTATATCCTTTTTCAGAATTTGGAAAAAAAAATGCCATGTTCTATTTAAAAAAAAAATTGACCTTCGTATGATCTTCATACGTTCTCCTTGGTGTACGACTGCTTAACCATCAGGTAGGACACTTCTTGTAGTAAAACTTTTACTTGAAACTTTTTTTCATAAAACTGACTGCTTCCAAATTTTTTTTTTGGGGGGGGGGGGGGGGGGGGGGCACGATAAATGGACCACCCGGTATATATATGTATACATATATATGGTAAACCTAATCAGTAGGCGATTAAAGGTCTGTATATTACTTCAAAATATATGTCTTTAAAAAACTCTACATGTTTCGGCAGTACGCCTTTATCAAGAGAATACAAAATATAAATGACAGAATATAAATGTCAAGTTGACATTTGACTTGACATTTATATTCTGTCATTTATATTTTGTATTCTCTTGATAAAGGCGTACTGCCGAAACATGTAGAGTTTTTTAAATACATATATTTTGAAGTAATATACAGACCTTTAATCGCCTACTGATTAGGTTTACCATATCATACCAAGGTCACGAAGTTATTATATTTATACATATATATATATATATATACATATATATGTGCCCGAACAGTAGCGTGATGTGGAGGGATCGAGTAGAGGCGTACGACGTTCAATTCAGTTGCCGTTGTAAGCGATACATTGTTAACACAATCGTGTTGAAAATGTCGTGAGTGCGTAGAAACAATGCATCGACTCGGTTGCATGCTAACGTAGTAAAGAAATTTTTACATCGGTTTCCCGATTTAATATATGACGGCACCGTAGTGAAATGTTTAGTTTGTGAAACAACTTTATTAACTTGGAAAGCAAGTCAGTGCCAAAGACATATAAATAGTGACAAACATAAATCGAATAATAGTGGACGCAGATCATATAATAAATTTGTGTGTGATTTAACAATTATGTTAATTGCGACCAATATACCAATGCAGAAAGTGGAACACCCAATGTTTCGTCAGTTTTGGAAGAAATATAATCCTACGTGGAAATTACCAGCAAGAAGTACGCTACGGAATCACGTACAGTCAGTGCGTGAGAGAATTGTAAATTGTACGAAAAATACGGTAAAAAAAAATTCCTGTGGTTAACAATAGATGAAACTACAGATATTAAAAAACAGTCCATCCTAGCCATTCTAGTACGGACGCTGACTCCGCAAGGACCTTCTCCTCCTTATTTATGTATAATATGTATTAATAGAAACACTACACAAATTTGAGATTTTACCGAAGCAAGTGTTAATGTTAGTTACCGATGCTGCCAAGGTTATGTGTTCCACGGCAAACTTACTCAAAACGATTCAACCAAACCTGCTGCATGTCACATGTTTGCTTCACGCTTTACACCTTGTAACAAACACTATACGTACAACTTATCCTGATGTGGATTAACTGATAGGACAAACGAAAGCGGTTTTTCTTAAATCTCCGAAACGGATTCCGCTATTTCCTTCGCTGTGTCCTGATATACCCGAGCCGCCGCAACCAATTCTTATACGATGGGGTACTTGGTTAGAAGCAGCATTTTATTATTATAAACATTTTGAAAAAATTAAATCAGTGATTTTACAACTAGATGCCAAAGAAGCAGCTGCAATACGGCTCAGCCAGGTTCAATTTAACAATCCTCAAGTTGCAGCAAATTTAAAAATTATTTACGACAGTTACGTTCCAATACTGGACGCAATAAAAAATTTACAGAACACTGCGCTGTCCTTATCGGACTCATTAGCAATTATTGACCACGTAAAACTAGTGCTGCATATCCTTGAAGATGAAAAAAGTGATTGTGTCCGTGAAAAATTTAACAAAATTAGATAAAAATGTAGATTTTACAAAATTAGGTCAACTTTTTACCAATACTGAAGATCCGTTGTACAGATACAAAGAGCGCTTTAACTATGCAAATATAACATCTCTCAACGTCGAACAATCCTTCTCTGTATATAAACATATATATACGTCGCTACGTACGAACCTTTCCGAGACTAATACAGAAACATATATTATGGTGCAGTTTTTTCATCGCGCGCATCCGCATTTTTTTGCAACAATGTAAATATGTTGGGTAAGTTATTTATGTTTTTTCTTAACGTTTTGTATAGGGATTCGATATATTTATTTTTAAGTAAGCGCACTGTTATTCTACTAAACTCTCCACGCAACGCCACTGCTGGGGCACATAGTCTGCCGTCTTTAAATTCATGACGTTTGAAATTATAATGACAGATCTCCTCTAATAACTTAAGTTAGGACATACTTTTTGTGTACATGGCTTACTTGAGCGAAAATTTTAATGATCACTCGTTATATGCATTTTATATATTATTTGCATATTTTAAGTATCCGAGTTTTAATTATTTACTAAATCAAATTTATTATAGGCATTACTAAAAATATGTCGTGGATGTAACAAACAAACAAAAATCAAACAGCCCCCTTTAAATTAAAAATAGCATTTTATTAAGCCTCTTCCCGTTACTTTTCCGATAAGCGTCTCCAAGAATTTATTAACGCTCTTCCCATACATCCAGGCCGAGACAAAATTCCAGGAAAAGCTAATACCTTAAAACTTCTAAATAAATACAAAAATACATTTTACCAGGAAATTAGGAGTATATGTGTTTCTTTGCTATTCAGAGAAATTGATTCCCATTTTCGAAAGTAATTTTATTTTAAACGTTGGGTTTTCGAAGTATAAACTAGTGAGTTGTTATATAATAGCAAAAATGCCGAAAATAGCGACTGTGCCTGGATGGATTGCACCTTATTCAGAATTGCGTATGGATGGGGAAAAAGTGTTTTGCATAGCTTGCTGCAAGATTGTGAGTAAAATTCTAAGTTTATTTCCTCTTATTAATTAATTAAGTTTTAATTATTCCTTTATCTTTTACTAACATTTATTTTATAAGAAAACAAGCGATGATGTGATATTTTTTGACAGATTACAAGTGAGAGAAAGTTCCAAGTCGACCAACATATGAAAACTCCATCTCATGCTGCAAAACTAACAAAGATGAAATTGGCGAAGAAGAGTCAGCAAACATTACCGCAATGTTTGCTATCAACTTCCAAAAAATCGGGACAAGAACAATTTAATGAAGATTTGTGTCAAATGTTTGTGTCGGCAGATATTCCACTACATAAATTAGACAATTTAAATGTCAAGTTATTTTTGCAAAAGTACATCAGCAAATATAACATCCCCGACGGGATCACCTTAAGAAAAAATTATATTCGCTGTATCTATGCAGAAACACTGAATAGCATTAAGAAGGTTGTTGCAAATAATTATCTTTATACATATATGCGTAGATGAAACTACTGATAGTGTGGGGCGATACATAGTTCATTTAATGATTGGTATCCTTAACGTATCGGTTCCAGCAAAATTTTATTTAATTTCATCCAAACAGTTGGAAAAGGCAAATAATTTGACAATATCAAGGTTTATACAGGAAGAACTGGCAACTTTCTTCTTACCGGAATCAATTCCAACAAAGAAAATTCTATTGTTTTTGACGGATGACGAATATGGTGTACCATACAAGGTGAAGGGAGCTTTCAACTTGAAAATCTTTTACCCAAATTTAATTCACACAACTTACTTGGCGCACGGACTAAATCGTGTTGCAAAAGAAATCGGAAACCATTTCCCCTTAGTAAATACTTTAATTAGTAGTGTTAAGAATGTATTTTTAAAGGCCCTATTACGAGTTCAGTTTTCCAAACAACATCTACCCGGTGTTCCGCTTCCTCCTCAACCAGTAATCACACGATGGAGAACGTGGTTGGAGGTTGCTATTTTTCATGCAAATCATTATGAAGGTATAAAGACAATTATTATGGATCTAGATAGGGATGCACAATCTGTGATAGACGCCCAAAAGATGTATTCGACTAAAGAAACATCACAACAGTTGGCGTTTATTAATGCCAATTACAGTTTTATTTCCACTTCTACATTGCAGTTGGAAAAACAATTTATGTCGATAATCGAGAGCGTTGAAATAATAAAAAAAATTTGAAAAGTTATGTTTTGATGTTAAAGGAGGAGTGGGACAGTCCGTGTATGAAAGTTTTTAAGTGTAATAGGAAAAAATGAGGGTTTTAAAAAGCTAAAGAACATTGCTAAAATCTTGTGTGGTGATTCAGTAGAAAATATTGAGTTGACAATAGATGATATAATTTGGAATACGCTCCTATAACAAGTGTTGACGTAGAACGAACCTTTTCAATATATAAATACATGTTTTCAGACAAGCGTAACAATTTTTCTGTTGAAAACTTTGAGAAATATGTGATTGTAAATTGTTTTCGTAGTTAATTATGTTGTAAAATGTTCTAAATAAACTTGTAGTAAATATAATAGAATATTTTTTCTACAGTATCCATTTTCTAACATTCCTCGTATTTTTTTACCTGCATATTTTTCATAACGAAGTGCATATTTAGACTAAAACATCTGCATATTTAATCGCATATTTCCAGTTTTTTTTTTTGCATATAATCAGGCCTTTAGTAATGAGCACTACAAACGTAAAAAAATGGAATAAAACAATCAATAATTTGTTACTCTTTTTTCCAGAAGTTGCGAAGGTAATTTTTCTTTTCAAGTTACGGTAAACTAACATAAACTGACACAAGAGTTATACATAAATCTGTACTATTTCTCAATGTAGTTGCCTGCCGACATTGAGGCATTTATTTTAACGGGGAATCAGCTTCTGTATACCCTCCTGATACTATGTTGGGAATGGGACGTTTCTACGCCGCCGGTTCTCCGCCGCCAGTTCATCGCCGCCGTTTCTACGCCGGGACGGTTCTACACTAGCCGTTTCTACGCCAGCCGATTCTACGCCGCATTCAAATTAAGATTACAATTACAATTAAAATTTATTGTTTAAACACATACATACAGTCATAGAAAATAAAATAAAATTGAAAATTTATTTTAAATTAGGAAAATAAGATTATTGCGTCATTTGGTAATTGTGTGCTAGGCCACGTAAATAATGTAGAGGTTCCCTGTTTCCATAATCTAAGACAATTCTTCGAATACGTTCATCAGCGACACGGTATTTTTTCAGTTTCATCGGTGGTAAATGTCCGGCGAGAAGTTGCTCAAAATAAGCGTCTCGTCCTTTTTGTACTTTTCGCAATCCATCTATAAATTTCCAAATAGTTGGGTGATGCATACCTAATTCAGAACGCAATCGACGATTGGCTGCCTCTGCATGATTATTGGTGCGATCTTCTCCATCGATTGTTCTCTGGTATAAATTCCACATTGTTGGATGAAACATAGGCGGGCGCCTACCATTCCCGCGTCGATTTAAACGGCCAACATAGCTGTCTTCAAACCAATTTAGAAGCGGCTGAAGTTCTACTGGCAAATCATTTGCTAAAGCATCAATGTATTCATCTAAATCAGCTATTGGCACAAATGCTAATGCAAGGACCATTTTAGCTCTCAATGCAAATTCAGCATCATTGTTGTATTGACCAATAACACCAATCTGAGCTAAATGCTTCCTCATATTTTGTGCTAAATGGAAGAAGCAGCCTTTTACATTTACTTCCGGAAAGCAATCTTTCATGGCACTAAAAGCTGCATATTCATAATCACAAATGATAGATCCTGGACTTAAATTTGGCACTAGTGTTTTCATTAGTTCGAACATACGTGTGTATGTAACACGCTGCTTGTTAGGTAACAGAGCATACAATATAGGATGCACTCCTCCGTGTTTTGTTGCCACAACAATATAAATTTGGGAAAATAGCCTCGGTGCTATTGCGAAGGTACCATCAGTGTACCATGTATTGGCATTATGCAAATGCTGCAACCAGCTTTCTCTTCCAAAAATTAAAATTCTGTTTGCTCCCTCTCCATCGTCGCTTAGCAAAAAAGTTTCTTCTGTTCCTGGTTGAGGCACATATACCTTATATGGATTTGGCAACACTAAATCGTTTAGGTCTGCGGGATCAGCAGGAGCAGCATTAATTTGATTCCGTTTTCTTCTGATTATTTTTCTCAGGGCTGCACTATTTGGAATCGATGCTAAAACAGCTTCAGGCACGTCGATTACACACTGATTTATAACTACACTTGTACCCTCCATAGTTTCTTCTGCACGACGTTTTATTTTAGTAACAACAGATGCTACTTGTACGGCTGCTGCCGAGGAAGGGTGAGAATGATTGTTGATTTCGTTGACCACTTCTCCAGCCCTCGTGTGAATTCTTCCTTTACAGCGACCCACTTCTTCGCACCGCCAAAATTGTAAACTAGGGTTCCTTTTACTAACTTTGTCGAAAACGTACAAATATCCGTTATAGGAAAACTTCTCGTTTCCTCTCTTGCTGAGAACTGCTGTTTCCATTATTAAGATCACTGTTAACTAACGTAATAATTACTTTGTGGCGAATACACTTAAAGTGATGTGTTAAGGGCTCCTGCCCCATATTTATACCAAATACTGTTAAACGGTTTTTAGAATTTTAAGAATTTAAGAATTAAGCGGATTAAAATTTCTGATTACGTCCTTTGTGCTAATGGGTCTGTGCTGATAACCATAACATCATTAAGATAATCCCGGCGATTGTAAACCCGTTAACTCCTAGGTAATTTTAAAAGAAATTATTACTTATTGAGCGAGTATTTTATATTAGTAATTGTAAGGTACAATTACACACCATTCGCCTGTCAGAAATACTACTGATAGGAAAACTAAATATGTATACATATAAGTATGTACCAAATATAAAATATGTGAAACAATAATAATGTTTACAATTCTTTCCTGGACTTGTTGTTTCTTGATTTGTTTTTGTTGTTTCTGCTCTGCTGTGGTCGCAGACCACTTTTTGAAAGATAGATTGTATGAAATGTGAAGAATCATATCCATACAGCGAATCCAAGCGTGTAGCGTAGAAAAGCCAAACTTGAACGTATCTTCGCGTTCTATTTTTCTTTTAACACGCTCGGGATCATTCATTTCTGTTGGTTTAGCAAGACACACTGGATTGTAAACCCGTTAACTCCTAGGTAATTTTTCTGCGGTGTTTTAGATTACCCATTCGGAAATTCTTTTATTCTCTTAAATTAAAATAAATGTTAATGCTACTTTTTAAATGATTCGATAATTTGAATGCGGCGCAGAATCGGCTGGCGTAGAAACGGCCAGTGTAGAACCGTCCCGGCGTAGAAACGGCGGCGATGAACTGGCGGCGTAGAAACGTCCTAGACCCTACTATGTTACCATCTGGGTTTTCAGCCAATCTTGCACACAGGTTTTCAGATCCTCATTCATACTGAACCGTTGAATTCCCAACCACCTTTTCATTCTGACGAACAAATGAAAGGTAACTTAGTGCCAAGTCGGGAGGCTGTAGACCAGCGAAAGTATGTGCTACTACATGAGGGCATGCACCATCATGAAAAAGGGCAATTCCTGATGACAACATGCATTTCCTTTTGTTCTGTATTGCTCTTCGCAGACACATAAAGGTTTTACAGTATATCTCAGGTTCAATGAACCTAGAGTAGCCATAAACTTTCTGTTGGACAGGGTTTGTTTGAACTTATTTGGTTCCCTTTTGTCTCAATGTTTCCAAACTGAATCTACGTTTGGTCTCTCGTTACAATCTTTCCCCCCAAAAAATTCCTGTTCCTTGCTGAAGCGTTGTAAAAACTTTAGGGGGTAAACACGGAACTTGCTTGATTTGAGATGTTTGTTAAGAGTGTCGATAACTTCAGCTGGAGTAATAGGCTTAATTATCGTACCATTTCAGCGGTGATTTGTGGAATTTTATCCATAGCACTCGGTGGATAAGGTTGGGAAGTATTCTCCAAGTAGCAAATATTGTATGTACACTTGATGTTAGTTCAGCGATGCACATACCGCGCGCCGCATGCGGTCCACTGTCGATATTTATGCGGCCCGCCAACGAATTTTAAAAATTGTTCGAAAAACTACAAAAGTAGGTAAAGATCCATTCAAATCAATATTTCTTAACTTTTTATTTTATTCTAACTTTTGTAATTGTTAGTAATATATGTATCTTTATTTACCTACTACTTTCTTGTTCAGGTTTACTACGTAGGACAGGTATGCTCCTCGTCGTTCCAAGCATATTGTTACGAGACTAGAAATCTGCCGAACCAGCTAGATTACTCGAAGATTCGCGAAACACGTCGGTATTATCCCCGAACAATGTGGTAGGTTCTCGATGTTAGGTAACTCGTATAAATACAACGCATCGCCCGCTATCGGGGCAGTTAAGTTTTAACTACGGATAAGCGAATGTTATATTGTTTGAATTGTAATCTGTGAAGAATAAATATTTCGTCGTTCGAACTTGGCATCTACCTACGTAATAATATATCAATTTTGATATGGATAAACCAGGCCACAGTAAAAAACGTAGTCGTAAGGTTGAAGATCGACAGTTTCAAGATATTTGGACCGAAAAATACTTTTTTATTTCATCGCATAACAAAAGTGCCTGTTTAATATGCAAGAGTAGTGTTTCTATTCCGAAGGAATTAATATCAAAAGGCATTATGAAACCCAGCATCATACTTTTACCAAATTAACCGGCGAAAATAGAACGCAAAAAATTTCCACTTTACAAAGGGAACTAATAGGCCAGCAAGCTATATTTACAAAACCAATTCAAGATGCTGAAACAGCTACTGAAGTTAGCTTTGAGAAATATCTCGAATAATAGCGAAAACCTGTCAGCCTTTTAAAGATGGTGAATTTGCTAAGCAGTGTTTAGATATCGCCGCAAAATAATTGTGTCCGAAAGATGCAAAGAGGTTTGAGAAAATTCAACTAAATCGGATGACTGTTCAAAGAAGACTTACCACATTAGCAGCTAATATATAAGAGCAATTAGCTACGAAATCGAAAAGTTTTGAGTATTTTGCTATAGCACTCGACGAATCTACAGATATAAGTTCCACTGCTCAACTCTTAATATTTTTACGAGGTGTAACGTAAAATTTTGAAGTGAGTGAAGAATTGATTGGTATGAGTTCTTTGACAAGTCAAACCAAGGGGAGTGACATGCTCAAAGCTCTTGTGGAAAAATGTTCTATAATAGATTTGGATTTACCGAAATTATCTGGAATTACGACTGACGGAGCACCTTCAATGGTTGGAAGTAAATCTGGGATAATAACTATGTTAAAAGAGTATTTACAAACTAAAAACATAGATACCAAGGAATGCAGACATCACAAATCACTTGAATGTCTTAAATACGCGACTCCAAGGCAAAGATCAATTGATTTCGCAGTTATACTCTCATGTTTCGTCCTTTCAATGCAAATTGAGTCTTTTCAGGGCACAAATCAATTCAGCCAATTACAGCCATTTTCCGAACTACAAAAAAATTATGGAGAAATTCAATAAAACTAATGTCAATTTCGCTTATGTTGAAAAAATTGATATTTTAATACAAGCTTTTCATGATCGTTTTTCTAGACTTCAAAAAAGTTAAACATCTATTAGACATTTTCAGCAATCCTTTCAACATTTCACCCGAAAATGCACCGGAATCAATACAGCTGGAATTGATAGACATGCAAAATTATGATAATTTACGAAACAAGTTTAATGAAGGCAATTTACTCAACTTTTACCGTTGCGTTGACAAAGCCGCTTATAAAGAGTTGCGAATAAATGCATTGAAATGCGCAAGCTTATTTGGATCGACGTATATTTGTGAGCAAACGTTTTCAGTGGTGAAATTTAACAAAACAAAAATCAAAACCGTCTGGCAAATGAAAATCTGGAAGCAATTTTACGTGTGGCGACAAGTAATGTGGAGCCAGACATAAACAAAATTGTTAGGTCAATGAAATGTCATGCATCAAAATAATAAAACATGACATATTACATTGTAATGATTAGATTACATTACGATTACATGATTACAACAAACATTTTTGAATGTTCTTTTATTTTTATCATTTGTAGTAATTCATACTATTTAAAAATAAAAATATTTGTGTTAATAAGTATTCTTTGTAGTGGACCGTCCTTGGCTTATAATTTTCCCGAGTGGCCCCTGTTCCCTATAAGTCTGTGCATCCCTGTGTTAGTTAAACATCAATATGCTATCTTTCACATTGTATATTGGAGCCATCTAGGCGGCAAGTAGTAGACTACAGTTAAACGAATAGATTCCTTAGTAATAGCCTCGTCTGTGAGATGTTTGGGAACCTATCTTGCACAAAATTTATGTCAGCTGAATTATACTGTAATAATGCCATAAAAACTAACCAAGAGATTTGAAGAAAATGGAGGATTTCAAGCATACAGCTTGAGAATTGTGAATCGGCAGTGCTTTCGAATCACGTTTTTCACTTCATCGACAATGGCGTCTGTTGCTACGGATTTCCTTGCCTGACCTCCTTCAACATGGCTATTAGTCCGTCCTTCCCGAAAATCCTACACCATTTTCGCACTGTACTATCTATCACTCATAATGTTTTTCCCAAAACAACACACAATCTTCGATGAATATCTACCGCATTGTTGCTTTTAGCTACGTGGGAAGATCTGAAAGTTTCTAGAACGAGACACTCAACACCACTTTTCGGGGTAAAATCATATTTATTTTTCTACATAGTCTCCTAGTAGCTCTCTAAATTTAGTCCAACGTTTTTTAAGACCTTTCGTTCCTTCAGAAAAATAAGAACTATTGAAACCTTCCAAATATTCATTTAGAGCTTCGATGGCTTCATTAATCGATGAGAATTTCTTTCCAGCCAACCATTTCGTGAGGTTCTGGAATAGAAAGAACTCCGAAGGGGCAAAATCTGGCGAGTGCGGTTCATGTTCAATAATTGGAATCGTACCGTTTACAGTTTTATAGACTTTTAATTACAGTGATCATTACGAAACGATTTTCATGTTCCTTATTCGATAGCGAACAGTAAAACTTAACGATAAATGAATATTACTACTGGTTTTAATTTATACCGTCTGGAAATGTGGTGAGTTAACGACACTGCTGCAACTTTACTTCCCCGATATGTTTATTCACTGTATAGTGTAGCATGTGATTGGATAAGCAATAGGGATAGGTCAGAAGTAGGTGTGGTATACACATACTGCTATGAATAGTGGGTTAGTAGTGAGATGTACCACTATTCACACCTACTTTGTCCAGCTTAGATACTCAGTAGATTACTTTCTTTGATGAGACTGCTTTTCCCTCAAGGTTCCAATTGGAAAACGTAGTTCTTCTCTTCTACAAATTTTTTCAGGCGCTAGTAAAATTTTGTAGAAGAGAAGAACCACGTTTTCCAATTGGAACCTTGAGGGGGTATTTCTATCGTAACTATCGTCGACGTGTCTGATCAGACTGGACACAGACACGGCTGGCGCCTGGTGCTATAAACCTTCCTTCTCTCTTATCTAGTGTACTGGTGGGGTATCGTTCACGTCTCCGTCGTTAATTCACCACATTTCCAGGCGATATATCGGTTGGTAGTGTTTTATTAGTAACAATCACAAAATTTATTTGTGTAAAATAGATACAAAATACTTACACATCTCGTCATGTTCCTATAGTTATCCCTCAGTAAGGCTCTGGTAATATCCCCTTTATCACAACCAATGAGATCTACAGTGGCTATCGGTAACGAAGTACTCATCTGCTTAATGGTAACACTAACAGGGTTTCTGTTTAACAACAATAAATATGTGTCCTTCTTACTTTCTACGCTTATTAAACCTAAATCCAAAGAATTATCTTTGCTCTTGAAGGGTAAGTGCTAAAAAATTGCATCAATGAATTTTAAATATAAAAATTTATATTTATTTTGGCTTAAGTAATTTATATACGGTCTAGCTATAAATACTGTCAGTATTTTAATGACGTATCAAAAAAAAATAACTCATTGTACAAAATTATATAACATCTATTCAAAAACGATGTATAATTTATTTGAAGTCTTCACCTCCTGCATCAATACAGAGTTGCAAACTATCAAATCATTCGTATATCGAGTTATGCACTGTTTCAATCAATATTTTTGTTACAGCTTCAAGGACACTTCTTATCAGAAACTCCATTTTTTTGGACGACGTTTCCTACAAGCCATACATTCAGATAATATCTCATAGGACCAGAGAACTAATTAGAAGCTTTAATAGACAAAGGAATGTTGTCTTTCAGACATGTTTGGGTTGTTTTGCTTTGATGTTTTCATAAGCAAGGAGTTTTGAAGAGGCTTCACCACAGTTTCTTAGGACATTTGGGCCGATGTATTCACTCGAATTTTCCAAAAATTAACAGGAAAAACACGTTCGTACGAGACACCCTTTCAAGCCATTACTAAAGATGGAACGCTGAACTGGTGTCATGATCTCTAGAGCTTCTAGGGTCTTCGACAATGTACTCTATCATTATATCGATTAAATTTTTCCTCAACAGTAAAGATTTTGTCGTCCAACAATAAGATTTTGCGATACTATACAGGGTGAGTCGTGATGAATCGACCAAACTCAAGGAGTGTATTCTACTGGTGAAAGTAATGTAAGAAAACTCAAATGTTGTTATCCGATTTTTATTTGTTTTCGAGTTATAGTTCCCTATACCTTGGAGTAAATTATAACATTGTGTTAGGGTATTGTGACATTGACTTGACGTTTGTACGACTATAGTGTAACAAACTAAAATGCCACACACTTATTCTAATTTAGAATATGCTAATATGGTGTTTGTTTATGGATTTTGTGATGGGAATGCTACAGCTGCTGCTAATGAATATCGTCAACGGTTTCCACATCACAGACATCCTAATAAAACTGTATTTATTAGTGTATTCAACACATTGTGCGCGACCGGAAAGCTTCCCAGTGTAAACATAATATCTGAACGAGGCAGTCGACAACAATTACAAGAAGTAGAAGATATTCTGGATGTAGTAGAAGAAGACGCAACTACCAGCTCATGGAGAATTAGTATTCAATTGGGCATTCCACAAACAAGGGTGACAAAAACACTCCACGAACACGGCTTACGTCCGTACCATGTAGAAAGAGTACAGCACCTACAACGAGATGATAATCGTAGACGTATGGAATTTTGTCGATGGATAAATGATAATCCTCGTTTTGTATCGCGTATACTGTTTACGGATGAAGCGACATTCACCCGTGACGGTATTAATAATTGTCATAACCAGCATGTATGGTCAGACGAAAATCCACACGCAACAGTCGAAAGTAACTTTCAACATAAATTTTCGGTAAACGTGTGGTGTGGTATGATTGATGGTTTTTTAATTGGTCCTTACATTTTTTAGAATCGCCTCACGGGAGACACCTATTTACATTTTTTAGAAAATGAACTGCACTGACTGTTAGAGGATGCTCCCATAAACATCAGAATCCAAATCTTCTACCAGCACGATGGAGCGCCTGCACATTACGCTCGTGCAGTCAGGCAACATTTGGCTGAAAGGTTTCCAGGGAGTTGGATTGGACGTGGTAGTCACATTGGTTGGCCTCCTATGTCTCCAGACTTCACGCCACTCGATTATTATTTATGGGGCTGGTTAAAAAATGAAGTCTATCAAGTAAAAGTTGACACTCGTGAAGCACTAATTCAACGGATTATGAATGCTGCTGACAATATCAAACATCAACCTGACGCAATCAGGAACGCAACCAGCGCCCTTGGTAGACGATGTAAAAAATGTTTTGAAATGAATGGCGGTATTTTTGAAAATATATTATAAAGAACGATAATACCAATAAAATACAAAAACTTCGATGTATGAAATTTTGTTTATTTTTAATTACGCTATAACTCGAAAACAAATAAAAATCGGATAGCAACATTTGAGTTTTTTTACATTACTTTCACCTGTAGAATACACTCCTACAGTTTGGTCGATTCCTCACGACTCACCCTGTATTTTGCCGTAACCGCTTCTTCGTTTTCTCGATTCTTATGGTCTTCAAGACTGGTGTTAAAATATGATGTTTACTTCTTCTGTAAGCTTTTATGCTTGAATCTTTCCCGACGATGCGAGATACTGTTCTGGCAGCAATGTACATTTCACGGGACAAAATTGTTAGCTTCCAAGTGGGGCGATTCTTGTACGAATAGCTGAACGTACGTGCAGAACGCTACGACCTGTACAAAAGCGATCTACGACATCACCAATGTATTGAAAACGTACAATATACGAAGCATTCGTTAATATTAAGCCGTGAAAATAGAGTTAAAGTCTGCTGTACTCTTTCCTACTTCGTACAATGCATATGGCTTTATACAACGATGAGGTTATGATATTCGGATCACTCTATAGTATAAATGGTATTTTCAAAGCAGCTACAAAACAAGTACTGAAGCATTACATATCTCCAACGATATGTTTATGCTGTTATGACATTCTCCAACTCATAATTTACACTTGTACAACACCGACAGTATTTATGGCTAGACTATGTATATCAGGTCTGTGCTAATTTTGTTTCCTAGAAAATTAGTATTAAGCACCGGCTCTTAAAATGTTTCCAAAAATTATCGAAGTTAGAATCCCTTGTCCCTATAGTTAGAACATATGCAAATTTCATAATGCAGCCACCAGTACGTGCTGTGCTTGCAACCCAGAAATATGCCCGTCGATAAAATTCATAAGACAAAAGTTTGTTGTACGATTTTGAAAAGTAAAACAATTCGTCCATTGCAAAACATAATTTGGTTGGTTTCTAAATGTACACTTGTGCTCAATTGTATACAATACTTATAGCCGATTTTTGTAATATTTTGTTATGTAATACCGGTTGTTTGAAATTTTACCGAAAGTCGCCAAATGTCAACGTGATATTTGTGTACGGTCTAAAACCGCATTTACACAGTCCAATAGTAAATGAATGCAATTTTTATGAGCACAAGTGTACATAGCTTCTCATAATGTTTTTCCCACACCCAATGAATTTCAAAACTGAATTTTATAGAAAAATTAGAATTCGCCATATTATTAAAACAGTTAACCGGAGACGCTATAAATCTAATCTGAAATTGCACATTATCGACAAAATTGTTTTGTATAAAACAAAAATATTTTTAATAATAAAAATATTATTAAAAATCGGGTGTGTAGAAGTTCAAATTTCTGTGAAATTTGTTATACAGACACGCAGACACGTGTTTCGACTTTCTATAGAATCGTCAATCGTACTGGGTTAGACAAAGTTCACAAAAATAACTACCTTACTACATACACTCACATACAATCAAGTCGCAAAAGACAACAAAGAGCATTTAGCGCCGCTCGTTGACTGATGTCAACAACACAAACGCCAAACTAAGCATCGTCTTCCTCACGACAATTGTAAGACAGAGAGTTTTCACTGACAATTACAGCCGCAACCGACGGAAACTGTATATTATGTTTCAAATTGTTTTATTATGGACACGAATTTTCTTATTTTCCTTTATAAGGATGCGTAGGTACTTGACCCGAAAGAAGGCAATGCTGTAATAATTAGGGATCGGCAATCAGGGGTACATGACGCCACAGGACATTATGAATCCCGATTCAACATTTTTCACACGCGAATCAAAATACGTATAGAGAAACAAATAGTTACCAAGTAAGAGTAAATACTATGTGAGCCAAAAAGACTGAACTAGTTGGTATCACTTATCTAGTATGTTTTTCATTTTAAGATTCAATTCAGGTTAGAATGACAAGCACCTAATGTTGACTCGACGGTTAATTATTGACAAGTTGTCAGAGGCGTTCCATTAATTTTCTGTTCTTCCGTATTATTTTAGAGTTTTTCAATGTTGTTAATTTTGAATTATCGTTCCCGCTGTGTTCGTTTTCGTTCAGATTTATTTTGAAAAGTCTTTCTTTGGAGACTGTGGTTAAGTAAAAACTTAAAAAAAGGTATATAACCCCTTACAACAATTATTAATCGTATCCTAAGTACGTATTTCGAAAACTAAGTTGTCATCATCAGTAGGTAAAACCACTAATCAAGGTGTCGCACATGGGGCACAGTAAAGCTAGAACACCGCTTACGCAACAACTACTTTACACGGCGTCCACGTATAGACTAATTTAAACATGCAAATATATCTAACGAAAAGATCGACAAACTTACCTCTCTTAGGGAAACGGCATTCACATATGTTTATACTCCAATTTGAAATATATGGAACGAAAGATCGACAAAAATTACCTCTCTTAAGGAAACGGAACTCAACATGTGTTAATACTTCAAATTTAAAACGTCGACGACCCTTTTATGGTTCTAACAATGAAAAGAGACAAGTGAAGGGGATCGGTCCTTTATCACCGTTCATGGAGTGTTGTATGTTTTTAGCGATATGTATACTTTCGTAGGCGTCAAGATCGCGGGGGTTATTAATGCCCTTGGCCAGCTTTAACCCTTTAATCGACACATTGTGTAGTGTACTTAAAGCATGGTTGGCAACGTTAGATTTATCCGGTCTATTGTATTTAATATGTGATATGTGTTCTTTAAACCGGGTTATTATTGGTCGTTTTGTTTGGCCTATATATTTCAAATTACAATCATTGCAACTAATTTCGTATATATCTGATTTCGAATTAAAATTAACTCTATCTTTAGTATTCCCTAGGAGACTTTTGATAGTATTTTCGGACCGAAAGGCAACTTGGAGACCTCTTTCTTTCACAACTTTATTAATATTTTTCGTTATGGGGTGGTATGGTAAACACATGTACTTTTTCTCCTGGTTGCTTTGAGATATCAAACTTGTGGATTCGCGGATTGCATTTTTTATTTTTGTTTTTCTAATTAATTTATTGATTATTTCTATGTCAAAGCCATTATATGTCGCGATATTTTTAATGAAATCCAGTTCTATTTCATATCTCTCTTTTGTTAACGGAAAATTTAGTAACCGATTGACTAAGAAATTAAAGGAAGTTGTCTTATGTTGATAACTATGATTTGAATCCGCGATGATGAATCTATTAACATTGGTTTCTTTCCGGAAAAAATCGATTTCTATTTTATGTTTATTCCTAATCAGAAAAGTATCTAAAAATGGTATCCTGCCATTATATTACTTTTCCACGTTAAATTTAATCGTCGGAAATTTCAAATTTAATTGATTAATGAACATGTCTAATTCGCATTTCCGTGTATCAAAAATTGCGAGAATGTCATCTACGTACCTAATCCAGACTCTCGGGAAATATTTAGCGTTATTTTTAAATTCTACTTCAATGTAGAAGTTAAGAGAAACCCGTTACCTAAACTGATTAGTGACACAAAAGACGCGTTAAAGAAATGTCCAATTTTAATAACTTCTACCCAAAAGTATAAATTCTCCTGGTTACTTTGATATCTCAAAGTAACCAGGAGAAAAAGTACATGTGTTTACCATACCACCCCATCACGAAAAATATTAATAAAGTTGTGAAAGAAAGAGGTCTCCAAGTTGCCTTTCGGTCCGAAAATACTATCAAAAGTCTCCTAGGGAATACTAAAGATAGAGTTAATTTTAATTCGAAATCAGGTATATACGAAATTAGTTGCGATGATTGTAATTTGAAATATATAGGCCAAACAAAACGACCAATAATAACCCGGTTTAAAGAACACATATCACTTATTAAATACAATAGACCGGATAAATCTAACGTTGCCAACCATGCTTTAAGTACACTACACAACGTGTCGATTAAAGGGTTAAAGCTGGCCAAGGGCATTAATAACCCCCGCGATCTTGACGCCTACGAAAGTATACATATCGCTAAAAACATACAACACTCCATGAACGGTGATAAAGGACCGATCCCCTTCGCTTGTCTCTTTTCATTGTTAGAACCATAAAAGGGTCGCCGACGTTCTAAATTGAAGTACTAACACATGTTGAGTGCTGTTTCCTTAAGAGAGGTAATTTTTGTCGATCTTTCGTTCCATATATTTCAAATTGGAGTATAAACATATGTGAATGCCGTTTCTCTAAGAGAGGTACGTTTGTCGATCTTTTCGTTGGATATATTTGCATGTTTAAATTAGTCTATACGTGGACGCCGTGTAAAGTAGTTGTTGCGTAAGCGGTGTTCTAGCTTTACTGTGCCCCATGTGCAACACCTTGATTAGTGGTTTTACCTACGGATGATGACAACTTAGTTGTCGAAATACGTATTTAGGATACGATTAATAATTGTGGCAAGGGCTTATATACCTTTTTTTAAGCAGATTTATTTTACATATTTGACGTTTGAAACGTTGTATTTAATGTGAACGCCAATGCGCATTGGTTTATAAATGTCACAAACGTCACAGTGAAGTAATTGTCAGATCACCACCAACGTTAACACTGAAACTATATTATTATCAACTATTTCAGTCTTTTCGTCTCACATAGTACATCTTCTCCAGAGGGAATATTGCAGGGTTAATAAACCATAACAGATCGTAACTGTTCACCGTTTATAACCAGACTTCAAATGGCAGTAAATCACCTATAATCGTTCCATATGCTTATATGTTAATAATTGGCTGTCAGCGTAGATCCATTTATACATTGAAAACGACTGTTCCGACTGTTAAAGTACATTTTTTGGTGACGGCACATTTATCCCCGGATCGGAAAAATCTACTTCTATACCATCAAACAAGTCAACAATTCGGGGTGTAGTATGAAATCGTGGATTTTTATTTCGAACTGCTTCAAATTTTGCTTTTACATTGTCAAGCAGCAGCTCCAGGTAATTGAGAAAGGAAGTGACGAAGATCAGATACAATATTCATGGCGTTAGTATATCCAGGGTTGGTTGGAGTAACCTCTAGATGACCGATGGTTGCAGATATTCTGGAATAATGCTCATGAATATTGGCTAAATCTACCTGAATAGCTGGGTTCATAAATATGTTGAACGTGTAAAATAAAAGCAGCACCATTCGAATCCAGTAGGTGTATTATACTTTTAACGTCGTCAGTATGCATGTGATAATAGGATGCTATTTCTATCCATGTGCCCTAGCACGTTATAACAGGTTCTGGTGATAGTGGCACATGCGGCAACTTTTCACGAAATCAATTATTGCGTGCTGGTGCCTTCACAAAAACTTTCTTTATAGAAGATATCAATTTATCTACATTCGGGTAGCATTTTCTGACTTCCTCTGATACTCGATGAAGAATATATGCGAAACATGTGATATACGTCATACTATTGTGTTTGTTGTAAGAGCCGATCAATCGGTACCATATATGAAGCTCCATATGTTACAAATAATAACACTTTTTCTTTATTTATATCGTGCTTTTCACCCCATAGCGATTAAAAACACGAAGGTACGTTACGTGATTTAAATTCTGCATTAGTTGTTTCGATTCTCTTAAGATGCAAATAGATGTGTAGACATTGCCATGTCGCTGTCTATCACATATTTACGCAATAAAACTCAAGTAATTAATAAAACTAAAACAACAGATCGACCCGCTACAAATTTATTTAAGGCCTCTCCTGGAATGTACCCCTGACTGCCGATCACTAGTATAATAAGCAGCCTTTTCCACAATACATTGATTGAATTTTATAGACACAAGCGTAGCTTTAATTCATTTATCAGGGACTATAATTATAAACTACGTTAAATGCTTTGAAGATTCGGAAACAAAAGTGCTT
The DNA here is from genome assembly GCA_935421215.2 of Melolontha melolontha. Taxonomy (NCBI): domain Eukaryota; kingdom Metazoa; phylum Arthropoda; class Insecta; order Coleoptera; family Scarabaeidae; genus Melolontha; species Melolontha melolontha. The sequence continues at coordinate 172,613,863 of OW285238.1, forward strand.
TGATACTGTAACAATTAACACGTTCGCCTGAAAAATATAAGTCGCGGGCTCGAACCTTATTGAGATGCAGTTTTCTTTACAAATAAAAATTCGTCACTTAGACTATAATTTACTAAATAAGAATGAAACTTACCAATTCCAATTTTCCATTATACGTGTACAATGGAAATTCCACTTGAGATACATTTGTCCTTAATATAATGAATGAATTGAGCTTTAAGTTAGATAAGGTTAATCCACCTTTTAATTTTAACGAAAATATGTTTTTCTCTTCCTTGGGTTTAAGGATAACAGACTTAAAATCTGAAATCTACAATTAGAAAAGTTATTCTGCAAAAACGCTTTCATGAAAGTAAGGATATTGTGGCAACAGTGTGACGCCGTTTCTTCCTGCTTCTTTTTTTAATTTTTTTTTGGTTGATAAAAACTGATTTTGATCGTAAATTAATGCAATTATTAAACCAAGGGTGGAACTCTGCCACTTTACGATGCCATGGCTTGACGTCATTCCACGGAATCGCGTTTATCATAGCCTTTAGTACTCTGCCAACCTATCGCAACAAGTTCAGACGTCTTCGTAAAAACGCGATTCTGGAAATAACTTGTAAATGGTATGGCTAAAAGCAGACAGGGATATTTCTTTTGTAATATTTCCTTAATAGACATCATCGTACCAGTAGACAAGTAGACAATAACATTAACAGCACACTCAAATAAAATTAGAAAAACACCACTTCAGAAAAAACTTCAGCGCATCTGGAAACAGGAAAACGTAGTGGCGGCTGGTACTAAAGGGCACAAGGGCACGTGCTCACCCAACCACCAAGATAAACACAAAATTAAATTCGCATGTAATTCAGTGCATTATTTTTACGTATTTTTATAACGATGATATCAAAGCTTCCTTCCGCATCTTTTCCAGCATGAAAAATAGGAGAATGGATTTTATGTACAAGAAATAGGTAATTTTTTTTTGTGCCCGCACTCTTTCATAACTCACGAGCCGCCACTGAAAACGTATATATATATATATATAATAACTTCGTGACCTTGGTATGATATGGTAAACCTAATCAGTAGGCGATTAAAGGTCTGTATATTACTTCAAAATATATGTATTTAAAAAACTCTACATGTTTCGGCTGTGTACGCCTTTATCAAGAGAATACAAAATATAAATGTATTCTCTTGATAAAGGCGTACACAGCCGAAACATGTAGAGTTTTTTAAATACATATATTTTGAAGTAATATACAGACCTTTAATCGCCTACTGATTAGGTTTACCATATATATATATATATATATATATATATATATATATATATATATATATATATATATATATATATATATATATATATATATATATATATATATATATATATATATATACACACTGCTCAACTTTTGAACTGGTACACTTACAAGAACATATATAAATAACAATTTACTACTTTTTGAGCAACACTTTCTTGCTTAATTGATAGTATATGGTTCTGGGAAACACTTTTAAGGCGAAGAATTAAAAGAATAAATCTTAAATAACGAATTTCAAATGTTTTAATAGAAGCATAACAAAATCTTCACTTTAGTATTACAGAAAAGTTTGCTTTGGAAAGAAAAGATAACCAAACACTTAAAGATTAATAATGCGTGGGACCTCGTCTAACTCTTATGACCTCCTGGCAGCGTCTTGGCATGCTGGAAATCAAATTCCAAATGTAATGCTGAGGAATATTTTGCCATTCTTCCAAAACGGCAGTTTGGAGCTGATGGTGATTGTTTGGATCCACTCCTCATGAACTTATCAACCCCTTGGTATTACCCCCATACGCTCTCTATGGGATTAAGATCTGGAGAGATCGCTGGCCAATCCATTTGCGTAATATTGTTCTTTTCAAAAAATGCATTGATTTGTCTTGTGCTATGAGAACGCGCGTTATCATCAACAAACACAAAACCATCGCTTATTTCATTAGCAAATGGCAACACTGCAGGTCGTAATACCTCATTAAGGTACCTGACACTATTCATTGTAGCATTTCCAAGCATAACTAATTCAGTACGACGAGTCGCAGAAATACCTCCCCAAACAGTAATTGAACCACCTCCATAAGCTTGATGGTAAGTCACGTTGTTCTCAATATAGCGTTCTCCTCTGTTTCTCCAAACTCTAACTCTTACATCTGAGCTATGGAGACCCACTCTAGTCTCGTTACTAAATGAACAACGACCCCAATATTCAACATTCCAATTTACATGTTAATGTGCCCACTCTAGCCTTCTTCTTTTGTGGGCTCTGGTCAACAATGGGCATTTTTTAAGATCTGGACCTTAAATTTACCCCGTGGAGCCTTCTTCTTACTGTTTGAGTGGATACTTGAGTACCTGTTGCATTCAATAACTGAATTTGGAGTGTTCTTGCAGTAGAAAATCTATTCCTTCGACACTGAATCGTAATTAAACGGTCCTCCCTGTCTGTTGCACTGCGATTTCGCCCTCCGCCGTGTCTATGCTTGACAGATCCAGTATCATTAAAACGCATTCGAACTCTTCTGATAACATTGTGGCTCACTTTGAAATGGGCAGCAACAGTTCTTAGCGATACACCAGTCATAAGCATTCCCATAGCTTGGCTCATCTCTTCAATACTTAAACGCCTTAATGGCATCTCTAAAATGCAATCAACCCCTCTGCATTAAAACTCATTCGAGAAATTAGCAAAAATTGTCTTAAAACTTGAGAAAAGTACAAGCGTCCGCTAGCTCAGTAATTGCACTTATGACAGATAATAATAACAAACAACAATGGAGTCGCCAATGTCATTCGATAGACATTTGTTTGCATTCCGAAACACAGCCCTGATCATATAGGAAGTCAGGCCTAGCGCCTACGAAGGATTGTTTACTTTTACTGCATGCTATATAAGTGTACCAGTTCAAAAGTTGAGCAGTGTATATATATATATATAAAATTAATTTAAATTCGGGTAAGCGGTCTGTCAATTAAAAAACTCCTTTATTCAATAACCCTATATTTCGCAACAGAATTTGTTGCTTCTTCTGGGGAAACTACAAGATTAATGAGAAAAATAACAAAAAATAAATAAGAGTATAAAACAGTAGTAAAAATACTTACAAAATGTAGAGTTGAAAAATAATAAAATTGACGTAAAAAAAATAAAAATGATTAGATTTAAAAAATACAATAACTACAGAAACAAGCTTAAGAACTTTTAAAAAACATGTATATGTAAAAGTTAAAACATGAAAAATAAAAAGTATAATGCAATATAAATTTAACAAAATATGGACCAAATAACAAAACGATTTAAGATGGTCAACTAACAGTCAAACCCAGTATATTAAAATAAATTATACTAAGACCATTAGTATCAGATCTATAATTTATGTTATTTGTGTCTCTGTTAATGTGGACCATTTCTAAAAAGTTTCTTTTTTTAAGGTTATTTTCAACGTCTAAGATCTTAACGTCAACAAAATTGAAAGTATGGTCACGATCAAGTGCATGGTCCACCAATGCACAAGATCTCTTACCAATACGGACATCACTTTTATGCTGAGTGATGCGCTGTTTTAGCCACTGTGATGTCTGACCTATATAAACGCCACAACAATCCGAAGATGCTATCCTGTAGACAACATGACTATTTAAAAAGAAAGGTGTTGTTGTCTTTGATCTTACTATACAACTTCTTCAAGGTATGGGTGCTGTATTTAGCTATTTTAATGTTATTAAATTGTTTAAAATGTGATACAATTGTATGAGTAAGACCACCAATGTATGGGATTTTTTTGTAAATCACACTGTCTGCAGGAATGTCCTCAGTAGGGCCATCAAAAAAGTTTGAGCTAAATATCAATTTATTAAGTATGTGCTTAGGATAGCCATTGTTGACGAAGATGTTGAAAAGTTCTTTAAGATTGTCATTTAGAAAGGTTTCATGACAAATATGTGATATTCGGTTTCTCATACCTATAATGGTGTTATACTTCTGATTGAGAGGATGATGAGAGTGATAATTAATGAACCGATCAGATGAAGTTGGTTTTCTATACCAATTCAAAATGATACAATTATTATCGTCACGAATTACTAAAATGTCCAAGAAGGGCACGCTATTGTTATTTTCTTTTTCAACAGTAAATTGTAAATGTTTGTTGTAGCTATTAAAATTTTTTAATGTTAGATCTATTTTTTCTTGTGGAACAGAGCAAACAATGTCATCAACATACTTGTACAAGAACGGTAATGGAAATGGTAACTTAGCTATCACACTCTCCAACAACTGATCCATAACTATCTGAGCTAAAATTGGGCTGATGGGCGAACCCATAGGAGTTACAAATATTTGACTATAGAATTTCCCATTAAACGAAAAATATGTGTTGTTAAATATAAAAGAGATTAACGACAAAAAATTTGATTTAGGTAAGTCAGTGTGTGGATTGATTATGTGCCACTTACTAGTTATGACATCTGTCATTAGTTGTAAAGTCAAATATTTGGAACTCCTATGGGTTCGCTAAACCCACGCACAGTGGCTAAAATAGCGCATCACTCAGCATAAAAGTGATGTCCGTATTGGTAAGGGATCTTGTGCATTGGTGGACCATGCATTTGATCGTGACCATACTTTCAATTTTGTTGACGTTAAGATTTTAGACGTTGAAAGTAACTTTAAAAAAAGAACCTTTTTAGAAATGGTCCACATTAACAGAGACACAAATAACATAAATTATAGATCTGATACTAATGGTCTTAGTATAATTTATTTTAATATACTGGGTTTGACTGTTAGTTGACCATCTTAAATCGTTTTGTTATTTGGTCCATATTTTGTTAAATTTATCTTAATTTTTTAGTCACCACTAGATAATGGTCTGAGTAAATTTCTGGTCCTCTTTTTACCCTTGTATCTTCTACTTCCTTTCTGTGTTTTTTATTTACTAATACGTAGTCAATTATGGACCTTTCATTTCTACTCTTTACTTCTCTTGTAAATTTGTGTATGTCTTTGTGCTCAAAAAAGGTGTTAGTTATCACTAGGTTATTCAGTATGCAAAAATCTATCAGTCTTGATCCATTGTTGTTTTTATAGTTTTCTCCATATTTTCCAATTGCTTCTCCTGATTCGTCCGTCTTTATACCTACTCTTGCATTTAAATCTCCTATCAATATCACCCTTCCCCTGTCACTTTCAATTGTTTCCGACATTAAATCCCAGAAATTCTTTCTTTTCGACACCCTCGTCCTCATTGGGTCCATATGCCACTATTATTGCTGATTTGGTGTTTTTGTCCATATTCATTTCAATTTTTATAATTCTTTCTGATATTTTTGTCCATTTATGCAGGAATTTCACTTTATCTTTCTTTATTATACAGCCTACTCCCTCCTTCGCTCTTTGTTTTCTGTCTACTCCACTGTATATTAACAAATGCCCTCCTTCCATTTCCAATTCACCATCTCCCTCTCTTTTCGTTTCCGTTATCCCCAGTATATCCAGCCCTGCTTTATCGAATTCCTCTTCTAGTTCATTTTCTTTTCCTGTCAGACTCCTAATATTCCATGTACCTATTTTCCAGATTTCTCCTTTTTTATCTTCCTCCTTGCTTTTTCTCTCATTTCTATTCTTACTTTTATTAAGCTTCAATTCCTGTTTCGCTGCCAATTTCGTCATCAGATGTCCGTCCACCGTCTCTTTTAGTTTTTTGGGTCCTCCTTACCTTGATAGACTTTGTCTTCTGCTAGTTCTAGTAAGTATTTCTCTCTATTCCATTTCCACACTTTCTTATCTATAATCAGTTTTTGATATCCGCTTTTCACTGCTTTACCTCTTTTCCTCTCCTCCTCGGCTTTCCTTCTAATTAGTTTCTGTATCTCTCTATCTTGTTTTGTCATGTCATTATTTATATATATCCTATCGCTCTTAATTTTTGCTAATTTCGTCTTGTTTTTCATTATTTCCATTTTTTCCTCGAAGCTCCCTACTTTTACTAGATACGATTTTGGTCCTATTCTGTGGGTAGCTTTAATCTTTGTCTCTACTTCAAGTTTTTCTTTCAGGAAGTTTTTTATCTCATCAATTAACTCATCTTGGGTGTTTGAGTTAAGTGCTATCCCTTGTACTACTATATTTCCCTTCTCTTCTCTTTCTCTAAATATTCTAATCTGTCATTCGTTTCGCGTAACTGTTTTTTAATCTCTACATTATCTTTTATTATCCTCATGTTTTCATTCTTTATTAATTCGTTTTCTTTCTTTATTTCTCTTATTTCTTCTTTGTATTTACTCTGCTCTGTCTTTATTTGGTTTATGTCTACTGTTAACTGTTGTGCATATCTAATATCTTATCTATTTTGTCATCCTTTTTTTGTTGTTGTTTTGATGGTGATCTACTTATTTTTTTACTTTTACTATAAGCTATTTCCTCTTCGCTATCTTGATTCTCTCCTCGCTTCCTTTTCTCTTCCTCTTATGATTCATCCGTACTGTGCATTTTATTAGTATTTGTTGGCTCTCTCACTCTTTGGCCATATATTCCTCCTTAACCTATTTTTAAATTTGCGATGAAATTCTTGCGAAATATATATTTAAAATGTTTATATAAAATGCAAAATGTTTTTACATCGTCCTTGAGCTCTGTTATTGTTATCTCTCTCTGTCAACCGCGCTTGTCGCCCGGGTCTACCCCTCAGAGGCTGGCATGCGCCGCACTACGTTGTGTATTATTCCTAACCTTACTAATCTTGTATGTGTTTATGCTTCTAATTACAATTACTGGGCCGCTGCTGACCTTATTTTTACTGCTTCTCTTGCCTTCTTCTGCTATGTAACTGTGCTGCATCTTTCACCAATTTTTAACCATTAATTTCACTTAAAACCTCTTATTCACTTTGCTGTGTGACTAAGCCGATACGTCGGTACTTCGTCGACACTCAATAATCCACCGTTAAATTTATATTGCATTATATTTTTTATTTTTCATGTTTTAACTTTTACATATACATGTTTTTTAAAAGTTCTTAAGGCTTGTTTCTATAGTTATTGTATTTTTTAAATCTAATCATTTTTATTTTTTGTACGTCAATTTTATTATTTTTCAACTCTACATTTTGTAAGTATTTTTACTACTGTTTTATACTCTTATTTATTTTTTGTTATTTTTCTCATTAATCTTGTAGTTTCCCCAGAAGAAGCAACAAATTCTGTTGCGAAATATAGGGTTATTGAATAAAGGAGTTTTTTAATTGACAGACCGCTTACCCGAATTTAAATTAATTTTTTATAATATATCACGGTCGATAATTTCGTTTCAATTATATATATATATATATATATATATATATATACCGGATGTCCGAAAACTTAATATTGAATTATTTCTGGTGTTTTTGAAGACAGAAACTTGAAATTTTGGGTGGTTTTTCAGGATATAGGAGGGACGATGAACGATATATTTCATATACCGTCCCATCGAGTCACCTGCCGCCCTCAGCCACCCGCACTCCAAGATTTTAAAGAACATGTATTCTTTTTGGTTAATTTTGATAGAACACAATTTTCTTGATATTCCTATGTGAAAAAACTAGTTACTTACATCATGAAATTTGAGATATTTAAAGTTAAAAGTTTCAGATATCAGAAATTATTAACATGTAAAGTTGTACGCGATTCTGTGTTAGCCTACTGATGGTGACAATTTAGTTGTCGAAATACGCATTTAGGATACGATTATTAATTGTGGCTATACCTTTTTTTTATGTAAGTGAGTGATAAGAAATTGGTCGTTTGCTATCATATACAAAATTCAACTAATTTATCAAAGGAAATAGCTATATAAAATGCATTTAAATTTATCTACCAACTTTTAAATATTTTAAACATGTAACGCCCACATCTTCTCTGCGTCTCATTTAAATTACTTGCGCCTTACGTATTTCCATACAAAGGATAGAAGACCGCTTTCTATTGCGAGAATTGCTCACAATGCTTATAGTGGCTTTGTGTGACAGAGTACATATTTCCACCATCTGGCGTCAAAGTGACATAATTTCATCGCATCGCAAAGTGGCAGATTTTACAATATTTGTTTTGAAAACATGGATGTATTTCATGAACATGAGTTAAAGCAGCTTTGTCTGCATAGATCTTAGCAAACAAATATGTTCAGTTTATTATTTTTAGGTAATTAGCTAATCAATACATGATGAAAGAAATTTCAATTTTTGTCTGCTTTTTCCAATTTTCCAAATAACATGTACACTCAGGTCTCGTTTTACGCGATAGATTCGTTCCAAAAAAAAATCGCATAAATTGAATTCGCATAAAACGATACTCTAGCTTCATATAAAAACTAATGATTCGTTCCAAAATTCTGAAAAACCGCATAAATTCAAATTTTAATTAAAAAATCAAAACAAAATCGCATAAAAAAATCAACAAAAATATATTTATTTCATTTACTTAAACAATAAAAACAAAACACGTTTAAAAAAAAATAAACAAAAATATAATATTAATTCATTAATTACAGAAAAAACAGAAAATGATCCAAAAAATAAGCTAAAACATTTTTTAAGGAAATTCTGTAAATATGTATGATTAATCTGAATCACTGAATAATTGTCTGCATCGTTTTGGAATTGGTTCAACGTCACTTTCATCACTAGATGATATTAATCATATTGTCATCATATGGTAAAATATAATTTTCATCACTAGAATTTATCTCGTGAATAGGGGACGAGATCAAAGAATTTTTAGGGGCTTCAATTGTTTATTTTCTTGCAAAATAATTTGTCATCAAACTTTGCGATTTTGAATTTTTAAGTTGCTTATGCAACTCTTGATATCCGGAAAACAAATCAGTCTTGAATTTGATTTTGTAAAGCATTAACTGTGCTGAGGATATCACCAATTTTTTTTGAAGTGAAGTGTTCAACACTTTCATCGGAATCACTGTCTTCACTATCCACGTTTTTCTCAGTTCCAATAACTAAACTAATAACGTCGTTATCGGTTAATGGTTCTTCAGCTAAAAGTTCTTCTAAATCATCGTGGTTTAGCGAGTCAAATCCATCTCTTCCAATTTGATGAGCTAAATCTATAATTTCATTAGTCAGTGTCGATATTTCCCCACCAGTACTTCTAGCAACACAATTTGGCCATGTAGTTTTCCAGCATGCATTTAATGTTTGCGGTCGCAGTTTAGAGATCGCTGATGCTGCCAGAATAATGCAATCCAAAATTGTAAATTTTTTCCAAACTTAATTTAACGTAAGTGATTCATTTTCAAGTTTGTTTAAAATGAATTGATAAGTGCTTTTTATGTAGTATTTTTTAAAAGTGGAAATTATTCCTTGATCTAAAGGCTGACGAATGCTAGTTGTGTTGGGTGGAAAAAATTCGACTTTAATGTTTGGATGTTCCAAATGAGGATGGCCGGGTGTATTGTCTACAATCAGCAAAACTTTAAATTCAAGACCTTTTTTCTTCATATAAGATTCAACTTCTGGTACAAAGCATTTTTGAAACCATTCAGTAAACACTGAAGTTGTCACCCATGCTTTAGAATTTGCCATCCAATGAACTGGCAAACGAGTCAAATCCTTACCTTACGAGTTCGTGGCTTTAAAAACCTATTTACTACTAGCGGCTTTAACATTTTATCTCCTGAAGCAGTACTGCATAGTAAAAACGTTAATCTTTCATTGCAAGCTTTAAATCCACTGGCTCGTTTTTCTGATTTCGCAACGTAGGTTTGACTTGGCATTTTTTTCCAAAACAGACCAGTTTCATCAGCATTAAATACCTGATCTGGGCAATATCCTCCATCTTCAATAATTTTTTTAATTTTTTCTGGGTAAGCTGCGCAAGCGCTCTCATTTGCTGAAGCTGCCTCACCTCTAATTTGAATGTTATGGAGGTTATTTCTTTTAATAAATCTTGTCATCCATCCTTTACTTGCTGTAAAATCCTTTGGCCTAGAAATTGACGGTTCAGAATCTTTAATTGTCTCATAAAATGTTAAAGCTTTTTCTGTGATCATGTATCCGCTAACAGGAACTTTCTTTTTCGTTAAGTCTTCAATCCATATAATGAGAGCTTTTTCCACTTTTTCAATTAACGTGTCTCTTGAGTAAGAAGAATATTTAGTGCTTAGTTTTGTGCCTGAAATTACGGATTTTCTTATTGAAATCTCATTTTTTTTAATAGCTCGAATTGTTGATTCCCCTAGTTTATATTCCTTTCCAAGTGCGGTATATTTTGCTCCTTTTGAAATGCGATCTAAAATTTCAATTTTTGTTTCCAGGGATATCGTTTGTCTCTTTTTTTTATTTTTTTCCATTGTTACATCCTAAATGATAAACAAACATTCAGCAAATAAAAAAGCCACCAAAATTTATGACTTTTACACTTACTTTTTCCCAAAGTGAAATGTTTATTGAGGTTTAAAACTGATTTCAATTTAAATGTTAAAGCACTCGAATCACTCACTCACTGCACCGTAATTAAACAAAGGAACCAGCTAATAAAAAGGGCAATACCCACAACACACATGCGTATCTTCTGTGCACAGAAAAAACACTGCACCGTAATTAAAAAAAAACACCAGTTATTAAGAAGGGAAATCCCCAGTTTGTTCTTTCAATAATAACATACACACATAATACTCATACATACGTATCGCCTATGCATAGAAAAAACACAAAATAAAACATACTATAACGATTATATCAGTGATGTAAACTTGGTTTAATTTAAAAACGGTAAAAAAACTTAAAAAAACATCTAAAATTTCAAAATCTGTTAAAATTCTTAGAAAAAACGTTAATTTAAAAATCGCATAAATTTGAATTCGCATTAAAAAAATCCGCATAAAACGAGACCTGAGTGTATTTCAAATTTTCTACTGGGCGTGTTTTTGGAAACAGTGACTTACGGACGGTTGTCTTTAAATGGACTGCAACACGCATTTCTATGCGTAAATCTATTCAACGTAACCATAAATAAAACGTCATTCAAACTCACACAGAAAATTGACATTTAATATGGCACAAGTAATCAGTAAAACAAATGTTAGGTACTACTTAATTATGTAGTGCAGAAAAAGGAAGAGATTTCGAACAGACGACTATATGTGAAATATTAAAGTGGTGCAAACGTTTTTTGTTTTAATGGGAAATTTTAATTGCGCAAAAGAAGAAATGTATCAAATGAAATTAGTTATGTTGGGTGGTTTGTTGTCATCTATCTAACGAGGCTTTCTGCATCCTGCTGAACCGATTAGCATGGCTTAGAGACGAATTTGGGGTACCTTGTTTCTACCTCATAGACCAGTGGTTCCCTAAGTGTGCGCGTGTGTTCCGTAAGCTGACTGATAAAATTTGGGAACCCCTATCCTAGACATTAGCCATATGGTAATATCTAGAAATGGCAAATTCGGCACACATGCCGGTGGCATACGCATGCATTTTCAATGAATTTACGCACTATATTCCACATTGGACGGTTAAGCGAGCTCACCGATAGTGGCATATTTATACACGACACGACTGCATACTAATTTGCAATTCAAGGTTCCTTTCATTCGCACGGCTAGCTGCCGATATCAAACCCGATAACGTCCGAATATCTCCGGCTATGTATGTAGCATCAATATACCATCTCTAGTCATATTTCTTATTAATACGCTTCAAATATCTCCAAATTAAATTAGAATTACACTTTAAATAATAATTCGAATCTCTATTTTTCTATTTATAATTTACGAGGGAAGATCAGTAAGTACCCGTGTTTGAAGACAGGTGGCGCTGCTGAGGGAAGTTGGCATTACCGTCGTGTACTACCATCTGTCAGACAACACCATAATAAATTTCAGACTGATTCATAGGTTAGTTTTCATTTGGCAGCCAGTTGTATCACACGTGTTTCGTGTTTCTCGATAAAATGGAAAAAGAGCAATATCGATCCGTAATTCGCTTTTTATTTTTGGATGGAAAAACATGCGAAGAAATAAAAGCGAAGTTGGATGCTGTCTATGGGGACCCTTCACCATCTATGACAACCGTAAGATATTGGTTCAACGAATTTAAACGTGGTCGTACATCTGTTTTTGATGAGGAGCGCCCAGGCCGCCCGGCAGACGTGGTTACCGAGGAAATCGTTGAAAAGGTCCACGACATGATTCTCGCTGATCGCCGAACGAAAGTGCGCGAAGTAGCAGAGGCCGTAGGCGTGTCGTACGGAACGGCAATTAATATTTTACATGATAAGTTATCGGTGAGAAAGGTGTCGGCCCGATGGGTGCCGCGATTGCTTACGGTGGACAACAAGCGGATACGGTTGTCAATGTCGAAGCAGTGTTTGGACCTCTTTAAGAGAAATTCGCAGGAGTTTTTGCGTCGAGTCGTCACCGTTGATGAAACCTGGATCCATTATTATACGCCAGAGTCCAAGCGACAGTCAAAACAATGGATTTTTCGGGGTGAATCTGCTCCGAAGAAGGCAAAGACGGTCCCATCGACCGGAAAGGTCATGGCCACGATTTTTTGGGATTCCAACGGAATAATCCTCATGGACTTTTTGCAGAAAGGAAGAACGGTCACGGGGCAGTGCTACAGTGAATTATTGGACCGATTCGATATAAAATTGAAGGAGACACGGCCCCATTTGGCTAAGAAAAAAGTGCTGTTTCACCACGATAATGCACCAGCACATTCATCCAGAATTGTCGCGGCAAAGTTGCATGAAATGCACTACGAATTGCTGCCGCACCCACCGTACTCGCCTGACTTGGCTCCCTGCGAATTCTTTCTGTTCCCCAACATGAAAACGTGGCTCGGGGGAAAAATATTCAGCTCAAACGACGAGGTTATCGTCGAGACAGAAGCGTATTTTGCAGAGTTTGACAAATCGTATTTTTTGGAGGGGTTGAAGAAATGGCAGAAACGTTGGGAAAAGTGTATTGTACTAAAAGGTGATTACGTTGAAAAATAAATAAAAAATTTGTGAAAAACTTGCGTCTTCTTTCCTAACACGGGTATTTATTGATCCACCCTCGTATGACTATAAATGTGGTTAATAGATGGTGCTAAGCTCAATTTTATTGTAAATCAAGTTATTCAGCGCTAATTCCTCATTTACCATAATTACTCATTACGTTGACTGAAACTGTAGATTATAGTTTAAAGAGGGTCCCTTGAGCAGTTCGCATCGGGGATTCCGGGATCGAATCTAAAACTTTTCGTGGTTTTCTTTGTCGTTTAAGGTGAATGGTGACAGTCAAATATCTTAAGTTTCTTCACATATGCAGGATTAATGTCCCCCTGTAATTAACGTTAAGCTGTTGGAGAGATCGCATTATTGGTGGCGAATCTTTTAACCCTAGAATGCATGACCTAAATTTTTTACTCTTTTACATATAGTGAGTCTTTGAGACTCGCATACATTAAGTACGAGAAAATAGGATTTAGCTGCCTTTTCTTGGTGCGTTTCTTTATTATTCATTAGTAGTTAGTAGTTTTGGTTTAGAAAAACAGTTCTGTAGCATTAAATACAATTTAATAACTCAAAAAATGAAAATACAAAATACCATTTGATATCCATATGGATATTCTAAAATAATGAAATACCCTTAGTTTACATTATTATAATTGTTCCAAATAGTAAGAATTTTTAATGGCAGCTACTACATATCATAACACTATGCTCCTTACACACATTGTTCTTACATTTATTACAAATCTGTTTGCTCATTCTTCCTAATTTTGATGGACAGATATGACAAAGCCTTTTCTTCGTAGGTGGCTCCTCTTGTTGCTTTACTGGAATTTCAATGAAGATCTTTATTGCTTCGACTGTTCTTTTATGTAAAAACGGATTTTGAGATCTTCTAGTCATATAGGGTAATATCAGAGTTTCGGAAAGGTTTTTTATAAAAAACCTACGGCGATGTTTTTTTCGTGCTTCAAAATCTGGATGCTCAGTTATATAAAGAAAAAATGCATTTACTGTACCGATATCTAACATGTTTGAAAATACGGCAAATGGCCACCGTCGTGTTCGCCTTTTGCACGTATAACTGGTAACCATTTGATCCATATGATCTACACCCCCTTTGGTTTTATTGTAAAATTCGATGATTTCGGGTTTTTTCTTTATACTATCTTCATTCACAGCGCTGTCATGGTGCATTGTACTAAGCAATATAACTGATTTATTTTTTTTTGGGCACATAACTAACAAGGGTTAAGTTTTCACTGAATCCAAACAACGAAGAGGATACCTGACGATCTTTCGAAGCTTTGAACTCTACGGGAATCTCCTTTTTATCTTTACGAAGTGTTCCTACTGCGGTGATACCGACTTTTAGCAGATTTCGAAACAAATCTATAGTGGTAAAGTAGTTATCGCATGTTAAATTTCGAGAACTATTCTTTATACTAGTTATAAGAGTAGTCACCACAGTTTCTCCAAGACGTCGTTGGACTTCTGCCCCAGGTTGCTTTCCAATATATATAATACCATCAATAGCGTACCCAGTTTCACTTTCACAAAGCCAGAAAAACTTTATGCCGTATTTACATGGCTTACTGGGGATATATTGTATAAAACTACAACGTCCACGAAATCCCAGTAATTGTTCATCAATAGTCACGTTCGCCTTTGGTATCATAACAGTTTTACATTGTTTGATAAATAAGTCCCAAATATATCTTATTGGTGCAAGTTTATCTGTTAGCAAACGAGCGGCACGCGTTCTTTTATCATCAAATCTAATAAATCGTCTTATGTTCTCAAAGCGATTTACTGTCATTGTAGCTCTGTACAACGGATTTGAAAACAATCCCCTTATCGGACTATCCCATTGTTTTTCGACTCCTGCTAACAGCAACAATCCCAGAAATGCGTTCATCTCATCAACTTCCACATTTTTCCACTCTTTACCTTTGTCAGAATATTGCCGCTTTGCTTCCTTGTAATAACTTCTTCTTCTTCTTCTAGGATTTCTCGGGTAAGAAAAACATTCCAAGCATCAATAAATGATATTATCCTGTTGCGTTGCTTTGGACCAGGAGTAAAACGAATAATGTTGTGACATGAAATTTTTGTCTGAGCTGGAGCATCGATTTTCCACTCGTACCCATTCTTTCCTTTCATACCCTGAGAATTCTGATTTTCAGTGATTTCTTCTAAATCTTGATCATCTGATTCTAGAGCTTCATCTTCACTGGCTGATAAAATGTCTTCCTCCATATTTTCGATTTTCTCGGCTTCTTCTTCTGAATCGCAGTCGGAGCTAGACACATCTGAATCAGATTCATTTGCCCATTGCAGGACCGTGCTTTCAAAATCAGCGTCGCCATACCTCACTGATCTTTTACTGCTGCCGAAAGCCATATGAATATCTAACTTTTTACTAAAAAGGAAATGCAATGTTGCGATATTATTTTCTAAATATGAAAAATAGAATCTTACCTTCTATTCAGAAGCTATTCATAATCTCTATACAACTATATTTCGAATAAAAGAGCATAAATGAAGGACAAAAGAAGTTACCGCTACAACTGACTAATCACTACTGCACCACGACACGCGGAAGGGGGGAAGTTGCAGCTTCAAGTAGGATCGGTCCACTTTTACTGAAACAGCGGCTGTGGGGGGAGTAGGGAAGTAGTTTTCAATATAAACTATTTATGAATATGTGGAACTGTATTTATGTTGTTTGACGGGATTTATTCAACCAGGGTCTATGTAGCAACGACCGAGTCTCTGAGACTCACTTGATGTTCATGTGCAGTAGTAACACAAAAAAAGGTGTATGTGTAACCACTTGTGACCCCCCTGTTTGAAAATATTGCTAAAGTACTTATAAAGGGGTGATAGAGGCATTCCTGAACGGAAAACATGGTACACAGAGCCGTTTGCAAAATACAGGCAGTCAAAACGCGCACCGAGTCCGAAAGACTCACTTTATGCATTCTAGGGTTAAATAAGATGCAGCATCGCTGTTAACGTGAACAAATTTATTGGTACCATATATTGCTGCTAGACATTTCCCAAGTTTTATGTTTTCGAGACTAGACACGTATTATTATTTTAATGCTAATTAGTTTTATGTATGGCATGATAACATCTGAGTCCTTTCGGCAATTTATTCATACCAATGTCGACTACGCAAAAATAAAACGAAAAAAATTTGCACCACCCTAAT
Source organism: Melolontha melolontha (assembly GCA_935421215.2). NCBI lineage: Eukaryota > Metazoa > Arthropoda > Insecta > Coleoptera > Scarabaeidae > Melolontha > Melolontha melolontha. The sequence goes on from OW285238.1 coordinate 172,630,108, forward strand.
ATTATTATTATTATAACGTAGGGTTGCAAGGCAAAAGAAAAATCAACTTACTAGAAAATAACTTTGAGCTTCCACCGGTAACGATACGTTTATTAACATCACAGATGTAGGAAAATCATTTCTGATTACTATACTGCGTACCGACATGCTTTGGGTCTTCTCTTTGATGAAATATTTCGTGATGGAGGAGTTAAAAAACAAACCACCCTCAACGATCGTAATATAGTAAGGTATTTCCGTTCTTTCCTTTCCATTTTTATATTTCACGATTATCTTTCCCGAAAATTCCTTCGTTTCGAAGGCGGTCCTCCCTGTTTCATTTGAACGTTCGTAATGAGGCAAAAGGCACAGCAAAATGTCTAAAAAATATAAAACACTTACAGTCAAGCGTTAATGTTGCGACTTCGTACGAAGCGGCGTCATTTTTCGAATTTTTCGAATCCGATGGTATTTTTATGTTGTCGTAGTCGATGTTGATGGCTCTCGACGATGACGTGACGTCGTGAATTTTAACGGCTTTCTTTAATGGATTTTGAAGGTACAATTTAATTTTTTTGGGTGGATCTAGCGATCCGCCGACACCGAAATCGATTGAACCTTGAGGACAGAAGAGTCCCGCTGTTGACGTCACCTCTACTTCTAAAGGTACAACCAATATTTCTTCGGTATTATTTAACTTAATCCTGTAATAAAGAAAGCATAAATTAACGACTTATGTTGCCAAATAGACAATCGGGTGATTATTTTAACAACAATAGGAAATTATTAATTAATGCATAAGTAGAGAGGTTAATTCAAGTAACATCGCACCGGTATATGCAATAGGGTGGAGCGAAACAATTTTTTTTTAAATTTAGTTTTTCCTGTATTAAACATCGATGCTCTAAGTACTTAAAAATGCAGAGAAAAAATCGTATCTTCCTAAGTCAACGTCTTGAGGTGGTGCACAAGACTTTAATTTGTGGAACTTTATCATTTATAAAAAAGTAAACAGTGTGGTTTAAATTTGTTTTTATTCAATAAATTCAAACAGTTACAGTCTTTTATTTACTCACATAAAGCATATTTAATACAAAAACAAAAATCATTCGTTAGCAAATTGTAAAGGATCTCGTTGTTGAAAAAACTGAGATTTCGACTCAAACAGTGGTATGTCTTGCCTTGCTTTAATTCTAGAGCGAATGAAACCGTCTCTTGCTTCTGATCCACAAACAGATATTGAAGCTTCAGTGACGAGTTTGACACACCTCTCTACTGCTTGGGTATGACAAGGAAACATCCCAAATTGACTGAAATTATTTCCCGAACGAATCAGGTTTGAAATTTCTGTATTAGAATATTTCATAATCATTGGTGGTTCAGTTATTCTCACATTCGACCAATTTATTAACTCATAGTAATTCGTCGCATTTACTTGAAGTTGTGGAAGGCGGAACGCGCGAACTTTCTTGCTTTTAATACACACATTTTCTTTTCTTGCTTCTAATACTCTTCGGAGAGCCAATTCTCTAATTTTTGAAGTATCATCTTGAAGCATGGCCAATAGCATATTTTCTGGGTGTGCGAAGAATGAATTTCTGTTTATAGTTTTTAAAACAATACTCTTAAGGTCATCTCTTAAATATAAACTTCTCTTGACCATGTTGAAAACATGAACTGGACCATGGTTACAAGATGGCTTTGACTTTATGTCAAACCATGTTGGCGCGTATACTTTCATAATGAAAAGTGCTAGTTGCTTAAGGTTTTCTAGTGGTGTAGCCATTCCAATGTATAAGCGAAGAATCCTATTGGCGCAAGTTAGCCAGCGAGAGTGTGCTAATTTCCCAGGGTCTCTTTTAGCTAAACTTGGTGAAACTAAGCCAGACGAAATGGAAGAACAAATCTCGTAAAGATATTTTTGATCAGTGCTTAGCAACTTTATATCAATATCCGGCAATTCTGCAGGAATCGCTTCAAAAGCTTCTAACTTAAAATCAAGGCACTTGAGGAGGTTTTTACCTATAGCTCCAGAAAAGCTATTAGGACCTGCTGTGTTTCCATCACGACTTAAAAACAAATGGCGCAGTGGCAATTCATTTGCGTGTAATAAGCACACAAACCATTGCAATGGTCTTTTTAAATGTGTTTCCAATAAGGCAATGACTCCATTTTTATACCCTGTGTTGACAGCCGTTCCATCACATCCGATTGCCACCAAAGATGAATTACATTTATACTTTTTATCTAATAAGGCGACAATATTCCTCATAATATTCGCATTCGCATTTCCTGAATCTATTGTGAAATGTCCAATATATTCAGAATTTGGCTCAGATACCATTGAAATATGTTCTTCGGTAATAGTCTTACGCTGTGACTTATTTTCTTTTGAAGTTATAATTAAAGTTTTGTCTTTACGACCATCGAAATAAATAGAAGTCCGAGGTTTTTCATTGCTAATAGAGCTCAACTGCTTTCGAACTTTTTTCCTTCTCGACGTATTTTACTACGATCTATTACGCTTGATGAGTTTTCCGCATCTATAATGTTTAAATCAACCATTACTGCGTTTACAACAAATGCTGCAGATCGATCTGAAACTCCAGTCCTGTCACAAGCTGTAGCAAGGGTTTGCAACTTTTGTCTCATCTGCTTATTTCCCTTTTGTGAACTTTTCTTTTTCCTTCATTAAAGCAAAAATCATCTTGCTCCGATTCTGATGTTTCACTTGAAGTGCTACTGCATGACCGATGTAATTCTGACATAGACGAAGAAGTACTTGAAGTCATGTTTTTTTGAACGAATTGATCATATTTTCTCTTTCGAACTTCATTGCGTCGTATAGATTTTGTTCTCAACCTATCCACACAGCCAATATACATTCTACGCTCATTTCGTTGGTCCTTTAAAAACTTTTCCTCTGCTGGAGGTATTTTTGTCACACATTTACATATGTTTCTGGACGCGCACTTACAGGTTGCGATGTCAAATAATTGTTTTTGAGATTCCTTTAAGAAATTTTGTTTTTTTACTTCACTGCGCAGTTTCTTCATATTTTTGTATTTGTTGTAATAGGAAATCAATCTTGCTAAGATTTGTTGATGACTTATTATAGGAATCGATGCCTTTTTCCATATTTGTTCAATATCAGTAGCAATTATTTCACATATGCACTTAATTGAAGGATCTTTTCGGTTGTTCAATTCAAGCATATCATTTTTTAGCCACAGGTAATATTTAATAATATCACAATGCGTAGGCAACACATTAGCACTTAATGTAATTGGTTTTCCAAATACAGAGCAACACAAATCTTTCCTAGTTTTAGGCATTTTAAATCTTTCCTCAGCAATCACGTTTTAACTTTTGGTAACGAAAATTTTACGTTTGATTAAGTTTTATAAACTTTTTTAACACGTTGCACTTCTAAATACTATGAAGAAACTGAAATAAACTGTTTAAAATGATACTTTATTTTATGCATGGGAATCCCCTAACTTTGTTTTTGAGCAATAAACTTAAGTGTTGCCAACAGTTTTATTTAATGGTAGATAAAAAAGATTTTTAAATTGTACTTTTCTGCCTTTATGTAAATTAGGTTATTTTTCAAACTTCACCCTTCATGCGCCACCTCGAAATAAAGTCGCAGAGTCTTGTTATTTTGCATAAATAGTGCTTTCTAATAGGGTCATCAATTAACAATACAGGAGTTTTCAAAATTAAAAAAAATTTTTTTTTTTTTTTTCACTCCACCCTAATATGCAATGCTAGTTGTGTATAGTGCCAAAGAAAAAAAGAGGTGAAAGGTATATGTGAGTAATGCCTTCGTATAAAAAATCGCGGTACAATGTTCACGTAGTAAAGAGAAAATGACGCCTCTGTCGCAGTTAAATATACGGGCGACAGTACGGATTTCCACCTCTAACTCATCAGTAATTCTCTTTACCGACTAATTATATTGTTGTAAGAAAATTTTGGAATTTAGTACCACTGGAAATTGTGGTATATTTTAGTTCTATATTTCTTTTTACAGTGCTATTCGGAAACTAAGCTATAGATAAATACACCTATAAATTTCAAGGAACTAAAATTAAAAATAAACTTGAATAAAAGAAACACATTGAGTATGATTTAAAAAATAATACAGTTTTATTATTAATGAAAAGGAATCGGTAATTATACAGGAAGCTACAATATTAGATATTTGCTTTGGATGTACAGTTAACCTTGACAAAATAGTTGCTTCTGATAGCAATGATATTTCAGCTGTCATTAAAAACTTGAGTCTAAAAGATGCTGTTACACATCTGGCATTAGCATGGATGAATGTGAAAGAAGAAATAATTGCTAAGTGTTGGAAAAATATTTTATCAGATTCTTTCAATAGCGACTCTGATTCAGAAGATGTTCCATTGGCTATTCTACAAGAAAAATACAAGAACAGCGTCGAGGCAGTGACATTTCAAGAAACTGTAGCATTACTACAGAAAGTGAACGGAAACATAACATACAGCCGTAAAGACATAGAAAACTGGAATACGGATGTCATAGAAGATCTTGAAGATGATGTAATTGAAATTGAAAGTGCGGAAAAAAACAATGGATGATGAGCCAATGCCAACTACCATCCCCATTCAGGAAGCTTTACAAGGACTTAATATAGTGATTTCTTGGGCAGAACAAAACATGCTAAATTCTGAAGATCTATTAACTTTGCGAAGAATAAAAGAAATCGCAGTTCAAAGATGCTTAAAAGAAAAAAAGGTTCAAACAAATTTAATCAGTTTTTTTAACAAACAAAACTGACTTCTTTAAATCATTACGTATTCATATATGTATGTACGTATCTATGTAGAACATGTATATTTTTCATTTGTTAATTCTTTTTGATCTAACTGAATACATATACATATAAATAAACGTTTTAAACTGCACATTCGATTGAGTGAACATTTCGATTCTGTGAACAGGTAAGGTTTTAATTAGTTCACATAATCGAGCGGCTACTGTATATATATATATATATATATATATATATATATATATATATATATATATTACAACGTTTTTTTTACCATGACTTTAAATTGTAATTTATACTAAATTTTATTACTATTTTGTAATATATGTACTGCGTGAGCAAAACCGAATGTAAGGTTCAACTACAGATCTGCGGTCGAATTAAAAAAAAAAAATTGATCTTAGGTTAATGCTAATTGAAATGTCGAATTATTAAGTAATTATCCTAATTTTGATACAATCTCGCAGTATAATGTAATTAATTTGATTTTGGTGATTTAAATTGATCCAGTATAAACGTTTGTTAATTTCTTTTCTTATGTTATATGTTCAATAATTTGATGATAATAAGAACCAAAGTGCTAGTTTGGAAATGTACTTCTAAGGAAGATAATCAACTAGCCTTCCTTACAGCTTATAACTGCATGATTGTCTAATTTCTATGAACAATTAAATTAAAATAATTAAAATTAAGTATTTTGTTCATGCTCATTTCAAACTAATCAAGAAGAAATACAGTTATTGTAACAAACGATAAAGCAATGATATAGTAATCAAACTAAATATTTTACTACTACTAATTAAATATACACGTATGTTCTATTAATCTGTTTAACGTCAATAACAACGTCATATATCCTTTAATACTATTTTTTATCTTAACTAATTTAAAATTTAATCTCTTCAAATCCGTTGCTATTTCATTTATTTTTAAGTAAATAAAAATGTCAAAATTTTACTTACGGGGATTTCTTTTAGATTTAAATATAATGCGAAAAGAATATAAGCGTACATTTTTATCTATTTGCAATTTTATTACAATTTTGATGTTAAAACTTTAAAGATTCTTTCATTAAACGTTATGATACCATTTTCTTTTGTGAGTGGGGTCATTATTTATTTCAAATTGTTCTTAAATAAACGGATACATGCTTAGAATATTAATACATACATTGTTTTATAACATAGTAACATACACATTAGTTTAATATATCGATGGAAAATGTTAAAAAAATTAGTTCATTCATTTCCGTGTCAAAACATCGTCAATATTTCTACATAGCTGACATCGCGAAATATTAATTTGATTTACATTTACTGTTTGGGGGCGTCGCGGAGCTAAGAAAGTCGAGAATCGCTCGTATAGATTTTAATATGTTAAAGTTTCTTTTTTTTTTTGTGAATTCGTATGTTATTTGTCGCCATTTATTATAGACATCTTTTAGTAATATGTAATTTATTTTTTGTACTCGCTTATCAAAACCTGTCATTTCACGATTCGATTTGCGTGCGTAAAAAGTCACTTTAAACACGAGTGCGTAAAAGTAAAGTTGGTACTTCCTGGAACTTGATTAATTTAGTGACATTTTAAAATCATAAATCCCTAACCTTAATAATATGCTACCCAGTTCGTTGTTTTTCTATGAAAATAAAAGGAAATGAAATAGAAATTGTTATATTTGGAAGGTATGTAATTCAATGTCAGAACAGCAACAAATATTATATAAATTACCATTATTCATTCTTTTCAGAAATTGAAACGGAACAATTATTAAAAATTTTGATTGGGCAATTTTGACAACCAGAGATTGATACCCCAGGGATTAACTGGTTTGTTTGAATTGATCTTGATTGCGAAGGTAGAGTAACGTTGATTGTATTATTACATATATCTTGTATTTCAGATGTCGAACAAGTTGCAGGCGGAGTCGATATCTCTAACGGGGTCATTCTTTTAGCCAATTGAATTCTACTATGCAGAGAATTTTCGATATATCCTTCTGCAACCGTAGATGATTTCCATCCACCATGCCTTTTAATTGAAAGCAAATCACCTCCTTGGTTTGCCAACAATGTCGCTGAACTCCTTCGAAAACAGTGACCTGTGAAGTTACTTGCGCTATCAAGCTGAAGGTACTCAGCTATTCGCATTGGAATTTTGCCAATTGTATTAAGACCAACAGGTGAACAAACACACTTGCCATTGCGATATGTTAAAAAGAATCGCTGCTGGCTGTCCGGTCTTAAATTTGCATATTGCCGAATTAATGCAATCCATTCGGGCTTAATGATTGCAAATGTACGGCTGTTACCTGTTTTAGTTTCTGGAATTGTTACGATAATTAAATTCGATTTAAATTCTATGTCTCGCAATGACATTTTGCAAAGTTCTTCACGTCGACACGCTCCAGAAATACCCAATATTAATACAGCCTATAAATACATATAGTGTTGTATGGAACTTAAATATATGGAAATGACTTTACCTTCATTAGTAGGAACAAAGAATTTGGTGCTTCAACAATAAATTTAGTAATTTGTTCTTCGGTTAATACTGCTGATTTTTTAGGCTGATGTTGCTTCGTTATCTGTTTTAAATACGCCATGAGTTTTTGCATATTTAGATATATCCGTATTATCATATATTATTAAGCATGATTTTAACATAGAATAAGTGGACCATAATGATTTATTTGATTGTAAATTTTGAAAATAAATTAATAAACAATTTTCGGAGTATTTTTGTATATTTTTAGATCTAGCCCAAGTTACGAATTTAGTATAAGTGCTTTTGTATATGTTTTTTTGATTTTATGGGTAATAAATTATCCACTGCAATATTGGCAGCTTCGCGAATTTCAGGCGGTGTACATTGCATTTCATTATCAGAATTCATGTTGTTGGTGAGGCTTTTATTTTCTATGGAATTTTTTGAATTTGATAATTTTAAATTAAATGTCACTTCAAATAATCAATACTGCCAACTCAATTTTTTTTAATTAATATCAAGAGATTAGTAGTGTGTCATAAACGATAACGTATTTAACAATATGTATTATTATTATAGTTCCCGTACAAAAAATATTGTACAAGCTTCGTGCGTGAAACATTTCGCGAATTCGTGTCCATAAAGCGCTCGCCTACGGCTCGCGCTTTAAACTGGTCACTCATTCGCGAAATATTATTTCACGCACCTAGTTCGTAAATAACTATAGTAATAAATAAATATATTATCTTTTGTATTAGATTATGTTCTTGTCTAATTATAAATGTAGGATGAAATATTTTTTGTAATTATTTAGATGTAATTAAATATTTCATTTATCTATTTAGTATTGTCCTGTTATTAGGTTTCCTGTTACACAATAAAGTTACATTATTATTATAATTATTATTAAAACCTTTCAAACCAAATAAAATGTATTGCAAATCAATTGAATTTTCGCGAAATTCGTCCGTATGCAGGATTCTAACCTAGTCCTTTGGTTTACCGGACCACGCTCTTAACCCTTGAGCTATTAAGGAAATGAAGTTCGAATCGCCAGGAAAAGTCTTAAATTGCACTAAGAACATAAAGGCGATTTTTTTTCTCCGGAAAAAGATTCGGATAATTAGCGTTGTATATGTAAAAAGCATTTATTTCATTCACATCACTTCGCGAACATGTAATTGATTTGATAATAGAAGAATATAATAGTTGTTCTTAATGCAATTTAAGGCTTTTCCTGACGATTCGAACTTCAGTTCCTTAACAGCTCAAGGGTTAAGAGCGTGGTCCGTCAAATCAAAGGACGTAGGTTCGAATCCAGCATAAAGGCGAATTTTTTTCAGTAAAAGATTCGAATAATTAGCGTCGTATATGTAGAAAGCATTTATTTCATTCACATCACTTCGCAAAAATGTAATTGATTTGCACAAATTTGCCAACTACGGGAACAATATAATAGCTGTTCTTAATGCAATTTAATGCTTTTCCTGACGATTCGAACTTCAGTCCCTTAATAGCTCAAGAGTTAAGAGCGTGGTCCGGCAAACCAAAGGCAGTAGGTCCGAATCCTGCATAAAGGCGAATTTGTTTCAGTAAAAGATTCGAATAATTAACGTTGTATACGTAGAAAGCATTTATTTTAAATAAAATGTATTCTTTTTTTAATTTTCAGCCTAAAATTTGTCATTGACATAAAGATAACATACTGTAAGTGTGCAATATTGCAAAATGGATTATTATTAATTTTATTAGTATGTAATCAACATTCTGTAGAATATGATACAAAAATTGTGCAATTTAGTTAATATACCACGACACGATTTATTTAATTTTTGGTTAAATATTAAGGTTATTGACCAGTGCAAGTATATTGCGAGAATTTGTAAATTTGTATTCATAAATATTATTAAACTTCATGAAAATTTATCGCAAATGGCGGTTTTGACGACAGGATAATTAACGGACACAACAGGATGTTTAATTTTACCAGCGCAATAACCACAAAGCTGCTCTTTTTGAACGATAAGCAAATGGGAAATCATCCAAATAATAAATACAATGACTAACATATTTCTTTATTTTGAATACATTTTTAAATCCATTCGCAAAAAGACAACGAATTCGAAGCTAAATTTTAACAAATAATATCTTTTATTGTTGAATTTTATCGCATGATATATTATGAGTAGAGAATACAATCCCGGGATCTCGGCCGGGTTTTGATCCCGTAAATCCCGGGGACTGTACTTGGCTAATTACGGGATTTTCGGGATTGCCAGTTTACATTCCGTAAATCGTTGCGCCTTGACAATGACCTTAGCTAGATTATATTAAGGGCACTTATTACATAAAGACAAAAAATCAACCTTAGGTACGCCGTACGATAAACAACTGCACAGGTACAGCCCAAATAATATGTAACTTAGAAGGGACTTCCCCGCCCGGATACTTCAATACAATACTGTTAAAGTAATTCCCCAACGGGCCAACAGGGGAATCACCCGATCACCTCATATGATATATCATAAAATTGTTTCGAGGGATTCCCCATCGGGGATTCTTTGTACGAAAGTATAAATACACTAATTACGCTAATTAACAGAATGGTCACAGTAAGCGAAGAGTATGGACTAACGCTGAACATAAGCAAAACAAAATATATGCTGATAACAAAAACAACTAAAGATAATCGTAAGATATATGTGAAGAACCAGCCTATTGAGAGAGTAAGACAATACAAATACCTGGGCACGATTATTAATGAGAACAATGACAGCTCCCAAGAAATACGAGTCAGAATAGAACAGGCGAGAAGCACCTTTACAAGGATGAAAAGGCTTTTCTGCTGCCGAGATTTAAACCTTGACTTAAAAATACGACTGATGAGATCCTATGTGCTGTCTATACTATACTATGGGATGGAGGCCTGGACGCTGAAGGTAACCGACATGAGGAGATTGGAGGCATTTGAGATGTGGGTATACCGGAGAATATTGAAGAGCTCATGGGTAGAGAGAAAAACCAACGTAGAAGTGATGAGACGTATGCATAAGGAGAGAGAAGTGATTCCGACAATTAAGAGAAGAAAACTGCTGTACATGGGACATGTCATGAGGGGAAAAAAATATCAAATACTACAAATAATTATGCAGGGAAAAATCCCGGGCAAGAGATCTATAGGAAGAAGACGGAATTCATGGCTGAAGAACCTTAGGGACTGGTTTGGATGCAATAATAATGAACTGTTTAGAGCTGCGGTTTCAAAAGTAAGAATTGCTATGATAATTGCCAACCTTCGAAGCGGAGACGGCACCTAAAGAAGATAAATACACTTATTAGAATTTACTTTTTTCATTTATTATTCTACCAGCGACAAGGTTACGCAGGTTACGTCATTTAAATTTAAAAGTCAATTATCTGAAAAAGTTATTTTAAATGGCGGGAGACTTTGTTCAACGTAAAAAAAACAGTGTACGTCGTCAGCGTGGAGTTATTTTTTTGTTGCGAAAGACGGGAATAGTGCTAAATGTAAGCGATGCCCTGCCATTCTCAAGACTATGAGTGGATCGACTAAGGGATTACATACACATTTGTCGTCAAAACATAACATTAAGATTTTATCTGACGTTAATCGTTTAACAGCCTCAACAAGTCAAGATTCTGAAAATCTGAACACAGCGCCGCCGCCAGCAAACGAAAGTTAGAAGATTATTTTACTAAAAGTGCCGACGATAGCCTGGATGATGTTTTGCCAAGAATTATTGCATTAGATGGATTTCCATTCAGTGTATTCATAACTTCAAACGATTTGAGAAAATTGCTCTTAGCGAAATACACGGATTTACCAAAATCAGCCGTCGCAATTCGAAAGCGTGTTATGAATTACAGTGAAAAAATCAGAAAGCAAGTAACCGCAGAATTAAAACATTTGAAAAGTGCAGGTGAAAGATTCAGTCTATCTTTTGACGAGTGGACATCAATTTCCAATAAACGATACATGGCTGTCAACGTTCATTCATATAAAAAAAAATTGGAGTTTAGGACTTGTTCTTATTCATGGAAGTATAACGGCTGAAAATTGTCTTCGTATATTGAAAAAGCGTCTAAGTAAATTTGATATTTCCCTGGAAACTGATATCGTGGCTACTGTAACCGATGGACCGAACGTTATGGTAAAGGTGAGACAGCTTGTTTGCACTGAACAACTGTGTTTCGCACATGGCATCAATTTGGCCGCCTGTGATGTGCTTTATAAAATAAAGAATTATTTTCAAGACAAGCAAAACAGCCCTACCTCAGAATCAGATGCTACTATAAATGAACCAGCTGTGACTGCTGATTATATGAACGATGGCGATGATGATGACAATTTAGAAGACTTACGACTGTCCAGAATCAGGTTTAATCTTAATGTCACAAAATGAACTTGCGCGAGAACACATACCAGAGTTAGCGAAAGATGAAAACATTAATGAGCTGATAATGTAAATCCGCAAAGTTGTAGTGTATTTGAAAAGATCACCATTGATAAATCAAACAGTACTTCAGAAATATAGATTGAACATGAAAAAGAGCTGTCACTTCTTTTGGACTGTAAAACAACCATGCTGAAATGATTTTTTTCTTTTAAAAACCTGCATTCAAAAAGCTCTTATAGATCTCAATTATCCAATCCGTTTAGAAGATGCTGATTTTGACATGGTAAATAAAATTGTTGATGTGCTGACCCCAATTAAATTAACAGTAGAAGCAATCTGTCCATGAGATGCTAATTTATGCACAGCTGATGCCGCTTTGAAATTTCTTATAAAATTGTCTAGCAAAAACTCTGCACTCGACAATAAAATGAAATCATCCTTAGTGGAACGTATAAAGCAACGTTGAAATGATGATTTAACTGGTGTGTTGAATTATTTACAAAATCCACGAAAAAATGATGAAAATCAGTTTTTATCGGATTTGGAATGGCTCGACATATTTCCAGTTCCTACACAGGCTTTAGTGAGGGCGCAAATAAAGAGTATTGTTAAATGACTAAATAGTCGAGATGACACGGAAGAGGAAGAGAGGTCAGGATCACAAATAGAGGATGAGCCAAGGCAACAAACCTACAAACCCCAATTGACACTAAAGGAAAAGTTACAGCTAGAAATTAATAAGAGCATGGAATCTCCAGATCCTGAAGTACAAAATGAATCGGGGTTGGTAAATAGTATTAGACGCGAAATGAGCCTGTTCGAAAATGGAGGAGTTCGTGGATATCACTTAGAATTAGCAAATCAATATCTATTGTCTATTCCTCCAACCAGTGTAGAAGCTGAGCGAGCGTTTTCAGCTGCTGCTTATGTTGGCAATAAACTACGAAGCAGGCTTGGAAGTCAAACATTGGATGCTTTGATATTTCTGCGATTGTATTTTCGAAATTCTAAGTAGTTTTTTGTATTGTCTTTTTTGTTCCTTATTTTAGTATATTGTGTATTGTATTGTGCAACAATATTAATAAATAATTTTTAAGAAATTACATAAGTTTTTTTTTTAATTTGAGCCCAATTAGAAACGACATAGTCTAATCCCGGGATTACGCTTCAAAAATCCCGTAATCCCGGGATTGAAAAACATGAAAATTGAAAACATTATTTTTTTAAACAGAACACAACATATCAAGCACTTAAATTCCATGAATGAAATACTGAATGAATTCATGTTCATAGTATACATTATGTAAACAATATTGGTTATTCTTTAAGCGTATTTGTAAACAAGATAAACACACCTGATAAAATAAGTTTGTTTAAAGATATACGTAAAGATATGTTAATAACCCCGAGCTTTTAAGGTAGATTAAAGTGTTTATCTATACTTCCGTAAACAGTTATAGAAATGTATTTATTCAAACATATTAATTTATATAAAAATTTCTGAATTGTAATAACCTCATAAAATTTGATTTTATACAATTAAAAAAAATAGGCTTACCTAACATAAGCTGTATGATTTTGTTCTGTTCTTGCATAAAACCTTACTCTTATTACGGCTTTTGTTTCGAGTGGAGGTATCTCCCACAAGTCTTTGGGTCCCTCCAATTCACCACTCGGTAATTCTAAATGAAAATCACCACCACTACTATACACCTCTACGATCTAAAAATTAATTTAAAATTATACACAAACAACTTACTTTACAGCAGATTTTAAGGTAAGAAGCTGTATTAACAAATAAAATAAAAACGATTAGTCATTATGAAAATTATTTAATATAACGTGAACTTGAAAAGTGTTATTACAATTTAAAAATAACACTAACCTGTATAGGTTCTGTATGAGGATTATGCATATATATTAAAGGTGAAAAGGAAGTATTTATGGGCAATTTAACACCAACTATTGGTCTTAACCTATAAGGACTAAACACACTTGCACCTTTAACCTAAAAGACAAAATCCACATTAAAACTACATAATAATTAAAAACATATATAAATACCTGATATTTTAAATGTCCTTCAGTAGTATGTATATATAAACTACTTTCAATAGAGCCTTCTTCACGACCAAGAAAGACAACATTAAATGTAGTATTACCTAAAGGTGGAATTTTCTAAAAAGAATTCTAATCAATTAAAATTAATATGTGTTTATGAAACTCACTTTATCTTCAAAAAAAGAACTGTGGAAATGTACAGTGCTACCAGAAATAGAAGTCATATCGATGGTTCTATTCCTGTCTGTATTTATAAGCCTTACTTTTTCTACATGAGGAACACCTAGAGGTCTGAAAATAAGAAGTGCAATTAATATCATAAATATTAGGAAATTAAAATACCTTTGTTTGAAATCTAAGAATTCTGGTTCGAACCTTAAGTGTAATTTCATGTTATTAAAAGAAGAACTTCTGCAAAGAAAATTTCATTTAAAATATGGTGTATATTAGTAGCTTATAGTACATACCTAATATCTCCTGACAATTCCTAGAAAAATACATCAACAAGAAGCATAAACATTTCCTGATTTTTGTAAAATATGTTTTGACTTACCTCATGCATTGAAGAAATGTCTTGAATAATATACCTATCATGACTATTTGGCATAAATCCTAGAAAAAATAAAAGTTGTTGGGTTTAATGTGAAAAACAAATCTAAAAACAGAAATTGGGAAAATGTATGTGAATACAAACCATGACTGCTGTCATATATGGTTAAGTGTGTTTTGACGACCGACTCTAGTAACGTAAATATAAGAATAAACCACGATAACGAACGCTCAGACATTTTAACATTTGTATGAAGTATTTATAAATATATATTTTTACTCTGAAAGATTCGTAGTGTTGGAATGCAAGTTTGCAATTTTTGTATCTGTCACTTTACTACTGTTAACTATCTGACCACAGTATATTAAACATTCAGTAGGGACAGGGACAGCTGCCGTCGGTACCTTTGATGTTCATAATGCAACCTTTCTAACCAATATGGCGATAATTGGCGGTTCTTCCTATTTATAATACTAGATGTCGCTATCTAAAAACCAGCGCGAATTATCATATTTTTGATTTACACAAACAATATTTATATCAAATTATGAATGAAAATAACTACATACAGACAATCAGAATGAAATATTGAGTAGTAGACCTACGTATATGTTATATAATATTTAGATTAAAATCTATAGCATCCTGTTTAATCGAATTGAATAAGAAAGAGACAATCTCAATATCTCAATATTATTTTATAATACTTATCTTGGAATTTTTTTATAATTGTAATGTATGCGCGTAAGAAATGTTACGAAGAATACTAATATAATTAACAATTATATTTATAATGTTTTACATTTTCATACTGGCATAATTTTATATAATATCTTCAAATTAAGAAAGTACCAAACTAATGTCTACAAAATAATAACACGTTAACCGTATTTTTATTAATAATAAAGACCTTTCTTGTCCATCAGACAAAATACATTTAAAATATACTACAATTATAGAGTAAATATAATCACAAATAAGATTTTCGTATATAGTAAAACGCACTAAGCAATCCACTTTCGTCATCAACCAAAAACAGTGACGACTGTATTACCAGTCTTATAACAACGAGAATAATAGTCTTATTTATTACCTATAGGTATAATTTTATTAATCTGAAATATATTATATGTATATAATAGTAATTGTAGGATTATTTCGATGAATAATATTAATTAAAAATTATAATTTTGGCATCATTTCAACTAGTTTTATAGTAAGATGTTGGCCATCATGAAAAATCGTTTACATGCAACTGCCGAATCATTTGACATTTGGTTGTTAAAATAATAAACATGAAAAGGTAGTTTTATTTACTTATAGTCACAAAATACTTTGTTTGTTACTTATTTTCTTTAATGAGAATGTACTTAATTCGTCTTTAGAAAATTTGGTCAATTTAGACATAAATATAACATATAAACTTCACTGTAAACTTTATAAGTCGACACAAGACTCACATACACGTAATACAAATTTTCGTGGGTTTTCCTATATTCATTAAAATCATTAATCATTAATTTAAGGAAATGTGTGTCAAACATGCATACCAATATTTCTAATAAAATTAAGCTTTTTCCGTGGAAAAACAAACATAAGAATTAAAACAGTCCTATTTTCAACTAAATATAGAAGTCAAGTTTATATACACAACAATATTAAAAACAATATTTTACATTAATAAATTTAAATTATTTAATTTGAAAGTCCAGTTTTATTTTTATATAAACTATGTTGGTCACATTGATACTGGACATTTTCAAATTTAAATGTTCTATTCGCGAAATATTTATTAATTTTCATTAGCGTTACTTGATATCTTATTTCAAAATATAAACATAAGTGACACAGAAACTAATATATATTGTATTGTTGTCAATTGTATATAATATAAATACGTTGTTCGTGTAGCATTTTTGTTTTCGTACTCAGGCGCGGCTCGTGAATTAGTCGTGATGGCGTATTTGGGAGTGCAAGTACAATGATGCGAGTGATTCGTGTATTCTCGTGTACCAACTGTAACGTTTTCTTAGTAAACACCGAAAACACACGAGGCACTCGCATCATTGTACTTGCACACCCAAATACATCACGAGCCGCACCTGTTTCGTACGTATATCATTTCTGTTAAATGGATATTTATTTTTGTGTTCGAACAATGCCAAGATTGAAAAAAAGTGTATCGAAATGAAGCTCATTTCGATACTGTTTTGTATTTTATAATGAGATTATTACAAACACAAAATAGCAAAACAATATAATATCACTAATGTAACCATAAATCACATCAATTAACTCAAGCAACTGTTGAAGGACCACCAATTTCACTATTGCACCCTCAGAAACTGCAGGCCAAAACGAAAGTACCGCAAAATAGGCTAGCCGTCCCCATTCCCTTATCTATGGCTGTCCCTTCTGAATGCTTATTATACTATGATCCATAGATAAAACAGAATATCACTAGCAAATGTAGGAATTATTTATGAATAATCCGTCCGCAATCCATGATTATCAAGTACTGCCAACTGCCATTACCAAAAATTACATAATATTATATACATATTATATGTAGTGTTCTTTCTAAAAATAGTTCTCTATTTTAAAAATGATGGTAACATTTATAAAGAATTAAATCAAAATATTATCAAGTTTTTGAAAAATAGGTACTTCTTTATAAGGCTATTCGCCAAAACCAAGGATTGTAGATGGCGCTAAAAAACCAACCAAGATGGCGTAGGAATAGGGAAAACAATCGTCATTTTAGTAGAGTAGTGTCAATTTGGGAAGACACTGACGCAGAAACCAATTTGGAACTTATAAAGAAAAGTGTACCCCAAACGAGAGAGAAAGACATAGTTCTTGCATGTATAGACAGGCCGAATAACATTGACTGTAATATTCTCCAGTTGTCTTCTAGCGTCCGTAAGGTTTCGATCGTGTTCTTTGAGTTAATTTTATTACAAAATCAGTTGTTTGAGTTTATTTTATTACAAAATCAGTTGTTTGAGTTTATTTTATTACAAAATCAGTTGTTTTTACAACTATTTGGAATAGAAGGCCTTTATATCTGTAGGTATTACATTATTTTTCATGAATTTTTAATAGGATTTGTTGAAACATGTACTTTATTTGTTATAGATTATTATGTTTAGTTTACCGTCCACATCTGGATGTCGTGATCCAGCAGATGTTGAAATACCAGTGAAAAAAAGACAAATAATAGCAGAACAATCACGGGAAATCATTCATAACGTGTACAATTTTATCAAAAAGAGAAATATGAATGGTAAATTATGTTTTACTCTTTAAACTGTCATAATGTAATTTTTGTCGTATATTGCAAGCAATGTTGAAATATAACTTATTTATATGTGTAGTTATCTTTGTATTTATGTCATTAGTAACTAAGGGTATTTATGTATAATTATGTAGTAATAAAAGACGACGTGTAAACAACAAATTATTTTTACTCCGAAAGAATATTCATAAATTTACAAATATAATGAATAAAATCTTGGTAAAAGAAGAAAAACTGTGATATATGTAAATGTTTAAATTATAATGAAAATAAATAATTGAACCAGAAATTGTTGGTTGTATCTCTGTTAAAAATCCCACTTAAAAATAAATAAAATAATAACGCTTTATTATTCATTCAGACAATAGAATGTGTTTATGAAATTATGTTTCATGGCAAACGAACATAATAAATGAAATATATTATTTCCGCTGCACACGAAATAAAAATACAAAACGTTTTACGTAAAATTCGAATTTTAAATTGCGCGCTAATTTAGACCCAGCCCGACCTATGTTTTTGAGGGCGTTAATACCCAGGTTGCGCGATTCGCTCGCGCAGATTGGTGTCTTCCCAAAGCGATTTTACTCTATTGGGGTTAAGGTGTGTTGAAATCGAATTTGCGTGTGTTATAAAAAAGAGAAATGTCTATACAAATTAGTGATATTTTTGTATATGTGGGTGATAGAAGAAGGCCTTTGGAAGAAGGAGAAGCTGTTTTCAAAGCTGGACATATTGTTTTGTGCGGTTTTTTAAATTCAAGTATAATAGGATACTGTTTGAAAACTGCGTCATTTGATAATTCTTTAGTCGACATAAAAGTTAAGTACTGTCCAACATACAGCTTCAACTTACTTGAAAAATTAAAAAAATGTTTATTTTAATAACATGTTACATTTTATTTGTGAAAATACATAAATCTTATACATGTGTAATTGTTTTATTTAAATAAAATCTTAATAGAAAAAATAATCCAAAGTAGTTCTAAACTAAATATAGATACAATATTATAAATTAAATAAATTTATCATTGCTTAAAATTGGCTTTGATAAATTCACTAGACTACAAACAACTATTACAATGTCATCAATATACGCCGAAATATCCCATTCTAATTTTTGGGAAAGAATACGGAATGCTTTTATCCTTTGAATGGTTCGTTCCACATGGACTCTAGCTCTTGCAATAGTAGCTGTATCTTCAGCATCTGCAGAAGAAAACTGTACGTTATTCCTCAGAAATGGAGGTCTAATCAATTTAATACCATGCTTCATACATTCATCGTCTATGTGGAAACCTTTGTCAACCATAATTGCATCAACAAATGGTATACATTTTCTTATGACATTTTCATTTATGAAAATTTGCTTATCAGAAGCCCTTCCGCCATATACAGCACTCATGTGACTAATGGAACCACTAGGAGTAACACCAAGTAATATTTTAACTGTGTGCATTTTTTTATAATATGAATAAGTCCTGATACGGCATTTAAGACAGTTTGTTTTTTCTACTGGTATTTCAGTGCAGTCGAACACAGCAGCTGTATGTTGAAATTTATCAAAACATTTTGGCATGTTTGACATATTTTCTTCCTTACTTGGCCAATATAATGTGCATTTCAGCAATTTACTTAATAAAAAAATTGTATCTTGAAAATATCTTCTGATTGTTGTATCACTTTTATTAAATAAAACTGCCAAAGACTTAAAGGAATAATTTTGTTTTAATTTTATTAGAACTAATAAAATTTTTTCATCCATGTTTGGATCACTAATATTTTGTTCCTTTAAAATATTTTCTGCGCATAATATAATTGTGGAATATTGATCCATGGTAATTCCAGTAAAAGTTGATAATTTACTATCAGTATTTAATATATCCTTAATGGTACATGTATGCACAGAAATAAAGTCTGCTTGTGTGCTTTTGGTTTCGTATGTACTCGAATAATTATGCTCTCCCATCAAATGTACCACGTCCATTTTGCTTGAAGCTGCCATCTCCTCTTCCTCAGATAAAGCACAGGTACTTTCCTCTTCCCGAGACAAACTACAGCTATCCTCTAACACAGATATTCTGGAATATTAGTACTTGAAATGAAAATATGTAAAAAAGAAGTTCTTTGATTTCACCTTTTATCTCGTTTCTCGTATCTGTGTTGCCTTCCATTATCTGGTAGATGTACTACATCATGTCTTCTGATTGGCAAATTTAAAGACGGAACAGCATTTTTCTTCAAATACCTCTTCCTTTTTAATGGTGTACCTGCCTATGCATACCAAAATATATTATACTGAAGATATATAACAGAAGTCTCAAATACTTTTACCTGGGTTATAATCTGTTTCTTTAAAATGTAGACTACAAACTTGCATGTATTTTGTCACTGGTTTTCCTATTTTTAACACGTGTGCCCACTGTTTACATAACATATGTTTTTTGGGAAAGTAATGCAGCGAAATATTTTTACTTTTAGAAGACATTATATATTGTTTAATCTTATTATTCCAGGTAATTTCAACCTGTAAACAAATCACTACTCACACAATTCGTTTTTTTTACAAGTCAATTAACAATATGGTACCATATGCTTTAAAACTTGTTTTCCCTATTACTCTAGTTTGCAAAAATACCGCCAGGCGGAGACTCTTTCGATGGCGTTAGCGAATACTTTATCTTAGATAACAAGTTTAATTTTAATTTCTTGCATGGCAAATATATACATTTAGGTTGAAAAATCTCATTTTTAATCATTTTAAACAAATTATTACTATAGTAGAAATACAAAAATAAACACCCATTTTTAGTTATGAGTGTATTTTCTAAACTTGGAAACAAAAAACTTCTATTATTTAATAGTTCATTATACTGTATTTTATATACATGTTTAATTTAGAAATTGTAAATTACGTAATTCAATAAATAAGATTTCCAAATATTATTGTTGATTCTGTTTCAAACTAGCTGTAACTGGTAAAAATGATGTTTAAACTCTTAGTAATTTGACACAAAATTGGTGTTACAAGATATCCAGATTCAATTAAATAAAGTGTTTTGTTAATTTAAGTAATTATACTAATTATTATTTATTCCACTATGCTAATTTCTGAGTTTTTCCTTTATTTTGAAAATGTCTATAAACACTTTAATTTATATAAATTTTCAAGTTTTAATTCGAGGATGTTATCTATAGATAAAGTATTACTGTTACCTGTGGGTGGTCAACCTATCCTTTTGTCTGCAATTTTAATTTATACAAATTTTTTAAATTCATTGATATTTATTATGTACCTTTCGGATAAACACATTCTCCTTAATTTTAAAAATATAAGCTGAAATTTGAATATTTTCTAATATAAATTTTGATTTTATTTGGCTTCTGAGCTTTCTTTCAATTGTAATGAATAAAATTGTAAAAACTGTAAATAAAGCAAAATATTTTTAATTTAAATCGAAACAGTTAATTTGCTTAATCTTTCAGACACAAAATTTAGGTTATTAAATCAAAATAATAGCGACGTTCTTTAATTTTAATTTATATATGATTGTATAAAAAACTCCTTGGTTTAAATTCAAAAGGCAACAGCATTAAAAAAAAAAAAGAAGATAAACAACAAATTATACGAAATATGTATGTAATCTTTACTTGCTTTCAATAACAAAATATTTGAAACAGTTAAAAGCATCTTTTCATTATAATTACAAATAACATGTAAAAATCAGGCATGAAATAAATAATTTACTAACAGGTTACTTTTTCAATGACAGAGAAAAAACAGAGATAAATTGGAATAATTTTTCCAAACAAATGCTCACTTTTGAATAAACAGAACAGTTTCTTGACCGTTCTGATTTTTTCGGAACGATATAATCTGTACTAAATGCGAAGACATTGTTCCTATTGTTGTTTACAGTTTTTGTCATTTACAATTTTTGAATTCTCTTTATTATCTGAATCTTCATCTTCATCATCCTCATCTTCGTCCTCTTCTTCTTCTTCATCATCGAAGTCTTCATCTTGTATACCTTCACCAGTAAAATAAAGGACAGCTCTGGGGACAATACGTTCACGTAAATAATGACCGATTTCAAAATCTGTTGTTAAAACATTACGCAGATCTTCATCGACATCATCTTCATTAATGTCATCGGGAACAGCTGGCGGAGAGAAGAAGTTGAAAAATGATTCTGCTTGCACAGTTTTAGTAACCATTCGAACTAAGCCACGGCTTTTATGTTTCTGTTTCTTTTTTACAGTTTTTAAAGTTACATTCTTCCCTTTATTCCAACTAATGGTGCATCCACGGCATTTGTATATTTCCGGCCCTTCAAAACTGAATGGGTCTTCATCATCTGGTATACATTTCATGTCGTATTCTTTAGTTAAAACAGTATTTGTGAAATATTCATTTGCCTCAAAATGAAACTCCAATACGAAACCCATGGGTTTCTCAATGAATATTGTCTTAATATCAACCAAGTGTTTTAAAATAGGTTCATCATGCTCTTGAACCATTTCCGACAATGGACCAACATTTTTAAAAACAGTCAACCAAAACTGGGGAATACCTTTAGCTGGAATTTCTGGTTCTGTCGGAGTCTCTTCTTTCTTTTCTTCTATCTTTGCTTTGTTTTCAACATCTTTACAAAGTTCTTCCTCATCATCAGAAGGCCACTGACATTCTTCATCATTAGGTTCATAAGCACCAGTTAATATTTTATGCCTTTTCTCATATAATGGAGTGTATAATTTGTGATACTTGCATTCTAGATCATGAACTTCCTCGAAAAATTTAGCTTCAACATTTGTGGCTTCCAATTGTAACTTTTTTAACGCTTTTATGCGACGCTTGACGGGTGCAGGAAGTGATTGTAATTTATCCATCAGTTCAGCGGCCGCAAATAAGTTGGAAAAATCTATAATTTTTTTAGAATCTATCTGTTTTGACTCTTCCTCTTCGACCGTTTCCATTTCGTCTGAGCAGTCACCAACACGTTCATTTTCAGCTGCCATTTCCGCTAAAAAATCAAATCACAGGATATAGCTACAAGTAACAATAAAACGCGCAAAAAAAACGTGGTCAATTTAACACGTATTACTTTTATAAAATTTCGAATGCCATATACTTAATACACGTGCAATCTGTCTATGATGTGTTCTAATTCTAACAAAAGAAATCAAAAATGACAAAAATATTAACGATTTACTGCGTATTTCACAAATAAACATCGAAAACAAATTGGTGCATGGCAACGTTTGATATTAAAATAACTTTAAAATTAAATTGTAGATTACTTTCTAATATAATTTCTATTTAATGTAGTATTTTTTTCTGTACTTACTAATTTGCTGCTAAAATGATACGAGAAGATGGTTGCTATGCCGCTCCACTGCCGATTGGTTCGGCGCCGAAGACAGAAAAGAAAGAAGGGATTTTTGAACCTCGAAGATACCGTTACCAATTTTTTATGTTCTGCGATTGCGCATTATAATCCAATTATGTTGGTCCTATCTTTTAAATTTCTATGTTTCAATTATTTAAAACTTTTAGAGATAATTTGACGTTAAATACAATAATTATTGTAGTAGAAATTAAAGTAAAAATATCCAAATTTAGAAACTATTTAAGAGGGAGCTTTTTCATGCTCTATTAAAACTTTTTTTGGCTTAAATTGTATTATTACTAAAGTCTGTTCTTAGCATTAATTAATTAATACTGCCATATTATTAATGAAAGTAAAGAAAATGGAAACGGCAATGTGTCTACGTAAAATAACATAGCTTGCCGCATTTATTGTAGTTATTGATTTGTACGATTGGGGGAGCCTAAAAAACAGTTTTCATGTTTCAGAGAATTCAGAGAATTGCAGAGAATTCAGATTGCAAAATGTAAACATTTAAAATTTTGGTTATGTCTATATAATATTTCCACATAAGCTAAATATTTATATTTTAATATGCTTCGCCATATGATATTTCAAAATGTATTGAGGTCTCTTTTTTGTAATAATTTCCATTGAAAATCCGATTTCTAATTACAGAAAAATATCATTTGTTGTAGATGCTAAGCATGTATATTTATAGTTTAATATACATTATAGTAGGATTGTAAACCTGCTTATTGCAATTTATAAAGATTAATGACTAATTAAAGTTAATTTGATATGGATCCTTTTGTCATTAATTTAACCATAAAATTTGCCTGTTATTCTTATTTAATTACATCGTTCCCACACAGCTTGTAAATCAGTAGTGTATTTGCACGAACCAGAAAATTTAATTTAGCAGTATGCAATACAGATTACTAGCTGCAGTGATAGGTGTGTCTTTGCTTTTATTATGTTTAATTCAATTGATACTTTATATATCATTACATCCACAACAACCACCAAAAGACGATCATATTATTATGTGGTGGACTCCATTTGTGATGGCCAAAGAGGAAAGTAAATCGTGTGGTGCATTTAAGTGCTTGATTACTGATAGCAGGAAGTATATCAATGATAAAAATTTAGGTGTCTGTTTCATCAGTGTAAAAAAATGTTATTTATTTATATGTATTGTAGGCGTATTTATTTTACGGTAGTAGTTTAAAGTTATATGAATTACCATTACCAAAGACTGATGTACCGTGGGCAATATACCATGAAGAATCTCCTAAAAACTTGCCTTTTTTGGTTTATAAAAAAGGACAAAGTTTATTCGATATAATTTCTACATTTGATCGGTACAGCCATTTTCCTGTTACATTGCAACATCTTTATAATATTGAATCATTAACTGGTAAGTATTTACTTAAGTTATTGGTTTTATATAATGTATAATATATGTATTTTAATTAGATTTAAAATATTTCATCCCATTAGAAGATAGAAACCAATATGACATAGCTCCTGTGTTGTATATTCAATCTGGATGCGAAACACCAATACAGAGGGACTTGTACGTTCAAGAACTTATGAAATATATACCAGTTGATTCATATGGAACTTGTTTAAATAATAAAAAACTCCCTGAACAGTAAGTGTTTAATTTTACAAGAAATTGAGCTCTTTTAACCCAGTAGTTTTGTGATTTTAATGCACAATATTATTAATTAATCTGTTGTTAAGAATTTATTATCTATTTATAGTGTTTGAATTTGTTAGTTATGTCACTTGATTACTGTTATTTAGCGAAAATATCAGATTTATTTGTGATTTCAAATATATGCATTTTATGTTAATTTATGTCGAGAGTAATGTAATTTAATATTTCTAAGTAACAATTAAAGAAATATAACATTTAGAGAGCAGATACAATACACATAAATACTCTATTGCAATTAATTTATTAATTATTGTTCAAATAGATTTACTAAAGTAATAACGAGTGATCATTAAAATTTTTGCTCAAGTAAGCCATGTACACAAAAAGTATGTCCTAACTGAAGTTATTAGAGGAGATCTGTCATTATAATTTCAAACGTCATGATTGTTAAAAAATAATTTGAAATGCTGACTTTTATATTAAATATATTTATAATTTTTATACAAAGTAATAGAATATTATAAAAAATGTGTAAAATGATGACCATTCTCCACCAAGCATAATCGCACTCTATTTCGTAGAGCATTGAAAACATTATCAGTATTTGCGGTGAGTTATTGTTGTGTTCACATTTTGCAATGATTTTATGTCTTAACTCTTGTAGATTATTAATTGGTGTTTCATAAATAATATTCTTTATATATGGCCACACAAAAAAATCCATGACTGTTAAATCACACGATCGTGGTGGATATGGAATCGCTGTATTTCTACTTATTATCCTATCGCCATAAAATTGTTGCAAAAACTGAATATTTTCAAGTGTAACGTGAGATGTAGTCCCATCCTGTTGAAAATATCCGACCTGGAGTTCATCATTAGTCAATTGATTAGTAAAAACACTGAGAATTTCGTTACGATATTTCTCCGATGTTATCGTGCCCTCAAAGAATATTGGTCCTATTAATCGGTGACGACTCATACCTACCCATACGCCTATTTTTTCTGGATGTAGAGGAACTTCTCTGTAGAAATGAGGATTTTCACTGGACCACATACGCATATTTTGCGAATTAACATAACCTTTCAAATAAAACCAAGCTTCATCGGTGAAAAAAGTATGATTTAAAATATTGTGTCATTGTTTGAATAAACCATTGGCAAAATTGTGTTCTTTTTTCATAATCCGTAGGTAATACATTTTGTACAGAAGTTAATTTATATGGATACATGTGCAAGTCCTTATTTAAAATTTTTTGACATGTTCCATACGAAAGCCCAACTTGTTGCGAAACTCTGCGAATAGATGTTTGAGCAGATTCGTTAATAATTTGTCTGACATTTTCAATTACGCCGCGACTTCTCTTGAGAGGAGGACCGCTTTCTTTTTTCCTTAAAATACTGCCTGTTTGACGAAAAAGATTTACACAATGCATTAGCGTATCACGGAAAGTTTTATAGCTAGGAACAGTATTTGGATATCTCTCTTCAAACTCCGCAAGGCAATTTTCTATTGAATGCTGCCAAATACCATCAATTTTCTGAGATGTCAGCAAGTAACATTCTACCATAAACGCTTTATGCATATCATTAAAGGCCATTACTTTTTCTTTTGATGAAACTTTAAAATATATATTTGACACTGACAGATGTTTGAAATAACATCTTAATGACTAAAGCTACGACATAATTTTTATATACACGGCCAGCTACGAGTGAAAATTTTAATGATCGCTCGTTATATGCATTTTATGTTAATTTATGTTGAGAGTAATGTAATTTAATATTTCTAAGTAAAAATTAAAGAAATATAACATTTAGAGAGCAGATGCAATACACATAAATACTCTATTGCATCTTAAAATGCAATTAATTTATTAATTATTGTTCAAATAGATTTACTAAAGTAATAGAAAAACAATTGTAGTTTTCAAATCGAATTTTTAACAGTTAACAGTTTTTAACAGTGCTTTTTTGTACTATGAAAGTAAAGAAAATATCTAACCCTATTCGAATATTACACATTTTAGCTACTGAGAAGTAAAAAGTTATCCATTTAAAATTTAATTTGTAGGTTTAAGATTGACGGTTCCTACGATACATATGAAGAAGAATTTATGAAATTTGTAGCTCGATATAAATTTACAATCGCAATTGAAAATTCGGTTTGTACAGATTATGTAACAGAAAAACTTTGGCGACCTTTGATAGTAGGCTCTGTACCAATATATTTAGGCTCTCCCACAGTAAAAGTAAGTTTAGTTTCGGAATTGTGTGATCATCTAACCTAAACTTTAGTTTGTTTTAATTGTGTCGCTTATTAATCTTATTATAGTGTGGTAACTTTTTGTTAATATTAATTAATTGTTAAAATAAGGTTAAAAACTCTTCTTTAAATTTTTTATATTTACGTATAATCTAAAATTTTGACGCTAAGAAATAAGTAATTAAACTTCTAGTTTCAAAAATTCTTTTATTGTAAATACCACTACAATATTGTTTCGCCATACAATGGCTTCATCAGGTGGATGAAATACTGAATGATGTAGCCATTGTATGAATGTAAGAATTTTTGATACTAGAAGTTTAATTACTTATTTCTTAGCGTTATAATGAAGTTTCAACATGTATCTCCTTCGTCAATTAACTATCTAAAACTTTGCTTTATTTTTACACTAATTCTATGTTTATTTGCAAGCACTTTAATTAGTACTTGCAAATCTTCTATTTACGTAATGTCTAATACAATAATTTCTAATTTAATATTTTTACTACACTTCATGTGGCGATGAAAGATTTTTAACAGTGTTTATAAAAATCAATGGAATATAGGTACCTATATGTTGGAAATATTAATTATTTTCGAGAACAAATTGTACAGAATTCAATCATGAGCAAAGGAGGTTGGATATATTTAAACAATGAAGTATGAATTATTGTTTTTATCTTCGTTGCAACGTTTAACAGACATGAACTTGGCTTTTACGAAAACTACACCGGTAGGTATGCACCGGTCAATCAGCTGATTTACGGTAAATGTAGCGGTTAAACCAATTTGCGAACGTCGCGGTGAAATTGAATAAAATTTTCTAACCTCTAAATAAAAGCGATTTTATTACAGCTGCAAGCTAATTTGGATTTTGAGTCCTTAACGCGATTAAAATGTGCCAAGTAATTACTTGGTATGGAGACAGGGCTACTAAATAGTGAAGATGATGAGATAACTGATTTTCTAACAACAAATTATCAGTTTTGACACAAAAAATGAAGAGTTTCAATAAAAAATTGTTATGAATGTTGCTTTACGATATTTCCATATTTTCTGTCTGTATTACGACCACCGAATAGACGAGGTTATGTTTATCTACCGAATGTATGAACCGACGATCAACTTCGATCTAAAAAATAGAACCTGGATCCTGGATGCATGCACCGGTGTAATTTTCGAACAGTTCATTTTTAACCGGTACCAATTTCAGAACGCAAATGTGAATACGGTATATACCGGTGCGATTTTCGTAAATGCTTATTATTCAAACTTGTATCAGTCATATATTCAAAATCTATTCATTTTAATCCGCATTGGTGTTTGCATTAATACAAAATTAGATAAAATCGAAATTCATAATGATGTGATCGATATATTAACTAACTCTTCCTCTTTATTTATATTTAAAGTATTTAAAAACTGATCTGGAGGCTTTTAGTTTGAAAGAGACTTTTCGAAACATGTATTGGGTGGGAGCACGTCAAAATCAGTTGTTCTCCAAGAAAATGTTGACTTTATCGATGATATCGCAATGTTCTTCTACTTTCTCTTAATTTAGGTCTTAGGTCTGTATATCACAACTTAGTTTTCGCTTGATGTTGATACCGACAAGTCCTTCCAGCGTTTAGGAGGTCCGCCCAAAGGTCGTGTTCCAGGGATTCAGTCTGGCGCAATTTTTCCTACTTTGGCATTTTCGATCCTGCTGATATGCAATTGTTATGTCTTCGTCGGTGTGGCCTCCATTTTACGTTTAACACTTCATGTTTTTGTTTCAACTTCTTTTTCTTAGCGTGTACTTATTGTCGTGTACTATTTATTATCAGCCCGTGTTTCCAAACCAAACGTCATTATGGGATGACATTTGTTTTATATATACTGTGTTTGGATTACTTACTCGTGAATTTATTACACCAAATGATACCTCTGAAGGTTTCGGATATTCCGCGTGCTTTATTAGTTTGGCTTCTGACTTCGCGCGTTCTATCTTAACTTGAAAGAACTTCCACGCCCAATAGAATATCATGACCTGTTCTGTTGGGTTGTCCTCCACCACGAGTTTGCACTTTATTGGTTCGTTGGCAGTAACCAGCGATTTTGTTATCGCAGTAAATATTTACATGTTTAGGCATCCGTCATTTAGAAAGAGCTGTTCTTATTTTCAGTTATTATCACCGCATCATCAGCGTAGCATATAATTTTAACTCTCCCGTTATTAGGTTATTCCCGTTTCCGGAGTTTTTGATATGGTTTATTATTGGGTCTATTATTGTGTTGAACAGCAGGGCGCTTAACGAGTCGTCTTGTCTGATGTGTATTAGTGTCGGTATTTCTTCTGTCGATTAAGCAAAATGTGAATAGATGTATAGATATTGAGCTGTTTGCCAATTTCTGTTCAGTTGTTCGGCACTTCGGTTTTGTTTTACTATATTGCCTAAGTAATTTAATCTCACTCTATGAAAGGCTTTTGGTAGATCGACAAAGCAGATGAAGGCTGAGTCAAAGAAATTCATGACGAAATTTATAATAATAATTAAATCAAGATCCATAATAATTGTCTTTATTCCTTCATAATGTTTTGAATGAAAAATAGCATCCTCCAACCACGTTTGCCATCGTGTGATTACTGGTTGAGGAGGAAGTGGAATACCGGGTAGTTGTTGTTTGTAAAACTGAACTCGTAATGGAGCCTTTAAAAATACTTTCTTAACACGACTAATTAAAGTATTTACTAATGGAAAATGGTTTCTCACTTCTTCTGCAACACGATTTTATTCGTGCGCCAAGCAAGTTTTGTGAATTAAATTTGGGTAAAAGATTTTCAAATTGAAAGCTGTCTTCACCATGTATGGTGCAGCATCCGTCAAAAACAATAGAATTTTCTCTGTTGGAATCGATTCCAGTAAGAAGAAAGTTGCCAGTTCTTCCTGTATAAACCTTGTTATTGTCAAATTATTTGCCTTTTCCAACTGTTTGGATGAAATTAAATAAGATTTTGCTGGAACCGATACGTTAAGGATACCAATCATTAAATGAACTATGTATCGGCCCACACAATCAGTAGTTTCATCTATGCATATATAAAGATAATTGTTTGCAACAACCTTCTTAATTCTATTCAATGTTTCTGCATAGATTAATTAATTAATTAATTAATTAATTAATTAATTAATTAATTAATTAATAAGAGGAAATAAACATAAAATTTTACTCACAATCTTCCAGAATGCTACGCAAAACACTTTTTCTCCATCCATACGCAATTCTAAATAAGGTGCAATCCATCCAGGCACACATTTTCGGCATTTTTGCTATTATACAATTTTAGGAGTGTTAAGTAGACTTCATTTCAAGTAACAAAAACGCAAAACTTGTATATCCATTTTTATTTGTTTCAAAGTTACAGATCTATGAAGTGATTGTCAGATCATGAAAAAAAATGTAATCCCAAAGTCAATAAAAACCGATTTTATTTAAAAAAAGTAATATTTGCGAAATGTCCACCTCCTTATTGAATGCAGGCTTGTGCCCGTAAGCCAACAGAAGAAGTACTTATCCGAAAATCATACTTGTTTTGTCGGATTTGCTAGGCAGCCAGGTGAATACGATCCAACAACTCTTCTCTTGTGTTCGAAACTTGCGCGTAGACTAAATTTTTCATGTACCTCCATAAATAAAAATCAAGGGGATTAAGATCGGGTGATCTGGGTGGCCATGCAACAGGACCACCTCGATCAATTCTTCTTGGATAATTGACGTTAACCCAATTTCGGACAGCAATTCCGAAATGTGGTGGTGCCCCATCCATGTGAAACCACATGTCTCGTCGAATATTCAGTGGGACATGCTCTAAAAAACCTGGCAGTTCGTCAATAAGAAATTGAAGGTAATTGTCCGCATTTAACCTCCCAGGAAGAACGACAGGACCAATCAACAAGTCATCGATTAGGGCCGCCCAAACGTTAATAGAAAATTCATGTTGAAATTTAGATGGGCGGTATAGCTTTAGGATTTTCTGATGACCACCTGTGCAGATTTCTCAGATTTGTAACACCACTTCTCGTGAACGTAGATTCATCTGTTCAGAGGCCTGTTCTGCATAAATTAAAATGAAGCCGTCTTAATATCCAGGGAGAATAAACTAGACGAGCATAGTGCAAACCGTGCCCCCTGCGATAGTGATATGGAAATAAGCCCTCACGTTTTAAAATTCGCCAAAGTGTCGTTAGTGGCACTCCTAGTTATCTAGCGATTCGACGTACACTGAGAGTTGGATCCCTTGTAACTTCTTCCTCTAAGTCTGCTGGCAAATTTACTCCTCGGTCGAAAAGATAATCACGCATTCCCGAAATTGTCTGTGTACTTCCAGAAACGTTCTGTAATGAGGAATGCGTCTATCGGGAAATCGATGTCAGTATTCAATAACTGCTTGACGTACATTGACGTTACTGTAGCCATACACAAAATGCATGTCCGCATACTCTTGAGAAGAAAATCGGTAAGGGATTTTGAATAAAGAAAACGTGTCCACTCACTAATAAGTTGTATGAACTGAAACGTAATGTAATCCTTTATTAAAAAATGCAACGTTAACAGTCATTTGAACATTTATTTATTGTTTGATATTCATGGTTCAGCTCTTACGAAATAAGTACCTTCTCTATCATAAATCAATTTCCAGTACTCTTGTTTGTAGATCTCCAGGAAATTACTGTATACACTACGACACATGTTTATTTATTTTAGGATAACATTTTATTATGCGACGTTAACAATCACAGGCCTGTTATTGAATCGTATACCTTTTTTTAAATAAAATCAGTTTTTATTGATTTTAGGATTACATTTTTTTTCATGATCTGACAATCACAATCATAGATCTGTAACTTTGAAACAAATAAAAATGGATATACAAGTTTTGCGTTTTTGTAACTTGAAATGAAGTCTACTTTACAGTCCTAAATTTGAACATAACGATACGGGACACTTGTATATCACAACTTACAAGTAGAATGACGTTTAAAATAAAATTACTTTGGAATATGGGGATAAATTTCTCCGAATAGCAAAGAAACCATATACATACTCCTAATTTTCTGGTAAAGTCTATTTTTGTATTTATTTAGAAGTTTTAAGGTATTAGCTTTTCCTGGAATTTTGTCTCGGCCTTGATGTATGGGAAGAGCATTAATAAATTCTTGGAGACGCTTATCGGAAAAGTAACGGGAAGAGGCTTAATGCTATTTTTAATTTAAAGGGAGCTGTTTAGTTTTTGTTTGTTTGTTTGTTACATCCACGATATATTTTTAATAATGCCTATAATAATTTTGATTTAGTAAATAAATAAAACTCGGATACTTAAAATACGCAAAAAATGCTGAATTACAACGAAATATGCAAATAATATACAAAATGCATATATTATGCAAATATGCAAACTGCATATAATCCGGCCTTTAGTTATAAGTTTAATATTGACATCGCTTGTTGACGCCAAAGTTGGCAAAGACTTTAAAGCCGAAATGTAATCAGAATTCCCATAAAACTTGATGAAAAACTACAGCTAGTTCTAATTTGGCAATTTCTTCATGAATTTATTATTATCAATAAATTCACGACAATTTTGTGTATTACTCGGATGAATAAATTCAAGGTCACAACATTCATGAATTTCTTTGACCGTATAAAGCCCCGTTATGAATGTGGCATCTAGGGTTGATCTATTTTTTCTGAATTCCTGCTGTTTTTCTGCCCACACAGTTGCTAATTATCGATTCCAAGGTTTTGTTGAACAACTTCATAACTGAGGTTAGTAAGTTACGGCAGAGACAATCTATTGTCTGTGGTTACGGTATTTTTTGCTCTTTTTACGACAAACCTGCAAATTATTCCCGTGCAATTTTAGATGATTGACTAGAGAATATTGTAGCTTGAACTAATTCCAATTTTTATTGAAATAATTTCGGATCTATGTAATTATCTTTCATTCTAGGATTGGTTACCTAACAAAAAATCAGCCATATTAATAGAGGAATTCAATAGTATGAAGGATTTGGCCAAATATTTGTACACTTTAATCGAAGACGAAAATTTATACATTGAATATTTACGACACAAACTGAACGCAGATGAAGAGGAAAAAATAAGCAACAAATTGCTAATAGATACTATGAGTAAATCACAAACAACAATTTCGGATTTTGAATGCTTCGTATGCAAAGTTATTAATAGCGAGGACAAACTTAAGAAGTCCAGTCTCAATTTGTACGATTGTCCGAAGCCTAAAGATAAATTTAATGTTGATAATTCATGGAAACAGCATTGGGATATCGGAAAATGTCAGACTAAAGCGTTAGGTCAACTGTTGAGTAATATAACTTCAAACAATTACACGGAAGATGCATTTGATAAGTTTGTTTTGCAGAATTTAATGCGTAATGAATGTTAAATATATATTTATTAAATGATACAAAATATAATTTTATTTATAAACCTTTTATAGAAATATACTGTCCAATAGAGAAACATGACTGATTTCAAATTAAAGCAACGATCAGGCTGAATAGTTTGTAAACAATATTTCATTTTAGATTACAGCATATTTCAAAGCATTTTATCCAATTAACGGGTTATCCATTTTTAGGTTTCAAAAAAAAAACAAAATTTAATTTTTGACGATTTTTTTTAAATTTTATTCTTCAAAACAAAACACCAACAAGAATGTAACAAGCAGGAAAAAATAGAAGAACCAACAGAACAGGAGCAAAAGAAATAATTAAGGGACTTAAGAATAACAAAAGTGCAGGTGAGACTGGTATACCAGCAGAAATCATAAAACAGGGAGGAGCGGAACTAGGGGCATGCTTGCATCACTTAGTACTAAGGATTTGGAGAGAAGAAAAAATGCCGGAGCAATGGAGTAGGGCAGTCATATGCCCGATCTTCAAGAAAGGGGACAAAACACTGTGTCAAAATCACAGGGGAATAGCTTTACTGGAAGTTGCTTACAAAGTCGTGGCAAAAATCATACGAAATAGACTAAAGATATATGCTAATGAGATAATAGGGGGATATCAAGGGGGTTTCAGGGCTGGTAGATCAACAACAGACCAAATATTCACGTTAAAGATGCTGCAAAATAACAGTTATGAGCAAAATCTAGGATTGCACATGCTTTTCATGGATTTTAAACAGGCGTACGACTCAATTTCTGGAAAAAAAATGTATGAAACTTTAGCAGAGTTACAAATACCGTACAAACTAATAAATTTAATAAGAATGACATTCTCGGATTCGAGAAGTAAAATTCTAGTGGATGGAAGGTTCTCGGAACAAATTACAACAAGAAGAGGACTAAGACAAGGAGATCCGCTTTCGATTGACCTATTTAACCTGGTGCTGGAAGGAATCATGAGGGAAAGCAACATTCAAACAAACGGCGTAATTTTCCACAACAAAGTACAAGTTATTGCATATGCAGATGATGTAACCATATTATCGAGGTCAAAGAGGGAACTAGAGAAAGTATTTGGACGATTTGTGGAAGACGCAAGAAAACACGGATTACAGGTGAACGAGGAGAAGACCTCCTATATGGAAATGAGAGCGAAAGTGACAGAAGAAAATAGATATACCAAATTCAAATCAGGTCGAAACGAATATAAATTCGAAAAGGTGAAACAGATAGAGTACTTGGGTGTAACACTAACCAGTAAAGGGCGAGAACAAAAAGAAATTGAAAAACGCATGGTGAGAGGAAATAGAGCAGTTGGCGCGTTAACACGAATATTAAGAGGAAAACACGTATCCAGAACTTCTAAAATACGAATATATAAGACAATAATCCGGCCGGCTGTTCTATACTCAAGCGAAACATGGACCATGACAAAACAACAAGAAGAAATTCTGAGAATCTGGGAAAGGAGAGTGCTTAGGAAAATTTTTGGAGGAGTTAAGGAGGAGGATGGCAGGTGGCGACGATGAACAAACACAGAGTTAGAAGAAATGTATAGAAAACCAAACATAACTCAATTAATTCGATCACGAAGAGCTAGTTGGTTGGGACATATCTCTCGGATGCCGGAACAAAGAATTGTGAAGAAAGTGTTGCACGGAGGAGAGGGTGGTAAACGAAGAAGAGGTCGGCCAAGGAAAAAGTGGTTACAGGAAGTGCTAAAGGATATAGAGGAAGAAGGAATTGATGACTGGAGGAAAAGAGTGAGTGACCGAAAGAAATGGAAGAAAGTAGTAGAAGAAATAAAAGCCAAGGGCCTCGAGGGCCTGTAGAGCTGTTATATATATATATATATATATATATATATATATATATATATATATATATTCTTCAAATGGCTGCCTTGAGATTTGTGGCAACACTCGATCCTTTTGTGGTAATTTTCGACCACTTTTCGATACATTTTGGCCGGTATCCCGCCATCGGTTGACGAATATTGTCTCTCAAATGCTCTAAAGTTAGAAGATTGTTCGCAGAAACACGATCGTTTACCTAACGGCATCAAATCGCATAATATCGGTGGCCAATTAACATTGCCAAAACGTGTAATTAGGCGGCCAGCAAACTTCTCGCGCAATAGAGCCAAAATCGGTCGTGTTGTGTGGCTTGTTGCACCGGCTTGTTGGAATCACATATCAGGCTTGAAAGTTATTTAAGAACTGGTAGATTAGTAAAGGGATAGTGGGTTTATGCAATTAATCAATGTATACAGGACTTTCGACAACAGTTCCCCAATCTTGCAATCACGTATGAACACCTGGCTAGTCAAATTCATGGTTGTGTTGACAGATTCCGGGAAAGGGAATATTTTGTAAATCCGGGAGCAGAGCACCTAAAAAAAGAACTGCTGATTGTATTGAAGATGTTCGACATCGAATAGAAAACTTACCAAAGAAATCCATTGCGAAACTGTAGTTATCAGTTGTTTAAATTATATCCGTGCAAAATTCAAGTTGTTCATTAACTCGGTCCCATTGATTACGATAGAAGAACCGAGTACTGCCAATGGTTCTTGAATAACTTAAATAATGATGATGTTCTTAATAAATGTTTCTTTACTGATGAGGCCTGGTTTCATCTTTCGGCATATTTAAACAAACAAAATATGGGAATATGATCGGCAGAAAATCGTAATGAATTTGTGGAAACACCATTACATACGCATAAAATTGGTGTTTGGCTGGCGGTGTCAAGGAGGCGAATTACACAGGCTTTGCATTTTTCATCACTTTGAAAGTTGATTTAAAAATTTTAACTGTTTTCTAGTAATTGGGTAGCACTGATTTCAAATCTGCTTATATATTTTTTGTATCACGTGAGGTTATTTTTCAAACCAGTAAAATCAAAAAATATAGAAAAACCACGATTTATTTCATTTATAAGCTAGTTTTATATTATATTTAAAAAAATAAAAAAATATACACATAGAAACTATTAGAAATATGTAGTTATTTATTCTTTATGCTTCTTAAAAAAACGTTTTCGTTTTTCAGAAAAGCTTCGTTTGGTTGTTTTTCTGTCATATTCAGCTAAAGGAAGATCTCTTCTCAATGTCCAACAGTAATCGGCCATCATTTTTGTGTCCCAGCGCCCTTGGTATCTTTTTTCCATGTCTTAAATATCCTGGTGAAATCTTTCTCCTTGCACTTCACTCACGTCCCCAAGGTTTTCTGGGAAATAGTGTAAATGGGAATGTAAAAAGTGAATTTTTATGCTCATATTGCAACCAAGAATCCTGAATTTTTCCGACATATTTTCAACGATCTCAACATAGTTTGTGTCTTTATAATTCCCTAGAAATTTATGTACAACTTCGTTAAAAGCATGCCATGCATGTTTTTCCTTATCTTCCATCACATTTTCAAATTCTTGATCTTTCACCAAGCTCCTAATCTGCGGGCCTACAAAGATTCCCTCCTTTAATTTTGCCTCTGACAGAGTCGGAAATGTTTCACACAAATATTTAAAACAATTTCCTTCTTTGTTTAATGCCTTAACAAATTGTTTCATAAGTCCAAGTTTTATGTGAAGCGGTGGAAGTAACACTTTTTGAGGGTCAATAAGACTTTCGCGAATTACATTTTTGGTTCCAGGTGTTAAAGTCACCCTTTGTGGCCAGTCTCTTTTTATCCAATGCTGTTCTCGATTTCTGCTATCCCACTCGCACAGGAAACATGGAAACTTAGTATATCCAGACTGCTGACCCAAAAGAAGGCCTAAAATTTTTAAATCTCCACACACTTCCCAGTTGTGATTTTCATATTGTATTCTTAAAAGTAATTCCTGTAAATTTTCATAGTTTTCCTTTAAATGAACAGAATGGCCGACCGGAACACAAGCAAAAACATTGCCATTATGTAAAAGAACAGCTTTAAGGCTCCTTTTTGAAGAGTCGATGAAAAGTCTCCAGTCAGAAGGTGTGTACTCAGGAGCTCCGAGGAAAGTAAGTAGATCAGCAATTGCTTGGCAGTACACGAGTGGTCCGTTTTGTGCAAAATATTTTACAAATCCAGCCTCACGATTTCTATACCAAGAGAAGGTACTTTCTGGGGCAAGCCAATTTTTTTGTTTCAACCTAGACCCCAGTACTTCAAAAAGATCTTTTAAAAGTTCCAAATCTCTTACTAAATCATTCAGTTCGGCTTGTGAAAATAGCTGAGGTTGGTTTTGACCTGAGGTTGATGGTTCAAAATCACTATCCATCTGTACGGAGTTGAAGAGGTTTCAATATCTTCTTGTAGTACTTTGGGGGGTATAGGTATAGGTACATGATCACTGTGAGGAACTGGTCTGATAGCTGATTTAATATTGTTTGGGTACAAAATATGTTTCAAAGTTTTTCTATTATGCCTCTTAATATCACAAAGACAAAAGTAGCAATCTTCATGATGATTTTGCGGTTCTCTCCAAACCATCGGTATTCCAAAAGGAAAGCTTTTTCTATTCCCTTTGGTCCAATGTCTTAAACCTTCTTCACATACCTTAAAACAACGTGCGGTGCCCAATCTTTATCTTGATCTCCTAATTTGATTTTGAAATAAGCATAATATGCATTTTTCACAAATTCACCAATTGGTCTCTTAAACTTTTTCAAGACGAAATATCCACAAATATAACAGAAATCATCTGGTTTGTTTTTGCAACACCGGCTAGACATATTTTTAAGCAATGTTTATTTATCAAATACCACGCACAACACTAAAGAAATTAATTTTACTTGTTTACTGATCGACACTCAGAGTTATAATGAAGTATAGCAAACGCCAATTAAGTTGGTGCGAGGAGGGGTATGTTTGCGCAGGATTAGAAGTAGTGGGGAGATTTGTATTTGGCTTTTACATCAAATGTCAGATAATTCTAACCTCTGAGCGTGTATCACTTTATGATCCCCTAGCAAAGACATTATGTTCCGTCAAACATCAATGACAAATGTATTCTAACAATTACTTGAGTAGTGAGGGTGGACGTTTTTAAAAACGGCTTCTGCGCACCCCCTCCTCGCGCCAACTTAATTGGCGCTTGCTATAAATGACACTAAAATATACATTTTGTTTGGAGTGATAAACTTGAAATCCTTCTTCGCAGTACTAATAAAGTGAAAGCATAATAAATAGGATTTAGCAGGTAAAAATTCCCGGAAATCTTGTCCAAAATTAATACATGTAATAAAAGATTTACATCAGGTAATGAGAGCCTATTTAACAAATTTCTTTAAAACCACAACAGAAAATCATTTTTGGGTTAATACCTAGAATTTGAAGTAGTACATTAATTTTAAAATGTATTAAAACGCCTATTATAAGATTTTTTTAACATTTTTTACTTTTTCTTTTGTGCAAAAAAAAAATCTGGGTGGTAGAGACCAGGCAGGCCTGTGTTATTAGACCACTATTTTTTAATGGATCAATAAATGCTGAAAGATACCGAAATGACTTATTAGAACCCTTTATTCATCAGTTACATGATGATGAAATTACAGAAGAATTTTTCCAACACGACAATGTTCCACCACATACGGCTCTTCGAAGAGTTCTTTGATAATCTAATAATGGATTTTCCTCCAACGTCTCCAGATCTCACAATTCTGGATTACTTTATTTTTCCGCGTATGAAGAACACGATTTTTAGAACGCCACAACATACAATTGAAGAACTTTGCAATAGTATTTGAGAAGTTTGTGATAATATAATCCCTCATTTGCCAGACGCATTTGAAAACATGAAACGCACAGTTCGTGTGTGCGTCGAGACAAGAGGGCAACATTTCAAGTATCTTTAACCTAGTATTTTTACAATAAACGTATTTCTGCAAATGTCTTTTATCATTTCGCAAGAAATAAGATTAAAACACAACTAAATTGTAATCTGTCAGATGACAGTTGACAAAATTTGACTTTCGAAAAACCACTTACTGTTCCACAGTGTGCCCAAATTGATATTGAAATCATAGGC
This sequence comes from Melolontha melolontha, assembly GCA_935421215.2. Lineage (NCBI taxonomy): Eukaryota > Metazoa > Arthropoda > Insecta > Coleoptera > Scarabaeidae > Melolontha > Melolontha melolontha. The sequence goes on from OW285238.1 coordinate 172,669,471, forward strand.
TATACTCTAAATGAAAATTTAATTGAAGACATGGTAGATGTAATACGCTAGAAATTATAACAAGTGTTCATTTGAAAAGTCAATCTAGGTTACTTTGAAATTTTGATAGAATAAGACGCAAATATATTAGTATGTGTTTGTTGTTCCGTAACCGTAAATCCAAATGACATTTGATAATGTCAATCACAAATATCAGTTAGTGCATAAAATAATCGTGCGTCGACTCTGGTTTAAATAAATTGCTTCTCAGTTTTAAAATGGCTTTCACTTTAGAACATAAAATTTTTTTAGTCCAGGCTTATTTTCCAAGTGGTAATCAAATTGATGGTTTATGGGTTTATTCAGTTCAAGATTGCATGGTAGAATTTCAAGTTGAGTTTCAACATTTTGTAATAGATTATATACAATTTAAGAATACTTTGGATAGAACTTTAAACTTTTTTCTGAAACTGGTAATCTCTTAAGAAAATCAGGCAGCGGAGTAGTTAAGAAACGCACACCTCAAGTTGTCAATCGTGTTGAAGAAATAATGGAAAATGAACCACACACATCTGTTCGACATTTGAGTCAACAAATAAACCTTTCTGTTGGTACAACTCACAAGTTATTAAAAAAAGATATGCAACTTTATCCATACCGTGTCACAGCGGTACAAGAATTGTTAGAAATTGATTACCCACGTGGACTACAGTTTTGTAATTGGTTTGTAAATAAGAACAATAATGGAGAACTTTCGCAAAAAGTCATCTTTACTGACGAAGCATGGTTTTATAAAACGGGATACCTAAATTCACAAAATACAAGAATTTGCAGTAGTGAAAATCCACATGTAATTAATGAAGAATCGCTACATCCAGAGAAAATTGGTGTTTGGGCAGCGATAAGCCAAAGGCGAATCATTGGACCAATATTTTTTCAGAGAACGATAACTGCTCAAAGGTACCGTACGGAAATTTTACAACCATTTGTCAATCAGTTGCATGATGATGAACTACAAAATGCATATTTCCAACAAGACGGAGCACCTTGTCACTGTACTGCAGAATCTTTGGATTATTTAAGAGAATTTTTTAATGAGCGTATAATTAATCGAAATACTAACTTGCCTGGCCTGCACGTTCATGCGATTTAACACCTTGCGACTTCTTTTTGTGGTTTTATCTAAAAAATAACATATTTCGAACACCTATATTGAATTTGAATGATATGCTACAGAGAATCGAACAGAAATGCATGGAAATTAATAACAATCCAGTAATGTTGCAGAATATCATCAGAAATTTTGAACGGAGGATTTTAAAGTGCATTGGTTTTGAAGGACAACATTTTCAACATTTGTTATAGTTTTCAATAAATACCTATTATTTGTTATTTAAACTACTCAAAAATGAATAAGGAATTTTTACTTTTTGGTATTTTTTAGATAGTATGGGTAAATATTTGTAGTGTATTATATTAGATACATAATTGTACACAACAATTTAAAATTTTCAAGTATATTTATTCAGAAAAATCGTTAGATTACTAAGAAATGATCAAAAATGAAATAAACAACATTTTTAACAATAGCTAAAATAAACATTTTTCTGTAACAATTAATTCTAAAATCGTGTATAATGGCCACGGACATCTCTCACAGCTGTACATCTTCGGGGCATATTCATAATGCAATTATTAATGTGTTCTTGTGACACTCTTCTCCAACACAGCGGTAAAATTTCCCACAAGTGTTACACGTTAACTGGGGATGGATTATGTTCGTTGAGCTGTTCTTGAAGTCTGTCCCAAATGTGCTCAATTGGATTCAAGTCGGGAGACGTTGGTGGTAAAGGTAGATGGTTAATATGGAGGTCATTTATTGCTTGCATTACAATTTGTGCACGATGAGGTCTTGCATTATCATCAATAAAAACCATGTTTTCATCCACAGCCTCACGAAAGTCGGCCACATATTGCTGAATAATGTCATCTCTGTATATGTGTCCATTGACATTGTTTTCAAAGAGATGGAGGTTCGTACGTCCATTCAAACTAGTGCCCGCCCACACCATGATACCACCGCCGCCAAAAGGTACCACAGCTTTTGTAAACTCGCGTCTATAACGGTCTCCTCGAGTTCTCCAGACCCTTACTCTACGATTAGCACTAAATAAGCAGAATCTGGATTCATCGGTGTATAAACCATGCTCCCATTGAAAATTTTCTGCTAGTCGTTGGTTAACCCAAGTTCTTCTAGCCATTCTATTGGCATTAGTTAATTTTGGGCGTCTCACAGGCCTGCAGCTATGAAGATCCATTTCCCTCAGACGGTTTCTGATGGTTTGATCCGAAACTCTAACTCCAGCGACGGCACGTAACTGTGTTTGCAACCATACAGCACTTCTAAACGGATTCATCCTTGTCTGAATTCGTATGTAGCGGTCTTGTCTCTGATTTGTTTTCCTCTCAGATCCACTACCGGGTCTTCTCCTTGCAGATCCTACCTGTTGGAATCTTGTTAGACGCCTACTAACAACACTTGGAGACACATTAAAAATTGCGGCAATTTCTGCTCCAGATTGCCCTCGCTGATGCAATCACGCAATTAAATCAAAAGTTTCTTTATTTAAATGACGTCTTGGAATCGTGAAATTTGAAATGACGTTTAAAATGAATAATACTTGTCAAAAAATGCGATTTTTATAATTTTGTATTCTAAATTAATTTAAGGTTAAAATACGAGATTCAATATTTTATCACACAGAAAAGACATTTACCAAATAAAATGTCCACAAACGACTGTGGGCCTTCTAATTTATCTATAGTTTGAGAAAATACGTTAAATTTAATCGAATTAATTAGATCTGTTAAAAAAAGATCTAATTCCCTATTCATTTTTGAGTAGTTTATTTGAATGTATGAAACTGTCAAAATATACGACTTCGTAGATTAAGTGTAAATTTTAATTTACGCCATACTTCAAAATGTTCCCAGTAAATCACATGCTACTAGATTGACTTTTCAAATGAACATTTGTTAGATATGTTACAGAAGTGTTTCACAATCTCTTTTTTAAATCAAATCATTAACACAAAAGATATTTAACATTGTTTGTATAAATTTTATCGTATTTTTTCACGTTTGGCTCTTGTTACCGAGTGTATATGACAAATTAAATGACAAATCGCTATTAAAAACATCCGTTTATGCCTAATGTAATTAAATGCTTGTTGATTAAAAACAATACCTCAATGTTATTGCATTATATGTTTCCAATCAAAAATACTTGATAACATTTTTGTTGTTACAGATTTTGCAATATTACGATCTAAATTTTTCTTAAAAACTGAAGTTTACAGTTTTCTCGAATATGAGAAGATTATTATTTATATCCTGCCTTCTAGGTAGATCAATTCAGCTTATATTATTCTATAAATAAAAATATCACATACAATATTTCATTTATTTAAAAGGGCAGATGTATTTAGTTTACTTAACTCTTTCGTATACTTCTATTAACACAGTACAGGTATGTAATAAATTTAAACTTACGTGTGTTATAATATAGGATGACCGAGGATGACAACTAAGTTGTCATCCTCAGTAGTAAAAAAAAACAGTGTTGAACATGGAGCACAGTAAAGCTAGCACTAGAAATCACGAAACACTTTACCAGAGACGTTTATTGTGCTCCATGTTCAATAAAGTTTTTTTACTGAGGATGGCAACTTTGTTGTCGAAATACATATTTAGGGTACGAATATTAATGCTGTAAACGATTTTATACCTTTTTAAAGTTTCTACTTAAAGACTTTTCATTTTTAGCTTTAATATTAAAGAAATAAACCATACAATCATAATGACGGAAATAAACAACTTAACCATAAATTTTAAGTATTTTAAAAACAGAAATTTATTTTATTTTTAAAGTGCAACAAATAAAATCAATTTCCATATTTTTGAAGTATATAAAATTTGACGTTATCATGTTTATTTTAATCATTTAATAATTAAGCTTCGGATAATTATGCATTTGCATAAGTTTATATTTTCAACCTTTTTCATTATAAATGCATATTTGACCTTTTTACACCAAAGTATTATTTTAAAACAGTCCATGACTTCACATGCATATTTAATGTTCTTGTTAGTATAATTACACTTTTGCAATTGCTGTTGTTTGTATGTCTACTGGTTAGTATTTCTTAAGACTTTTTGGCACTAATAGATTTCGCATACTTGTACAATAATACCCATTAACAATATTAAACACAAATAGACACTTTATAGAAGACAATTAAATTATCTTCTAAACCATTGAATAGATAGGTGAAGTGAATAGCAAGTTAAGCTGGATTTACTATAAACAGCTAACATAATAGTGTTTTGAAACCACAATACTTGGATATATTAAGAGGATTACTCGGGTAATCGAAGAACGAGAAATAAATATAGCGGGCATTTCCCTAATTTTACCAGATTCTTTTACATTCCAACAATCTGTATTGGTTGTGTACTAATTGCAATAGTATTAACATCCATCAAAATGCAAAAAAAAAGCGTCTAAATGCAATTTTAAATCAATTTGAGAAGGACTATAATGATTTTACAACAGATGGGCGTCTGTTATTTTGTAAATACCGCGAAGTTCGTGTTACGGCGACAAAAAAGGTTCAAATCACTCAGCATCTTCAAACTGGAGAACATGCAAGCAATAAAAATCGTAAAAGGGGAAATAACGAAGGACAAGTGTTAATTTCTAATTTACTCCGACATGGACCTAAACGCACGATATTCGGTGTATGGCTTTTGTTTGCAATGACAGTCCGTTAGCTAATTTAAAGAACGAAGAACGTGGGTGCTGCGAAATAAAACAATCCTTGATGAAAAAAAAATTAACATTCAAATGCTAGTGATATTGTAAAATATGAGTTTGTACCAATAAGTCTTGTGTGATGTCCAAAGAATTTCTTCACAGTAAAAACATATTCTAACCGACAATAAGCGCAAATTTATTTTTGAAAATTTGTTATAGTTAAATTTAATTATAAGTTGTTTCTGTAATTTCAATAATTTTGAATCTAAAAAAATTATTTGTGTATTTTAACGGAGAAATAAAAATGTCTTAACATAAAAAATTAAGTGTTTATATTTTAAAAGTTGATGTTTAAGGCGTATTTAAGTACATATTGCATATTTTGAAGTTTTTTTTATTATAATGCATAATTATCCTAAGACTATTTATGATTATATGATTTATTTCTTATTTAATGTGTTGTGTTATATTGTGCGTTTTAACCGCCACACTTTCCAGACCACATGCGGCGGAATAGATCGAATGCTAGACCCGCCAATTTTTTTTTTATTTTCTCTTGCAATTTTTTTTAATTTAATTTATTTTTTCGTATAGATTTAATATTATTATTAAATTGCATGAATTAATTATACTCGTCCTAATATTTAAATCATGTCGGGAATATTCTTAATTTCATATTACTCACTTGTATTTTGGGTTATGGTATGGTTCATATATTTCTGACATTTAAAAAGTAACAATAGTACAGAAAATCGACTTATTTTTTTTGAATTCCTGTCTGTGTTTCGACACTGAGGGATTGAAAACCTGCCTTTTTGAATAAATAAAATCTTGTGAACTCCATTCCATACATTTATTTAATTTATTACATAATAAATAACATCACTTTATTCTCTTAAACATTATTCTAAATTTCAAGTGGATAAACTCTGCCTATAATATTCGTTAAGGTTTTTGTTTTCTAACAGTTCTGAGTAGTGCCCCAAGAATCGAGGTAAATAAATGTAAACGATTTTGTACTCTGAGAACGGATCCAGTGTGTGCACAAAATACTTGGACGAGTGAAAAGGTTACTTTAAATAATTTTTGTTTCTTTAAAATAGCACAATGTGAAAATCCCGGTAAGTATTTGAAGGAGTTACCTAACAATATAAGTTCTAATGTAGGTATTTTGTTTAGATCTCCGTTTTGTAAAGAAAGGACATTGTTCTTGAAAAGTACTTATTCAAAAGAAATGGCGGAGAAGAGCAAATAAGATTAACAAAACCATACGCGACTTTATGTTTTTAAAATATATTTTAAATGAATAAATTTTAAAATATTTTTGATTTATTTGTAATTTATATCCATATGCAAACTACAAAATTATATTCAATGAAATAATATTTACTAAGAAAGTTTATTGAAAAGAAAAACATCGGAAAAAGAAGCAAATTATACGACACAATAGTTATATTGTTGAAGAAACTGGTAAAATATGAATTGAAGAGATTTTCTGCACATGTTAAACTATTTAAACTAATAAATTCAATTTTTGATCATATTCTTACATCTAAAAATTTATATAGAAACAATTATAACTAACTAAGTAATAACCACTTTTTATTACTTGCGTTTATAGGAGTTATTATAAATTGAATTTATTTAAGGCGTCAGTATTCAATTCAAATATTGTCATAAGACGTTGGAAAAATGATTAATTTTTTCCAGTTTTCTTTCTTATCAACGATAAACATGTTGGAATTTATACATAAATACAAAATGTGAATCACATATAATGCTTTTGGGAATATTAATTTATCAGATAGTTGAATAAGTGGATTACTTAGCTAAGAAAGTGTACAAAATGTCAGAGCAGGCACGCTACCGATTGTTATATGAAGAATACGAATCTACATATTTGAGGTTACCTTTCAGTAAATTTTCGATTTTAACAGTCAGTTTACCATTATTCGCATTTATATTTTGTATAATATATTCCATTATTTTCAACTTTGAAAGTGTAAATCGGACACATTGTCAAGTTTATAATTTTCTACCATCTATATCGTCCGCAATTGGAGGTTATTCTCCTCAAAAGGAGGTATGGTCATTGGCAATATTTTTGCATGCACTACCAAGATTTTGCATTGCGATTATCTACTACCAATATAATAATAATGTACTCTATCCTCACGCATTTTTCTTAATAGCAGTGGCATTATTACTTAACTTTATTGAAAATCTTGCTTTAATTGTACTTTCTTTTTGGACTTCATCTTCCAACTATCGTAAGTATATAAATTTTAATGTATATATTGATTAATTAACTGAAGTAATATTGCAGCCGTTCATAGGAGAGCTTTTATAACATTTGTGATAGCATCTGAAGTGTACATGCTACTTATGGTATATTTATATTCGAAAGTTAGAAGATATATGAACGAATTGGACAAAGTCAGTTTGAGTTTAAAGAAGAAGTTAGTTTTTATTAATATAACGTCCATTTTAATAGCAACATACTGCTTTATTCGACATAATCATTCTTGTGAAAACTACGGTAAGTTAGTATAGTGAAGTAACTTCAGATAATATCGAATAACTTTTTAGTGTATTCATTATTTGCTCTCTGTGAGTATATAGTTGTACTGACTAATATGGCATTTCACATGACAGCCGCATTGGATTTCAAAAATAGAGACTTATGTATTTATACATATGGTATTTATTTGGCCCATAGATAACATTTAATTATATAGGTTTAAATTTTTAAATATGTTTAAACATACCTGTTTTATAAACAAATTGTACACGACGACTAGTCATTTTTTAAACTACGTTTTTATTAACGATGTAAAATCAAAGTTAATTGTTTTGAACGAAACTTTTTTTAATGTCAGTATTTTCCTATTTCTAATTTGTGATAGAAATATTGTGGGTAATATGTAAATTTGGTGATGGTATTTTATTTTCAGTAATTTATGCGTTTACATTGGTTGTGGGCTTGCAAATTTACAGCGTGTGTGTGATACTTTCGAACAAAAAATTGAAATGTATTTGTATAAATGTTATTTCAAATGTACAGGGTGTACCTTATAGAATAATGCCTGGTTTATATAATGAAGACTATATTTAAAATTTCTTTTAAGAAGTTTCGTGTATTTGACAGTTTTTGTTGCCATTGATATATGTGCCTAGAATTGCAAAAATAAATTGCCAAACTCTATATTTAGGAGAATGATTAAAGATTTATTTTTATAAAATTTCTACAAAATGAAAGCTATATTGATTGAAAAGGTAGGAAAAACAGATGAATTTTGTTATTTTATTTAATAAGAATATTGATAGAACACGTAAACATACACGAAGGATTAATTTACTTCGTGTGTATTTAAAATTAGTTAAATTCGATATTTTGGTATAATTTTCCTGTAAATAACAACTAAATTTAATATATTTTTGAACTAATTATGAAAGAACATGCTTTTTCAAAATATTTAGATATAACCTTCGTTAAAATTAATGTATTTGCTCCATCGACACTATTCTGCCATTATTTTGTACCTGAAGTGTATTTTGTAAGGCCTGCAAAATAGTTTTGTTTAAAGTTGCAATATTATTTAATTCGATGAAGAATGTTGATTTGAAAAAATGTATTAAGTTTCGAGAAGAGACGAAAGTCCTATAGGTGAACGGTATGACCGTTCCAATAATTCATTTAGTAAAATTCTCCAATATTCTATTATTAGAGTGCTCTTGTAAGCAGATGCAATATTTTTTCATTCAATTATTTTATTTATTCTATTATTATTTTAAAAATTATTAATAGAATCGGCATTATATATGGGATTCATCCATTTACACCAGCTCTCTAAAAGCAGTTCTTGAAGAAGCAAAACATTGATTATAACAAAGAATACAAGGCGAATACTATATTATTAGTTGACGCCGGTAGTTAAAGCTCGCGGAATTTAAACTATAATATTTTATGAGTACACCCTGTTGAAACTAATATTACATCTTTCCCGTTACTATTTTACATTTAAAGACTTACTATGAATTTTATTTAATTTTATGAACCTTTTAATTCGTTTTAATGCACTGAAACTAAAACAGAAATGCAATGAATTCTTTAAGCATATTATGTATCCCGATTTATTAGCTAAGTGAATATGTATTGGACACCTACAGCTTTTTATGAAAAAACGTTGGAATAAAACTACAATGCAAATGCATTTTGTATATTTTCATTCAAGATTTCAATTGTGTTGTGCATATCCTTAAGTTTATTATATAGATCACTGGAAATCGAATCCCAATCTCCTAAAGTTCTTTTGACAAAGACGGTCTCTTCACATAAATGGTGTTTAGAATATTTCTTTAAAATGTATACCACAGATGCTGTATGGGCGATTATTTTGTTGAAAATAATGATTGAGACGATCATCTTCAATTAGTTTCACCAACGATAGTTCCAATAATTTCTCTAATATTTCGATATAGCGATTACGCAAGATTGCGCAAATAACGGATGCCGACATGCAACACCATCCTTTTATACTATTACCATCGTGTTTTACAACAGTTTCATTAGGTTTGTTTTTGCAGGCGTTTTGAAACGGTTTGAAAATCATTTTATAATCACTTTTATACGCATGCGTTAATTACAATCGTTTCCAATCTATCCCCAATTTTATCGTTGTAACGAATCGTTAAATCGTTAAAACGAATTTCAAATTCGTGGCAGCTATTGACATCTACCATACAAATAGCAGAACTTGAGAATTTTCAAATCTATCACATACTTCTTGAGCAACATGTCTCCTTACGCGAAAATGTTCTATGAATTCATTATCTGTGTATTGAGGAATAATTATTTCAAAATAATTTTCTTTCCTTATTTTAATTTTATCTTGAAATTGTATTTCTTCTTCACTGGTAAACTCGCACTCAGTACTAGTGCTGGGCGATGTCGTTCCTTTTGTGGATTCGTTCATTCCGGGTCCGTACTAGGATCGGAACGGGTCCGCTGGATTCGGTCCATCCGGACCGACATCGGTATTGATATGAGAGCGTGGACCCGTGTATCGTAGAACCAATGGATCGTGTACCGTACCGTCAAGCCATATATGTAGGTTGAAAGGTTCGGACTGAATCTTTAGAACGGGGAACTATCAAATCTATCAATACGTGAAGCTATGTAAATGTAATTAATATTTGCATAGTGCAATAATTATATCATTTATACTTACGTTGTTTTTCGTTATTACTTGTACAGAAATAGTCAATTATTACTGATTGCCAGTAGTTAAAATTAATTTATTTACACTTATTTAAAAATAAAACAATAACAACTTTTGCTTTTACTAATAAAATTTATTATTTTATTTTTGAAAGGGTACAGATATAGTAAAAAATAAATATAACGAAATATAAAAAAAAATATAATTACAAACACAAATAAATTTAAGTCTTTCAATAACCAACAAATTGAACTTACTTGCCTACTTATTACGTAATTTTTTATAGATTTTATCTTTTATACCAGCATTTAATATACTTACTATATTTATAAAAAAATATTAGTTACTAAAAATGTTGTAAAAATTAATTAGGTTATAATTTAAAAAGACAATTTTCTCTACTTTTGATGGAGACAAGCTACTGCGTCAGTCTGTTAATATTTGACCCGTTTTTGAAAAAATACGTTTGCAAGGAACAGAAGTAGCTGGAATGCAAAAACGACCTTTCATGATCGAAATACAAATGTTTATAGACATATCTTCTATCTTCCCACCATCTGAGAGGATCCCCCTTTGTAGGAAAATGGACTATTACAAAAATTACACTTCGCAGAATTTTCATTTGTTACAGTAAAAAAATTCCAAATATCACCCCGTTTTCTTTCCATTATAAAATACTTTTTGAACACTTCTTTATATTTATACACACGTATGCACGACTAAACAACAGAAAAGGTGGAAGATTACTAATTCTTGCATACCCCCTTGAGAAATTTAGACCAACACCCTAGAATATTTATTTAAAACTTATCTTATTTTATAAATATTCAACGACATCGACGGTATTCATTTGTCATTTTATTAATTATGGTGTTATGGTATAAGACGAAAAGTGCACTCTGTATACATACATTGTATGTATACATATATGTATAATACATAGTCACATTAGCCATAATTCAGATAAAAAATATAAACACATATATACATATCTATATATATGTGTCTCATATAATAAATATCAAATACCTACCTACGACCTTCGTCAAATAAAATTTATTGCTTTTTCAGTATATGTATATGCGTAATATGCGTATCTCTACAATATTCAAACTCTTTAAAACGTAAACATCCCAGTAAGTTATGTGTCTGACTGTCTGAATCTGAATCACTAATGTTTAGATGGTTTACACTTCGAATATCGGAATATGATATGCCTTGACTCTAGCGAGAATCGGTACCGTACGCGTAAGGAACGAATTCAATAAAAGTATTGAATTCGTTCCTTCGGACCGAGTTCAGACAAAGTTGCGGACCGGGTCCGATTATATCCAACAGCGGACCGAATCCTTTGGACCGGGTCCGGCTGGAACGACACAGCTCTACTCAGTACTACTACTGTCACTAGTGCATAAACTAAATAAATCTGACATTCTTTTCATAAAACCACTACGATCTACACAAAACAGTCAAACAACGACCGCGATGGAGATTTCAAAAACATTCAGTGAGAATCACAACGATGCCTACACATTTCTCCACTTTCCGTGCATAAAAATGAAACGCGCATGCGTCGATATTCGGTTTTACGAAAATACTCAAACCATTCCAACCGATTGAAAATCATTTCACAACGATTTAGAAACTGAAAAAACGACAAATGTTTTATCAGCGTTTGATTTTATTTCTCTGTCCGAACGCTTTTTCTTCAATGCGCACACTCCTGATACTTCAAATGATTTCAAACGCCTGCAAAAACAAACCTATTGTAAAATTTCTGAGCGGTTTCGTATCGCGGGACCCAGCTGTGCAAAAGACTGATATAAACCAAGAAAAAAAACAATGAAATGCATTCTTAAATTATCTCTGATATTTTCATATAATGAAAAACTACATATGACAACTAAGCGACATACCTTTATGTTGGATTCATCTGAACAAAAAAATCACAAGTACAGTTCGCGTATTTTTTAGGTTAGATTTTTTTTCAATGAGTCTAGGTCAAATAAGTTTTCTTTCGCATTTTGTGGTTGCGTAAATTGGCAGTTACTAGATACCTTGGTATAGCGTTAGTAATCAGAAGGATTGCGTCCATATGTAGAGTTCAACTTAGTTCTTTTGATGATTTGCGTCTGTCTTTTAGAAAGTATAGCAAACGCCAATTAAGTTGGCCCGAGGAGGGGGTGCGCAGAAGCCGTTTTCTAAAACGTCCACCCCCCACTACTCAAGTAATTGTCAGAATACATTTATCATTGACGTTTGACGGAATATAATGTCTTTGCTAGGAGATCATAAAATGATACACGCTCAGAGGTTAGAATTATCTGACATTTGATGTAAAACCAAATACAAATCTCCCCACTACTTCTAATTCTGCGCGAACTTACCCCTCCTCGCTACAACTTAATTGGCGTTTGCTATAGCTGTCACATACTCCAAACTGTTATGACATCGTCGGTATCGCACATCTTAAACACTTTACACTTTTTTTTTTAATTGAAAGTTTCAGAAAAGCATTGTATTTTTAATACAACGTTTTGATCACGGTCTGTATGTGTTTTAGTCCTGACTAGAGAACTTAGCGAAACACTGAACGCACAATCACTTATGTTTTCCAAAAGAAACTGTTCTATTGAAATACACATTTTTATTTACGGTCGATGGTAATTTAGTTTTACAACTAATACGTCATTAAAATCTAATTATCATTATAATTATAAATATTTACTTAGCTGATGAATTCGGAATATTTACAGTTTTCATGGAATTGAGTTTCTCCAAGTATACCTAATACATGTTTTCACTTAACCCTATTTTGTATTCTATTTAAATATAACTGAAGTGAGACTTTAACATATCGAAAATGTAGTTTGAGTAAATAGTAAAAAGTAATTCTCTTTTTTACGATTTTGGAAAGAAAATTTTTCATTTTAAAGGTAGCTAAAATTATGTATCTTTATTTATGTTACGTTTGGAAATTTATAAACATTAGTAGTTCATAATATGTAACGTATTTCAATAAAATCATTTGGGTGCTATTACAAGTGTAAGTAGAGGTTATAACTAAAAAATATAAATATTAATAGAAGGGCTGATCAAATATTAACAAGACTATTTAACAAAAATTCTTTATTAGGTTAATATGTGTCGAAAGAAATACAAAATTATCATAATGTGTAGCTTTCGTTAGTGTCTATACATTTTTTCCTATCACTACCAATTCTTTTGCTCCATTTTCATCAAAAATTTATGGACATAGGATATAAAATCTTACACTTTCTTCTTTTTTGAGTAATTCAAACAATGTGGAATCGTGGAATTTACGAGAAGGATTGAAAGTTTTTCCAAAATGCAGTTCTTTCAGTGATAACAAAGTTGGAATGTAGGAAAATTGTTCAAAACTCTTTAGTGCATTGCTTCCAATTCTATTTGTATTCTTAAAATGTACACTGCAGTGTACATTTTAAGAAAAAGGAAATTCACATGGTCAAAGTGTCATTTAATTTGTTACTTTTACAATGCCATTTATATTAATACTATATCAAAGGGCTTAGAGTTCGTTAGAAATATTTCGAATTGATTAATTTTATGAATTACTCTTCAGTAGTTAGTCGATAATCGACGAATCATTGTCGTATTTGTATAAGAAAACTTGGACATTTTCTATTCTAACAGCATGACAAAACATTTTTAAAACCTTCATATTATGTTGGGCGTTGAAGGATTTTGATCATTTCGTGCGTTTGCGAAACTTTGATTTCAAAATTCTATTCGTCTTGTACAAACGAAGCAGTCAATTCATTCTCTAAGAAGAAAGATACTATGGATTGTATCTTGCGGTTTTTGTTTTTGAATAGATAAGGCTCTGTAACTTTGCTCAAAAGTTCATGATAAGTATACAGTCTTTGGAGTTCGTATTTCAAGTAGAAAGTCGAGGCAGACTTCGTATTTCAAGTAGAAAGTCGAGGCAACATTTTTAGTATCTCAAAGGTCTATCGTTAGAACTTCAGCAGATAAATGAATTTTCGCCTTTATTGGAACTATTTCATCGACTTTCCTGTTTTAAGAGTATATGAGCTTTCCTTTTCTATAAAGCGATTTAAAAGATATCAATGCTTACAATTTTCTATTCAGAATTCTTAGTGTCCATCTTCCAGAGATTTTGCTTATTGCATTTACTGCACTAACTTTTTAAGATCGTTGGTTATCGCCAATAAGGCCTTAAACTTTCAAAATATCCCAAGACCGCTTCTGAGATATATACATAAGTGAGGTTAGAAGCTTCTTTAAGATTTTCACAGAATAATTTATGCCACTTATACGAGGGCGGATTGATATTGAAGCTACTTAGCGCTAGATGGCAGCACAAACACAAAAACTTTTTTTTTTAGAAATTGCGATCTGTCAAACGTCAGCTGTTAAAATTTCACCCAAATTCATCGATTAGTTTATTTGTTGTAGTCGTTTGAAGTAAGCAACTTTTGTGTTTCTTGAAAAATGGAAAAAAGTGAATTTCGTGCAGTGATTAAACACTATTATTTGAAAGGGAAAACGGCGAAAGAGACAAAAGAAAAGCTCGATAAACATTACGGTGAGTCTGCTCCGTCAGATTACATGGTAAAATATTGGATTGCTGAATTTAAACGCGGCCGAACAAGCACTGCAACAATACCATCAACAGGAAGGCCAAAAGAGGTGGTTACTGAAGAAAATATCAAGAAAATCCTCGATATCGTTATGAATGATCGCCGAGTCAAGTTACGTGAGATTGTTGAAATGGTAAACATATCATATGAACGTGTGTTCAACATTTTGCATGAACATTTGCATATGAAAAAGCTATCGGCAAGATGGGTGCCGCGTTTGCTCAGTGTCGAACAAAAACGAGTTCGATAGACCACTTCACAGCGGTGTTTGGACATGATAAAGCGTAATCCTGTTGATTTTTTGCGTCGATTAATAACTGTTGATGAAACGTGGGTCCACCACTACACACCTGAAACCAAAAATCAATCGAAACAATGGGTGGAAGCTGGTGGAAGTGCTCCGAAGAAGGCGAAGACAGTGAAATCGGCTGGCAAGGTTATGGCCACTGTATTTTGGGATGCACACGGAATATTGCTCATCGATTATCTTGAAAAAGGATCCACAATCACAGGAAAGTATTATCGTGCATTATTGGATCAATTGATTGATGCAATCAAGAAAAAACGACCACATTTAAAGAAGAAAAAAGTGCTCTTTCTTCAAGACAACGCACCGGTTCACACAGCATTAGATACGATGCTAAAATTACGTGAAATACACTTCGAATTGGTTGATCATCCACCTTATAGTCCAGATTTAGCTCCTAGTGACTTTTTCCTGTTTCCAAACTTCAAAAAATCGCTCGCAGGAAAAAGATTCATCTCAAACGAAGAAGTGATTACCGAAACTAACGCGTATTTTGAGGGGTTCCCAAAATCGTATTATTCAGATGGTATAAAAAAGTTGGAATATCGTCTTACTAAGTGTATTGAGCTAAAAGGAGACTATGTTGAGAAATAAATGGTTTAAAAAAAAAATGTTTTTTTCCTACTTAGGTAGCTTCAATATCAATCCGCCCTCGTACACTCAAGCTTTCAAACGTGTTTATTATTGCGAAATTCACGTAATATCAAAATTTGACCAGCTTTATAACGTACAACGAACACATGCAACCTCTCTTCATTCATTCTGAGGTTAAATAAACAAACAACTGTACAAACAAGTATGCAACGTTGACAATGCTCAAGCACTATTACCACCAACTCTTTATTATTGCTACATTAATGATAGTTAAGTTATTTTATGTTAATTCAAGCTTCAGAGGACGTGCATTTTATTTTCTCATTATCTCTCGCCATCTTTACTGGTTTGAAGTCATCTGTTTCCATCTCTATTCCGATTTGCATCAAATCTATTTGATGATGAAATACCTTCAGCAATATTTTTCTTGTTTTTTCCCTCTGTCCTGTTTCTTTTCTCTTCTTTAAACAATACCTGTCTCATTGTTCTAGAGGCTGTCATTCTAGATACATGGCCAAGTCAATTGACTATCTGTGCTTTTGCTATCTAGGTTATATATTGAGTATCATACATTTCCTTATTTATTCTTTACAATTCTCATTTCTTTGTCTTAACACTACCAGAAATTCCTTCTTAAAAGTTTATTTTCTATTTTGTACAGCTTATTATTGGCTATCTTGTTTACAATACAGGATTTTGCACCATTTTATAGCGAATTGCAAAAGTTTATATTTGATTGGCCCTCATATGCAGGGTGTTTATTAAACATGCAGTAAAAATTCATGGGGTTATTCTTTCGGATATTTGAAGATCTTTTTTTTGTCGTTGGAAGGTTTTCGGAAATATGCTTTGTTTCAAAAATATAGGGCGATTTTAGCTTTTCGGAAAAATTCAATACACTTACTTATATGTAAAGATTCTTATTCTATAAAACTACTGAAAATGATTATGCATGCATTCAATTATTAAGTGTGTAAAATAATCTCATTTAAATGACAACTCGCGGTTGGAATGCACTCTTTCTTCCAGGTGGTCGTTAAAGTTTCTGATGATTCTCTGCACCATATCGTTTAGTATCGTTATGATTCCATTTTCTTCAAGATGAGGGATTAAAAATTCTTGAAGCATAGCGAGGTACCGCAGGGAATTGA
This sequence comes from Melolontha melolontha, assembly GCA_935421215.2. NCBI lineage: Eukaryota > Metazoa > Arthropoda > Insecta > Coleoptera > Scarabaeidae > Melolontha > Melolontha melolontha. The sequence goes on from OW285238.1 coordinate 172,686,186, forward strand.
CGGTTATTGTTTGCTCTCTTGCATCTTCGAAAAAGTAGGGCCCAATTAAGTCCGAGTTTGGTAATTCCACACCATACACTCACGTTTTCGCTGTGTAGAGGCCGTTGGTATAATTCTCGCAGGTTGTCAGGTGCCCAATAGTGCCAATTTTGTTTGTTCACTAAACCGTCCAAGTCAAAGTACGCCTCATCAGTAGAGCAGACCAATTTCCGTGCGCGCCATGTGCGCCGATGTGAGGATGATTGTATTGCATCAGAACTAATAAAAAGCATTCAGTATGTGTTTGGTACTTGCTTAGACTGCATGTTAAGTGTAAGTATACGTAATAAAATGTCGTCGACACATAAATCGAGAAAACGACCGTTGTCAGACGAAGTGAATAATTTTATTATGGATTTCCCGGACTTAATATACGATGGCTCAAAAATTAAATGTTTAGTGTGCAATACATATCTAATGTGTTGGTCAAAAACACATTGTAAAGAATACGTAAGCAGTTCGAAGCACAATAATAACAAAATTAATCGACAACAGTTTATACATGAACTATGTGTAACTATGATTGTGTGTACACTGCCGTTTACCTTGTTAGGTAATGATTCATTTATTTCATTTTGGAATAAATACGCGAATCAAACATTACCGAGCACGACAACGTTACGAAGGAACTTACCATCGGTGCGCAAACAGGTTGAAAATAAAATCATAATAAAATAAGAAACTGTGGTTATGTGTGGACGAAACAACTGACAGCAAAAAAATTTGTAGTTAATGTGATGGCGCGTAATATGGAACCACATCAACCAACGTCTTCAATTTTATTAGCATCCAGACGACTAGAACAATGTAATGCTGAAAAAATTTCAGAGGTGCTATTTTAGATAATTTGGAAAAATCTAACTTTCTGTCTAACTTTCGAAAGACCAAGTATCAATGTTTATGACCGATGGTGTCGCAACCATGTGTTCTGTAGGCCGGTCTCTTAGAAAATATTGTCCTAACTTGTTACATATTACTTGTAAACTCCATGCTCTACACCTTGTGGCAGAACAGGTTCGTAGATGTTATCCAGAGGTAGATGCTTTAATGTCGAGTACAATGACAGTATTCCTGAAATCTCCAAAACGTATTAGGAAATTTCACGAATTGTGTCCCCATAACCCTGAGCCACCACAGCCGATTCTGACACGTTGGGGTACATGGTTACGGGCGTGGTTTTATCATTCAATCCGAAAGAAAGTGCAGCTATCAATACAAGCCAGAAAAAATTTCAAGATGTCCAGATTAAAATGGATTTACAAAGTATTCGTGAGAATTACTTGGGACTAGAAGAAGCAATAACAAAATTAGAAAATTCGTCGCTGTCGTTAGAGGAATCACTGCAAATCGTTAAAGATGTTCACGCACAACTGTGTGCTGTAGAAGACGCAAAAAATGAAAGTGTTCTAATTAAATTTGAAAGTGTTTTACTGATGTTGAACTGATTTCATACATTTTCCATTTTATTTATAGGTACATACAACGCTGCTATAATATGTACTATTCTTATTTTTCGTGTGTTTATGCATATTACTTTAATAGCAGAAAACCAAATGTATATTTGATTATTTCTGATAGAATAAATGTCTCTACTTCTTTACTTATATCGGTAACAAGCTCATGTTGCGTCCCTATTCTATCGCATATTCTAATATATTACGAATTACACTCCCATACCGGCGCTCATGGCGCGCACGGAAATTGGTCTGCTCTACTCAGCAGTGAATATAATCGCTGCATTTTCATCCTCTGAAATATCAAACATGCGCATATTCAAATGGTCACGTTGACGGCAGTCGGTCGGAAGGTGCTTTTGAACCAACATGATTTTGTAAGGGTGGAACTTCAGATTTTTTTGCAAAATGTTCATTAAACTTTCGCGTGGAATTCTGAGTGCTTGAATAACAGACGTTTTTACGCAATTAACAGTTTCTAGTGTGGCTACCATTCGACCACATCTTCTCTTCTATATCTTCACACTATCGTGTGTGCGAAAATTATTACCCACCGCAGAATTGTGTTACACAAAGGAACTACATACATTATAGGTTTAATTTACTAAAGAAAACACTCGGTATATTTGTTTCACAAAATATATTTGTTAGATCTCTAACATATGTTTCGACTTTTCAGTCATTATCAAAGAGTTTTTAAACTAAAATAAAAAGTACACTTCTACCACTATTTATGAGTTTTTAAAAGACTTTATTACGGCATCAATAGTAGGGGTGTTGAAAAAATCCAGCTGTGTATTTGTGACATGTCTATTAAGATTTATGGCTTTTTTAATTTCTAATATTTCGAGGAAGTCGAGCCTTTTTCCTTTATTACAAGTATGTAAAAGTTTAAAATTACTGGTATTGAACAAATGTGTATTTTCAATGCAATGTTCCGCGAATCCCGTATTCATATTACCATAAGGAATAGAACTTCTATGCTCTTTTAAAAATCCGTTCTTTTATTGAGCGTCCTGATTGGCCGATGTATATCGCATCACAATCACTGCAACTTAATTCGTACACACCTGACTTATCACACAATTCTGTTTTTTCTTTATTATTTACTAAAATATTTCCTAGATTGACTTTATTCACTTGGATGACATTTAACCCTAATTTATTCAGTTTATTAGAAACTTTATTGCTAACCCCAGGTATATAGTTGAGTGTGTGCTCAATAAAAGAACGGATAAAAGAGCATAGAAGTTCTATTCTTTATAGTAATATGAATACGGGATTCGCGGAACATTGCATTGCAAATACACATTTGTTCAATACCAGTAATTTTAAACGTTTACATACTTGTAATAAAGGAAAAAGGCTCGACTTCCTCGAAATATTAGAAATTAAAAAAGCCATAAATCTTAATAGACATGTCACAAATACACAGCTGGATTTTTTCAACACCGCTACTATTGATGCCGTAATAAAGTCTTTTAAAAACTCATAAATAGTGGTAGAAGTGTACTTTTTATTTTAGTTTAAAAACTCTTTGATAATGACTGAAAAGTCGAAACATATGTTAGAGATCTAATAAATATATTTTGTGAAACAAATATACCGAGTGTTTTCTTTAGTAAATTATTCATTATGTTTCACCGAGAGCCAACCGTGGATTCTATACATTACATTATAGGTTTGTTCTAACTACCGGTTTCGTTCCGGTACGAGTATTGTTTTGTGCGAAAGCATTAGTTTTTAGAACGTATTTCTGATCGTTTAGTTATCAATCTACACTCAGCGGCAGAATTAACCGCCCACCCGGTTTTGTTATTTTGTTGGAGATTTTCGACATTAATTGACATTACATGACACTTTCGACAGTAAATAATTAAGTTTAACTGTCATTGTCTGTGTATTACTGTCATTCGTACGCTTATTAGTAATTTGGTTGAAATTTGACTTGCTTAGTGTTAGTGTATTTACGATTTCTTTTTTATTAAACTTAATTAGACTTGTTTAGTGTTGGTGATATCTTTTCAAATCGGTTTAAGTTAAGTTCAAAAATATTTTTAATTCGAAACCATGATATTGAACGCAAACTTCGTAGCCAAGGCTGTGGTTCTATTCGATGAAGGTTACAGTTCACGTCGTATTGCTGGAATACTTGGTGCTGCCCGTGAGACAGTCAGAGATGCCATCAGGCGTTTTCGGGAAACGGGTTCTTACACCAGAAGGCCTGGTCAGGGCAGCCATCGCTGCACTTCTGTGAGGGCCGATCGTTGTAAGCACGATTTTAAGAGATCGGTTTTGTACCGCCGTTGAAGCCCGTAATCGTCTTGCTGAGGTTAGAAATGTCGACGTGAGCGAGCGAACTGTAAGAAGAAGGCTGGCAGAAAATAATCTTTCAACGAGACGCCCTTATCGAGCCCAACAGCTTCGTCCGCATCACAAAACAGCTAAACTACGTTTTGCGCGGGAATACAGTATGTGCAGTTCAGTGGAAGAATGTTTTATCCTCCGACGAGAGCAGAATTGCTTTAAGAAATCTCGATGGCCGCCAGCGTGTATACAGACGTCCAAACGAGCGGTTTGCTCCTTGTTTTCTTGTTCAAACTGTGGGTTACCAAGGAGGCCCAATAATTGTATTGGGAGGAATTTCTTACGAGGCTCGAACGGACCTGGTGATTTTTGATAGAGATCAGATATGTACAAGAAGTTTTTCAAGATCATGTCACTTCGTTTGCGCCTTTTATTGGAGACAACTTTGTTTGAATGCAAGACAACGCACGCTGTCACGTCGCTCGAGTGGTTTTACAATACTTTAATGAAGTTTACATCAGAACTTTACTATGGCCAGCAAATAGTTCAGACATCAATTCAATAGAACACATCTGGGATAATCTGAAATGTCGGATTCGAGCACGGAGACCAGCTCCAATCACCATTAGAGAGCTGAAAACTGCTACGTTCAGAATACAAAAATCTCCGAATTAATGACAAAACATAGGATGGGCGGTTAATTCTGCCGCTGAGTGTATTTTGTAGTATTACTAACAGTAATAATTGTAATAATAAACTTTGGTTCTGTCCTATGATATTGTGTGATATTGCCAGCTGTAGTTTTCACAGGATGAAGTATGCAATGCGCATATCAGTACAAACGGTACATGGTTCAGTTAGTCAACTGTTTTGGCCGTCATGTAGTACGGTCAGAAATGAAGTTGGAATGCCTATTTTGCAGACCGTCACTGTATGGTTTTCTTAACGAGTTGGAACAAATCTCACGTGGTGCGATGTTGAACCGACGCCGCACCAGAGTAGCCACTTTAGAATCGCCATAGCGAATAAATTCCTCCTCGGCAAACACGCGATACTGCACGCTCCAGTTTTCCATTTTAACTAAACTTCTCGACTATAGTTTTACTTGGGTTACATTAATAAACTAAAAAATTATCCCAACTTTTATCGCCTTGTATCTTTGAGACAAAGCATCTTTCCGAAAATCATCCAATGTTCAATAAATCTTAAAATAATTCAAAGAATAACACCGTGAATTTTCGCCGCATGTTTAGTAAACGGAGTATATATCTAAAAACAATCTTTGTCTATAATCATCTGTCCATATTCCTATACATGACATGTAATAAATATTGTGGCATTAACGTCATGATTTTATTAACTAATGATTAAGAATACTGTAAGTGTAATACTGTATTGAAGTTGTTATACGGTTATTTTTGAATGAACATGTATATATTGCTAGGAGCTTAAATTGTGAAACGGTTGAGCTAAAGTTTAAATACAGATTTATAACTTTATAAGATGTTTAATAAAAACTAAAAACAAAACATAATAAGAGCGGGAAAAATAACAAACGAACATCAAGGTATATAAGGGGGTTTTCAATAAGAGCGATATGTTTTTAAATTGAAATGAAGTAACAAGTAGGAATATAAATAGACCAAACATTTTAATTATATTTTGAAGTGTTGTCAATGCAATTAAGATCTGAAAATAACATCATTTAAATGACCGTCTCTGCTTGTGCAATACCGAATTCGATAAACCCAATTTGCAAAAAATATATTCAATAAATTATCCCTTATGTCACGTTGCGATATGTTGAATATTTAATTTTAATGCAGTAATTGCCTCAAGTCTATTCTCATAAACACTAGATTTTGTATAACGCCACAAAAAGAAGTCTAAAGGTGTCAAATCGTAGCTTCTTGAAGGCTTTTCCACAGGGCCATTTCTGGAAATAAACTGACAAAACTTTTGACGCAATGAAGCAATTGTTCCGCCGAGTTTGTTTCACGTAGCATCGTCTTGTTGCAACCAGTTGGAACTTGTTAGTTAAATCAAAATCATTCAATTCAGGCCATTTAAAGTTAGTTGTACCTAGAGAATACAATCCCGACCATGTTTTCAATCCCGGGATTACGAGATTTTTGAAGCGTAATCCCGGGATCCCAAGATTAGACTATGTGGTTCCTAATTGGGCTCAAATTAAAAAAAAACTTGAGTAATTTCTTAAAAATTATTTATTAATATTGTTGCACAACACAATATACTAAAATAAGGAACAACTATTTAGTCTTTTTATTTGCTCTCTCACTAAAGCCTGTGTAGGAACTGGAAATAAGTCTAGCCATTCCAAATCCGATAATAACTGATTTTCATCACACTAGTTAAATCATCATTTCGTCGTCCCTTTATACGTTCCACTAAGGCTGTTTTCATTTTATTGGCGAGTGCTGAGTTTTTGCTAGACAATTGTTTTATAAAAAATTTCAAAGTGCACAAATTAGCATCTCGTCGACAGATTGCTTCTACTGTTAATTTAATTGGTGTCGGCACATCAACAATTTTATTTACCATGTCAAAATCAGCATCTTCTAAACGGATTGGATGATTGAGATCTATAAGAGCTTTTTGAATGCAGGTTTTTAAAAGAGAAAATCGTTTCAGCATGGTTAAAAGACTTCCACCTGGTTTTACTGTCCAAAAGAAGTAACAGCTTTTTTTCATGTTCAATCTTCACATATTTTTGAAGTACCGTTTCATTTTTCAATGGTGATCTTTTGAAATACACTACAACTTTGCGGATTTTAGCTCATTAATGTTTTCATCTTTCATTAACTCTGGTATGTGTTCTCGCGCAAGTTCATTTTGTGACATTAAGATTAATCTTGATTCTGGAGAGTCTAAGTCTTCTAAATTGTCACCATCATCGCTATCGTTCATATAATCAGCAGTCACAGCTGGTTCATTTATAGTATCATCTGAGTCTGAGGTAGGGCTGTATTGCCTGTCTTGAAAATAATTCTTTATTTTATAAAGCACATCACAGACGGTCAAATTGATACCATATGCGAGACACAGTTGTTGTGCAGTGCAAACAAGCTGTTCCACCTTTATCATAACTAGAGCTGAGGATGTTTGCGGTACGGCAGGACCGTATGTAGTGCATCCCCACATTTAACTATTTATCTAAATATTCTCTGAAATGATTTGCCGGATCTCATAAATTAATAGAGTGATATTTTAGTATGCACTGGATATTGTTATTATACAAAATCATAATAGCCATTTGTATTTATGGATCATAAATAATAATACGCATGTATTTGTATTTGGTTGTGAATTCAATTTAAACTTAAAACGAATCGTAATATTTTAACGACAAGCCGTCCTTACAATACATGCATTCGAAACAAAGTGTGCAACTCTACGAATAACTTCCATAATTGATCGAAAATGGACATTTTGGAGCTGAAGTAAAGCCCCTATTCTTAGAAAATTTTATTACTGTCGTTAAGAACTATTATTATAAACAACAAAGGCCTTTTATTAGTGTTGAAGTTTTAGTTTCATTGAATTTCCATGTTGTAAGTAGTCAATTGTAAAGTGTTCATTCACAATATTCTAAAACAAGGTGCAAATTTAACTAAAATCCAGAAAAACACATTCTGATAATATATTACTAGATTAGAAGCTGTGTTTATTACTATTTATTATATTATTTTTATAACCAAATGCAATAAAAGCTACGAAAACAAAAGAAACCTCGATTTATTAAAATCTTGTCACACAGCCTTTCAAAGCCTGGCAGCACATATTTTGCATATATTTTATATATACTACCTACTTGAACTAGGTGAATGAAGTTAGAAGTTATAACTTATAACTTCTAACTTCATTCACCTAGTTCAAGTAGGTAGTATATATAAAATATATGCAAAATATGTGCTGCCAGGCTTTGAAAGGCTGTGTGACAAGATTTTAATAAATCGAGGTTTCTTTTGTTTTCGTAGCTTTTATTGCATTTGGTTATAAAAATAATATAATAAATAGTAATAAACACAGCTTCTAATCTAGTAATATATTATCAGAATGTGTTTTTCTGGATTTTAGTTAAATTTACGCCTTGTTTTAGAATATTGTGAATGAACACTTTACAATTGACTACTTACAACATGGAAATTCAATGAAACTAAAACTTCAACACTAATAAAAGGCCTTTGTTGTTTATAATAACAGTTCTTAACGACAGTAATAAAATTTTCTAAGAATAGGGGCTTTACTTCAGCTCCAAAATGTCCATTTTCGATCAATTATGGAAGTTATTCGTAGAGTTGCACACTTTGTCTCGAATGCATGTATTGTAAGGACGGCTTGTCGTTAAAATATTACGATTCGTTTTAAGTTTAAATTGAATTCACAACCAAATACAAATACATGCGTATTATTATTTATGATCCATAAATACAAATGGCTATTATGATTTTGTATAATAACAATATCCAGTGCATACTAAAATATCACTCTATTAATTTATGAGATCCGGCAAATCATTTCAGAGAATATTTAGATAAATAGTTAAATGTGGGGATGCACTACATACGGTCCTGCCGTACCGCAAACATCCTCAGCTCTAATCATAACGTTCGGTCCATCGGTATCAGTTTTCAGAGAAATATCAAATTTACTTAGACGCTCTTTCAATATACGGAGACAATTTTCAGCCGTCATACTTTCATGAATAGGAACTAGTCCTAAGCTCCAAATTTTTTTATATGAATGAACGTTGACAGCCATGTATCGTTTATTGGACGTTGATGTCCACTCGTCGAAAGATAGACTGAATCTTTCACCTGCACTTTTCAAATGTTTTAATTCTGCAGTTAACTGGCTTTCTGATTTTTTCACTGTAATTCATAACACGCTTTCAAATTGTGACGGCTGATTTTGGTAAATCCGTGTATTTCGCTAAGAGCAATTTTCTCAAATCGTCTGAAGTTATGAATACACTGAATGGAAATCCATCTAATGCAATCATTCTTGCCAAAACATCATCCAGGTTATCGTCGGCACTTTTAGTAAAATAATCTTCTAACTTTCGCTTAGCTGGCGGCGGTGCTGTGTTCAGATTTTCAGAATCTTGACTTGTTGAAGCTGTTAAACGATTAACGTCAGCTAAAATCTTAAATGACAAATGTTGAACAAAGTCTCCCGCCATTTAAAATAACTTTTTCAGATAATTGACTTTTAAATTGAAATGACGGAACCTGTGTAACCTTGTCGCTGGTAGAATAATAAATGAAAAAAGTAAATTCTAATAAGCGTATTTATACTTTCGTACAGGGAATCCCCGACGGGGAATCTCTCGCAACAATATTATAATATATCATATGAGGTGATCGGGTGATTCCCCTATTGGGGAATTACTTTAACAGTATTGTATTGAAGTATGCCGGGCGGGGAAGTCCCTTCTAAGTTACATATTATTTGGGCTGTACCTGTGTAGTTCTTTTATCGTACGGCTTACCTAAGATTGATTTTTTGTCTTTATGTAATAAGTGCCCTTAATATAATCTAAGTAAGGTCATTGTCAAGGCGCAACGGATTACGGAATGCAAACTGGCAATCCCGAAAATCCCGAGATTAGCCAAGTACAGTCACAGAATTTTCGGGATCAAAACCGGGCCGGGATCCCGAGATCCCGGGATTGTATTCTCTAGTTGTACCGCTCATCATTGACAGTAATGGAATCTCCATTCTCCTTTTGGAAGTAATAAAAACCGATAATGCCACCGTACCATAAACCACAGCAAACGGTCACTTTGAATGTAAAGGTCTCTCGTAAAAGACTTGTGAATTATTTTCACTCCAATAACGACAATTTTGCTTATTCACCGTTTCAAAAAGGTAAAAATGAGCTTCATCTGAGAATACGATTTTTATACCAACATCATCATAATTTTCAAGTTGATTCAAGGCGAAATCAGGAAATGCATGCCGTTTGCGATGTCTAAAGGCTTCAGTTCTTGCGTCAGAACTATTTTGTAAGGATATAACCCCAAATCTTTACGTAAAATACGCCAAGTAGACGTTCCATAAATTAGAGTTTTCAATAACACTGCGTTGAACTAAAGCAATCAGTATTTCGGTCTTGCTGGAACGCGAGGATTACGTAAAGAAAAAATTCGCTCAAAATTTTTGACAGTTGGACGAATGGCAAGTACAACTAAGTCGATTATGACGACCGTAAAATGGAAAAAGTGCACAAATAAATTACAATAAAAGAAAGATTATATTGATACAAAAATTGGATAATTTTCAAACTTTGTTGAAGTGTAAAAATTTTCATGATGAAATTGCAGACTACTAAATACACAGATAATTTTGACATTTTATATATAGCTGGTATTTCAAAACATATCACCCCTATTGGAAATTCTTATATAACTTCGGTGGTGCTATAATTTATGCCAAGCTCTGTATATAAATATAAATATTTAACATTTATGTAATGTAAATATGTGTAATAGTATAAAATTTGTTTCCCGTTTTTACCGCGTTTAAATTACGCCGTAATGTGTATTAATAAAATTAATAAAACAGGAAAATAGAAGTACATACATCTAAGGTATTTCTTCCCTGTTTTTGCTATTTTTTTCTGTGTCTACTAACTCAATACTTTTTTAAGGTGCCAGTTTTTAAATTGTTAAATCGTTTTTGTATATTAAACAAATTTTAAATTGTTAAAACTCGTTTATTTTAATTATAAGTTGGATAATTATTTATAAGGTGAGATGGAAGCAATATTTTGTTAATGCTTCATTCTAGTGTCAAGTATTAATAATACTAAACTACTCAAAAATGAATAAGGAATTTTTATTTTTTTGTATTTTTTAGATAGTATGGGTAAATTTTTGTAGTGTATTATATTAGATACATAATTGTACACAACAATTTCAAATTTTCAAGTATGTATATTTATTCAGAAAAATCGTTAGATTACTAAGAAATTATCAAAAATGAAATAAGCAACATTTTTAACAATAGCTAAAATAAACATTTTTCTGTAACAATTAATTCTAAAATCGTGTATAATGGCCACGGACATCTCACAGCTGTACATCTTCGGGCATACTCATCTCGTAATGCAATTATTAATGTGTTCTTGTGACACTCTTCTCCAACACAGCGGTAAAATTTCCCGCAAGTGTTGCACGTTAACTGGGGGTGGATTATGTTCGTTGAGCTGTTCTTGAAGTCTGTCCCAAATGTGCTCAATTGGATTCAAGTCGGGAGACGTTGGTGGTAAAGGTAGATGGTTAATATGGAGGTCATTTATTGCTTGCATTACAATTTGTGCACGATGAGGTCTTGCATTATCATCAATAAAAAACATGTTTTCATCCACAGCCTCACGAAAGTCAGCCACATATTGCTGAATAATGTCATCTCTGTATATTTGTCCATTGACATTGTTTTCAAAGAGATGGAGGTTCGTACGTCCATTCAAACTAATGCCCGCCCACACCTTGATACCACCGCCGCCAAAAGGCACCACAGCTTTTGTAAACTCGCGTCTATAACGGTCTCCTCGAGTTCTCCAGACCCTTACTCTACGATTATCACTAAATAAGCAGAATCTGGATTCATCGGTGTATAAACCATGCTCCCATTGAAAATTTTCTGTTAGTCGTTGGTTAACCCAAGTTCTTCTAGCCATTCTATTGGCATTAGTTAATTTTGGGCATCTCACAGGCCTGCAGCTGTGAAGATCCATTTCCCTCAGACGGTTTCTGATGGTTTGATCCGAAACTCTAACTCCAGTGGCGGCACGTAACTGTGTTTGCAACCATGCAGCACTTCTAAACGGATTCATCCTTGTCTGAATTCGTATGTAGCGGTCTTGTCTCTGATTTGGTTTCCTCTCAGATCCACTACCGGGTCTTCTCCTTGCAGATCCTATCTGTTGGAATCTTGTTAGAGCCCTACTAACAACACTTGGAGACACATTAAAAATTGCGGCAATTTCTGCTCCAGATTGCCCTCGCTGATGCAACAACGCAATTAAATCAAAAGTTTCTTTATTTAAATGATGTCTTGGCATCGTGAAAATGTGAAATGACGTTTAAAATGAATAATACTTGTCAAAAAATGCGATTTTTATAATTTTGTATTCTAAATTAATTTAAGGTTAAAATACAAGATTCAATATTTTATCACACAGAAAAGACATTTCCAAATAAAATGTCCACAAACGACTGTGGGCCTTCTAATTTATCTATAGTTTGAGAAAATACGTTAAATATAATCGAATTAATTAGATCTGTTAAAAAAAGATCTAATTCCCTATTCATTTTTGAGTAGTTTAGATAATAGAGGGTCGTTTAGTAGGTAAAGAACGTTTAGATGTTATTCAAACAAAATTTTATTTACATTAACTCTAGACATAACCCTACTTTTCAACTAGTTGCTATTATTAGTAAGGCGACTTAAAAAAAAGGTGTAAAAGATACAGTTAGCGGAGCCTTACATAAGAACATAGGCTTGATACGAAGACGGCCGAACGCGGATCGCGAATAAACATTTTTTTCTAGTCCTGTTTCTAAAGTATAACCACAGAATAACAGAAAAGACAAAATCCGCGGTGCCTTTGATGTTTTAGGGTTCATTTTTCCATGGCCTTGACGCTATTGTTTACGTTGTCGCCATTTTGAAACTATGTCAAGATATTTAAGCGGTTTATTTCAAAATAACATAATTATAAATAAAAATACTAAACTATATCAGCTGCTACTATTTGTAGAAAGTTCTAGGATCTGCACATTAATCTACAAAATGTAAAAGAGTTGGGCATTTTTTTGTCCGCCAGGTTACTAGTGTAGGTGTGTTTTATTTGTCTTTAGGATCACTTTAGTGTTAGTTCAGTTGCGTTATGAACTAGCACTAAAACAACCAAAAAATTTACTGATTACAAGAAAAAACTATCCATGTCCGAACCAAGATTTAACTTAACCTAAGTTCATGTAGAGTGGAGAGCGACAAGATATTCATATTTAAAATCAAACGAGAAGATAAAATGGATAATAATATAAATGATTCTTAAAAGTAATACTTACAAAAATATCTACCCCTAATTTATCCATTATTTGTTTAGATTTTACAATGATAACCTTATATTAAATGTAAATATTATTTACTTCTAAACCTGATATGGCTATTATACAATAAATATCGAAAGTAAATACAATATATTTGAAAAATACGTCAATGGGCACCCTTTTTTAAAAATATCAAAAGTTGCTGTATCAATATGAAGAGTGAGGGAGTGTGTAACTAATAGGGGCGGCTCGACACATTATTAATAAAAATTATGTTAAATTGTGTTAGTCTTTTGTTTTTTTTCTTTGAAATTTTAATCAATTATTGCCTTTGAATAGTTATACGTTTCTACCAAGTTTGGTCAAAAAATTCGCACCCCTTCTTGGTGTTGCAGTTTCCATGTCATACAGTATAAGCAAGCTTTACTAGACAAATGTCTGAATTTTGCTACTTCTAATTGGCTGTTCACTTTACTTCCTCAAGTGACTTTTTCGACAGGCAAGAGCAGCTGGATCAGAATAATTTCAGTCGAAAATCTCTTTGTGACGTCATTACTTTAGAGAAAACTTTATGTTCGATTTTAGGAGTGTAAAGTAGACTTCATTTCAAGTAACAAAAACGCAAAACTTGTATATCCATTTGTATTTGTTTCGAAGTTACAGATCTATGAATGTGATTGTCAGATCATCAAAAAAAAATGTAATCCTAAAGTCAATAAAAACTGATTTTATTTGAAAAAGTTCAATTAATATTTTCGAAATGTCCACCTCCTTGTTGAATGCAGGCTTGTGTCCGTAAGCCAACAGAAGAAGTACTTATCCGAATTTGTGATAGTGCCCCATCCATGTGAAACCACATGTCTCGTCGAACATTCAGTGGGACATCCTTTAAAAGATCTGGCAGTTCGTCAATAAGAAATTGAAGGTAATTGTTCGCATTTAACCTCCCAGGAAGAGCGACTGGACCAATCAACAAGTCATCGATTAGCGCCGCCCAAACGTTAATAGAAAATTCATGTTTAAATTTAGATGGGCGTATAGCTTTGGGATTTTCTGATGACCACCTGTGCAGGCTTCTCAGATTTGTAACACCACTTCTCGTGAACGTAGATTCATCTGTCCAGAGGACTGTTCTGCAGAAATTAAAATGAAGCCGTGACTGTCTTAATAACCAGGTAGAATAAACTAGACGAGCATAGTGGTCTGCCTCAAGCAAACCGTGTCCCCTGCGATAGTGATATGGATATAAGCCCTCACGTTTTAAAATTCGCCAAACTGTCGTTCGTGGCACTCCTAGTTGTCTAGCGATTCGACGTACACTGAGAGTTGGATCCCTTGTAACAATAGCTACTGCTTCTTCCTCTAAGTCTGCTGCCAAATTTACTCCTCGGTCGAAAAGATAATCACGCAGTCCGCATTCCCAAAATTGTCTGTGTACTTCCAGAAACGTTCTGTAATGAGGAATGCGCCTATCGTGAAACCGATGTCGGTATTCAATAACTGCTTGACGTGCACTACCGTTACAGTAGCCATACACAAGATGCATGCATGTCCGCATACTCTTGAGAAGAAAATCGGTAAGGCATTTTGAATAAACAAAACGTGTCCACTCACTAATAAGCTGTTGTATGAAAACGTAATCTAATGCTTTATTAAAAAATGCAACGTTAACAGTCATCTGAACATTTGTTTATTGTATGATATTCATGGTTCTGCACTTACGAAATAAGTAAGAACCTTCTTTATCATAAATCAATTTCCAGTACTCTTTATTGTAGATCTCCAAGAAATTACTGTATGCACTACGACACGTGTTTATTTATTTTAGGATAACATTTTATTATGCGACGTTAACAATCACAGGCCTGTTTTTGAATCGTATAACTTTTTTTAAATAAAATCAGTTTGTATTGACTTTAGGATTACGTTTTTTTTCATGATCTGACAATCACATTCATAGATCTGTAACTTTGAAACAAATAAAAATGGATATACAAGTTTTGCGTTTTTGTTACTTGAAATGAAGTCTACTTTACACTCCTAAAATTTGAACATAACGATACGGGACCTTGTATACACACTTGTCGCGCCTGGAATAAAAATAGGAAACTAAAACCATTAAAACTCATTTGATTATAGAAAATTTAATACACACTAATACACTTTTTGGCACAAACGAACAATTCATAGATATCTATTAGTAACAAATTTTTAATGACTTTTTTCTTTTATTTATTTTGGTTTTCCCGTTTTTATATTTGTACTCGGTAAGTTTTGGTACCTTTGTGTAATATAGTTTATATCTTCAAGAAAGTGACTATTTTTGACCATCTTTCTGAGTATAATAATTTTTTCATTATACGAGGTGCATTTAAGTTCTAAGGCTTCCGATTTTTTTTCTCCAGACTGGAAAGAGATAGAAGCATGTGCATTGTTTTAAAATGGGCGTGCGTTCGTTGTCAATACGTCACAGAGATGGCAGCACTGTACGGCAGATGGAATTGTAGCGGCAGCGTCGAGAATGAGAACTGTTTTAGATACTTAAAATGGCTACGTTTTCCTTATTTGAACTGCGTGCAATCATTCGTTTTCTGAATTTGCGTGGTGTGACACCAATTGCAATTCATCGACAGTTGAAGGAGACATGTGGTGATGGAGTTATGGATGTGTCGAAAGTGCGTTCGTGGGTGCGACAGTTTAATGAAGGCAGAACATCGTGTGACAACAAACCGAAACAACCTCGGGCTCGCACAAGCCGGTCTGACGACATGATCGAGAAAGTGGAGAGAGTTGTTTTGGAGGATCGCCGAATGACAGTTGAACAGATCGCCTCCAGTGTTAGCATTTCCGTGGGTTCTGGAAAAGGTCCGGGAAAGACTGCGCGTGTGCTGTTTCACCAAGACAACGCACCCGCACATCGGGCTAACGTTACGCAACAGTTTCTTCGTGAAAACAACTTTGAAGTGATTTGTCATGCTCCCTACTCACCTGACCTGGCTCCTAGTGACTTTTGGCTGTTTCCAACAATGAAAGACACTGTCCGTGGCCGCACATTCACCAGCTGTGCTGCTATTGCTTCAGCGATTTTCCAGTGGTCGAAACAGACTCATAAAGAAGCCTTCGCCGCGGCCATGGAATCATGGCGTCGACATTGTGAAAAATGTGTACGTCTGCAGGGAGATTACGTCGAGAAGTAACACCAGTTTCATAGTTTTCGGGTGAGTTGTTAGAAAAAAAATCGGACGCCTTAGAACTTGAATGCACCTCGTAATATTCATTTAAGTTTAAATTTGCCAACATCCTTTAGGTTTAGTTTGCAATACAACTCGATCCGCGGAAGACACTGTATGTCGAAACAATCGTAATGGGATTTTGCCTCAATAAAGTGGAAATTAAGTAATATTGCATCTTCATTTTTATTTCATTAATTATGAATTTCCATCAAGTAAAGGCTACTTCGATTGTGTAAAAAAATCTACTTCACGCACTTGATACACAATATACGAGGGAAAGTCAGTAATTAGGTCACAATAAGGTATTATAAAAATAATTAGAGAAATAGTTAGCCAAAAACAAGTTTTATTTTTCAACAAAGTCTGCATCTACATTAATACACTTATCCCATCGCTTTATCAATGCCCCAATGCCTGCTGCATAAAAGTGTTTGGGCTGGCGTCTGAACCACGTGCGTACCTCTTGTTGAACATCGTTGTCACCCTCGAAATGTTTGCCGCCAAGATGCTTTTTGAGTGGACCGAACAGATGATAGTCGCTTGGGGCCAGATCGGGACTTTAAGCCGGATATTCAAGAAGTTCCCACCCTAATTGCGCAATTCTCGCCTGGGTCAAGTGGGCCGAATGGAGCCTGGCATTATTGTGATTCAGCAATATTCCTCTCGTCAGTAGGCCTGGACGTTTTCGTCGAATTGCATCCCGAAGCAACAACAAAACCCTACAGTATGATTCAGCAGTCACGTTCTCTTTTTTGTTCTGGAAATGGGCTAGGAGCACTCCCTGAGAATCCCAGAACACGGTAAGCATAACCTTACCAGCTGAAGGCACAACCTTAAATTTCTTTGTTGACGGCGAAGAAAGATGTTTCCATGGCATTGAAGCACGCTCTGTTTCGGGTTGGTAGTGGTGCACCCATGACTCATCACCAGTAACAATCCTGTTAAGCATGTTCTCCCCTTCCACTGTATATCGAGAGAGGTGTTCCAAGGACAAGCCCATTCGAATTCTGTGTTCCTCGGTCAGTTGTCTAGGTACCCGCAGTGCGCAAACTTTTCGGAAATTCAAACTATCGTGCATCAGTTCGTAGGCTAAACCTTGAGAACACCCTATTGCAGTTGCTATATTGTCTATTGTTACCCGCCTGTCAGTTCGAATCATCTCTTCCACCCGTCGAAGTGTTGCATCTGTCGAAGTCTGAACGCGACGGCCACTTCGCTGATCGTCAACAACTTTTGAGCGTCCTTGAGAGAATTTCTCGACCCAGTTATATACGGCTTTACGCGACAAACACTTTTCACCGCAAACAGGAGACATTTCCTTATGAATATCTTTTACAGAAAGTCCTTTTGCCCAGAAAATAAACGCACAATAGCACGTTGCTCTTCCACAGTACAATCTTCGAGCACGGTCGCCATTTTAACACTGCCTGTGTTCGCGCACACCAACTGTCACTTGAGAATTACAAAGCTGGATTGTGGTGACACCTATTGACAAATAGGGAAACAACTCACTCCTATTTTCAGCTTTCCTACAGCAGTGTGTGACTTATTTAATGACTTTCCCTCGTACTATTGTGAAAAAAAGAAAATTTAAAACGAATTTTATGTTCAAACTGACCTCTTTCAATGAACAATACCCTATCTATCGTAAAAACTTAACTTTATTACTATTAAATGTTCTTTAATTGATTTTGTTTCAATTATTATAAAGAGAGAATTGTTTTGTAAAATTTGCCAATTACGAATACTACGCAGAGAACGTTCCTAATAGTATAATTTTATTATGATTATAATATATGGGTATTAACAGCTGTAGTTTAACTGCGAATTAAATGCCAAATGCAACTTCGTTTGCTATCTATTCCTACTACTATGTTGAATGATCTTAATCGTATGATTCCTATGTTCTCATGTTAGGCTTCGCTTACTATGTACAAGGTGTGTGTTGTAATATGATAAATATTATAATAAAAATATAGTATATGATCGAAATTTAATCATGGAGCAGTAAGAAAAAGATAAATACACAGAAATATTTTAAACAGAAACATAAAAAAAAACTGTGATAAATAAAATTATACTTTAGCATCTTAATTTGTTTCGCGTATTATAAAAGACTGAATAATATAGTTCTTATATTGATTGTGCATCAATTTTTGATTGTAATTTAAAAGATCAGGAAACAAATTTTACTTTTTTTTTTAAATAAACTTCAAATGCCAAACTATATTCTATTTCCTATACTTAAGTGTAATAAGGTATTCAGTACCTGATGTATGTACAGATTATAAGAATATAAAACTTGTTTGTAAGGTTTTAAAGGGTACCAATAAATGTAAATATTTTGTACACCGACGTTTTCAATTTAAATAAGAAATGTTTTTCGTAATATTTGCATGTTAACATAGACAAAGGTGTTTATATAATATTTGTTAGATTATTTTGTAAGATTATATTATTGGTTATCTAGTGGATATTATAAATTATAATATAACAATTTGTTTTTATTATTTTTGTCGTAAAAAAATATATTTCAATACAATTACAGTAAATTTGTTTTAGTAGAGAATAAGTAATAATAAACTGTCCATGCATTTATTATATTTTAAATAATAATAAAGAATGATCAAACTTATTCTACTTTTTTTTTTTTAATTAAATTCCGAAATTGATTCGTCAGCCTATAATTAAACAGTTCTCATAGATTTAAGAGGAATCTGCTAGTCCGCACGTTTTCCACTGACACTTACGCAGATACGCGTTTTGACTAAGAATAAGGAGGTAAAGGAGGTTATAACGGGTGTTCAGAAACATTCGAAGTCAAAGCAGTCCTTGAAAATATGAAGTCATGTCTGAGATAGATTGATTTTTGACAGACAACAGTTGACATTTAATAACACAGGCCTGCATAAAATTTGTGATGACGTGATTTTTGTTTGTTAAGCTCAGTTTTTACATAACAATAACTAATTAAAATACAGTTGGTCTCTCTACCACCCACAGATTTTTTTTTTGCACGAAAGAAAAAAATATTAAAAAAATCTTATAATAGGCGTTTTAATACATTTTAAAATGAATGTACTACTTCAAATTCTAGGTATTAACCCAAAATTAATTTTCTGTTGTGGTTTTAAAGAAATTTGTTAAATAGGCTCTCATTACCTGACGTAAATCTTTTATTACATGTATTAATTTTGGACAAGATTTCCGGCAATTTTTACCTGGTAAATCCTATTTATTATGCTTTCACTTTATTAGTACTGCGAAGAAGGATTTCAAGTTTATCACTCCAAACAAAATGTATATTTTAATGTCATTTACTTCATTATAGCTCTGAGTGTCGATCAGTAAACAAGTAATTAATTTGTCTTTAGTGTTGTGCCGTGGTATTTGATAAATAAACATTGCTTAAAAATATGTCTAGCCGGTGTTGCAAAAACAAACCAGATGATTTCTGTTATTTGTGGATAAATCGTCTTGAAAAAGTTTAAGAGACCAATTGGTGAATTTGTGAAAAATGCATATTATGCTTATTTCAAAATCAAATTAAGAGATTAAGATAAAGATTGGGCACCGCACGTTGTTTGTAAGGTATGTGAAGAAGGTTTAAGACATTGGACCAAAGGGAATAGAAAAAGCCTTCCTTTTGGAATACCGATGGTTTGGAAAGAACCGCAAAATCATCATGAAGATTGCTACTTTTGTCTTTGTGATATTAAGGGGCATAATAGAAAAACTTTGAAACATATTTTGTACCCAAACAATATTAAATCAGCTATCAGACCAGTTCCTCACAGTGATCATGTACCTATACCTATACCCCCCAAAGTACTACAAGAAGATATTGAAACCTCTTCAACTTCCGGTTCCGTACAGATGGATAGTGATTTTGAACCATCAACCTCAGGTCAAAACCAACCTCAGCTATTTTCACAAGCCGAACTGAATGATTTAGTAAGAGATTTGGGACTTACAAAAGATCTTTCTGAAGTACTGGGGTCTAGGTTGAAACAAAAAATTTGCTTGCCCCAGAAACTACCTTCTCTTGGTATAGAAATCGCGAGGCTGGATTTGTAAAATATTTTGCACAAAACGGACCACTCGTGTACTGCCAAGCAATTGCTGATCTACTTACTTTCCTCGGAGCGCCTGAGTACACACTTTCTGACTGGAGACTTTTCATCGACTCTTCAAAAAGGAGCCTTAAAGCTGTTCTTTTACATAATGGCAATGTTTTTGCTTCTGTTCCGGTCTTCCATTCTGTTCATTTAAAGGAAAACTATGAAAATTTACAGGAATTACTTTTAAGAATACAATATGAAAATCAGAACTGGGAAGTGTGTGGAGATTTAAAAATTTTAGGCCTTCTCTTGGGTCAGCTGTCTGGATATACTAAATTTCCATGTTTCCTGTGCGAGTGGGATAGCAGAAATCGAGAACAGCATTGGATAAAAAGAGACTGGCCACAAAGGGTGACTTTAACACCTGGAACCAAAAATGTAATTCGCGAAAGTCTTATTGATCCTCAAAAAGTGTTACTTCCACCGCTTCACATAAAACTTGGACTTATGAAACAATTTGTTAAGGCAGTAAACAAAGAAGGAAATTGTTTTAAATATTTGTGTAAATCATTTCCGACTCTCTCAGAGACAAAATTAAAGGAGGGAATCTTTGTAGGCCCAGATAAGGAGCTTGGTGAAAGATCAAGAATTTGAAAATGTGATGGAAGATAAGGAAAAACATGCATGGCATGCTTTTAACGAAGTTGTACATAAATTTCTAGGGAATCATAAAGACACAAACTATGTTGAGATCGTTGAAAATATGCTGGAAAAATTCAGGATTCTTGGTTGCAATATGAGCATAAAAATTCAATTTTTGCATTCCCATTTGGACTATTTACCAGAAAACCTTGGGGACGTGAGTGAAGAGCAAGGAGAAAGATTTCACCAGGATATTAAAGAGATGGAAAAAAGATACCAAGGGCGCTGGGACACAAAAATGATGGCCGATTACTGTTGGACATTGAGAAGAGATCTTCTTTTAGCTGAATATGATAGAAAAACAACGAAACGAAGCTTTTCTGAAAAACGAAAACGTTTTTTTAAGAAGCATAAAAATAAATAACTATTTCTAATAGTTTCTATGTGTATATTTTTGTATTTTTTTTTTATATAATATAAAACTAGCTTATAAATGAAATAAATCGTGTTTTTTTCTATATTTTTTGATTTTACTGGTTTGAAAAATAACCTTACGTGATACAAAAAAAATAACGAGTTAACTGCTTTCTAGCCTTTTCTTTACCTTTTGTTTTCCTTAGCAAGTTTGAACTGTAAACATGGTCGTACACTTTTCTTCCCAGATTGCAGGTGTCCTGTGGAACATTTCGCTATTTTGGATTTCGCATTTGTATTTAGTAGTCTGTATGCGCATGCGCCTACGATCGCGCGATCCTTTTTCTCCGTTTTCAGATTTGAACTTTCGTAAGTAAAACTGAGTGGCGCTCTGCGCTCAGCCATCTTTTATTTAGTCACCCACGCCGTCTCCACTGACTAAGGGCATATACAATAAATAGAAACTCCCATAAAATTTGTGCGATACGACTACCGGTTTCGATCTGTTTTCGGAACGTCCTTATCTACACTGCGTCCGTTGTGCAGCAACTGGTAGCGAAAAAAAAATTACATTGCCCCCTCCTCGCTCCTTATCGTCCGGATCTGGTTCTTGCAGACTTTTTCATGTTTCTCAATATGAAAACTCCGCTGAAAGGCAACCGTTTAGTACGATCGAAGGACGTATAACGTAGGTTCTAAAGGGGTTAATTTTGACGATGTTTACAGCGATGGGAGAACTACTGAAACAAGTGTCTTCCTATTGCCATCGCTGCGCATGCGCGCACTTAGGTATAGCAGCCTATTGCCGTATTGATTCAATATCGTAAATTTTTTTTTGAACACCATGAGTATACAGGCTGATTTTCGGCCCTCACCATGGGGATCTCGCTTATTATTGGAGATAGAGTATAGGTTTAAATTTGGCAAAGTTGTTAAATTTTGTGTTTGTTATAAATCCGTAAAGAAAATAGAACTGTGACAAATGACCTTCGTTATTTAAAAAAAAAAACGCGAAAACCCCATTTTCTTCTTTTACCTGTAGCACCGACATTTGGCCTTGTAGAGAAAAAATAAAAACACATCCTTGTGGCCATTTCTAAACCTCTATCCAGTGGTGTACTCTAAATTTTTATACGACGTTTCGTTTCTTTCTGGCCATCATCAACTATCTAATTTCTTATAGGCGCCATATTGGATTTAGACATCTTCAGAAAGAGTTTGTTTTTCTAATTTCAACCATGTACCACATGCTGACTAAAGTTTTTGACATTAGGTTTTATTTGAAAGAATAAATTATAAGATTAAATAAGGTAGCCATGGACTTTCAATCTGTCAAACATTTCATTTATTGTTCATTAATAATACAAAAATGTCATACACTAACGAGGAGAAACGAGATATGATAAGTACTTTTTATTCTTCGAACCGAAATTCAACAGTAGCGAGTACAAGATATCTACAATTATATCCAGAACGACAACAGCCTCATCCGCGTAATGGTCAAGACAACAGGAATTTAAATGAAAATCGACAAGATATTTTACAAATGGTAAATTAAAAGCGTGTTTTCAAATTTCATGTTAATCTTGTATTTTTATAGATAAATAATAATCCATCAATTTCTACACGCGAAGTAGCGTCAGAATTAAATTTGTGCCAGTCCAGAGTTTGGAGAACTTTACTTAAAAGTAGGTTTAAACCATACAGGATCCATGTTAGTCACTCTTTACTGCCTGGAGACAATTTGAGAAGGCTAGAATATTGTAATTGGTTAATGGGAAGGATAGGAAAATCGACAAGATATTTTACAAATGGTAAATTAAAAGCGTGTTTTCAAATTTCATGTTAATCTTGTATTTTTATAGATAAATTAACTCCTATATAAAAATGTCCATATGCGGGTGACATTTTTGTCACTTTGACAGCGATAAAAACCTACATAGCTTTTTATCACCGATAAAAATGCTTCTTCCTCCGATAAAAATGCTTCTTCCTGTTACATATCTAGTAGCCCTGCATCACTTAATTTATTTTGGCAGCTGACAGGTAATAACTATTAAGTATCGTTGAACGTAAAATACGAGTCGGTTTGGGGAAATTTCAACAAATATCAAAAGATCAATACTGCAAAACACAAGAAATACAAAATCGTCAATATGGAGACAATTTAAAAAGTTTTATTCATGTCGTTAATTTATCTTGCCAAAAAACACTCGAGCTTTTCTTTCAATCGGATAAATTTCTTTTTAACTCAATATTTTTCCAATCAGTAATTTCGCTCGAAAAACTTACATTAGAAAAAATCGCTCGACTATCGTCTCGCGATTTTTTCATGTAAGTTTTTCTCGTCAAATTACTGATTGGCAAAATAATTTCGTTACAAAGAGAAATTTATCCGATAAAAAAAAAGCTCTTGTGTTTTTACTTATGATAAATAATAATCCATCAATTTCTACACGCGAAGTAGCGTCAGAATTAAATTTGTGCCAGTCCAGAGTTTGGAGAACTTTACATAAAAGTAGGTTTAAACCATACAGGATCCATGTTAGTCACTCTTTACTGCCTGGAGATAATTATAATTTGAGAAGGCTAGAATATTGTAATTGGTTAATGGGAAGGATAGAAAATGACGAAAATTTTTTAAGCAAAATCATCTGGTCAGATGAAACAAAATTTACAAATTCTGGAATGTTCAACAGAAATACGGAGCACTATTGGGCAGTACAAAATCCCCGACAAAACAGGGCTAGAAGACCACAACATCGTTTTGGAATAAACGTTTCGATGGGTATTTTGGCAAATCGTCTCTTAGGACCAGTTATGTATGAAGAACATTTAAATGGAGAAAGATATTTAAACATTTTACGTACATACGTATCTGACTATCTTGACGACAATATCCCATTAAATCAATTACAATATTTATGGTGGCAACAAGTTGGCGCACCAGCACACAATGCAGAAATGTTAGAAATTTCTTAAATCAAGAGTTTGCAAACCGTTGGATTGGAAATAGGGGAGTTGTTGAATGGCCTGCGAGATCACCTGATTTAAGTCCGCTAGATTTTTTTTTATGGAGATATGTTAAAAATAATATTTATAAAGTAGATGCGCCACAAAACATTGAAGAATTACGAGACAGACTTCAGAATGCCTTCGATGCAGTTCCTAGAAGAACTATACAATACAATATACCTATACAAAGGGCAGTACAAAATGCCAGAAGGCGTGCCCAATTGTGCATTACCGAAGATGGCCAGATAATTGAACATTTACTGTAATTGTTTATTGTTTACTTTTTATTAATGTTTTTGTTATCTTGTACTCGCTACTGTTGAATTTCGTTTCGAAGAATAAAAAATACTTATCATATCTCGTTTCTCTTCGTTAGTGTATGACATTTTTGTATTATTCTTCTTCTTCTTTAAGTGCCGTCTCCGCTTCGAAGGTTGGCAATTATCATAGCAATTCTTACTTTTGAAACCGCAGCTCTAAACAGTTCATTATTATTACATCCAAACCAGTCCCTAAGGTTCTTCAGCCATGAATTCCGTCTTCTTCCTATAGATCTCTTGCCCGGGATTTTTCCCTGCATAATTATTTGTAGTATTTGATATTTTTCTCCCCTCATGACATGTCCCATGTACAGCAGTTTTCTTCTCTTAATTGTCGGAATCACTTCTCTCTCCTTATGCATACGTCTCATCACTTCTACGTTGGTTTTCTCTCTACCCATGAGATCTTCAATATTCTCCGGTATACCCACATCTCAAATGCCTCCAGTCTCCTCATGTCGGTTACCTTCAGCGTCCAGGCCTCCATCCCATAGTATAGTATAGACAGCACATAGCATGTTTTATTAATGAACAATAAATGAAATGTTTGACAGATTGAAATTCCAAAGGCTACCTTATTTAATCTTATAATTTATTCTTTCAAATAAAACCTAATGTCAAAAACTATAGTCAGCATGTGGTACATGGTTGAAATCAGAAAAAAAAACTCTTTCTGAAGATGTCTAAATCCAATATGGCGCCTATAAGAAATTAGATAGTTGATGATGGCCAGAAAGAAACGTCGTATAAAAATTTAGAGTACACCACTGGATAGAGGTTTAGAAATGGCCACAAGGATGTGTTTTTATTTTTTCTCTACAAGGCCAAATGTCGGTGCTACAGGTAAAAGAAGAAAATGGGGTTTTCGCGTTTTTTTTTAAATAACGAAAGTCATTTGTCACTGGTCTATTTTCTTTACGGATTTATAACAAACACAAAATTTAAAAACTTTGCCAAATTTAAACCTATACTCATCTCCAATAATAAGAGAGATACCCATGGTGAGGGCCGAAAATGAATCAGCCTGTATACCGCCCATAACATGTGCCCTATCATATCCCTGTCCTCTGCAATGTATGAATATCTAACCTCATTTCATTTAGCCGAAAAAAATATGATTGAAGTAATATTTTTGGCTGGGCCCTTACGATCCATGCCCCCTGGCGCACCGCGGTGGCTTGTAGGGGTATAGTTGCACTCTTGCTGTATAGGCTTTTGTACTAAATTTAGTTCAAACTTTTTAAATCTTACTTAGTGTCCTAATTCCTATGGCTGCTAGTGTATATCAGGCATCCAATTCTATTATCTAGAGGCTGATATGTATTAGATCGTATTTGGTAGGTAGATTTTAGAAGCAAGACAACAAAAGTAAATATTTATTATAAAATTTATATTAGACATAACATAAAATTCTTAATTTAATTTATAATTATTTTCTAATTTGTCCGCAATCATTTTAGCTATAGCTAACGAACTAGTGGCGCCCGGTGATGGGGCATTTCTGCAATGCAATATTCTTTTACTCAATGTGCCGTCTCCCATGTCGAAACAGAAATCGTCTACTAAATTTCCATCTGCATCTAAAGCTTGCGCTCTTACTCCAGCAGGACCTCTTCTAACATCCTTTACCGTTACGTTAGGAATAAATTTTTGCAAATCCCTCACTTGCAAACTTAAAAATATTGATTTCTTTAATTCTTGTATACCAGCTGATGCGTACTTGAAAGCTAGTTTTCTGAATCCGGAGTAGGTCAGAGATTCTAGTAGTTCCTTCACGTTTATATCAGACCATTTGTAACCTTCGCGTTTGAAGGCCAAAACAGCATTCGGTCCTAGCCATACATCGCCGTTCATTCTAGGCGTGAAATGAACTCCCAGGAATGGAAATCTTGGATCGGGAACGGGATAAATATTACCTTTTATCATTGGACATTTACTTTTGTCTAACAGCAAATACTCGCCTCTAAAAGGTACTATTTTCGGATTCGATGAGCAACCTGACAGCGTTGCTAATTTATCAGATTGCAAGCCGCCACATGTTAATACATATTTAGCTGTAATTGATTGCCCATCCTTGGAATGAAGAATAACTGGGAAGTTTGGATCTGGATTTTCGGTGAATTTAGCGACCTAAAACGTGATTTTAATCATAGAAAATTTTAAAATTTTTATACTAACCTCGAAATTTAAATGAATTTTGCCGTTGGATTCTTTGAAATCCTTGGCATAATACTCTGTTACTAATCCCCAATCAACAATACCAGTATGAGGCGACCATAGGGCTTTCAAACCTTTGCATTCGGGTTCTATTTTTTGGATTTCCTCCCCTTCCACTAACTTTAAATCGGGAACGTTATTTTTAAGTCCTCTTTCGTGAAGATCTTTCAATCTTTCTAATTCCACGTCGTTTGTTGCCACGATTAATTTTCCTATTTTTTTGTATGGTATCTGCTTTTCATCTAAATACTTGTATGACAGGTGAAGACCTTCGACGCATAATTTTGCTTTTAGAGAACCGGGTTTGTAATAAATTCCTGCATGTATAACTCCGCTGTTGTGCCCGCTTTGATGGAAGGCTAATTTGTGTTCTTTTTCCACTACGGCCATTTTTAAATGTTTATGCCTGTTGAGTAATTCTCGCGCTGTTCCAACACCAATTATCCCACCTCCAATAACGACAATATCATAATTTCTGAAAATAATTTTATAATATATTGTATAAGTTAACAATGGTAGATAATATGTGTTAGCATTAACGCAAAAACCTAAAAATATTTAATCACAGTATAAATTTCTTTAATACAAGAAACCGATAATGATTGAAGAATTATTATGAATTTCAGATTTTTATAAACTTTAAAATTTTTTTAAATTTAGACTATGAAGTTTATATTGTGATATGCGTCATGCGACGTTACGTCAGCCGGTGACCTAAGCGATTACGTCACTGGCTGTGCACGTCAGGCCGTTCTAGGATTTTCCAGAATAGCCTAGATACAGAACGCCCGAGAAATCCGAGGATCTTATAAGCGCTCAAGGGAAAGGATGTCGCATTCAACCAGTATTCGCCGTCAAGTGATCATCATAAACATACATATTTATATAAATGAATATAAATACTGTAGTTATTGTTAGTTATTATCTAGTGTGTACTTTTTATCAATATACAGTAGAATCCGTTCATAATAACTAGAGAACGGATGCAATTTCCATAAAACGCAATCGGCAATTGGAATTGTGTATAACGTCGCTCAGTACATCCCGGCGTAATTCAATGAAGTATTTGTTTGACTTACTCGGCCACCTGGTCTCGCAGCGATAACAATGGACAACCCCGCTATTGTATTCGGAGAATATAGTGTTTTCAGTGGTGGCGAGTACGTAGATAAAATAAATAAGTTTATCGTATTTCGTAAGAGAAATAGCACGTACATTCCTTTTCTTTTCATTTAAGAAACATCTTCCAATTATTTTCACGTAAGTGTGCATAAAATTTCGTTATTTAATTTCGTTTATTTGGATCTAGAATATTCTTACTTTTTCAGACAATGGAAGAGCATCGTGAAACAATGGCGAGTTGGATTGAGGGCCATACTCATTGTATGTACATTGCCAGTGATTCCGAAATTTATTGTGAAGTGTGTGAAACGTTATTGAAAAATTGCAATAAATCAACCGTAAAACGTCACGTAGGATCGTTAAAGCACGAACAAAAAATTGAACCCGTTGGAATTTGACAATTTTAACGAAGAACTCTGTGAAACATTTATGGCAGCTAATAATCCATTATTTAAATTGAACAATCCAATTTTGAAGACATTTCTGAAAAAATATACTGGTCGAAATGTTCCTGATGAATCAACTTTACGCAAATATTATGTTTCTAGGTGCTATACGAGAACAGTAGAACGCATTAGAAGCCATCTTTTAAATCAATACATATGGATAAGCACCGACGAAACGGTGGATATGTTAGGACGCTGTGTGGTAAATGTTGTAGCTGGTATACTACATCCAACTATTCCCTATAACTCATATGTAATAGCAACAAGTGTTATAAATAGAGTTGATGCGGAAACAGTTGCTGAAACTATTAAGGAGAATATGCAAAAAATGCTTCATTCGGACGCCACGTACAAACAAAAAATACTTTTATTTGTCAGTGATAGTGCTGCGTATATGTTAAAAACAGGCAGACTATTGAAGAAAACATATCCTAATATGCTGCATATTACTTGTGTAGCACATGCTCTCCACAGAATCTGTGAATATATCAGAGACACTTTTCCGGAAGTTGATAGACTTGTATCAGCTTTTAAAAAAGTTTTCAGAAAAGCACCATTGAGAGTAGCTCTTTTCAGGGAAAAATTTCCATCTCTGTCACTGCCTCCCACTCCAGTAATAACTAGATGGGCAACATGGCTGGAAGCTACTAGTTATTATGCTGAGAATTTTGATAGTCTAAAACATTTCGTAACACTGCTAAAGGAGGATGCTAGAAGTATTGGTGAGTGCAAGGAGCTCACACAAATCCCAAATTTAAAAAATCAGTTGTACTTTCTTCACGAACACTTTGGAAAATTGCCAAAACTAATCACTTATTTTGAAAATCGAAATCTCAAATTAAATGACTGATTAACCACATTAGATGTGGCTGTTAATAATTTGAAAAGTATTCCAAGTGACTTCGGATGTGGCCTTCGGCAAAAGTTTGAAGCAATTCTTAATAGAAATCCAGATTTAATTACATTGCAGCAATTATGTATGGAGACAATTCCACAAAATCTAACGGCTAAATATGAAGAAATAAAAGAATATTTCCAGTATGCGGCTATAACCAGTTGCGATGTAGAAAGGACGTTTTCTATTTATAAGGATGTACTTAATTCAAAGAGAACAAAATTGACAGAGGAAAACCTTGAGAAACTATTGCTAGTCAATATTAATACTCCTTTACTCAACTTGAACAACAAAATGAACAAATAAAAATGTTCCAATTATAGAAATAAAATTAAAAACTTTAAAAATACAACTTTTCAACAAATACATATGTATTTCGTAATTTTATAGATCACCACCCGTTTGTTTTTCAATTATATAAATAAAATTAATTAATAAATATGTATTTCGTAATTTTAGATAGATAGATCACCACCCGTATGTTTTCCAATTATATAAATAAAATTAAAAACTTTATAAATACAACTTTTTAACAAATAAATATGTATTTCGTAATTTTATAGATCACCACCCGTTCGTTTTCCAATTATATAAATAAAATTAAATATTTTAGAAATACAGCCTTTCGCCAGTACTGCACTGGGCTTTGCGTCATGTGGTAAGCGTGTCCGTTCTCTAATTATAACCATGAACGTTGACATTAAAAAAAAAAGATGACGTCTTTGTGCAAAACCAATGATATCATTAAAAAAATCACCAAAAGACGGCAGTTTAAAACAAAAATTAACCTGTCCAAGCGATTTTCTTAAAAACATTATAGAACGCTTTTATGAATTTTGTTCCAAACTTTATCACCACACTGTAAACTGCAGAATCTAAACAAATTTCAAGAAAAAGTGCTCCAGAAAATTATAAAATAAAATTATTGCTAATAAATCAACAATACTATTTAATTTATTATTATTATTTGCAAGATTAAACAGTGAGTCTAGAAAGACGCCATTTGTAAGTATTGGCAAAACACTGTGCTTACAGTGCGTCCATAAAGTATGGACACAAGCCCGTAATAACGTTATTGTGCATTATTTGACAAAATGCAAAAATATGTCGATTAATGTTTTTTATTACCTATATTTAGATGCTACCATTTTGTTTTTTCCGTCGACCTTGAATAAGTTATGACGTTATTGATAATTTTTTTAAATATACAAAAATGGTTTAAGTATATCAATACGTTATGCACGTATTACGCATTTGTTACAAATGAAACAGACATGCAATATACACATCTGTAACTGTACACATGGACAATACACCTCGTATTTTACAGCAATTACTTCTGCTTAAGACACGTGTTTCTGCCATCTACTATTAGGCGTCATCAGTTAAGCTAGTGAAGTAATTAAAAGCTTAAATCGCCTACAAGACATAGCAAATTTCGTCCTGTCAGGTAGCACTATATAATCTAGTGACATCTGACGGACGAAAGAGACTATTGCCGAAAAAGGCAACCCTACCCTTGACCGGCTATGCCGGTACAGAAGAGAAGAAAATACGTATATAGGTGTAAGTCCATTAACAGGATGCCAGATGGCAGCAAATATACAAAAAAGGTTTAAGTATATCAATACGTTAAGCACGTATTACGCATTTGTTACAAATGAAACAGACATGCAATATACACATCTGTAACTGTACACATGGACAATACACCTCGTATTTTACAGCAATTACTTCTGCTTAAGACACGTGTTTCTGCCATCTACTATTAGGCGTCATCAGTTAAGCTAGTGAAGTAATTAAAAAGCTTAAATCGCCTACAAGACATAGCAAATTTCGTCCTATCAGGTAGCACTATATAATCTAGTGACATCTGATGGACGAAAGAGACTATGCCGAAAAAGGCAACCCTACCCTTGACCGGCTATGCCGGTACAGAAGGGAAGAAAATACGTATATAGGTTTCTTAAATGTTAAATGTTCTTATTTTTTTAAATGTCAACCCCATTTTTTTGTGGATATTGAAAGCTTTTACAATTCTTTATTCGATGATGTAAAAATTTTGGTATGTTACATTAGAAAATTTTTGAGTAATCATTTTTCAACTTTCTGTCATTCCCAAAGTGACAAGGTAATTTTTTTGACAGATTGTAAATAATCTGAATCACAACATTTTTATTTAATCCTAATTGTTGGTGTAAAGTGTTCATTCTCTGAGATGCATTTATCTGAACGGGAAGTAGCGGAGTTGTTTAATGAAACGCATCCTGAACTGGACCCTATCGGTTTTTCAACTGTAAGTAAAATCCACAGAAAATTTTTGGAAGAAGGGTTCGTTCGAGATAAACCAAGAAGTGAACGTCCATCAACGGCCCTAGACACTCAAGTTGACATTTTGTTAACAGTTCAAGAACGTCCTCACACAAGCACACGGCAACTTAGTCGAGAATTTGACATAGCAAGGGGCAGAGTCGGGAAACATTTGCATAAATCAAAGTATCATCCCTTAAAAAATGAATTTAGTTCAAGAGTTGTCTGAGGATGATTTTGATCGGCGGTTGGAATATTGTGAACGGTTGATGCAAATTTGTGATAATGGCCCTCTATTTCTCTTCAACATTTTGTTTTCTGACGAAGCTACTTTCACATTGAATGGCACTGTGAATAGACAAAATTGCCGATTTTAGTCGACTGATAATTCTCATTGGATCCAAGAGACACATACCCAATACCCGCAAAAAGTAAATGTATGTGCAGGGATTATCGGCGATCGCATTGTGGGACCGTTTTTCTTTTATGTAAACTTGACTGGGGAAATATACTTGAATTTTTTGAGGAATGAATTAATACCCGTTTTAGCGGTTCATTTTCCAAATAATGAGGATCCACATTTGCCATATCGTAGAATTTGGTATCAACAGGATGGTGCTTCTCCGCACTATACGCTACCAGTAAGGCAATATCTCAATAATACATTTCCTAACAGATGGATTGGAAGAAGAGCTGAAGAGGGACAATTGAATGGCCAGCTAGATCGCCAGATTTAACACCGTTGGACTTCTTCTTGTGTGGTTACTTAAAATGAAAAGTCTATTCGACACAACCGGAAAATTTGGACGTTTTACGACAACGCATCATCTACGAAACCAGACTAATCACTCCCGAAATATTACAGAATGTGCGAAATGGAATTTATTATCGCTTAGGATTTTGTCAACAAAATGAAAGAAAACATTTTGAGCATTTGTTATAAATTTGATACTGAAAATGTCAAAAATAAAACTTAGAATTAGAACACAATTTACTCAAAAATTTTCTAATGTAACATACCAAAATTTTTACATCATCGAATAAGAATTGTAAAAGCTTTCAAAATCCATAAAAAAAAATGGGGTTGACATTTAAAAAATTTATCAATGACGTCGACGGAAAAAACAAAATGGTAGCATCTAAATATAGCTAATAAAAAGCATTAATCGACATATCTTTGCATTTTGTCAAATAATGCACAATAATGTTACTACGGGCTTGTGTCCATACTTTATGGACGCACTGTATATCGCTCCTATTGATTGTTAAAAAAGAGAAAATATAACAGTTGTATTATAAACGAAGAAACACGTTAATTAGGTACAGAAATATAAATATTTGTTTGAAATACTGCTAGGACGGCGCTAGCCGTAATTTATATCAATATTTGACTTTCAAGGATAAATACTCTGTATTTCGCGTAGAAATATTCTGCTTGATTATATTTTGGCAAGCCCCAATTTTTTATATTGAAATTATAAGTACCTAATTACTTTTAAATTATACCTTCGTATGATTAAACAAAATTGTTATTAATTTACTTGTCAATTAACAATTAAATGATAATTTTATAATGGGCATATTGATAAATTTGTTACGTTTATTTAAACTAAAAGTTGACAATTATGCATATATATATACTTATGCTTACTTATATAGCAAGTGTATAAGCAAAATTGAACTTACCTACTTTCACTAGATGATGATAATTTCCGTAATTTTAAGTCATTAGTTTTCATTTTTTTAAATAAAGCAAAGTAAGATATTCTAGCCATTTTTAAAAAATATATAATATATAAACGAACGTACTAAACGCGACACTAATTTGTCGTAGGATGGTTTCGGTTTGTTTTGATATGCTTACTTATCTCCTAATCAATTCAAGTTTTGTAACCTCTATGTGTTTGACAACTACGACCTTCAGTTCCATAAGAGATATTCACAATTTATTTAATTTAATTGAAGCATTATTCCTTAAAAATATTACGTCCGTTTATGAACAATTTATAATTTAGTAAAAGTAGGCAACAAAATGGTATATATAGTTATATATCATGTAATAATGAAGTATATAAACAGCATTTATCCGACAGCCATGAAGATTTGGGAATGTCTCAACACACCTAAAAATCAATACATCCCATTACGTAACCCATAAGTAACTATTGTCAAAACTAGAAAATTGTAGGGAACTTGTAAATATGTACGTAGGAATCATTACAAAAGTCAACAAAAGTATTGTTTAAGCAAATGACGTGTTACGTTACAGGAAGAATTTTGTTTACTAGAAATAAATATGACAAAACAATAAAATACAACATTTAAGCGTACGTCGAATTTTAAGTTTTTTGTATTTACAATAATAAAACAATTTTATTATGAATTTTTAATAATTATTATCTTATAATTAGAAAAATTATTTATTATTGAAAATTAGTTGTCTATAGAATATATAACTTACTAATTCTAGATGGTTTAGATCTAAAATAACAGGTACATGTAACTTCATCTGTTGTTTCCTAGATGGCGGTGCTGTTCTATCTTATTATTTCAATAAATGTTTTAGTTCAAAAAAAAGTTCCAATTTTCTGTAATAACCAAGCTAATAAAACATCGAAAACAATGCGTTATAATCTATAAACGTACTGTTTTAGTGCCACTTAGTTTTTCAAGACTGGCCGATGGAAAATTCATGTAAAACTCAAACTGGAATTGTCAAACGCATACGTAGTCAATTAAATATAAATCCTACAATTATTAATTTATTTTAATTATGGTATGTTCTTGAATTGTATTATTATTATACATGTTGATAGCAAAATGATTTGTTATATTTTTCTTACGTTAAATAAAAGATCCACAGTTTCTCTTTCTGAATTTTATTTAGTAACAGTTTTACATTATTTTTGACTCACTTTTAATTTCTTCCAGTGTCTACATCTACATATTAAAAAGCTAATTATGTTATCACATATTCCAAAACTTAAATAAGTAATTTATTTATTAATCGCCAACTTAAAATTATCAGAAGAAAAAAACCCTTTGATCATACGTAACATTTATAAATTCGAAATTCAAATTGAACAGGTGGTATGCTACATTTATAAGTAAGAATATACGTATATAATACGTATACCTATATAGCTGCATGCTGGTACAAACCCAGTTTGTCAAATTATAGTAATTAACGCAACACATTAGGTGATATTTCCATGTGGAAATAAGATTTAATATTCATTAATTCTCATTTGTAGTAAGTTCAAAATGCTAACTATATACAGGTTGATTCCTTTTCGATTCTCACCATGGGGATCTCGCTTATTATCTGCAAAATCGCGGAAATAAAAGAATATTTCCAGTATGCACCTATAACTAGAAAGGACGTTTTCTATTTACAAGGATGTATTTCATTCAAAGAGAAATTTTACAGAAGAGAACCTTGAGAAAGTATTGCTAGTAAATATTAATACTCCTTTACTCAACTTGAACTACAAAATGAACAAATAAAAATGTATTTCGTATTTTGTAGCCGTATATATACCCGTTTTATTGTTATAAGTATAATTATATAAATAAAATTAAAAACTTAAAAAATAAAAATGTTCAATAATACGCTCGTGGGGATGAGACATCGACCTCTCGTGTCCGGTCTCTAATAATCAAACATAACCAACTTTCACCAGTAAACGATTTGTATGTATCGGTAATGTAGAGAATAGTTTATACAGCTCTACAGCACTTACGCTGGATGTGAAGTGCCCTATTAATATACAGGCTGTCCAGAAACTCTCCTGACAAACGAAGACCGGAGTTTCCTCAGATAATTTTAAGACAATTAAACCCAAATTCACCTAGTCCGAAAATGCTTCCTAAGGGAGCTAGAGTTCTTTGAAGATGGCGCCTTGTATTTATTTTTTTTTAAATTCCTCCAGAACGCTTCTATTTAGAAAAACAAAAACTGGTATGCTTATTTATCCTCCAGAGATGAATCGATTCCATCAATTGCGAATTTCTAGTAGCGGTCATAGGCGTCCGTTTTGGGTAGGTCAACGGTTATTTTAAGGCATAACTTTTTTGTCTTTAACTTTTAAGCATTTGTGACACTAGATTATTAAATTTTCAGGTATTCCAGTACTAAAAGGTACTCTTATTTTAAGTCGGTAGGATACACCGTTTTCTAGAAAAATCTTTTTGTAAATTTTTCGTTTTTTCTTCATTAAAGTTCAATTTTTTATTTTTTCCAATAGTTAGCTCTGAACTGCCAACAGAAGTAAAACCTACGTTTTTCATTGTCAAATTGTTGTCAGTTCGCGAAGTTTATCTTTTCATTTTTTACTTTGTGTTATTCAAACACAACGATTTCAATTAAAAAAAAAATGGTTTTTACTAATGAGGAATACGCCGATATGCATTTAGTTTATGGCGAAATGAGGTGTAACGCTCGAGCGGCGCAACGTAGATACGCTGAAAAATTTCCCAATCGTCAGCATCCCACTCACTCAATATTTACAGCTTTTCATCAACGATTAAGAGAAACAGGTTCAGTGGTCCCAAAAAATAATGAAACAGGGAGACATAATGATGTAACAGCAGAACATGAAGATGTTATTTTAATGGAAGTTGAGGAAAATCCAGAAATTAGCGTTCGAAGACTATCTGCCATGTACCCCACAATTTCAAAATCTTCCGTAGGAAATATCTTACACAAAGAAAATTTATATCCTTTTCATTTTACAAAGGTGCAAGCACTGCTAGAAGGAGATTTTCCTGCTCGCGTAGAATTCGCTAGATGGTTACAAAATCAGAAAAATCAAGATGAAGATTTCTTCAGGAACATTTTGTTTGGTGACGAAGCTACATTCTCAAAAAATGGAATTTTTAATGTACATAATGCACATTATTATTCGTACGTTGGTGACAATCCCCACGTTGTTCAAGAATTTAAGCATCAGCATAGGTTTAGCAAAAACGTCTGGATAGGAGTAGTTGACGATTATCTACTTGGACCTGTGGAATTACCTGCTCGTTTAAATGGTGCTGATTACTGACATTTCCTGCAAAATATTTTACCTGATTTGTTAGATGAGGTGCGTTTAAATATTCGGTAAAACTTATGGTTTTTACAGGACGACTGTCCGGCCCACTTTAGCAGGAATGTACGAGACTTTCTAGATAATAACTACGAAGACCATTGGATTGGAAGAAGCGGTCCAGTTGCTTGGCCAGCAAGGTCGCCGGATTTGAATCCTTGCGATTATTGTGTTTGGGGATACATAAAAGCATTTGTTTATTCCGTTCCGATACAAAATCGCGCACAACTCTGGCTAAGGATACAAGATGCTTGCAACGAATTTAGAAATAACTTTGGAATTTTTGCAAGAATTCGGCGTTCTCTAAGCAAAAGGGTAAACTTATGCATAGAGACTAATGGTCATCACATCGAGCAACTTTTGTAACAATCTACCTTTGATACTTGTTCTTTTTTTGTTAGTTTCGTTCCATTGTAATAAATAATTTGTTTTTAATTTATTAAATTAATTTTCATCCATGCCTTGATAGTCCAAGTCAACTTCGTCGCTAAAAATAAGTAGGTACATAATAAATTGAACTTTAATGAAGAAAAAACGAAAAATTTACAAATCGATTTTTCTAGAAAACGGTGTATCCTACCGACTTAAAGTAAGAGTACATTTTAGTACTGGAATACCTGAAAATTTAATAATCTAGTGTCACAAATGCTTAAAAGTTAAAGACAAAGAAGTTATGCCTTAAAATAACCGTTGACCTACCCAAAACGGACGCCTATGACCGGTACTAGAAATTCGCAATTGATGGAATCGATTCATCTCTGGAGGATAAATGAGCATACCAGTTTTTGTTTTTCTAAATAGAAGCGTTCTGAAGGAATTTAAAAAAAAATAAATACAAGGCGCCATCTTCAAAGAACTCTAGCTCCCTTAGGAAGCATTTTCGGACTAGGTGAATTTGGGTTTAATTGTCTTAAAATTATCTGAGGAAACTCCGGTCTTCGTTTGTCAGGAGAGTTTCTGGACACCCTGTATATTTACTTTCCACCTCTTGCCTCGCTCTGCTCCTCCTGTTACTCATTCAAGTAGCTAGTCTCATAGAAAAAGAATAACGCTAAGAAATAAGTACCTAATTAAACTTCTAGTTTCAAAAATTCTTTTATTGTAAATACCACCAGTAAACCACCACCAGTTAAGTCACGACCAGTAAATACCAATTTATTGGTGGTATTTACAATAAGAGAATTTTTGAAACTAGAAGTTTAATTAGGTACTTATTTCTTAGCGTTATAATGCAGGTTCAACAAGTATCTCCTTCGTCAATTAACTAGAAAAAGAATACCTTTGAAGGGCAAATCCTTGAAGAGAGACGTAAGATAGACAACAGCGTCGTTTTGAGATTCTGCTAGCGTAATAAATAGAAATCTATATTTGCATTCTTTCTAGGTTCGTAGATTTACTGTTACCGCGAAATTTGAAATACTAGTTATAGTGAATTATGCACTAAATTTTAAGTAAATATTGAAATGTATTTAGCAAATTAACACCACCCCTGGGCTAGCCTAATACATATTTTAGCGTATAACAAGTCTGACGCGAGCTTTTAAATATCTTTGAATTTTTTTCTTTCGAATGCGCGATGATAGGTATATAATGTTTGCAAATTTGTATTTAGTGTTATTACAGTATTCTATTTTTCATATTCCGGTACTTTATAAGGAGTGAGCTACAAAAAAAGTTTACAGAGTATGCCATGGATTAAATCAGTTATGTCTCAGATTGATTAAGTGATCATTTCGTACATTTCGTACTATTAGTATAGTTCATAAAGTATAAGTTTTCAGTTCAAGGCCAAATTCAAAGCATATGATTCAAATCAGTACTACAGAGTCAAATAAAGTCAATATTCAATCGCGGAAATAACCATTTGTCATCATAAAATATAAACGTCATGTTTTGCAATATTGTCAAAATTTTAGTATGTCACTTGCAATATAACCAATGAAAGCATATACATAACCTACATGTCAAAATAATAATAATGAGTAAAGTAGGAACGTGAATAGTTCAAAAGTATTGTTTCTTTTCCAGTATAAATATATTCATTCTATCCAAGAAAACTATGCGCAAATTATTACTTTAATATTCGAACAAATTACTAGGCATCTAAGAAATATTCTGTAAAATAAATAGGTAGGTTAGAAATGTCAAAGTGATAATCAAACAATTTCGTACTTATTGTCACTAATTGATATTACTATTTATTATCAGTATTGTTCTGAAAAGAACGGATTTTGTAATTTTTTATGACACACTAAATATTCAAATTAGAAATATGTTTAACCTAGAAGTCAGAATACCGGAAACAAAGTCAATAAACAACAGTATTCAAATAATTTTACAGCAAGTGGAATATCATAAGACTATCTCCTGGACAACTTATCCTTTTTATTTAATATAGTATTTCAAAGGCGTACGTCTCAACTTAAAATGACAAACGTGTGTAGTATTACAGCGCGTATTCATGTGTGTTAGAACGAGATAAAGTACAATTTGCGGTTTCCACTTGGGCAGTACGAACTGAAAACTTGTACTTTATGAACTGTAATAGGTTAAATTGTCAATTCGAATTATGATTATTTACAAATGACACTTCGTCAATTCTCTAAGCATGCAATTATAAACACCCTGTATATCTAGTATAATGAAAAACAAACCCGGAATTTATCCTATTTTTTTTCCTACATTATTAAATCTTTCAATGTTCCGCTTTTATGCAATCACAGTATTACTTTAATGTTTTCAACAGAATACCATAAAATGTATCTACCTAACAATGAATTACACATATACAACCATTCAGAATTTATTGTAAAATATGTATTTATGAATAATGGATCTAGTCGACATACACACAATATATGCATACGCAATTATATTTCAAATCCTCCCACAATAACTAATACGTTAGTGACAGTCTTTCTACACCAACGTGCATCCTCTCCGGCAACAAGCTGGTATGACTGCTCCGCAACAACCACTGTACGACAAAGAAATATGAGATATGTGCGTCCACCACAGCGTGATTCCAAATTACTATTAATGAATTTAAGATGACCACGGTAATCGTATAGCTGTCATAAATACCGAGAAAATATCACTTTACACTTTATTATGGCCCTTATAATCGTTATTAATATTATGATTACGGGTTTATAATACCCCATAAGCTCGTATACGCGCAATATATATTTGCATTATTTGTGTGTAAATTTGCTTCCTTTTTTTGTTTGTTTTTTCGACATCAAAAGTAACTCCTGTTGTCGCTATCATCATCAAATTTATTCCTTTCCGATCGACTAAATCTTCGCGAACGATGTTAATAAATTCTCTGTCAGTTTGAAGTTATTATCCGAGGTTTTACTTAACACCTTAATCGTCTGAGATAATATTCGTAAAATGTATTTTCGTGAACAGGTGTCGCTTATCTAAGAGTAAAAATCTAACCAATAAATATCTAATCAATAAATCGCATAAATACAAATATAATAAATAAATAATAACACGTTCTACAGTTAGAAATATAAATGCGATTAATATTCATAATTACTAATGAATAAAATAATAATATTTCATGGAAATTGTCAGATAAATTATCAGCATTATTTTTATTGTATCATACGAAGATGATTTTTAACGGGAGAGTAATTTTTCAATGAAATACTTATTTCAGGGTGTTACCGGGTTCTTTGCTTTGTTGATTTTTTTAATAAAAAAAATTATATATACGAGGTGCTACCCAGAAATTTCCGGAATGTAAAAAACAAACACAAATTGTTCTTAAAACTTATTCACTACCATCTCCTCCAAAATACTCTCCTTTTGCGTGAATATACCGATCCCAATGACTTGTGCAAGACTAGAAGCAGTGCTGAAAGCAGCGTTGCCAGAAGTATAAAAATAAAATTACTAGGTCACAGACAAAAAGGTACTGATCTGGAGATAAAAGTACTGCCAACTTAAAATGATTAGTTAAATTAATTTTTTTTTATTTGCGAAGGTGAAACTTTTGCTATGACGTATATATATACAGGCTGACTCATTTTCGGCCCTCACCATGGGAATCTCGCTTATTATTGGAGATAGAGTATAGGTTTAAATTTGGCAAAGTTGTTAAATTTTGTGTTTGTTATAAATCCGTAAAGAAAATAGACCTGTGACAAATGACCTTCGTTATTTAAAAAAAAAACGCGAAAACCCCATTTTCTTCTTTTACCTGTAGCACCGACATTTGGCCTTGTAGAGAAACAATGAAAACACGTCCTTGTGGCCATTTCTAAACCTCTATCCAGTGGTGTACTCTAAATTTTTATACGACGTTTCGTTTCTTTCTGGCCATCATCAACTATCTAATTTCTTATAGGCGCCATATTGGATTTAGACATCTTCAGAAAGAGTTTTTTTTTCTGATTTCAACCATGTGCCACATGCTGACTAAAGTTTTTGACATTAGGTTTTATTTGAAAGAATAAATTATAAGATTAAATAAGGTACCATGGAATTTCAATCTGTCCAACATTTCATTTATTGTTCATTAATAATACAAAAATGTCATACACTAACGAAGAGAAACGAGATATGATAAGTATTTTTTATTCTTCGAACCGAAATTCAACAGTAGCGAGTACAAGATATCTACAATTATATCCAGAACGACAACAGCCTCATCGTACCATTTTTCTAGATCTCGACAGAAATTTGGTCGAGAATGGATCGTTTACTAAGCCGCGTAATGGTCAAGACAACAGGAATTTAAATGAAAATCGACAAGATATTTTACAAATGGTAAATTAAAAGCGTGTTTTCAAATTTCATGTTAATCTTGTATTTTTATAGATAAATAATAATCCATCAATTTCTACACGCGAAGTAGCGTCAGAATTAAATTTGTGCCAGTCCAGAGTTTTGAGAACTTTACATAAAAGTAGGTTTAAACCATATACCAATACAGGATCCATGTTAGTCACTCTTTACTGCCTGGAGATAATTTGAGAAGGCTAGAATATTGTAATTGGTTAATGGGAAGGATAGAAAATGACGAAAATTTTTTAAGCAAAATCATCTGGTCAGATGAAACAAAATTTACAAATTCTGGAATGTTCAACAGAAATACGGAGCACTATTGGGCAGTACAAAATCCCCGACAAAACAGGGCTAGAAGACCGCAACATCGTTTTGGAATAAACGTTTGGATGGGTATTTTGGAAAATCGTCTCTTAGGACCAGTTATGTATGAAGAACATTTAAATGGAGAAAGATATTTAGACATTTTACGTACATACGTATCTGACTATCTTGACGACAATATCCCATTAAATCAATTACATTATTTATGGTGGCAACAAGATGGCGCACCAGCACACAATGCAGCTGTTGTTAGAAATTTCTTAAATCAAGAGTTTGCAAACCGTTGGATTGGAAATAGGGGAGTTGTTGAATGTCCTGCGAGATCACCTGATTTAAGTCCGCTAGATTTTTTTTATGGGGATATGTTAAAAATAATATTTATAAAGTAGATGCGCCACAAAACATTGAAGAATTACGAGACAGACTTCAGAATGCCTTCGATGCAGTTCCTAGAAGAACTATACAAAGGGCAGTACAAAATGCCAGAAGGCGTGCCTAATTGTGCATTACCGAAGATGGCCAGATAATTGAACATTTACTATAATTGTTTATTGTTTACTTTTCTATGTATTTTTATTAATGTTTTTGTTATCTTGTACTCGCTACTGTTGAATTTCGTTTCGAAGAATAAAAAATACTTATCATATCTCGTTTCTCTTCGTTAGTGTATGACATTTTTGTATTATTAATGAACAATAAATGAAATGTTTGACAGATTGAAATTCCATGGCTACCTTATTTAATCTTATAATTTATTCTTTCAAATAAAACCTAATGTCAAAAACTTTAGTCAGCATGTGGTACATGGTTGAAATCAGAAAAAAAACTCTTTCTGAAGATGTCTAAATCCAATATAGCGCCTATAAGAAATTAGATAGTTGATGATGGTCAGAAAGAAACGAAACGTCGTATAAAACACCACTGGATAGAGGTTTAGAAATGGCCACAAGGATGTGTTTTATTTTTTCTTTACAAGGCCAAATGTCGGTGCTACAGGTAAAGGAAGAAAATAGGGTTTTCACGTTTTTTTTTTTAATAATGAAGGTCATTTGTCACAGGTCTATTTTCTTTACGGATTTATAACAAACACAAAATTTAACAACTTTTCCAAATTTAAACCTATACTCTATCTCCAATAATAAGCGAGATCCCCATGGTGAGGGCCGAAAATAAATCAGCCTGTATATATATATATATATATATATATATATATATATATATATATATATAGTAAATTTAATCAGTCGGCGATTAAAGGTCTGGTTTACTTCAAAGTATATATATTTAAAACAACCCTACATGTTTCGGCAACGATGCCTTTATCATAAAGGCATCATTGCCGAAACATGTAGGGTTGTTTTAAATATATATACTTTGAAGTAAACCAGACCTTTAATCGCCGACTGATTAAATTTACCAAATCATACCAAGGTCACGAAAATATTATATTTATATATATATATATATATATATATATATAAGTGTTTAGATAATTTCTTAGCCGTTTATTAAATATAACAATTGATAAATTATTGGAGTTTTCCGGCTTTTATATGAAATATTTACAAATATCAAATTAGAATGTATGTAATTGCAGAGTAAGTGGGGATGTAAACATTGCTGTCTACAAATTACAAAGCAAATTATACGAAATTTTTTTATTTGAAAAATATGGTCTACGTGTTTTTATTTTTTCAATTAAAAAAATTTCGTATGATTTGCTTTGTAATTTGTAGACAGCAATGTTTACATTCTCACCTACTTTGCAATTACATACTAATGTGATATTTGTAAATATTTCATATAAAAGCCGAAAAGCTCCAAGAACTTATCAATTAATATATATATATATATATATATATATATATATATATATATATATATATATAAAGTAGATTCAATTAGTCGACCATTTAAGGTCTGTTTTACTTTGATATGTATATGTTTAAAATAATCTTATATGTTTCGGCACATAATGCCTTTGTAAAAGAAATTAAAAATATAAAATATTCAAAGATACATTCAAGTTTAATAATAATAATTTATGCCTCAGCACTCTCAACACCTAAAC
Organism: Melolontha melolontha; assembly: GCA_935421215.2. NCBI lineage: Eukaryota > Metazoa > Arthropoda > Insecta > Coleoptera > Scarabaeidae > Melolontha > Melolontha melolontha. The sequence goes on from OW285238.1 coordinate 172,730,029, forward strand.
GCCAATTACGGGGGATTGACAAGCCATGAGTTATTATTATGTCTGCGCCCGTGATGTTAGCTGTCGGCATTCGCCTTGAACGAGCAGGAAAACCAGGAAAACCTACTCCGACAGCCTAATCAGGGATCTAAACACGGAACTGCCAGCATGATAAGTCAGTGTACAAATATTTAAATAACATATGATAGAAATTTATATAATAACAACATATATTCATGATGGTAAATTGCAGATCGTTACATTATGAATATATGTTGTTATTATATACATTTCTATTATATGTTATTTAAATATCTGTACATTGGCTTTTTTGCTCTTTCATATCAGACATTATAGTGTCGCAGAATAACTCAAACACAACAAATATAAACACAGAAACTGTTTGTCATCACCTGTTTGACAGACTAACTTAATATAGACGTAGCTCACGCCATCTAGCGCTATAGAGCTGTACTACCATTCCTTCGCGCGCCAAATTCAAATTCCGAAATTTTTTGGTAGCCCCTCCTATATATACCGGGTTGTTCTTTTATCATTACACATAGGTATAATGCATTGATTTTTTTCATTTTGTGTTACATATAGGGATAAATGTATGCTGGTGGCATAATAGTCAACCAGTTATACACCTGTGACGTATTTGGACGTATTTTTCCAATTGTCAAATATTTCTGATTTTTCATTCATACTTAAATCTTAAATTAAATATATTTTATTGAAAAATACATATTTTATTTAAAACAGTTAATTATCCCAACAGGCGTATACTTTGTGCGAAAACAATTTTAACTATTTTCAACAAATTCAAAAAAGATTTTTCTAAATTCTTCAAAAAAATACTGTTCATATCTCTATATTTCCCAAATATATTTGTTGCTTCATCAGTATGTTACAAGATCATTAAAAAAGACACACAATACATTGATGTATTACAATAGTAATAAAATACTTACAGAATCCAGAGTTAATAAATAGCAATAAAAAATATGAATATATTGTGATGGCTCATCACACGATCCGTCGCGCGTCATACCTCTGGTGTTTGATTGATGTGGACCATTTCTAAAAAGGTTCTTTTCTTGTAATCGTTTTCACCGTCCAAGATCTTAACATTGTCAAAATTAAATTTATGGTTAAGATCAACACAAGATCTATTCCCAACACGACAATCACTTTTGTAACAACATAATTTGAAACATACTTGAGTGGGTAAAACCTCACTAAATTTGTATAATACAAAAGTATTTTTAATAATATAAAAAAATATTATTAAAAATGGGGTGTGAAGAACACAATTAGTTATGTTTGTTTTGAATGTGTCTCTTCTCCAACAGGGGCGTACCGACGAACATGTAGAAATGTGAAATACGTATCTACGTCTTTGGAAAAGATACATTCAAAAAAAAAACATAAATGAACTTGTATTGTGTTCTTCACACCCCATTTTTAATAATATTTTTTTATATTATTAAAAATACTTTTGTATTAATCACTTTTGTGTTGTGTAATTACTATATAAGCAATTGCAATGTCTGACCTATCTACTGTGATGTAAAACTAAAAAAATGCATCTTTATCGGACCTTAAATAACCTTATCAATTTGATTTTACTTTTCAAGAAAAATTAAATGACAAGGAATTGGGAGCTTGAAACGGTTTTGTAAGTATAGTGAAGGTATTTCTGAATAATATGTCGACTTCTTTCTGTTTATCTGACCACCAATCTTTGTAACAAAAAAACTGTACGTGTTGCGGTATTTGGCATATTAATTTCCCATAAACTATGTACTTATATACACCTAATTTAATCAATGTTACTTCAATAAAGTTTAAATTTGTTAACCAGTATAATCTACAAGCACGAATTGATGAATAATTTCCATAATTATCCACTATTAGATTTTTGTAATTATTATAAAATATTTCTTAGGGTAATCATTTAAGTATGTAAGTGTGCCAACGAATCCATTAAACATTCACGGGAAAAATATTAACAGAAAACATCCCGCACAAACAGGTCTTTAAAAAAAAAAATTAAAACCGACAATAATATTTCTCAATAATTAATAATCATTTTTAGTCGAGCACCGTGACCTCATAATCGTTTATTATTCCTCATCTAAAAGTCACATCCTTATTTGTAATGCTAATTGATTGCCAGGGAAATTTACGACGGCAAAGCGTCTAATGGCCGCTCAATAAAAATTGGTTACAATCACTTAGGCACCTCAGTCGCACAGTGCCTTTTTACAGGATTCCTATTAATAAGCGTAAAATCTAATGAATAAATCATTGCGGGTCTGGACGAATGTTGGCCTTTATGTATCTTCCTTTTCTATTATTCCGTCTTCTCCTTTGTATTCTTATTTTTTTCCACGAGTTCATCTTTGAGTTAAAATGAAATGCGATGTTAGTTGAGTAAATATTTTTTTAGTTTAATTGTATGTTGATCAACTTGTAGTTTAGACCCACGTGCCAATACGTGCAAATTAAATATTAAAAATCTTATTTTGATAAAATTTTTCAATCATTTTTTCCTTACAGAAAAAAATTATTACATACATATATTTCTGAATAAACAATAAAATGTATTCGCGGCGATTCTTAGCCAATCTAGATGGCAGTTTCGCTTTATTTGCATATTTCTGGCCATTACAAAATACACTAACAAATTTATTGTTAAAATTTAGAATTCTGGTTCTAGAATTGTATAGCATCACATTATAATATTAGAGACCGCACGCATCAGGCCGAAATTACGATGGACTATATAAATAGTCTATAACATCGCTAAGTACAATATGCAGTTATTGAATAGCACTATTCATTCGGTTAACCGCACATCTGTTTTTTGTCGTTGAATTGTGACGGAATTACTCCAATATTACAGTGAAATTCCTTTCTTCATGGGCGTAGATAGAAGCGTGAAGAGTTTTTATAATTTATTTTATTTATTAGTTTATATTTTGGAATTTACTGCAAGTGAGAATTAATGAATATTAAATCACATTCTTACATGTAAATGTCGACTTATTTAATGTGTTCGAAACTACAGTCCGACAAACTAAGTTTGTACTAGTATGCAGAACACACCCTTTCGCGACAACGAACTTCCTGGTGATTAGGTTAATTAAGAATTAAGAAATACGAAAAAAACCAAGTCTATCACCGGGAGGAAACGCACAGACGACGTTTCGTTCTAGTTGGAACTTTTCAATGTACGGCATTCCCTCGATGACGGACATTGCTTTTTCATTTCTATACTTTCTGTATATATAGTTAACATTTGGAATTTACTGCAAGTGAGAATTAATGAATATTAAATCACATTCTTACATGTAAATGTCGACTTATTTAATGTGTTCGAAACTACAGTCCGACAAACTAAGTTTGTACTAGTATGCAGAACACACCCTTTCGCGACAACGAACTTCCTGGTGATTAGGTTAATTAAGAATTAAGAAATACTGAAAAAAACTCGGACTGTAGTTTCGAACACATTAAATAAGTCGACATTTACATGTAAGAATGTGATTTAATATTCCAAATGTAAATTCCAAATGTTAACTATATATACAGAAAGTATAGAAATGAAAAAGCAATGTCCGTCATCGAGGGAATGCCGTACATTGAAAAGTTCCAACTAGAACGAAACGTCGTCTGTGCGTTTCCTCCCGGTGATAGACTTGGTTTTTTTCAGTATTTCTTAATTCAGTTTATATTTCGTTAATTTCTTTTTTTCATTGTCGTAACTGTTAATTACATACTTCGTAATTTTTGTAATAGATCCTGTTTAATATTGTTTCATCGAATCTACTTCCCCCAATTATTTTGACGTAAATGTCCAGTGAATTTCGTTAAGTTTCAATAACTTACGCATACATTTTTAATTTTCATGTATTTAGATCTAGAACATTGTTTAAGATACCTTTTCAGATATGATATGGAACAACGTCGAGAATGGCATCGTGAAACAATGGCGAGTTGGATTAAGGGTGAAACTGATTGTATGTACATTGCCAGTGATTCCGAAATTTATTGCAAAGTCTGTAAAATATCGTTAAAAAATTCCAAGAAATCGCACGTAAAACGTCACTTAGCATCGCTAGCACATACACAGAAATTAGACCAGTTGGAATCTGACAATTTTAAAGAAGAACTCTGTGAAACCTTAATGGCGACAAATATTCCATTAAATAAACTTAACAATCCCATCATCAAAACATTTCTATAAAAATATACTGGTCGAAACGTTCCTGATGACTCCACCTTACGCAAATATTATGTTTCTAAATGCTACACGAAAGCAGTAGAACGCATTAGAAGCCATCTTTCAAATCAGTACCTATGGATAAGTGTCGATGAAACTGTCGATATATTAGGATGCTGTGTGGTAAATGTTGTAGCTGGTGTACTACATCCAACTATTCCATATAACGCATATATAATAGCAACAAAAGGTATAAATACAGTTGATGCGGAAAAAGTAGTTAAAACCATTTACGAGAGTATGCACCAAAAGCTTCATTCGGACGACAGGTACAAAGAAAAAATACTTTTATTTGTCAGTAACAGTACTGCATATATGTTAAAAACAGGCAGACAATTAAAGGAAACATATCCTAATAAGCTGCATATTACTTGTGTAGCACATGCTCTCCACAGAATCTGTGAAGATATTAGAGACGCCTTTCCGGAAGTTGATAGACTTGTATATGCTTTTAAAAAAGTTTTCAGAAAAGCACCATTGAGAGTAGCTCTTTACAGGGAAAATCTTCCCTCTTTGTCACTACCTCCCTCTCCAGTAATAACTAGATGGGGAACATGGTTGGAAGCTACTAGTTTTTATGCATAGAATTTCGATAGTTTATAAAATTTCGTTACATGTTTAAATGACGATGCTCGAAGTATTTCTGAGTGCAAGGAACTAATACAAATTCCAAATTAAAAAAAATAGTTGTACTTTCTTCAGAAACACTTTGGAAATTTGCCAAAACTAATTACTATTTTGAAAATCAAAATCTCAAATTCAACGATTGATTAACCACATTAGATGCAGCTATTAATAATTTCAAACATATTCCAAGTGACTTCGAATATGACCTTCGGCAAAAGTTAGACGCAGTTTTTAGTAGAAATCCAGATTTAATAACATTGCGGGAATTGTGTATGGGTCAATGCCTAAAAATCTAACTGCTAAATACGCGGAAATAAAAGAATATTTCCAGTATGCACCTATAACCAGTTGCGATGTAGAAAGGACGTTTTCTATCTACAGGGATATATTTCATTCAAAGGGAACAAATTTTACAGAAGAGAACCTTGAGAAAGTATTGCTAGTTAATATTAATCAGTGGCGGCTCGTGGTGGTTCACATAGGGAGTGCATAATTTCAAAATTAAAAAGTGTAATACAAAAACGCTTACCCAATCCTTATAAATTTCACCGACGTACTGTTCCAGACAGGTACTTTTCATTGTAGACTTTGTTTTGAGGGAATAGTAAATATTACACTACACAGTTTAATTACATCTGACGATAAACGAAGTCCATTTTACGTGTCTTTGACTTGCAGAACAGTTCTATCACTTTTTCATTAAAGTTTGGGAAATCATTTATACATTCTTTTTCACAAGATAACATAGTAAGGGCATTTAATCTCTCTTCTTTCATTGTATTTCTCAGGAAAGTTTTTATTCTCTTCAGCCGTGAAAACTGGCGTTCCGCTTCGGACGTTGTCATTGGGATTGTAATGACAATTTTTAAAAGCGTAACAACTTTATTAACGGTGTCGCTTAATCCATCCAGCAGAAGACCTAGCAGACCTACAGCACCGACTTCTATATTTTATCTAAATTCTTCTCTAGAATATAGAACGCTTAATTCAGTTCGTAGTCTTCTTTCATTGAGGCATGGATAAAATTTTACTGCTTCTTTAAGGCAATCTTCCAGAAATTTTTTTTTGTAAAGAGGAGAACTGTTTAAAAGAAATTAAGTTTGCTAATATTAAGTGCCCTGTATACCGAAATTTAGTTTTTATTTCTAGCAAAATAATATCGCACACTTCAATAGTTTCCCTCCTTCTTTGGCTAACATCAGTTACTCTTCGCCGCTTTGATGGTCGAGGAGTCAGTTCTGGGTCATTTTGTTTAATCAACTGATTATCTGTGTCAGCGATTTCGGTTCGAATTTTTCCAATAACGCGTTCAAAGTTATCTAAATTATTATTGATTTTTAATGCATCTGTATTGACATTTTGTAATTGATTAAACAATATGTCCACATGTGGCATAATTTTATGAAAGTAAGTTAACCAATAGATAAAAATTTCCTCTTCTAAAATTCGCAAATTGGCACCAGCTTGATGAATGGTAGTTTGTAAACTAGCTTCTCCCTCGATTTGTTCTAGAGCTTTAATTGTTTCTTCTCGGTGCTCATATATTGTATTCACTGTCCTAGAATTGAAGTTCCATCTTATTTTTGAAGAACGAAGTTAGCTTTTTCTCTGAAGGAATTCTTCCAATCTTGCAGCTCGTTGTGGTGAAGTGGAGAAAAATGTACATAATCCCGTCAGATTGGCAAAAAAAATTCTGCAATTACTACTGCTCGATGTAGCATGTGACATAATTAGATTTGTCTGATGTGCATAACAAAGTACAAAATTAGCCCTTGGATACTGGTCTTGGACATGTCTTTGCACGCCGTTAATAGCACCACTCATGACTGCTGCCCCATCATAGCTCTGTGCAATCAGTTTTTCTGGGTCATCAACAAGCAAACTAATTTCGTTAAGGATGGGGGCAGATAAAGAATTAGCATCATGTTCACTAGGCAGAAGAAATTTCCAAAATCTTTCGACCGGTCTCGCGTTCACAATATATATTAAAACAACCACCAACTGAAACTGATTGAACACATCTGTGGTTTCATCAGCTATCACAGATATCAAGTCGGTTGCTTTAATTTCACTGGCAACTTGTTCATGATACACGTTCAACATTGCATCAAGCTGCTCATTCTGTATCGTTTTTGATAATCCCTTAAAAACCGGTGCTGCTTCGATGTGATCTCTGAGCGATTTATCCAATTCTGCCGTAAAATTTATCAATTCCCGAAAAATGCCCTTGTTATTCGACGTTTGCTGTTCATCATTACCCTGAAGTGCCAGTTCAAACGCGCCACAAAATCTAATGCAATTTATTATTAAATTTAACACATGCCTATTTTTTGTTACCTTTTCATTGTGTTGTTGAATTGCTTTTCTATATGATGAATCTAAAACATTCTGAATGTTATTTTTTCCTAACATTCTTAGACTAAATATATTTTTCAAATGCCCTTCGGAATTTTCATGTTTAATAATTTTAGCACTAAGACGAATTAAGTCTCTTATTCCGTTCTTTGACCAAGACGGTTCACCACCAAACAAAAGACACGGAAAACAAAACAAAGTATTTTTAATTTCACACCCACAAATCCAGTAATTTTTCTGATAAATATTCATTTTGAATTTTCTTATAACGTCTTTACCTTTAACAGATTGTTTATTTTCTAAACATAATTGAGGCATCGGCCGTTTAAGATTTTTTACTGCGATTTTTTCATCATACGTTAACCGCGAAAACGCGTTGTTCTGTAAAGCAGAGACGGAATTCATTATACAACGCCCGTGAGCAGACTGGTCTACTTGCTCCAACGCTATGTTCATACGACATTGAAGTACGGCAAAATACAGTTCTCCCTACCATCAATGTAATGTTAATGCCTTAACGGAGCAACAGTTGAGCTTTGCTCATTATATCTGTGACGACGATCGGTGTATGTACGTTGTTAGCGTGCCACGTTCCTCGTCAATAACTATGAATACATAATAAATAAATACTTTCACAGTTAGTCGCCGCTTGGTTTGTTTTGTTTCATAATTCCAGGGGGTGCAATTGCTCACTTGCTGTGATTAAGAGCCGCCACTGATATTAATACTCCTTTACTCAACTTGAACTACTAAATGAATAAATAAATGTATTTCGTATTTTATAGATTACCACCCATTTGGTTTCTAATTAAATAAATAAAATTAAAAACGCTTTAAATATACAAATTTTCAATAGTACGCCCGTGGGCGATGAGCCATCGGTCTCTCGTGTCCGGTCCCTTATTATGATATCTTGTTCTTGACTGACACCTGGTTGTATGCAGTAGCGTAAGAAGGCGAGTGCGGGGGGAACCGCATTGGGTACCATGTCTGAGGGGGTGACAAAATATTGCCGTTTTGTATTAAAGCGCCCTTTTGTTACAAAAAATAAAATGTCAAATAATTTACATTCCCATCGAGGAACTATGTGATTCTTCGGAAACGATCGCAACCAGAGAAGTAGCTCAAACTCTGTTGCCTGGAATGTGATTTTCCATTTCTGTGCTTTTTGTGTTTATGGAATAATTTCTTAGAAGAAGTCAACCACGTTCAAAAGTATTTACAGATTCTTTGAATGATCTTCGAAGAGTCTATCATCAAAATGAGAAGTCTAAAAGGTCTTTTTAAAAGACAACAAAAATGACCTTGTTGAGGAAGTACTGCAATTTGCAAGAGACACATGTGAAGCGACGGACATTCCTTTAGTAAAAAAGAAGAACTGTCAGGAAGAAGAAAATTATTCCCGGAGAGGAGGCTATAGAGGAACTGCTGACTTTGTATTAAGAACTGAAAAGATCAATGTTAGAGTACATTTATAGGTTTAAACAAGAAATTGATGCACGTTGCGAAGACTTGTAATGTATATCAAAACGGTTTGCAGCCTTAGAGCCCCACAATCTGATCGAAACTTTGGAAGCTGAACTACTCAAGTTTATACAAAGTTTGGTTGAAAATTATGACGAACTTGCTGCAGTTGGTATCCTTGCAGAAATTCCACGCCTAAGAAGATTTCTAAAGGAAAAGTTTCTTGGTTGGATTTCCTTAAGACTCTTAGAGTTTGTGGTTGAGTATGAACTTTTCAGCTCTGTTCACAATACCACTTTAACATTAAAATTTTTCTTAACTTTGTGTTTCTGTTGCTTCATGCGAGAGGAATTTTTCGAAACTCAAACTAATTGAGAATTATCTCAGATCTAAATAAATTTTATTTTATTTATATTTTGGCGGACATGGGGGTGACAAGTTAAAACTCCGCACCGGATGCCACCAGAACTTGCTACGCCACTGATCCATTTCTGACAATAGGCTCTTTCTGCTGAATTATACCAGAGCGGATTAAGATATAAAGTCTCGAATAACGCCGTTGTATGAGTAGTGAAGATAGAGACAAATTCTAACTTGCAAACGGTAATTTCAAGTATCTTGTCCAAAGCTTCATTCTCCTGTGTATCATCGTTGAGTAACAGTGTCATTTATCGTAAATTAGATTTTCGAGATGCGTCGTACCAAGCAATTCCTAAGAGAATTTTTAACGCTGGAAGGTTCCGCATCCATCGAAATTTACAGCCATTTGAAAGCTGTTTTTGGCAACGATTGTATGGATGTGATAAATGTTTGCAGTGTGTTCGACGAGCTCCGTCATAGACGCGAATTGAAGGTGTTGGACGACAAACGATCAGAACCATCTGGATCGGTGACGTATGAGACGAATCAAAGATAAATGAATATACTGATTCAAGGAAATCGCCAGATAATGCAAAAAATAGTTCCTCAGCAATTAGGCATTAGCTAAGAAAGAGCCCAGTTCATTGTTCAGATATTTCCTGTCAATAGATCCTCTGAGTAGAATTTACTCATCTACATCCTTGTGTTTCCCACAGTTCTTGAGAAATACGAGATAGATTCCATTGAATGCAGGTGCTTTGCCAGATTTAGTGTCTTTCAGTGCTTTATCTACCTCCTCTGCAGTAAAAGGTCTGGAGTATTCAGGATGGGTTGTTGTTCTTGGCGGCAGAGTGTCAGTTGTTTCTTATTGTCTGCGTTCTATTGTTTAGTACTTGGGACATTAGACAGTTTTACAACTCGTGCAGTGATTTAGTCAGCTGATAGTTTCAGTAGTCCACAAGCGAGTAATTTCTTCCGGAGGCTCCAAGCTTTTCTACTAGATCTTTTGACGTCCATATTACCTGTCATTCCTTTCCATTTTTTTTACGGTGTTCTATGTCCAGACGATTAAGTAACTCATCTGCTATCTCAGAGTCCTCGCTGTTATGTTCGCCAGTAATCACTCTTGACAAGTTTTCAATCTTCCGCAGCAAGCTGTTTAAGCTCAGTGCAAATGGGAATTCGTTTCTGCTTTTGATCGTAAGTCAGAAGTCTCGGAACAAATTTCGCGGCAATGCATGCCCATTTCTTCAGTCATAATTAAAGACGGCAGACTATGTGCCCGGACAGTAGCGTGATGTGGAGGGATCGAGTAGAGGCGTACGACGATCAATTCAGTTGCCGTTGAGACGTTGTAAACGATACATCGTTAACACAATCGTGCTGAAAATGTCGGGAGTGCGTAGAAACAATGCATCGACTCGGTTGCATGCTAACGTAGTAAAGAAATTTTTAGATCGGTTTCCCGATTTAATATATGACGGTAACGTAGTGAAATGTTTAGTTTGTGAAACAACTTTATTAACTTGGAAAGCAAGTCAGTGCCAAAGACATATAAATAGTGACAAACATAAATCGAATAATAGTGGACGTAGATCATATAATAAATTTGTGTGTGATTTAACAATGATGTTAATTGCGACCAATATACCAATGCAGAAAGTGGAACACCCAATGTTTCGTCAGTTTTGGAAGAAATACAATCCTACGTGGAAATTACCAGCAAGAAGTACGCTACGGAATTACGTACCGTCAGTGCGTGAGAGAATTGTAAATTGTACGAAAAATACGGTAAAAAAAATTCCTGTGGTTAACAATAGACGAAACTACAGATATTAAAAAAACAGTCCATCCTAGCCATTCTAGTACGGACGCTGACTCCGCAAGGACCTTCTCCTCCTTATTTACTAACCTGTAAACGAATGCAAGGGTGTATTGCCAGAGCGATATATGATGTATTAATAGAAACACTACACACATTTGAGATTTTACCGAAGCAAGTGTTAATGTTAGTTACCGATGCTGCCAAGGTTATGTGTTCCACGGCAAACTTACTCAAAACGATTCAACCAAATCTGCTGCATGTCACATGTTTGCTTCACGCTTTACACCTTGTAACAAACACTATACGAACAACTTATCCTGATGTGGATCAACTGATAGGACAAACGAAAGCGGTTTTTCTTAAATCTCCGAAACGGATTCGGCTATTTCATTCGCTGTGTCCTGATATACCCGAGCCGCCGCAACCAATTCTTATACGATGGGGTACTTGGTTAGAAGCAGCATTTTATTATTATAAACATTTTGAAAAAATTAAATCAGTGATTTTACAACTAGATGCCAAAGAAGCAGCTGCAATACGGCTCAGCCAGGTTCAATTTAACAATCCTCAAGTTGCAGCAAATTTAAAAATTATTTACGACAGTTACGTTCCAATACTGGACGCAATAAAAAATTTACAGGACACTGCGCTGTCCTTATCGGACTCATTAGCAATTATTGACCACGTAAAACTAGTGCTGCATATCCTTGAAGATGAAAAAAGTGATTGTGTCCGTGAAAAATTTAACAGTGTATTAGATAAAAGTGTAGATTTTACAAAATTAGGGCAACTTTTTACCAATACTGAAGATCCGTTGTACAGATACAAAGAGCGCTTTAACTCTGCAAATATAACATCTCTCAACGTCGAACAATCCTTCTCTGTATATAAACATATATATACGTCGCTACGTACGAACCTTTCCGAGACTAATACAGAAACATATATTATGGTGCAGTTTTTTCATCGCGCACATCCGCATTTTTTTGCAACAATGTAAACATGTTGGGTAAGTTATTTATGTTATTTCTTAACGTTTTGTATAGGAATTCGATATATTTATTTTTAAGTAAGCGCACTGTTATTCTGCTAAACTCTCCACGCAACGCCACTGCTGGGGCACATAGTCTGCCGTCTTTAGTCATAATTCACTGACAGGTACCATATTTGATTCAAACTTTATCGTAGATGTCAAGAATAGTCTGACGACGATCTTTATGAATGATCCGTTGAATTGTTGGGATGTTTTCGGGCGTCATAGACGTCTAATATCTCCCTGTTCGTTCGTCGTCATTAATGATAGGTCTACCGGTCTTAAATCGCGAAAACAACTCAAAAGTTTGCCTTCATCTGATTCAAATGTTTGCTGAATTATTATATCAAACTGTGTCACTTAACTTGCCTGTACGACATATTAACAAATAGGTCCTTAAGAAGCTGCGTCTACGCGTACAACACGAGATCGAAAAAGCGGGTAGCGATGACGTAATACAGCACCTGCGTTCACGATGTACACTCTAGTTCAATATGCAAGCACAATACGACGCAAAATCACCCATTTAATATTTAAAAACGATATTTCAAACGTATCAAACGTAACAAGCAATATACCTCATACCATTTACTTTGAGTTCTCGTCCACAGCGTCAGTCCGGGAAATCTGGATTGCATCTCGTATAATTTTTGAGATAGGTAACATATTTTATTTCATTTTAACCTTCCCGCGCATTTCCCTCAATAAGTTTGTAAGGTAAATTTGTTTCTGTCGAGGCCCTTTCGAAGTCACAATAATTATTTTATGAAAATATTAGGTCGCCATATTCTTTAATTTAGCTATAGTTTCTTTGTAAGTCTGTTCAGTTCTTAATTACTAAATAAATACATGCATTTAGTTGTGCTGTTATACTTCCTCAAATTACACAGGCCTGCGTTTTTTAACTTTCTAAAAATTGTTTTAAATTTGATAGCTGATTCTTATGTGTTTTTGGGCGCTGAATCCAAATATGAACTCTATTTTTCTCCATCACGTAAGGATTTTTCACAAAAAGGCTTCAAATTATATTTTTTTTAAATTAAAAATAATTTTTAGTTACATTTTGAATTTATTTACAAAGGATATAAAAAACAAAATTACTTACAAATATCATTAAATCTAATGAAAACAAACAGTAAAATACTATTTATGTCTTTACAAGTCCTTATAATATCTTTTTCTTTGTCTTTCCATACTCCTTTTTGTGCTTTTTCTTCTGTAATCTCGCAGTGGACCATCCCTTTTTAACATTCAACAATAACCAGCTATCATGCTTATATTCCATCTTCCTTGGTATCTTCTCTCCATCTCTTTTAGGTCTTGGTGGAACCTTTCCCCCTGCTCCTCACTTACTGCACCAAGATTTTCAGGGAAGTAGTCGAGATGCGAATCTAGAAAATGCACCTTCAAACTCATGTTACAGCCTAAGGTTTTAAATTTTTCTAACATATTTTGCACAATATTTTTATAATCTTCATGTTTTTTGTTGCCAAGAAAATTTGTAACCACATTTTTGAAGGCTATCCATGCTTGTTTTTCTGCTTCCTCCATTTTACATTCAAAATTTTCATCTTTCATAAGCTTTCTTATATCCGGCCCAAGAAAAACACCCTCCTTTATCTTTGCTTCTGACAAGCGAGGAAACTGGCTGCAAAGATACTTGAAGCACTCTCCATCTTTTTTTAATGTCTTCACAAATTGTTTCATTAACCCTAGTTTTATATGTAATGGAGGAAGCAAAACTTTGCTCGGGTCTACTAAACTTTTTCTTTCAATGTTTTTCATTCCAGGTTGTAAGGTTTGTCTTGGTGGCCACATCTTTTTACAATAGTGCTGCTTTCAATCACGACTTTCCCACTCACAGAAAAAACAAGGATATTTAGTATAACCGCTTTGTTGTCCAAGTAACAAACAAAGAACTTTCAAATCACCACAAATTGTCCAGCCTTGATCCTTGTAACGAATTTTAATTAAAAATAGCTCAAGATTTTCATAACACTCTTTTAAATGAACTGAATGTCCCACTGGTACAGAAGCATATTTACTTCCATTGTGTAGAAGAACGGCCTTAAGGCTCCTTTTTGAAGAGTCAATAAAGAGTCTCCATTCAGAAACATTATATTCTATGGAATTGTTCCATGAGCCCGGGTACATCATTACAGAAAACTAGTGCATCTTCTTCGGAATAATATCGAGCAAACTCTTTTTGTCTGTTCCTAAACCAGTAAAATGTTGTGCAAGGTGCTAACAAATTTTTTTCTTTCAAGCTTGAGCCTAAAAGCTCAGCTGAGTCCTTAGGAAGGGTTAAGTCCCTCACCAAATCATTTAATACAGATTGGTCAAACAGTTTTGGCTCATCACTTCCAGTATCATAGTAATCACTTCCCTCATCCAGTTCACTGTGAAACCATTTCGTCATCAGATACATCATCTAATGTATCTGGTAGTGAAGGAACAGGTACTTCTGGTCCATGAGGTATAGGACGTGTTGCGGATCGAAGGTTTGGGTAAACGATGTCCTTTTTGTTTTTTAAATTGAATCCGTGTACTACACACGAACAAAAATAACAATAATCGCTATGATTGATCGGTTCTCTCCAAACCATAGGCACTCCAAAGCGAAAATACTGTTTTTTTTCTTGTGACCACTGGCGAAGCTCTTCAACACACACTGAACAAACCTTCTGAGGAGCCCAAGGTTTGTCTTGGTCTCCTAATTTCACACCAAAATATGCAAAATATACTTTTTTTACAAAATCTGTAATGTTTCTTTCTTGTTTTTTTACTGTAAACTTTCCACAAATATAGCAGAAGGAGTTGGGTACATTGACACAGCCTCTTGATGCCATTGGAATTTAATTTTAAAAAACTCGTAAAATAAAAATTAAATTAACTCAGCAACTAATCACAAATGTCAACTAATTACACAAATTCACACCACAGTTGTAAAGAAGATATTGAATGAACTAACTGTTTTGTCTAGAATAGCAATATGTTTGTAGTGGAGGTGGGGAGGTAGACATGCAGTAACAGGAAGATGATGAGTCATGTCTTGCGACATGCTCAATTATTTCTATTTGTAACTTCTTTATCATAAATCTAGTGTATGTTTATTCAGAATATCAACTTCTTGCATCATCATAAGTAAAAAAATTATAATAGTTTATTTAAACAACGGTTTAACAAAATTGTCCTTTTCAAAAAGACTAATACATGCAGATAGGTCAAAAAACCCCAGATTGTAAAAAAACCTTACGTGATGGAATTTTTTAAATAAGTTTCCCATTTTCAGCACCAAAAAATCTATTGAAATCACTGTATAAAATCCAGACAATTTTACCATCGCAGGCCTGTGTTATCATTGTTATCAATCAATACAAGTACGGTCCTGCATTAAATAAGTTAATAGTGAGGATTCTACGTGATGTGGTCCACCGATCTTCTTCCAAAGACTCGCCAGTGATATATCGTTATTGGTATTTATTCGTGGACCACACAAGCTTTCCGTTTAGTTTCTGGTCAAGATTAATTCACGGTTTACGTCAGATTTATTATTAATATTGATTTATTCTGGCTTAATCTTCTCGTTACACTACATCTTCCGTACAGAGTTTAAGAGGTAGGTGCCTATCATATATTCGGGTCTTGCATACATATTCGAGAAGCGCTTTTAATGATCCATAACTTGTTGTTGTTAGTATTATTAACATAGAAAAAGCTCATAATTACTGCCGTCTGAAATTCGAATGGACAAAATGTGATTTGAAAGTTTCGGAATCGTAAAAGAACCGTCAAGTCTAATGTTTTAATTTGGACATAAAATTTTTATATTTAATAATGACGTAGTAGTGTGATTTATTCGTTAAAGATGTATAAGTGGTAACCTATATATCCTGGCCCTAATTAATTGAAATATTTAATCACATGAAGTTTTAGGTTATCTGCTGAAAATGTGTCTTAATAATAATAATAACTTTTGTTATTCGACAGTAACCCATTTACAGGATAATATTTAACATAATTATACATACGGTTTTTGTATACGTGGACGTCTGTGATTATTATCGATGACAATTGTGTCGTCATAAAACGAAATTTGTTATATTATAACTAGAGAACGGACACGCTTACCACATGACGCAAAGCCCAGTGCAGTACTGGCGAAAGGCTGTATTTCTAAAATATTTAATTTTATTTATATAATTGGAAAACGAACGGGTGGTGATCTATAAAATTACGAAATACATATTTATTTGTTGAAAAGTTGTATTTTTAAAGTTTTTAATTTTATTTCTATAATTGGAACATTTTTATTTGTTCATTTTGTCGTTCAAGTTGAGTAAAGGGGTATTAATATTGACTAGCAATAGTTTCTCAAGGTTTTCCTCTGTCAATTTTGTTCTCTTTCAATTAAGTACATCCTTATAAATAGAAAACGTCCTTTCTACATCGCAACTGGTTATAGGTGCATACTGGAAGTATTCTTTTATTTCTTCATATTTAGCCGTTAGATTTTGTGGAATTGTCTCCATACATAATTGCTGCAATGAAATTAAATCTGGATTTCTATTAAGAATTGCTTCAAACTTTTGCCGAAGGCCACATCCGAAGTCACTTGGAATACTTTTCAAATTATTAACAGCCACATCTAATGTGGTTAATCCGTCATTTAATTTGAGATTTCGATTTTCAAAATAAGTGATTAGTTTTGGCAATTTTCCAAAGTGTTCGTGAAGAAAGTACTACTGATTTTTTAAATTTGGGATTTGTGTGAGCTCCTTGCCCTCACCAATACTTCTAGCATCCTCCTTTAGCAGTGTTACGAAATGTTTTAGACTATCGAAATTCTCAGCATAATAACTAGTAGCTTCCAGCCATGTTCCCCATCTAGTTATTACTGGAGTGGGAGGCAGTGACAGAGATGGAAATTTTTCCCTGAAAAGAGCTACTCTCAATGGTGCTTTACTGAAAACTTTTTTAAAAGCTGATACAAGTCTATCAACTTGCGGAAAAGTGTCTGTGTGCCTGTTTTTAACATATACGCAGCACTATCACTGACAAATAAAAGTATTTTTTATTTGTACGTGGCGTCCGAATGAAGCATTTTTTGCATATTCTCCTTAATGGTTTCAGCAACTGTTTCCATCAACTCTATTTATAACACTTGTTGCTATTACATATGAGTTATAGGGAATAGTTGGATGTAGTACACTAGCTACAGCATTTACCACACAGCGTCCTAACATATCCATCGTTTCGTCGGCGCTTATCCATATGTATTGATTTAAAAGATGGGTTCTAATGCGTTCTACTGTTCTCGTATAGCACCTAGAAACATAATATTTGCGTAAAGTTGATTCATCAGGAACATTTTGACCAGTATATTTTTTCAGAAATGTCTTCAAAATTGGATTGTTCAATTTAAATAATGGAATATTAGCTGCCATAAAAGTTTCACAGAGTTCTTCGTTAAAATTGTCAGATTCCAACGGGTTCATTTTTTTTTCGTGCTTTAACGATCCTACGTGACGTTTTACGGTTGATTTATTGCATTTTTTCAATAACGTTTCACACACTTCACAATAAATTTCGGAATCACTGGCAATGTACATACAATCAGTATGGCCTTCAATCCAACTCGCCATTGTTTCACGATGCCATTCTCGACGCTCTTCCATTGTCTGAAAAAGTAAGAATATTCTAGATCCAAATAAATGAAATTAAATAACGAAATTTTATGCACACTTACGTGAAAATGGTTGGAAGATGTTGCTTAAATGAAAAGAAAAGGAATGTACGTGCTATTTCTCTTACGAAATACGATAAACTTATTTATTTTATCTACGTACACGACACCACTGAAAACACTATATTCTCCGAATACAATAGCGGGGTTGTCCATTGTTATCGCGGCGAGACCAGGTGTCCGAGTAAGTCAAACAAATACTTCATTGAATTACGCCGGGATGTACTGAGCGACGTTATACACAATTCCAATTGCCGATTGCGTTTTATGGAAATTGCATCCGTTCTCTAATTATAACAAGTGTTCATTTGAAAAGTCAATCTAGGTTACTTTGAAATTTTGATTGAATGAGACGCAAATATATTAGTATGTGTTACTAATATATTTGCGTCTTATTCTATCAAAATTTCAAAGTAACCTAGATTGACTTTTCAAATGAACACTTGTTATAGGTATATGTTAGATATAAGTAAATCTAGGATAAAGAATTAAACAACATTCCCAATTTTATAAATATTCAACGTGCGTTTTCAAGTTTAAACCGCTGTATTACAAAATTTTATTATCATATTCAAATTATAAAACTTTTGTTAGGTTCTAAGAAACGGCATCGTTTACATTTGCAATTTTATAATTTAGACCGCTTGTTTTATTACCCAGTTAACAAATTCAATAGGCGACGCTTAATCTGTCAATCACATTTATGGATCTGTAACTTTGAAACAAATAAAAATGGATATACAAGTTTTGCGTTTTTGTTACTTGAAATGAAGTCTACTTTAACGATACGGGACACTTGTATATTTTCCACCACCATTTATTTCTAAGATTATTTTTACCCAAAATTTATATAGGGTTTTATCATAAACTACGCTGGTTGGTTATAAGAGTTATAAGAGAGCAATTTTCAAAATTTATAATTATAATCTTTACTTTTGCTATCCAAACCGTGTTATATTATATTTTCAAGAAAATGATTGGATTTGTTTATTGGTTGATTAATTAAAAGAAAATGTATATTAAAAAAAAAGAAGAGCGTATCTATTTTAACTAAATTAATCAGCATGTTGACAACACAAGCAAAAGAACGTCCAGTGGCGATGATAGAAAATGGATGGTCAATTAGAGGCGTTGCTAGAGAGTTGGGTGTTAGTCATACCTGTATTTACAAATTCTAAAATAAGTGGGTGATGGAACAGTCAGTGGCTAGACGACCTGCATCCAGTAGAAAAAGAATTATAGATCCGGAAGCACACTCTTGTTCGTTTCATTGTCTGTCACAGAGCTATCGAAGTAACACTATTTCCGGCAGGTTTAAGCACCGTTAGAAATAGATTATTGGAAGTTAATTTGAAAAATTATATCGCTGCTAGGAAGCTAAAACTTAATGAAACTCAAAAAAGAGAAAGGTTAATATTTGCGCAAACCTACCTCAATAGAAACTTTGATTTTTGGAATAGGGTAATTTTCTCTAATGAATCAAGTTTTCAATCTGATCCCAACCTAAGGTGCAGAGTGTATAGTATAATGTTGCCACCAGTGAATCTGATATTTGATAACAACTTTGTGTTTCAACAAGATAATCGCCCAGTGCGTAGATCTAATTTAATTCGACTGTGGCTGGCAACTGCTAATGTTGAAATTTTGGCATGGCCTCCGCCGAACAGTCCTAATTTAAATCCAATTGAGAATGTTTAGAGAACAATAAAAAGAGGTGTTTTGAAAGATTGTATTTGCAAAACTTCTGACGAATTATGGGAGGAAGTCGAAGCTGTTTAGGGTGAAATTTCGGAGGAATATTGTAGGAAAGATATTTATTCTATGCCTTCGAGACTTCAAGAAGCCTCATTGTATTATTTTATGTAACATATTTATTTTTTTAATGTGTAATTCTTGGTTGCTTTTTTCAAAATTTGTTTTTTGATTATTTGTTTTAACTTCTATTTCAATCATATTAATAATAAAAAAAAAAGTATCAATTATCCGCGAAACAACTACGAAACAGAAAAAAAAAAGAAACAAATTTTTCTGTATACTAATATATATACATTACTTTTTTTCTTCTATAAGAAAATAACAGGAATCAAAGACAAGAATTCTGTTCTTATATATTTCTAGTAAGGGATATTGAGTGTTTACACCAGCGATGCTCATACCGCGGCCCGCGATATTTATGCGGCACGCCAACGAATTTTAAAAATTGTTCGAAAAACTGCAAAAGTAGATAAAAATCCATTCAAATCAATATTTCTTAACTTTTTATTTTATTCTAACTTTTGTAATTGTTAGTAAGATATGTATCTTTAAGAACCTACTACTTTCTTGTTCAGGTTTAGTACGTAGGACAGGTATGCTCCTCGTCGTTCCAAGCATATTGTTACGAGACTAGAAAGCTGTCGAACCAGCTAAATTACTCGAAGATTCGCGAAATACGTCGGTATTATCCCCGAACAATGTGGTAGGTTCTCGATGTTAGGTAACTCGTATAAATACAACGCATTGCCCGCTATCGGCGCAGTTAAGTTTTAACTACGGACAAGCGGACGTTATATTGTTTGAATTGTAATCTGTGAAGAATAAATATTTCGTCGTTCGAACTGGGCATCTACCTACGTAACAATATAATATCAATTTTGATATGGATAAACCAGGCCCCAGTAAAAAACGTAGTCGTAAAGTTGAAGATGAAAATCGACAGTTTCAAGATATTTGAATCGAAAAATACTTTTTTATTTCATCGCATAACAAAAGTGTCTGTTTAATATGCAAGAGTAGTGTTTCTATTCCGACGGAATATAATGTGAAAAGGCATTATGAAACCCAGCAACATACTTTTACCAAATTAACCGGCGAAAATCGAACGCAAAAAATTTCCACTTTACAAAGGGAACTAATAGGACAGCAAACTATGTTTACAAAACCAATTCAAGAATTCAAGATGCTGAAACAGCTACTGAAGTTAGCTTTGAAATATCTCGAATAATAGCGGAAACTTGTCGGCCTTTTAAAGATGGCGAGTTTGTTAAGCAGTGTTTAGATATCGCCGCAAAAAAAATGTGTCCGAAAGATGCAAAGAGGTTTGAGAAAACTCAACTAAATCGGATGACTGTTCAAAGAAGACTTACCACATTAGCAGCTAATATAGAAGAGTAATTAGCTACGAAATCGAAAAGTTTTGAGTATTTTTCTATAGCACTCGACGAATCTACAGATATAAGTTCCACTGCTGAGCTCTTCTGGAAAAATGTTCTATAATGGATTTGGATTTAACGAAATTACCTATCTGGAATTACGACTGACGGAGCACCTTCAATGGTTGGAAGTAAATCTGGGATAATAACTATATTAAAAGAGTATTTACAAACTAAAAACATAGATACCAAGAAATTAATGCAGTTCCATTGCATTATACATCAAGAGGCCCTCTGTTCAAAATTATTGGGATTTGAAAATGTGATGAAAGTTGTAGTACCTTCCGTAAACTTTATAAAATTACGAGGTCTCAATCACCGACAATTTACACAATTTCTCGAGGATATTGAAAGCGAATATGGTGATCTCCTGTTTTACACTGAAGTAAGGTGGCTAAGTCGTGGGTTGTCACTAGAGCGGTTTCTTAACTTGATTGAAGAAATCAAAATATTTCTAGCGGAAAAGAAAAAGGACGTCTCCGAACTCGACAACCCTGATTGGCTGTGTGACTTAGCGTTTCTTGTAGACATCACAAATCACTTGAATGTCTTAATTACCCGACTCCAATGCAAAGATCAATTGATTTCGCAGTTTTACTCTCATGTTTCGTCCTTTCAATGCAAATTGAGTCTTTTCAGGACACAAATCAATTCAGCCAATGACAGCCATTTTCCGAACTACAAAAAAATTATGGAGAAATTCAATAAAACTGATGTCAATTTCGCTTATGTTGAAAAAATTGATATTTTAATACAAGCTTTTCATGATCGTTTCCTAGACTTCAAAAAAGTTAAACCTCTATTAGACATTTTCAGCAATCCTATCAACATTTCACCCGAAAATGCACCGGAATCAATACAGCTGGAATTGATAGATATGCAAAATGATGATAATTTACGAAACAAGTTTAATGAAGGTAATTTACTCGACTTTAAATTAAACATAAAACATTTATAAATACTGAAATTAATACAAATTTTCTATAAATGAGTTTTAATGCTTTTACGGCCGGTATTATCAACGTATTTAAAAGGACATTTATATTAAATTTAAAAGTAATGCTTAAAGAAACATTTAACTCTAACACACATTTAAACCTAAATGCCTGAATTTGACTACTCAAGTATTAAAAGAAGAATTAATGCATGCGTATTTACCTGTATTTACCTATGTATATGCACTTCTGTAACTTAGACAGACTACATAACCTCAAAATTTCTTGTGTATTTACTTCCATTATAGGCTATGTGTGGGTATTTAATTTAATAAAATGAATTTCCATCAAGTAAAGGCTACTTCGATTCAAAATATATTAGGTATTTTCTGTTTAATATTAATTTCTCTACAAAATTTATTGTGATTTTTTAAAGAGAATTTCATTGTATGAATTTTTTACTTCTTGCAAATATTTCTAATATATTAATGCAGCTGTTTACTTAACAGTTACAATATTGTTTACTTTTTGATTACAATATACAAAACTATGTACATCAATTAAAAACCATTTTACAACTAAAACTTGTTCTAAGGAAACATAGCAATATTAAAGATCTGCTCTTAATTTTGAATTAAAAGCAACACAAATCAAAGCGAAGCCAGGCACAAACTTTTCAAATGTGCTAACTTAGTATATTTTGTTCAGTAAAGTATTAGCAACCTTCCTAAATATCACATTTAGTTAAATGCTACTTAAATACATTTCAAATTACAGAATCCCTAATTTAAGTGACAATTTAATTGTCTTTTAACTAAAACTACTTTTAATATCAGTTGATAATATCGGCCGTTAGTTTTCTATTTTTATTCCAGGGTCAGGTATATATACAGTGTGGCCGCCATCGATAGCGCGATGCATGTATTAGTAACTACTGGTCGACTATAATGGGCGTGCCAATTTGAATTGCCACACCGACAGCGGGCGTATTATAAGTTGTACGTATAAATGTATTCGTAGGCAAATCAAGTGAAAAGCAGTGTTGGAGGTATTGTGTTCCCGATAGAAGTAAATAATTGCAGTTGTTTGAAGCATCAGATAATCACTGATAACATCTCAGTGAAGTAACTCATCACAGCTTCATAAACAACAAAAAAAAACAAACATACATAAACAGAACTACTAGACTTTAACATAAAAAAACTTCTTAACGAAAATAATATTTAGTATTATATATAGTATTATAACAATAATAAAATACTTAAAAATAAAATATTTCTTCTTAAAACATAATTGTAATTCAACATTGCAATAAACCTGCAATTAGCTAAAAGAAAATGTTATTCTTAAGCAATAATTAAATTCTAAATAAATTAATTAGTTAAGTGTTCAAATAAACCTCCTTCTTGACACGAACAGTAACCCAACCGATTATAAAAATTCCGACGCACATTTGTTAACATATCTGCTGTGACAGTATTAGTGACTTCGGTAATTCTCGCGCGAAGTTCCTCTAGATTTGATGGACGTTCATCACCGTATCCGTAGATCGAATTATGTAAAAAGGGCCATAAAAAGAAATCGTTAGGGGCTAGATCAGGAGATCGCGCTGGCCATTTAATAGGACCCGAGTTACCGATCCATCTGTTTCCAAAAACCACGTTTAAAAAGTTTGTTACATAACGGGTATTGTGCGCTGGGCAACCATCTTGCTGGAACCAAACTTCATTAATATTGAACCGCTCCCGTACTGCGGGGATAATACTATTTTCAAGTAACTGTAGATATCTATTTCCGTTTAAATTACCGTCAATAAAAAAAGGCCCAATTATATGATCCCCAATTATACCTGCCCATACGTTTAGCTTCTCTGGATACTGCGTTCGCGTTGGTATATTCAAATGTAGATTTTTACGCGATCAGTAACGACAAACTGCGCGGTTATGATGTCCGTGTAGCCGAAATGTTTTTTCATCTGTGAACAATACGTTATTAAGAAAGAATTCATTTTCGTGATATTTATTTATCATTCTTTCGCAAAATTGCATACGGCGATAATAATCATCGGGAAAAAGTACTTGTGAACTTGTAAATTTGTATGAACGATATTTATTAGTACGTAAAATCTTTTGAGCCGTTGTTTTACAGATACCTAATTCGCGGGTAATTTGTCGAGACGACATAGTGGGATTTACTTCGACTAAAGCACATACTCGAATTTCTATATCACTTATATTCTTATCCGGAACAACTTTATTTTTATTAGTTACTAAAGAAAATGTAGTTTCGAATCGATTAACTGTCCTACGAATGGTGCTTGCATTGGGAATTTGACTTTCAGGGTAATTAGCTGCAAATAAAGCTCGAGTTACTTCCGCGGAATTACCACCGTAAAATTGTTTAATCATAAAGAGTTTTTGCTCAGGTGTATAATACTCCATTTTTTAAATGACCGTTACGTACACCAACAACGCGGTTTATTAAATATTGTGAGCGAGTAGTTCCCCTGACGATATAAACATTGCAACTAACACCCATATGCGGGAGCGACAGCTAATGCGCTTGCGCGGCTACACCGTCTAAATGTGAATTTATTGGACAAATACGACTGCATCATAGGGATATGCGAAATACTAGGCTCTCTTGTAATCCATTGGAACATTGCGTCTACTTCTTTACCGTTCTAACACACGGACACCTCTGTGTGTTTTGCTTACACTACAGGTTTCCCTATAGTGCAGACGCACGCGGCCACATGGTATATGTTAGCTTTTCATTAGTAGTTTAAAATAACATGAATTATTTAATTGTAACTTCTCCAATATTGATTTACAGTCGTGAATCCATTTTTTTTTATAATATACATTTCGAAACAAATTTGTATTAAAAGTAATTTTGTTTATACATATTCTAGTAAACTGGCGGACAAAAAAAACTGTCCAACTCATTTACATTTTGTAGATTAATATGCAGTTGAAAAAATGCACAAACTTTTCAAATTTGCTAAATTAGTATATTTTGTTCAGTAAAAGTATTAGCAACCTTCCTAAATATCACATTTAGTTAAATGCTACTTAAATACATTTCAAATTACAGAATCCCTAATTTAAGTGACAATTTAATTGTCTTTTAACTAAAACTACTTTTAATATCAGTTGATAATATCGGCCGTTAGTTTTCTATTTTTATTCCAGGCTCAAGTATATATACAGTGTGGCCGCCATCGATAGCGCGATGCATGTATTAGTAACTACTGGTCGACTATAATGGGCGTGCCAATTTGAATTGCCACACCGACAGCGGGCGTATTATAAGTTATACGTATAAATGTATTCGTAGGCAAATCAAGTGAAAAGCAGTGTTGGAGGTATTGTGTTCCCGATAGAAGTAAATAATTGCAGTTGTTTGAAGCATCAGATAATCACTGATAACATCTCAGTGAAGTAAAAGTTTCTACAAATAAATAATACTTGGCTCAAATTTTGTATAAATATGTATAAATAAAGAAAACATAATACTGTAGTAGCTGATATAGTACAGTATTTTTATTTACAATTATGTTATTTTGAAATAAACAGCTTAAATATCTTGACATAGTTTAAATATCTTAACATAGTTTCAAAATGGCAACAGCGTAAACAATAGCTTCAAGGTCATGAACCCTAAAACATCAAAGGCACCGCGGATTTTGTCCTTTCCGTTATTCTGTGGTAAATGAGATCGGCTCTTGTAGATTGTCAACCTTTTTGTCAATATGACTGTACAGTTGAGCGTTGTGGATTCCTCGTAAAGAAAACTCTTACGCACTCAATATTTTCAGCAGTCATAACACTTACGTTTCTCCCAGTCAGTTTTTTGTTCCCAATATTACGTTCATTAAATAATTTCTGATACAATGCCAAAATAGTATTGCGGAATGGTGTATCACGACGATTAAATTGACGACAGAACGAAAGTTGGCTCGCAACAACCAATTTTGTTCGTGACATCTAATTACACTTAATGTCAAATAAACTCTTATGTTGTCTTGATTAGAATCCGCAAACAAATTCAAAATCTGACCATAAATAAAAAAATTATTCCATAAAAATACACCATTGACGATTTAGTTAATTGTTTTTCTTTCAAAGGAAGAATGAAATCGACAGAGCACGCTTCTTCTATACGTTTCCACTACTTGAATGTTTAAATTAAAAGTTTCAAATGGGGAATTGCTTATATAAATCCAAAAAAACGCATAATTACCTTCTTTAAACGCAGTTCTTTTCAATTAAATTTGTAATAAAGCATCCTTTTGATACAAAAATTGTACGGCAGACAAAGAACATAAAGAAATAGGAATCGCGTATGTCCAAACATGCAAGAGTGGTATAACGAGCCAACATTAAGGCTTAAAAGTATTAAAAACACCTAAAGAATTTAAAAATGGCACCAATAAAATTACACAAGAATGTCCCCATAAACCAATAATAATCCTCATTAAAAATGTGTAATGTGTATATACTGATTGAAATTTACACATCGCCAATGGTACGACGATGTTCAGACTGCACCGACCCATCATAGCCGTGAACCGTACTAAAGTCACATGCTGATACCACCGTGTTATTAGTATGTAATAAAGTATATAGTTATTCATTCGGGCAGTAATTCTCGCTGTGGGGGTCAGTCGAACGCCTGCTGCTAAACCTCACCTTTAATAGTATTATTTATGCTGGTGCAGGGGTCTCCCAGTAAGGCGCATCCGAGCACCTTACACATTCTCAGTCAGTTCGATGAAAAGATGTTTGTTTGCTAATCACTTATTTTTATTTATTATTATTGTTGTTATTATGTGGGCTTCATATCTGTGTCTGTGATGTACTTTAAGGTATTATACAATCGTGTTCGTCTTTGAAGCGTTTTGGATATTTATACAGCGATTTGCAAAATTACACAACCTCGTTTTATATCTTCTAAAATGTGTCTATTACGTATCATTAGTTCATGCTTATAACTAGGAACCGGACATGAGAGCCCCATGACTCATGGCCCACGGGCGTACTATTGAAAATTTGAATTTTTAAAGAGTTTTTAATTTTATTTTTCTATTCCGGTGTCGTAAAGTGCTAATTACGATACCCCGTTGCATGGTTACCAGTGATGTAAGTCGGTAAATTACCCCGTATATTACCGAATTAATTACCGTCATTTACGGTAAATTACCACATAAAATTTTCGTAAATTAAAACAAAGTAAAACATCATCTATGTACACGTATGACATTGCACACTCGGTGATTGGGGAAGTCCACCCGTTTATATAACGAATGAAGTAGTCTTTCAAAAGATTTCGGTATATAAGTTGAACTATATAAAGCTTGTGAATATACTACTCGTAGGGCAGTGCGCTGGGATGGGGCGAAAAGATAAAATAAAAAAAGTTATTTTAACAACATTTTCAAAATCCACAGAACATTCGAAATTATATTCGTGTAGCTTCTGTTCGCAAAGTTATATTTTAAATGTAACCAGAATGTCCAGTCACTTACAGAATAAGTGCATTCGTTGGCCTCGTAAAATAAAGAATGAAATACAATCAAAATCAAGAGCATTAAGTGTTAAGAAAATTAAAGCAATAAATAAAGGTGAGTAATTTTGATTGATTCGTATTGGGTTTTATCGAAAAGTATTTAACATTTTAGAGATTCCCGAAAGAAAAAGTTCTTCGCAAACAGATTTAGAAGACGACGACGCAGAGACTATTTCAAGCGATTCTCGCCCACAATCTGCTGCAAGCACCACTAAATCCGCTTACAGTGAAAATTTGGATTTTTTGGTGGATGTAATGAATAAATCAGAAGAAGAGGAAATTTGGGATCTCTTAGCAAGAGCATGCTTTGCTAGTAATACCCCTTTAAATTTTACGGAAAATGTTCATTGGCAAAAATTGTTTAAAAAAATTAAACCATCTTTACGATTGCCGACTAGATATCAGTTATCCAATGCGCTTTTAGATAAACAATACTCTCAAATAAATCAGTTAGTTAATGAAAAAATAGCAAAGGCTAAAACAATTGGAATTCAAGTTGATGGGTGGAGTAATATTAGAAACGAATCCATTATAAATATAATAATTACATGTCCAGAACCAGTTTTATTTAAAGTAATTGACTGCAAGGAAAATCGCCACGATGCTGCATATCTTTGTTCTTTACTTAGTTCTATTATTGACGACTTAGGTATTAATAAAGTTATAAGCATAGTGACTGATAACGCTAGCAATATGAAATCAACTTGGAAATTAATTAGTGATATGTACCCGTCTAATTATTTTTCTTGTTATGGATGTTGTGCTCATATTTTGAATTTATTCGCACAAGATATTTTAAAATTGGAAGTACTTGCATGTTTAATTACTGATTGTAAAGTCATAGTAAAAACTATTAAAAAATCGCATATTTTGAATGCTACATTTAAAAATATACAAGATGAACAGCGAGCATTACAAAAATCAAACACACTAAAATCTCTTAAACTACCTGGCCAAACTAGATGGTGCTCTAATATTTTCTGTTTAGAAAGCTTAAGGATAAATAAAAAAATTTTAAAAGAATTGGCTATAACAGAAACTATAGCTAATACTATAGACAAAAGAATAAAAAATAATATTTTAGATGATCTGTTTTGGGAAAGAGTTGATACATTACATACAATTTTACACCCAGTCTCCGTAATTTTAAAGAACATACAAACCTCTCAACCTTGCATATCTCATGTTGTTGAATATTTTCAAGACCTGAAAGATCAACTGATTGCTGCATGCCCAGTTTCAGAACTAAATGCTGTCCTATCACATTTAAAATCACGGAGAGAAATGGCTATAACACCTATACATTTGGCTGCCAATTTACTAGATCCAAAATTTATAGGCAAAAAACTCAATAACGAGGAATATATCACAGCACTGACATATATTAACAAACTATCAACGCATCTAGTTAGTGGATCTGATATAGCAGAAATTATGACTGAGGTTGCTTATTACAAATCGAAAGAACAATTGTTTTCAAAAGATTTTATATGGCAAGCATTAGAGACAGGCAAATTGAATTCTGTATTATGGTGGAAATCACTTTGTTGTACTACAGCTTTAAGTAAAGTCGCAATAGAAATTTTGAACAGCCCACCAACAACATGTGCGACGGAGAGAAGTTTTTCAATGTTTAGTATTATACACAGTAAAAAACGAAATAGATTAACTAATGAAAGAGCTGCTAAGTTGGTATATGTGAATTTAAATTTAAAACTGAAAGAAAATCCGGCACTGAAAGAACTCCCAACAGAAGAGTTGGAATGTTCTGATTCGAATTGCAATACTGAGACTGATCTGGAATAGTTATGTAAATAACATTACATATTACATAATGGTAATAATGAAAAATCATTGTTTAGTTCTATTTTCAGAATATTGTTTAATTTAAAATATGTTAATATTGTACTCTTTATTTTTTTTCCTTTAATAAAATGTATAAGACTTTTTTTGTTGTAGTGGTTTTATTTAAACAATAAAAAAGTGTGGTAAATTACCATGGTAATTTACTCAAAAAATGGTAAATTACGCAAGAATTAATCTTGGTAAAGAGAGAGCAGTAATTTACCACGGTAATTTACCAAAAATATATATTACGGTAATTTTACATCTCTGTTGGTTACACAGTATAGTAATGTATTACTTTACAGCACTCTAATTTTTTTTTTCGAACTTCGTCACAAGTGTAATAAGTAGAGACCGGACACATCGGGTTGAAATTGACGTCATTACGACGGACGATATAAATAGTCTACAACATCTGTAAGTACATCACGCAGTTGTTGAATAGCTGTGTTGTTTAGTCCACACGGCAGTTTTTGATCTTTCGATTTGCATTTAATTCTTTTTTGAAAATGTTCACAAATAGATGGCAGTAAATTTCGTAACGTTCTCCGACTTGGTAATTTATAGTACGCGTATTTATTCCATCAGGAGACAATTGCCTCGCTGTCTAGTAAAGTAAACGGTAAATTACATACAATAAGAGTAACACATAAATCAAATTCAAATGTTTCATTGGATCGTCTTTTCTTTATAAGAATGCTATGCGTTATTGACGTGACGTTGACAATTCCTTTTGGACCAACACTTTAGAGGCAGATTACAAAATACACATTGAATTTTTGCGCGCCATCATAAATTAAATCCGGCATATCTGCAATAAAGTTTTAACTGTATTTGACATTGGTCGTTTTCGCGAAATACGTAACTGCGACATTTTTAGAGCAAATGTATAACAATAAAGTAGTAGTTACGGCCGAATTAATACAGAGCGCGCTCCACATACATCAGCTTTAGTATCCGGCTGAAATTGTACTGAAGGGTGTGGCGACTGGGCGCCTTACTAATTCATGTTGAGCGTGGGTCACTGGCGCGTGGCGCAATTTCTCTGCTTATAACATTCATACCTACTTTTTATTTTGTAAATTGTTTCATTATTAACTTTCAAATGTATCTGATCATGGCCCCCATATTCGATTACAGGCCCTGGACCTAGAGACGGGTCCCCCCTATTTTACAGTGGCGTGCTACATTATAATCGCATGGTTATTTCTTGCCCATACTCTTTTTAAAATGTAATTTAACCTGAAATACAGGATATAGTTATGGTAACTACAATTTTAATCCAAATTAAACTTTATTATTTTATTTAAAAATGACAACAGCAGATTTGAGCAGATATATTTATTTAACACACTAAGATTAAAATAAAAATAGTTACATAAACTGACTACAAAATAAGAGTACTTAATAATAGTCTTCCGAGCTTTTTCTGACTAAAATGTTTATTTTTATCAATCAAAATTAAAAACTCTTTAAGAATACAAATTTTCAATAGTACCTACGCCCGTGGGCGATGAGTCATGAGTAGAGAACCGATGCAATTTCCATAAAACGCAATCGGCAATTGTAATTGTGTATAACGTCGCTCAGTACATCCCGGCGTAATTCAATGAAGTATTTGTTTGACTTACTCGGCCACCTGGTCTCGCAGCGATAACAATGGACAACCCAGCTATTGTATTCGGAGAATATAGTGTTTTCAGTGGTGTCGTGTACGTAGATAAAATAAATAAGTTTATCGTATTTCGTAAGAGAAATAGCACGTACATTCCTTTTCTTTTCATTTAAGCAACATCTTCCAATTATTTTCACGTAAGTGTGCATAAAATTTCGTTATTTAATTTCGTTTATTTGGATCTAGAATATTCTTACTTTTTCAGACAATGGAAGAGCGTCGAGGATCGCATCGTGAAACAATGGCGAGTTGGATTGAGGGCCATACTGATTGTATGTACATTGCCAGTGATTCCGAAATTTATTGTGAAGTGTGTGAAACGTTATTGAAAAATTGCAATAAATCAACCGTAAAACGTCACGTAGGATCGTTAAAGCACGAAAAAAATTGAACCCGTTGGAATCTGACAATTTTAACGAAGAACTCTGTGAAACTTTTATGGCAGCTAATATTCCATTATTTAAATTGAACAATCCAATTTTGAAGACATTTCTGAAAAAATATACTGGTCGAAATGTTCCTGATGAATCAACTTTACGCAAATATTATGTTTCTAGGTGCTATACGAGAACAGTAGAACGCATTAGAAGCCATCTTTTAAATCAATACATATGGATAAGCGCCGACGAAACGGTGGATATGTTAGGACGCTGTGTGGTAAATGTTGTAGCTGGTGTACTACATACAACTATTCCCTATAACTCATATGTAATAGCAACAAGTGTTATGAATAGAGTTGATGCGGAAACAGTTGCTGAAACCATTAAGGAGAAAAATGCTTCATTCGGACGCCACGTACAAAGAAAAAATACTTTTATTTGTCAGTGATAATGCTGCGTAAAAACTGCTGCTGTTAAAAACAGGCAGACTATTGAAGAAAACATATCCTAATATG
Source organism: Melolontha melolontha (assembly GCA_935421215.2). Lineage (NCBI taxonomy): Eukaryota > Metazoa > Arthropoda > Insecta > Coleoptera > Scarabaeidae > Melolontha > Melolontha melolontha. The sequence continues at coordinate 172,761,821 of OW285238.1, forward strand.
CTCCATATTACTTGTGTAGCACATGCTCTCCACATAATCTGTGAATATATCAGAGACACTATTCCGAAAGTTGATAGACTTGTATCAGCTTTTAAAAAAGTTTTCAGAAAAGCACCATTGAGAGTAGCTCTTTTCAGGGAAAAATTTCCATCTCTGTCACTGCCTCCCACTCCAGTAATAACTAGATGCGGAACATGGCTGGAAGCTACTAGTTATTATGCTGAGAATTTCGATAGTCTAAAACATTTCCTAACACTGCTGAAGGAGGATGCTAGAAGTATTGGTGAGGGCAAGGAGCTCACACAAATCCCAAATTTAAAAAAATCAGTTGTACTTTCTTCACGAACACTTTGGAAAATTGCCAAAACTAATCACTTATTTTGAAAATCGAAATCTCAAATTAAATGACGGATTAACCACATTAGATGTGGCTGTTAATAATTTGAAAAGTATTCCAAGTGACTTCGGATGTGGCCTTCGGCAAAAGTTTGAAGCAATTCTTAATAGAAATCCAGATTTAATTTCATTGCAGCAATTATGTATGGAGACAATTCCACAAAATCTAACGGCTAAATATGAAGAAATAAAAGAATATTCCCAGTATGCACCTATAACCAGTTGCGATGTAGAAAGGACGTTTTCTATTTATAAGGATGTACTTAATTCAAAGAGAACAAAATTGACTGAAGGAAACCTTGAGAAACTATTGCTAGTCAATATTAATACTCCTTTACTCAACTTGAACGACAAAATGAACAAATAAAAATGTTCCAATTATAGAAATAAAATTAAAAACTTTAAAAATACAACTTTTCAACAAATACATATGTATTTCGTAATTTTATAGATCGCCACCCGTTTGTTTTGCAATTATATAAATAAAATTAATTAATAAATATGTATTTCGTAATTTTAGATAGATAGATCACCACACCCGTATGTTTTCCAATTATATAAATAAAATTAAAAACTTTATAAATACAACTTTTCATCAAATAAATATGTATTTCGTAATTTTATAGATCACCATCCGTTCGTTTTCCAATTATATAAATAAAATTAAATATTTTAGAAATACAGCCTTTCGCCAGTACTGCACTGGGCTTTGCGTCATGTGGTAAGCGTGTCCGTTCTCTAGTCATGAGCCTCTCGTGTCCGGTCCCTTAACTTATGATAAATGCCGACGAAAGGGTGGGAACTTTGTAGAAAAATAGCTTAAGGTTTGTAGATTGTTTTACAATTAATAGTTTTTCTGTACGTCTACTTGAATTCTTTTTATTACCAAACGCAACTTATTTTCTGAACTTACCTCGTATATTGGTTACCCTAAAATAAGTATGTATTTCATTGAAAATACAATCAAAATACTTCAAATCAATCTCGGTTTTTATTACTTCCACAGTAAAGCCCTAAAGAGCATAAATACCAAATAATACAGCCAGCCTGTAAATTAATGTGAATCAGTATATTTTAAGACAACGTAGATATTATAAATATGTCTCTATATTCAAACTATAATTTGCTTGCACATTAAACTCATTATTACAGTTTTTTTAAATCCTGAAATAATAAACGAAGTATTTTTATATATTAATCTAACTTCTTCACCAGTAATTATATAAATAAATATAAATCCATTTAATAAAAATATTTGGGCTTTTTTTAAATACTCAACGTCTGGCCAGATTATAATTTTTCAACACTCTTATGAAATTATCTGAAAAATACATAAACTATTATAGTCAGTCATTAATCCTATAAACATAAATGCTAAACTATAACATAAAAATTACACGAAGAAAAATGTATTCCCCGTCAAAACTGTGGGCATTAAAATGAAATAACACTGATTAATGATTATGAACGATCATAGTGGAAGCAGTGGAACAGTTCCTATACGCAAGTTTATGTAATATTCAACACGAATACATTTATCAAAAGATCTTACACCAGTTGAATAGACATAAATACAAAGACATTAGATTATCTTATTTCTCAATAAATATGTGTACTTTCATAGATATATACGAGGAATTTTCAATAAAGTCTAAACTTACGAGGGCAGGTTGATTAATTTGCGCGATGGTAACAGAAACAAAGGAATAATTTAAATAAACAAACTTTATTTTTCTACATAATCTCCTCTTAATTCGATACATTTAGTCCATCTGTGTTTAAGAGCTTCTTTATCCTGTCTCGATAGTGATTTTCTTCTAACATTGCAAAATAATCATCCGCTGTTGAAGTTTGCTCTTTATTTGTGCAGAATTTTTTGCCTCCGAGAAAATCTTTTAATTTAGGGAATAGATGAAAGTCAGATTGGTGCTAGCTCTGGCGAATATGGTGGGTGCGGTACCAACTGGAACCTTACTTTTTTTCTTTTGCAGTGACCATACTGGAATGCACATGTGCATTATCATTGTGAAAGAGCAATTTCTTCTTAGTAATTCCTGGACGCAGCTTCGTTTTTATCCTCTCAACACTGCTTCCAGGTAAAGGTTAAGAATATCTCTAATAATATAAAGAAATGTATTGGTCAAACGATGATGGATACAATCCTATGCTATGGGTGTGAGATATGGGTACTCGACGCAGAGATGAAACTGCAAGCCGTCGAAATGCTATATAATTAGAAGCTCTTAGAGGCTATCTTAGATGCAGTGTTAGAATTTCAAGGTACCAACATATCTCAAATAAGAAAGTAAGACGACAGTTGGCAGTGGAAAGGACAATTATTTATAGAATCGAGATCCGCAATCTGTGCTGGTTTGAGCATCTAATGAGAACGCCAGAAGATTCATGGCCTAAAGCAGCGATACACATACTGCGGCCGCGGGCCGCATGCGGCCCACTGTCGATATTTATGCGGCCGCCAACGAATTTTAAAAATTGTTCGAAAAACTACTAAAGTAGGTAAAAATCCATTCAAATCAATATTTCTTAACTTTTTATTATATTCTAACTTTAGTAATTGTTAGGTGTATCTTTAAGTACCTACTACTTTCTTGTTCAGGTTTACTACGTAGGACAGGTATGCTCCTCGTCGTTCCAAGAATATTGTTACGAGACTAGAAATCTATCGAACCAACTAGATTACTCGAAGATTCGCGAAACACGTCGGTATTAACCCCGAACAATGTGGTAGGTTCTCGATGTTAGGTAACTCGTATAAATACAACGCATCGCCCGCCATCGGGGCAGTTAAGTTTTAACTACGGACAAGCGAACGTTATATTGTTTGAATTGTAATCTGTGAAGAATAAATATTTCGTCGTTTGAACTTGGTATCTACCTACGTAACAATATAATATCAATTTTATATGGATAAACCAGGCCCCAGTAAAAAACGTAGTCGTAAGGTTGAAGATGAAAATCGACAGTTTCAAGATATTTGGACCGAACAATACTTTTTTATTTCATCGCATAACAAAAGTGTCTGTTTAATATGCAAGAGTAGTGTTTCTATTCCGAAGGAATATAATGTGAAAAGGCATTATGAAACCCAGCATCATACTTTTACCAACTTAACCGGCGAAAATCGAACGCAAAAAATTTCCACTTTACAAAGGGAACTAATAGGCCAGCAAGCTATGTTTACAAAACCAATTCAAGATGCTGAAACAGCTACTGAAGTTAGCTTTGAAATATCTCGAATAATAGCGAAAACTTGTCGGCCTTTTAAAGATGGTGTTATATATTAATATATTCACTTTATATTTTAATTTAGTATCTTTGTAATGTACCTTGTTTTTGAATATATTACTTAAAATATTAACTTTCATTTTTGTATATCAAGTTTATTGTATTCATATTATTTAGATACATCTCATGAATTTATCACTACCATTGTTAAACATTACGTTATCTATTTGCCATATTCACTAGATATTTACACAATCTTATATGTATGTAATTTTCGCATCGATAACTTGAATATTAACAAAGGAAAAATATCGATTAGTACAGTTAATATTATTAAATAAATTGTTTCTCTTCTTATGAAAATTCTAAGAACTTAATTTGATTTAACGTACGACCTTTGATCCAGTACTAGAGATATTTTTCTTATCTACTAATATATAACTATGTTAAAGTAAAACTAAGAGTCAGTAAGAGTCTGTAAGAGTAATAAAACGAATTTGACAATAAATTATAACAATATTATAAATATAATATAATTAATATATATTTAAAGTAAACCGTCTTTTCTTAATTTTTGTGTGAACATAACAATCGTGAGTTTGTTAAGCAGTGTTTACATATCGCCGCAAAAAAAATGTGTCCGAAAGAAGTAAAGAGGTTTCAGAAAATTCAACTAAATCGGATGACTGTTCAAAGATGACTTATCACATTAGCAACTAATATAGAAGAGCAATTAGCTACGAAATCGAAAAGCTTTGAGTATTTTTCTATAGCACTCGACGAATCTACAGATACAAGTTCCACTGCTCAACTCTTAATATTTTTACGAGGTGTAACGCAAAATTTTGAAGTGAGTGAAAAACTGATTTGTATGAGTTCTTTGACAAGTCAAACCAAGGGGAGTGACATGCTCAAAGCTCTTCTGGAAAAATGTTCTATAATGGATTTAGATTTAACGAAATTATCTGGAATTACGACTGACGGAGCACCTTCAATGATTGGAAGTAAATCTGGAATATTAACTATGTTAAAAGAGTATTTATAAACTAAAAACATGGATACCAAGGAATGAATGCAGTTCCATTGCATTATACATCAAGAGGCCCTCTGTTCAAAATTATTGGGATTTGAAAATGTGATGAAAGTTGTAGTACCTACTGTAAACTTTATAAAATCACGAGGTCTCAATCACCGACAATTCACATAATTTCTCGAGGGTATTGAGAGAAAATATGGTGATCTCCTGTTTTACACTGAAGTAAGGTGGCTAAGTCGTTGATTGTCACTAGGGCGGTTTCTTAACTTGATTGAAGAAATCAAAATATTTCTGGCGGAAAAGAAAAAGGACGTCTCCGAACTCGACAACCCTGATTGGCTGTGTGACTTAGCGTTTCTTGTAGACATCACTTGAATGTCTTAAATACGCGACTCCAAGGCAAAGATCAATTGATTTCGCAGTTATACTCTCATGTTTCGTCCTTTCAATGCAAATTGAGTCTTTTCAGGACGCTAATCAATTCAGCCAATTACAGCCATTTTCCGAACTACAAAAAAATTATGGAGAAGTTCAATAAAACTGATGTCAATTTCGCTTATGTTGAAAAAATTGATATTTTAATACAAGCTTTTCATGATCGTTTTCTAGACTTCAAAAAAGTTAAACCTCTATTAGACATTTTCAGCAATCCTTTCAACATTTCACCCGAAAATGCACCGGAATCAATACAGCTGGAATTGATAGACATGAAAAATGATGATAATTTACGAAACAAGTTTAATGAAGGTAATTTACTCAACTTTTACCGTTGCGTTAACAAAACCACTTATAAAGAGTTGCGAATAAATGCATTAGAATGCGCAAGCTTATTTGGATCGACGTATATTTGTGAGCAAACGTTTTCAGTGATGAAACTTAACAAAACAAAAAGTCGAAACCGTCTGGCAAATGAAAATCTGGAAGCAATTTTACGTGTGGCGACCAGTAATGTGGAGCCAAACATAAACAAAATTGTTAGGTCAATGCAATGTCATGCATCAAAATAATAAAACATGAAATATTACATTGTAATGATTAGATTACATTACGATTACATAATTACAACAAACATTTTTGAATGTTCTTTTATTTTTATCATTTGTAGTAATTCATACTATTTAAAAATAAAAATATTTATGTTAATAAGTATTCTTTGTAGTGGCCCGTCCTTGGCTTATAATTTTCCCGAGTGGCCCCTGTTCCCTATAAGTCTGTGCAGTCTATGTTGTAGCTACATCATATTTTTTTAAAGTGTATTTAATTTTTTCTGATAGTTGTGGAACATATGGAATCGTGATATATGTTGTGTCATTGTTCAAATTTTTATTGGTGTCTGCAGTGTTGTATATTTGGTGTACTCTGTTTTTAATTGTTTGGTGTATAAGTTGTGGTGGATAATTATTTTCTGTTAAGATTGTTTTAATTTTCTTGATGTTATCTTTTCCGTATTGAGTATGTGATAGTTTTACTGCCCTATCAGTCAGATTATTTATAATCATTTTATTGAATACTGTAGGAGCATTTTAGTGGTAATTCATATATCGAAAAGAAGCTGTGGGTCACGAAATAATTATATATTGATGTAGGTCAAGCCTACTCATAAAGGGCCTGGAACATAAATATAGGGCTGAGTTTTTTAAAAAATGTTAATTTTTCTTTTAAAAAATAAGTCATAAATAGAACTGTATTTTCCACATGTCATATTAATTAAGTTAATACCGCGTTTTTAATTTATCAAATTAGTATCACTCTTTTATTTAATTCCTTGTAATCATTAACTTCAGTCATTTTCTTTTACATTTTTATCTCACCGAGGATATTTAACTTAATTGATAGAGATTATATGTCACCTTTTATGATCATAATCTATTTGTAATGTTAAACGTTGATGTATGTTATTTGAGAAAATTGTTGTTATGAAAAAATGTATATAAACAACATGGAAATTAAGGTGCCTGGAGATTGAATAAAAAAATGATGATTATTGAAAAAAATTGGCATGACACGTCGAATTTTCATTAAAAGTGTGTGAAGGAATAAAGTCGATAAAGTGATTAAAATTTATAATAAGATAGTCAAAACTTACCATAAAGGAAGCCTATAAATTCCTGAACCACTAGTTTTTTTTTAAAAAATTTTACGAAGATTATCTTATCTTGAACCTGCTAAGGACGATAAACCAAAACTCCAAATTCTAAAAGACGCTATGTAGAATTTGGAACAAAACCAGACTTTCCCCGGCAGCATCAAATTACCTTATCTTGAACCCACTAAGGACGATAAACTAAAAACTTCAATTTCATAAGGACGTCGTCCAGAATTTGGTACAAAACCAGCCTTTTCCCGGCACTTGATTCCTTTGGACCTGTACATCAAGACTCAAGTATTCATCATTCACATAGAAGAACGACCAGTATCAAGTTTGTGTTTTTATTTTATAATCTCCTAAAATATAAAAAAAAAGAACGCTCATACTTCACTTAAATTCCTAAATTGTTAACAATAGATCACTATATAGTTAAATACCAGAAAATACAGTTCTTTCTACTTTGAATTTGAGTTACCTAATTTTAAAAATTTATATTATTAATATTTTATTACAATATTTAACCTTACCTTTGTATTATGTAACTTCATGTGACTTTTCATGCGAATATTATAGTATAGTACAGTTAAACTTACCTTGTTGCATAGAGATTCTTATTAAATAGTGTTATTTACAATTCATTCTCGTGTTTTATTCTTGTAATAACATTGGTAGTAAATTTTTCTTGATATAACTTAGTTTAAACCGATATTTGTTTTCTATCCAAATACCGAACCTACTTTTATGATTATCTTGTTCACCATAAACAGAGCTAGTCGGAAGCATAACACGAACAACCTGTAGAACTAAATAATAAGTTAAGCACTGAATAGAGACCTATCAAAGTAAAATATATATATTGGATATTTTATCTTTTTTTTGTATGTGTTATAGAATAACATTTGAGTCAACTGTCAACTTTGACAACTGTTAAATCTAATATTATTTTGCTTTATATTATAGGTTCCGTATTTATTATACAACTTTCTTTTTTGGTCTTCATCAATATATATATATATATATATATATATATATATATATATATATATATATATATATTATATTCCTGGACGCTTTTCAGCGATAGCTATCTTCAAATGATCTAGAATCTAGAAGATTTGCGTAATATTCGTCGTTTACGGGATTGAAGATAGTCTATCAACAATATTCCTCTTGCATCCTAAAATACAGATGCCATCACCTTTCCCTTTTATAAAACTGTCTAGGCCTTCTTTGGAGTTGGTTCTCCGCGTTTGGTCTACATCTTCGACTGTTGGAACACTCTTAATGGCACAAAATTTATTTTCTGAATAAGTCCAGTCATTTTTTCTTCAGTTCGTCATCGGAAATATGTCAGTAGTACCTCAACATGATATCCACCAGTTATGGTACTCTCTTTCTGTATTTATTTAAAGAACACAAAACGGTGTGAAAAACGATTATTAGGCGCATTCTGTAAAAACGCGAAGACTTAAGAAGACTGAAGATTTCAGTTTACTTTGTGTGTTGCTAATTTGTGTCTGTGGTGGGGGAACGAATTCGAACATGGTGTCCACAACACGTTTGTGGAATCTACTTGGGTTTTCCAGTCTTCTATCCATATGTGGTCTAATAAGTTATTAAGTTCTTGTCTTAAAGAAAGAAGAAATAGCTTGCGTCTGTAATAAAACAGAATTTTGCTTGGAATACGAGCAGAGACTAAAGAAATACCGATATTACTGGTTCACCTTGTTTTTTCAAGGTTATACCCCATGCATAATTTTATACAATTTTGGGACATTAGAGTCTGAAATTACGATGTAATACGCATATGATGTTGGTACACATTACAAATAAAGATAACTCAGTTGGATTAGCCGAAATTACAACCCTAATCCACAAAAACAAGCAAAAATAACTGTTTGGGGTACATTTGTACTTCCCTCATGCAAAAAAGTGTATACATCCTTACAACCCTGTGCACGGTGAGGTAAACATCGGGGTCGTGATTTTAGTAATTGGGGTTGAAGCTTCACCGTAGTAATCGCAAACATTTGGCTCCACTAGCCGAATACCCCCAATAGATGGAAATTAGTAATTTTTTAAGAAAATATGAATAAATATGCTGTATTACATAAAATATGCATTTTTGTAGTAAAAATATGCAAAATATGCTTTTTTAATTGCGTTATTATATTCAAGAAACATTAACTAAACCCAGAAAACTCATAATTTTGTTGATATACCTTTTAATAACAAATATGCATTTTGCATATAATCCGAGCTTTAATTATCACAGGCCTGCATAAAATTTGTGATGATGTGATTTTTGTTTGTTAAGCTCAGTTTTTATATAGCAATAACTAATTAAAATACAATTGGTCTCTACCACCACAGATTTTTTTTTGCACAAAAGAAAAAGAAAAAAATAGAAAAAAAATCTTATAATAGGCGTTTTAATACATTTTAAAATGAATGTATTACTTCAAATTCTAGGTATTAACCCAAAAATGATTTTCTGTTGTGATTTTAAAGAAATTTGTTAAATAGGCTCTCATTACCTGATGCAAATCTTTTATTACATGTATTAATTTTGGACAAGATTTCCGGGAATTTTTAACTGCTAAATCCTATTTATTATGCTTTCACTTTATTAGTACTGCGAAGAAGGATTTCAAGTTTATCACTCCAAACAAAATGTATATTTTAATGTCATTTACTTCATTATAGCTCTGAGTGTCGATCAGTAAACAAGTAAAATTAATTTGTCTTTAGTGTTTTGCGTGGTATTTGATAAATAAACATTGCTTAAAAATATGTCTAGCCGGTGTTGCAAAAACAAACCAGATGATTTCTGTTATATTTGTGGATACTTCGTCTTGAAAAAGTTTAAGAGACCAATTGGTGAATTTGTGAAAAATGCATATTATGCTTATTTCAAAATCAAATTAGGAGATCAAGATAAAGATTGGGCACCGCACGTTGTTTGTAAGGTATGTGAAGAAGGTTTATGGCCCAAAGGGAATAGAAAAAGCCTTCCTTTTGGAATACCGATGGTTTGGAGAGAACCGCAAAATCATCATGAAGATTGCTACTTTTGTCTTTGTGATATTAAGGGGCATAATAGAAAAACTTTGAAACATATTTTGTACCCAAACAATATTAAATCAGCGATCAGACCAGCTCCTCACAATGATCATGTACCTATACCTATACCCCCCAAAGTACTACAAGAAGATATTGAAACCTCTTCAACTTCCGGCTCCGTACAGATGGATAGTGATTTTGAACCATCAACCTCAGGTCAAAACCAACCTCAGCTATTTTCACAAGCCGAACTGAATGATTTAGTAAGAGATTTGGGACTTTCAAAAGATCTTTCTGAAGTACTGGGGTCTAGGTTGAAACAAAAAAATTTGCTTGCGCCAGAAACTACCTTCAGATCTTCCTTTAGCTGAATATGACAGAAAAACAACCAAACGAAACTTTTCTGAAAAACGAAAACGTTTTTTTAAGAAGCATAAAAATAAATAACTATTTCTAATAGTTTCTATGTGTATATTTTTGTATTTTTTTTAATATAATATAAAACTAGCTTATAAATGAAATAAATCGTGTTTTTTCTATATTTTTTGATTTTACTGGTTTGAAAAATAACCTTACGTGATTCAAAAAAAATAAAAGCAGATTTAAAATCAGCGCTACCCAATTACTAGAAAACAATTAAAATTTTTAAATCAACATTCAAAGAGTTGAAAAATGCAGGCCTGTGTTATGAGACACTCATTTTACGAAATAATTAATTTAATCATGTACAAGATGATATTTGATTTAAATTGAATTAGTTAACAAGCCATTCATAGATTTAACGAAGATATTGCTTAAACTATTTGTTGAAGTTACATAAAACGAATCGAAATAGGCAATATTAACGGATTTTTTTCACATTTAAACTCGTGCCGATAGTGTATTTTATACGAGCTACAAAAACTTATTTTAAGTATGTGAAATAAACGTTCTTGATTACTCCATTTTCCAACACTTCTCTCATCACAAGAAGCATATGTTAAAAGAAATGACGGGCGCACCATAAAAGTGATTTACGTCAATCCTCGAAGAGCAGAAAACCTCGAAACTCGAAGAATCAATTTCGATACATGAACACGTTATCCGTCTAAAACCGATGTTGTATAAACAAAAGAAACGAACGATTGGCTTCATAGCGAATCGTTTCAATATACCAACACATACACGGGACGAATGGAGGAAAGAAACTTGAACTCGGTCATTAAAAAAAAATTAGAGCTAACCCACGGCAGTTAACTGCTCGTAAAGTTTATAGTGTATTTAAACAAACACGAATAAATGCAATTTTTGTCTAATCGTCCCCTAACATCTCAGAATGAACCCGAAAGATGCAGAACATAAAGATGAACGCATCAATAACGACAATATAACAAGAAGACTGTGACAGAACACATATTGTCCGTAAAGTAAATAGTTACGCTCTTAACCGATGATTATTTTATGTGCATTGCTGTTTATAATTTGTGAAGAGCATCTTCATGGGCAACAGTGGCGTACTATAGGTGTAAGTGGGTTGAGAAGATAAACTTCTATTTTTTTAAGTTTGCGGTGGGAATTATACCATTTCAAAATATTAATTGTTTTTGATTTTATTTTTATTACTTGGGCTTTCTTATGTACCATATATTTTCAATACTCACATCGATGACTAATTCAGATAGAGTGCACAATCATGATTATACATTAATATGAATAGTGGTAAGTGGCACTATATTGCGACGCCAAAAATCATGTAGTGTTCCACCGTTTATGGGAAATAACATTACATTTGCTTATCTTTTACATTATTTTATTTCACTTATTCATTACATTAATTTATTACACTATTCTTAAAAATAGTAATATTTATATACAGGCTTAGTTAAAAGTATGGAGACGGCGATTTATTGTCGTTAATATTCATTTTAGGAAATTATGTTCAATATAAAGTTTGTTAGGATATTTTGATCTACATTTGAGAATATTTGAATTTTTTTTTTCTTCAATTGTTTTTTAGTTACGCCTGTCCGCGCAGTTTTTTTAAATGGGAACTAGTAAATTTTACTCTACCATTCGATATAGAATTTTTTTCTCTTTACAATAATATTTTTGTTTTTTTAAAATTCATTTTAATAACTTTCTTATAAGAAAAGGCCGGTTCATGTGTTTAACCGATGTTCGGTACATCGCAGATAGACAGAAGCGTAGCGATAAACAAACTTGAGCGACATAATTTTATCAGCGGTTATTGTGTACGTCAAATCTTTAACAGAAATAATTCATTTGTGCAATTTGTTGCTGTTAATATTAACAATGGCGAGTTTAAGTGAACATGAACGAATTGAAATACTTATGATGTTGGATTATGGAGATAGACGCAGAAGTTTACAAGACGTTTGTAATTTATTTAATGATACGCATCCAAATAGAAATCCAATTTCTAAATCCTTTGTTGGTTAAACTTTAAGACGCTTTGAACAAACGGGTAGCGTTAAAGATTTGCCAAGGAGTGGTAGACCTAGAACAGCAAAAAACCCATATATCAACCAATCAATTAGTGGCCAATTTCAATATTTCACAGTCATCGATCGTGTTAAGTGAAAAATATAAACCTTATAAGGTACACCTTGTACACGAGTTAACGCAAGATGATTGTGATAGGAGATTACAATTTTCTGAAGAAATGTTAAATATTTGAAATAATAATGAAAATTTTGTCAACAATATTCTTTTCTCTGACGAAGCTACTTTTTGCCTTACCGGTGAAGTAAACAGACGTAACTGCAGATACTGGTCATCGGAAAATCCCTCTTGGTTTTTGGAGCACCATACGCAGTACCCTCAAAAGGTTAATGTTTGGGTTGGCATTCTAGGCGGTCTTATTATCGGTCCCTTTTTCATCAATGGCAATTTAACTTCGGCTCTGTATTTGCAGTTATTGCAAAATGAAATAATACCTGCTAGTGCTACGCTCTATCCTCATGAAAACAATGAACACCTGCCCAATGACAGTATCTGGTTCCAGCAAGATGGCGCCCCACCACATTATGATGTAAATGTTCGTCAATATGTGGACAACGTTTTTCCCCACAGATGGATTGGAAGACGAGGAACCATTTAATGGCCAGCCCGTTCGCCAGATTTAAGTCTTTTAGATTTTTTTCTATGGGGATACGTAAAAAACAAAGTTTACAAAGATAAGCCCGATAACGTCGAAGATTTACAAATCCGAATTACCAGAACGATACAAGAAATTCCCCGAGATTTTTTACAGAACTCTGTTCGGGGTTTTGTAAATCGATTGGGTCATTATCAAATTACTAATGGACGACAATTTGAACACTTACTTTAATTTACTTTGTTATTAATTTATTTTAATTTTTCTTGTAAAAAAGTTATTAAAATGAATTTTAAAAAAACAAAAATATTATTGTAAAGAGAAAAATATTCTCTATCGAATGGTAGAGCAAAATTTACCAGTTCCCATTTAAAAAAAAATGCGCGGACAGGCGTATCTAAAAAAACAATTGAAGAAAAAAAATTCAAATATTCTTAAATGTAGATCAAAATATCTTAACAAACTTTTATATTGAACATAATTCCCTGAAATGAATATTAACGACAATAAATCGCCGTCTCCATACTTTTAACTAACCCTGTATATATATATATATATATATATATATATATAAGGTAAACTTAATTAGTCGGCGATTAAAGGTCTGGTTATTACTTCAAAGTGTATATATTTAAAATAATCCTACATGTTTCGGCAATGATGCCTTTGTCAAGGATATAAAAAATATAAATGACAGAATATAAATGTCAAGTAATTGAGTTGCTATGGTTTAAATTATTCAAAGATACATTCAAATAGTAATAATAAATCATGCCTTAGTATTCCAAAAAATAGATTGCAAGGTGAGAACAGATGTGTTGTTCGCTGCTAGCAGCTTGTGTCTTTTTCTGGGTATGAATTTGTGTGTTGGTTGCTGCTGGCAGCTTGCGTGTCTTTGGGTGTGTGATTTTGTGTTTGTGTAAGAGCGTAAGTATAGGGTTTTGTATGATGGTGCGCTCGTGCGTGTGTTAAGTGACCGGTCACGTAAATTAGAGAGATCGGATAACCAGCCGGTGCGTAGGGCCGCCAACCCTTTCCCGACAACTTCTTTACTTGTCCGTGCAGTACTTCGACGGCCCGACCCCCGGAATCCAAATGGGATGAAATTAATCCACACACATCACTAAATAAAAACGAGTTTATTAGAGGTATACACTTCTGTCTCGACAACACATATTTTCAATACAAAAATTCTTTTTATAGTCAAACATTTGGTATTGCCATGGGTTCTCCTTTAGCTGCTCCTATTGCAAATCTAGTAATGGAACATTTAGAACAAAATGTTATCAATTCATTAGACTTCCACCCCATTTTTTTCAAAAGATATGTCGATGATATCATAACATGTATTCCGACCAACAAAATAAACTATCTCTTAAATAAATTCAACAATTTTCACAACAAATTAAAATTCACTATTGAAGAAGAATCTAATAACAATATTAATTTTCTTGATGTTTCTTTGAGCTATGATAGACAGGGTACTATTTATACAAATTGGTATAATAAACCCACAGCTTCTTTTCGATATATGAATTACCACTCAAATGCTCCTACAGTATTCAATAAAATGATTATAAATAATCTGACTGATAGGGCAGTAAAACTATCACATGCTCAATACAGAAAAGATAACATCAAAAAAATTAAAACAATCTTAACTGATAATAATTATCCACCACAACTTGTAGACCAAACTATTAAAAAAAGAGTACACCAAATATACAACACTGCAGACACCAATAAAAATTTGAACAATGACACAACATATATCACGATTCCATATGTTCCACAACTATCGGAAAAAATTAAATACATTTAAAAAAAATATGATATAGCTACAACATATAAACTTAGTAATACTAATAAACACTTATTTTCAAAACTTAAACCTAAAATTGAAAAAAATCGAGAAACACATGTCGTATATAAAATACCATGTCGCGATTGCGATAGTTGCTACATAGGCCAAACGAAACAATATTTATACAAAAGAATACAAGCCCACAAATACTCAAAACAGACAAAACTGCATTATCTACACACAAACTACAACGCGATCACCATTTCGATTTTGAAAACACACAGATAATTGATAAAGAACAACACACAATCAAAAGACAAATTAAAGAAATGATTAGTATTAAACAAGAAAAAAATTCAATTAACAACAGAAATGATATACAAAATTTAAGCAGTATATACTATAACATAATTTTGTAACGATCTACAATTTACCTTCATATTATTTTTTTTTTTTTTATTATTTTTTTTTTTTGTTATATATCTTATGTTATTTAAATATCTTTACTTTTAAATATCATGTACTTTTGCTTATCATGCTGACTGTTCCGTGTTTTGATTCCTGTCTAGTTGTCCGATTAGGTTTTCGTGGTTTTCCTTCTCGTTTTGGGCGAATGCCGACAACTTTGCATCTTAAGACGCTCCACGGGCGCATACGTAATAATAACTCATGTCTTGCCTTTTCTCGTTTTCATTTTTCGGTTTTTGTTTTTTGTTTTGTGCTGATGTGGTCCTCTACTGGGTTGTAGCCTAGCATATGCGCTACAAAACTCTAGGGGGGTCTGCCCGATGGGCGGTCAGGTGCCATTCCGCCTTTCCAGCATGAGTGAGGAACCAAGCCACGCGGCGCAAACCTCGGCGCCGTGCATTGCACACACCACTAGGATCGGTCCTGGGCGGCAACCTGGCTAGGCTGCCGTTAACAGCACACACACGTTTGACGTGTGTGCATTGCCCCCGCTTTTGCGGTAAACGTTAAGATGGCACATTGTGTGACCGTCGTTCACCGAGGTAGCCACTAAGAGTGTTCCCTCGGTTGCGATGAGCGACCCCGTGCAGGGTGCGCTTCGCTGGTCTGCGCCTTGCCTCGTTGGGGCGGGGGTCGGGCCGTCGAAGTACTGCACGGAAAAGTAAAGAAGTTGTCGGGAAAGGGTTGGCGGCCCTACGCACCGGCTGGTTATCCGATCTCTCTAATTTACGTGACCGGTCACTTAACACACGCACGAGCGCACCATCATACAAAACCCTATACTTACGCTCTTACACAAACACAAAATCACACACCCAAAGACACGCAAGCTGCCAGCAGCAACCAACACACAAATTCATACCCAGAAAAAGACACAAGCTGCTAGCAGCGAACAACACATCTGTTCTCACCTTGCAATCTATTTTTTGGAATACTAAGGCATGATTTATTATTACTATTTGAATGTATCTTTGAATAATTTAAACCATAGCAACTCAATTACTTGACATTTATATTCTGTCATTTATATTTTTTATATCCTTGACAAAGGCATCATTGCCGAAACATGTAGGATTATTTTAAATATATACACTTTGAAGTAATAACCAGACCTTTAATCGCCGACTAATTAAGTTTACCTTATCATACCAAGGTCACGAATATACTATATTTATATATATATATATATATATATATATATATATATATATATATATTAAAAAATCTATTTCTTTGCCGTTCATTTAATATATCATTTGATAATTCTAGGAGTTTCGGCTTTATATTAAATATTTTAAATTAGTACGTTATTTCGCGAAGTAATACGAAATGTAAATATTGCTATCTACAATTACGACGCTAAATATTTGAAATTTTTACTAAAAGAATTTCGTCCTTAGGTGGGACTCGAACCCACGTCCATGGCTCTCCGGACCAATGCTCTAACCAACTGAGCTACGAAGGACATGATTTCGAGTCCATGAGGAAATGCCTTAAGTCACTTTTTAAGGAGTAACTTAAGGCATTTCCAACGTCGATTTTTGAAGTTCATAACATTTAAACTTACTGGGGTGTATCCTGAGCGTGGTTCCGACTACAATCTTCTGCTAAAGGAACACAATGTCAAATCATTGGAAGAACGTCGGTCCTTGCACAGCGCTCGTTTTATTTATAGGTTGGTGAATGGTCGAATTGACTGTCCTGACGCTCTCGCCAACATAGATTTTTCGAACCCGTTGACCTGTTTTCGAAAAAAAGCTAGCAACTATCTTCTAACCAGAACTGCGAATTCGTCGGACTTTCGTAGGCTTAGGTTTTATTCGAAAGACCCATTGAGCCGATTGACTTTTCTTTTCAGGATCATAACAATAAATCCATGATTCATCACCAGTAACGATGTTGCAAACCGCATTTGAAATGCCGCCTTGAAATTTTTCTAAAAGTTTTTCTGCGCCACTCAATGCGTTGCTTTTTTTTTATCGGGAGTCAGTTGATGTGGATTCCATCGACAACAAAGTTTTCTCACGTCTAACTGTTGATGCAAAATGTTTTGTGTTTGACTCATACCAATGTCCAATGGTGTCCGAATAAATTCATATGATGTCCGTCGATTTGCTCGAACAGCGAAAATTTTGTGATCAGTAACATAGCAGTTCTTGGGTGTACTTCACGAAATTCATCACTAAGAAAAAACCGATCTCTTTTGAATTAGTTGTACCAATTATAAATTGTAGCCTTAGATGGGGCTTCTTCGTCAAATGCCGATCTTCACATTGCTTAGGCGTTAATGGCGATTTCAAATTGTCAAAAATCATAGCCCGGAAATGTTTTCAAGTCAAATTCATTTTTGAGTGAACGCAAAATCTTTAAATTATGATAATTAAAAAATAATTACAGCAAATCGAACAAATTACACCACAAAATATTAGCTGTCAAATAAAAACGAATTTTATTTTTTTCAAAAACATGCTAGATTTTTTAGTATTCCCCTCGTATTGAAGATTTAATATAATTATAAAATGCAATGCTTAAATTATTAGAGCATTTCCAATTTTAATAAAAATTCCTTAATGCAACAACATAAAATAAGAATTTTATGAATATTTACGTACATAAACGATTAATCAAATTAATTCTACAACTATATGACTGTATAAATGTATTTTATGACATGATATATCACACCTATTATCGATAATGATATTTAAAACAAATGCATTACTACACAGTAATGCAGCTTATTATTTATGATTCTCACATCATAATGTATAAGGCCATTTACATAAATCCACTATATTTTATAGTCTATGTAAATTTCATGTTTTAAAGCTGATACATACATATTTAGAATCTTAGAAATAATAACCCTCTCACAACTTACGTGTGTGTATGTAAGTAATCACATGACTATGATTTTTAAATTGATATACAGGCTGATTCATTTTCGGCCCTCACCATGTGGATCTCGCTTATTATTGGAGATAGAGTATAGGTTTAAATTTGGCAAAGTTGTTAAATTTTGTGTTTGTTATAAATCCGTAAAGAAAATAGACCTGTGACAAATGACCTTCGTTATTTAAAAAAAAAACGCGAAAACCCCATTTTCTTCTTTTACCTGTAGCACCGACATTTGGCCTTGTAGAGAAAATATAAAAACACATTCTTGTGGCCATTTCTAAACCTCTATCCAGTGGTGTACTCTAAATTTTTATACGACGTTTCGTTTCTTTCTGGCCATCATCAACTATCTTATTTCTTATAGGCGCTATATTGGATTTAGACATCTTCAGAAAGAGTTTTTTTTTCTGATTTCAACCATGTACAACATGCTGACTAAAGTTTTTGACATTAGGTTTTATTTGAAAGAATAAATTATAAGATTAAATAAGGTAGCCATGGAATTTCGATCTGTCAAACATTTCATTTATTGTTCATTAATAATACAAAAATGTCATACACTAATGAAGAGAAACGAGATCGTTTACTAAGCCGCGTAATGGTCAAGACAACAGGAATTTAAATGAAAATCGACAAGATATTTTACAAATGGTAAATTAAAAGCGGTTTTTTCAAATTTCATGTTAATCTTGTATTTTTATAGATAAATAATAATCCATCAATTTCTACACGCGAAGTAGCCTCAGAATTAAATTTGTGCCAGTCCAGAGTTTGGAGAACTTTACATAAAAGTAGGTTTAAACCATACAGGATCCATGTTAGTCACTCTTTACTGCCTGGAGATAATTTGAGAAGGCTAGAATATTGTAATTGGTTAATGGGAAGGATAGAAAATGACGAAAATTTTTTAAGCAAAATCATCTGGTCAGATGAAACAAAATTTACAATTCTGGAATGTTCAACAGAAATACGGAGCACTATTGGGCAGTACAAAATCCCCGACAAAACAGGGCTAGAAGACCACAACATCGTTTTGGAATAAACGTTTGGATGGGTATTTTGGCAAATCGTCTCTTAGGACCAGTTATGCACGAAGAACATTTAAATGGAGAAAGATATTTAATCATTTTACGTACATACGTATCTGACTATCTTGACGACAATATCCCATTAAATCAATTACAATATTTATGGTGGCAACAAGATGCACCAGCACACAATGCAGCGGTTGTTAGAAATTTCTTAAATCAAGAGTTTGCAAACCGTTGGATTGGAAATAGGGGAGTTGTTGAATGGCCTGCGAGATCACCTGATTTAAGTCCGCTAGATTTTTTTTTATGGGGATATGTTAAAAATAATATTTATAAAGTAGATGCGCCACAAAACATTGAAGAATTACCAAACAGACTTCAGAATGCCTTCGATGCCGTTCCTATAAGAACTATACAAATGGCAGTACAAAATGCCAGAAGGCGTGCCCAATTGTGCATTGGCCGAAGATGGCCAGATAATTGAACATTTACTGTAATTGTTTATTGTTTACTTTTCTATGTATTTTTATTAATGTTTTTGTTATCTTGTACTCGCTACTGTTGAATTTCGTTTCGAAGAATAAAAAATACTTATCATATCTCGTTTCTCTTCGTTAGTGTATGACATATTTGTATTATTAATGAACAATAAATGAAATGTTTGACAGATTGAAATTCCAAAGGCTACCTTATTTAATCTTATAATTTATTCTTTCAAATAAAACCTAATGTAAAAAACTATAGACAGCATGTGGTACATGGTGGAAATCAGAAAAAAAACTCTTTCTGAAGATGTCTAAATCCAATATGGCGCCTATAAGAAATTAGATAGTTGATGATGGCCAGAAAGAAACGAAACGTCGTATAAAAATTTAGAGTACACCACTGGATAGAGGTTTAGAAATGACCGCAAGGATGTGTTTTTATTTTTTCTCTAGAAGGCCAAATGTCGGTGCTACAGGTAAAAGAAGAAAATGGGGGTTTCGCGTTTTTTTTTAAATAACGAAGAGAGATCCCCATGGTGAGGGCCGAAAATGAATCAGCCTGTATACTGATTTTACGCGAGCTTTCTATGCCATTGGTCATATGATATTTCTGCAAAAATTAAGTGCGTTTGGTCTCTCTAATACTTTTTTAATTAGGTTACTCCATAGTTATCTTCAGTTGAGTAGTTGTTTGGGCTATTTCCATCGTTTCGGCAGTTAATCTACTGCCGTCTTCAGAAGGGCTGTTCCTTGCCAAACTCATAGTCTCACATATATTTCTTCCGCCAATTTTTCAGGGAAATGTACCCATGCGAGATTCGGATCTGGTCTGTAAATTAAATCTTTTTCTGAATCAAGCACATTATCCACTGAGCTATCGGGTGGGCAGAATATTGTTTCTTAAAACTTGTATTTAAGCTACATGTACGGTTGCGATAGTAATTTAATGGACACTTATTTTTGTACATTGTAAAGTCTACTTCATGATAAAATGATATTTGCCAATTTATGAAATGTCACCAACGTCAGTTTGTATTTGAAATCAGACTTACAATGTAAAAATATGGCGAATTTATGTGTTAAGACTTGTCCCTTATTTTCGATCGTAATAGTACGGTGTTTTAACCATATATGCAGCCTCTGTTTGGTGGTCTTCTTTTGCCAGGATTGGTGCATCACCCCATGTGATTCTGTGCCCTTCTTCCCAAGCATATTGAGCTAGGCGCGATTTGTTTGTTGCCCCTAGTTTGACCAATTTTTGATGTTCTCTGATCCTGACTTGTAGGGGTCTGCCTGTTTCTCCGATGTAAGTTCTTCAACATTCACATATACAGTTTTTTACTCTTTTAAGGATATATCTTAAACGAACTAGACATCACTTGTCTGAAGAACCTATTAAACATTATTATAGTTGAAGGGTGCATGAAAAGCAAGTTTAATCTGAATATTAGCAAAAGCAGTACTGTATCTTACACGAAGAAACATAATGACAGCTTCTGAACAGCTCCGTGACGAGTCTGAACAGCCACATCCGTTCCGAAGCTGTTAAAGATGTATTAGATGCTGTTAACCCATTGCTTACGGTTCTTTGGTGTTTGAATTTCACACAGGTGGCGGGCGTGGTCATGTAGTCATGTGAGATAAGTAGTGTAGGAGATAAAAAACATATTCTGGAAATTTTAAGTTAGAACGCCCACAGCTTGTCTACTTGTTTTCCAGAAATATTCCCAGCAGATCACCTAGCATTTAAAAAATTCTACCAAATTTTATTATGTTTGGTTTTTTTTCTACCTGTTCTTTACCGGACAGTTTTTCTGTGTGTAACTGTATGTGTCAGCGTGATTTTAACACAATTTGATCGTGATTTTGTACTAAACACGAAATTTATATTATCGCATATTTTTTTAATATGTAGCAGCTCTATTACATAAAAAAAGTAACTAAAAAGTTCCATGACGGAAGAAGTGGGTGTTAAATTACTATCCAGCGCTATTTACACCTCTCTTGTTTATTTAAAAAATAGAATTTTTCTTTTATATCTCACCATTTCCGACATCAAAAGATTTTAATCGATATTTTATATGCACTGCCTGTCTGTTTATTAAATATATGGTTTCAGCTAGTAAACGTAGAAAAACAATTACTGGTCAATCGCCGCTACTGTTTAACCTCAATATAGAAAACCGCACTGACGGACGTAAACATATCTAAATCATTTCATCTTGCAACTAAATTATTCCCATTAATATCGCTCTCTATATTAAGCCTAGATATTAAGAAAGATGCATTTGAGATTTCACACTCCGAGACACATGTAGGGGGAGTTTAATTTGTTTAATAATATACAAAGATCCGGCCACACGGATGAAATTTTTTTTTTGTCACGGCTGGGATGGAATCAATCTTCGATCGTATGATTATCACGCGAACCTAAATAGAATATCAAATAAAAGGATAAATATTTCACCCGAAAATGACAAGATTAATCTATCCGACTTTTTCGTTTGTAAATTCTACAGATTTATTGCGTCTCAATGTTGAATAAGTATTATATTAGATGGTTCCATTGTTTATTTTAATATATGGTTGTAAGTGTTATTTCAGTAATAGACGGATACACTAGCCATAATTGCTTATTCGATAATATAAATGAGTTTATTTATGCAATACATAAAACAGGATACAGTCCGAGGGCTTATAATTATAGAATAACATTCGTTTGGAAAATTAGTCACTAATAGTGTTGATTATGTACCGATTTTAGATACGTCCTGTAACAACTATGTTCTAAAATATATACTGAAGAACAATATGCGCCAAATCAAGCAGTATTAAAGATATTGCTTGTAAATATCCTTCATAATGATTATACAGGTCTTGGAACACGTTTGCTGTAGTAATTGGAAAAAACGTTAGCTTTGCCATAAGATTTCATCGGTAATTAATAGAGCAGACCAATTTCCGTGCGCGCCATGAGCGCCGGCATGGAAGTGTAATTCGTAATATATTAGAATATGCGATGGAATAGGGACGCAACATGAGCTTGTTGCCGATATAAGTATAGAAGTAGAGACATTTATTCTATCAGAAATAATTAAATATACATTTGGTTTTCTGCTATTAAAGTAATATGCATAAACACACGAAAAAAAGAATAGTACATATTATAGCAGCGTTGTATGTACCTATAAATAAAATGGAAAATGTATGAAATCACTGATTGTGTGCACGACAGAGGATTTAAAAAAACACTTACCGTTTTAAGCGTCTTCCAAGGATTGACAGACTGGAGAAACTCGATTGTATATTTTCAACATCAGGTGCGTTTCTAAGGTTATTTCTGAAAAACAAGTCCGCCGTGAGGAAAGAATATGTTTATATTCGGAAAACAAGCGTTCTACATCTAGTGATGTTATATTCGCATAATCAAAATACTTTTTTAAGCAACTTAACGCATCTGTAGACGTGCCCTCACAAATACGTATTAAGGTGTTAAAATCTGCATTTCTGTCTAAAACACTTTCAAATTTAATTAGAACACTTTCACATTTCGCGTCTTCTACAGCACACTGTTGTGCGTGAATATCTTTAACGATTTGCAGTGATTCCTCTAACGGCAGCGACGAATTTTCTAATTTTGTTATCGCTTCTTCTAGTCTCAAGTAATTCTCACGTATACTTTGTAAATCCATTTTAATCTGGACATCTTGAAATTTTTTCTGGCTTGTATTGATAGCTGCACTTTCTTTCGGATCGAATGATAAAACCACGTCCTTAATTTTTTCAAAATGTTCATGATAGTAAAACCCCGCCCGTAACCATGTACCCCAACGTGTCAGAATCGGCTGTGGTGGCTCAGGGGTATGGGGACACAATTCGTGAAATTTCCGAATACGTTTTGGAGATTTCAGGAATACTGTCTTTGTACTCGATATTAAAGCATCTACCTCTGGATAACATCTACGAACCCGTTCTGCCACAAGGTGTAGAGCATGGAGTTTACAAGTAATATGTAACAAGTTAGGACAATATTTTCTAAGAGACCGGCCTACAGAACACATGGTTGCGGCACCATCGGTTATAAACATTAATACTTGGTCTTTCGCAAGTTTAAATTTTTCCAAAGTATCTAATAGCAGCTCTGAAATTTTTTCGGCATTACATTGTTCTAGTCGTTTGGATGCTAATAAAATTGAAGACGTTGGTTGATGTGGTTCCATATTATGCGCCATCACATTAACTACATATTGTTTTTTGCTGTCAGTTGTTTCGTCCACACATAACCACAGTTTTTTATTTTTCAGTTCGGCTTTGATTTTATTTTCAACCTGTTTACGCACCGATGGTAAATTCCTTGGTAACGTTGTCGTGCTCGGTAATGTTTGATTCGCGTATTTATTCCAAAATGAAATAAATGAATTATTACATAACAAGGTAAACGGCAGTGTACACACAATCATAGTTACACATTAAACCGTTTATAGCATATAAGGCAGAAACTGAAAGTTGCTGCGATCCTTGATTGCCGGGCCGAAAAAGTTTCTATTTGGCCTACAAGCCTCCAATAAAAAATTAGGGGCCGATCGGATAACGTTAAGGTCTGCCCAATTGTTCATTGAAAAATTAAAACACACTTTATATGGTGAAATATGGGGTTTTTAATCAAAATACGTATGTTTAAGCAACTAAAAATATTTTTTTTTGGATAACTAGACTTGGCATCGATTTTAAATAGTTTCTATTCTAACAAACCATAAATGATCAACATCGTTAGAGAAACAAAAAAGTTACAACAAATTGAAGATTATATTAGATCCGACTTGTTGTGTGAGGGATATTTTCGACGATATGCTTCAATGCACTGTAAGATAAATTGATTCTGTTCTTCGTCTTTTCGTAAGGATCCTGTTGTAATCATTCATAAATTGTACACCGCGTTCAGCAGCGTCGTTAACAACAAACAGATCACGACAAAAATCGAGAGCATCTTGATAATCTTCTTTCGTTTCCCAAATGGATGGATCGTGCTTCGAGAATTCAGTGGTCAATCGGAAGGCATCGAAAAAATGTTTGGTTTTGTATGACACGAAATCGCTCAAATTATTGTACAGCAATAGTTTTGGGTCGGAGAATTTTCGATCATCATCCAATTTTACGATTGGTTCTGTTGATGCAGGCGCCTAACCATGTTTCGTTTCTCTTCGTGTGAAACATCCGAATCGAAAAACGCTAAAGCCATTGTTTCCGGTGCCAAATACCACAAATGACTTTTCCATTTACGTAAAACCGCTTCAGACACATCTGGGTCGGTTTCTGCATATGCGATGGAGTCTTTCAAAAAATGTATATATTGATTTGGGGCTCGTATGCCATTTGTGCATGTAAACCACGCTTTGACATACAGTCGCACGAGAAAAATACATATATCGCGTAGTCCATTCAATTCTCGTTGTGTCAAAGTGAACTGCTCCCGAAAGAGGTATATTTTCAAGGTTTTTCCCATGAACCCTGCGTGGGATGTTGGACCAGGTGTACGAAGGCTTCCGCCGACTTCACCAAGGAACGTTATTGTTAATTGTAGTAGTTCCTTGTAATCCGCGCGGATTTGTGTTTGCTGTAGCTGTTGGTTGCAGAAATTCTTAATGGCTTCGCAGTCAGCATTACTAATTTTTGAGCGTACAATTGGGTCTTCGAGTCCGCTTTTAAACGATTTGTGGTCGAGATTTTGCCAAGTGGCAGCAAAACGATTAAAAATAGGCATATCAGGCCCACTTGTTTCGGAATGTTTGACTTCAAAGACGTGTTTCAATACGATTTCCAACATGTGATGCCGACATGCGAACTTGATTAATTTCCGATCGAGTTTGTGCTGCAACAAAATGCATGCGCCAGTGTTTTGGCCTGTATTTGATGAAGTGGTATCGAAACCCATGGCGGAAACTTTATTAAAAAAACATATGAGAGCGTCAATACAATTAGACAGACGAACATATGTGTTGTTGTTGTTGTAGGCAAAAAAGTAACGGGACACAGTTACAACAAAAAACAAAGAAAGAAAGAGAATGTGCAAAAGTTGATAAGTTACTCAGCATCCATGTGCACATTGTGCATGCCATGTCAGCTACAACATTCAATTGACGTAAAATTCAAATTAAAACCGTTGTAACTTTTTTGTTTCTCTAACGATTTTGATCATTTATGGCTTGTTAGAATAGAAACTGTATTTAAAATCGATGTCAAGTCTAGTTATCAAAAAAAAAAAATTTAGTTGCTTAAACATACGTATTTTGATTAAAAACCCCATACTTCACCATATAAAGTGTGTTTTAATTTTTCAACTGTTTAATATCGTTTGATTAAAGCTATTTCTACCAATTATTTCGACGTAAGTGTGCATTGAATTTCGTTCAGTTTCAATAACTTACACACACATTTTTAGTTTTCATTTATTTAGATCTAGAGCATTGTTTAAGTTACTTTTTCAGACATGATATGGAAGAATGTCGAGAACGGCATTGTAAAACAATGGCGAGTTGGATTGACGGTCATACTGATTGTATGTCCATTGTCAGTGATTCCGAAATTTATTACAAAATCCATAAAATATCGTCAAAAATTCGTCACTTAGGATCGCAAACACATCTGAACTCTGTAAAACTTTTATGGTGGCTAATATTCCATTAAATAAACTTAGCAATCCCACTTTAAAAATATTTCTTCAAAAATATACTGGTCGAAATGTTCCTGATGAATCAACTTTACGCAAATATTATGTTTCTAGGTGCTATACGAGAACAGTAGAACGCATTAGAAGCCATCTTTTAAATCAATACATATGGATAAGCGCCGACGAAACGGTGGATATGTTAGGACGCTGTATGGTAAATGTTGTAGCTGGTGTACTACATCCAACTATTCCCTATAACTCATATGTAATAGCAACAAGTGTTATAAATAGAGTTGATGCGGAAACAGTTGCTGAAACCATTAAGGAGAATATGCAAAAAATGCTTCATTCGGACGCCACGTACAAAGAAAAAATACTTTTATTTGTCAGTGATAGTGCTGCGTATATGTTAAAAACAGGCAGACTATTGAAGAAAACATATCCTAATATGCTGCATATTACTTGTGTAGCACATGCTTTCCACAGAATCTGTGAATATATCAGAGACACTTTTCCGGAAGTTGATAGACTTGTATCAGCTTTTAAAAAAGTTTTCAGAAAAGCACCATTGAGAGTAGCTCTTTTCTGGGAAAAGTTTCCATCTCTGTCACTGCCTCCCACTCCAGTAATAACTAGATGGGGAACATGGCTGGAAGCTACTAGTTATTATGCTGATAATTTCGATAGTCTAAAACATTTCGTAACACTGCTAAAGGAGGATGCTAGAAGTATTGGTGAGTGCAAGGAGCTCACACAAATCCCAAATTTAAAAAATCAGTTGTACTTTTTTCACGAACACTTTGGAAAATTGCCAAAACTAATCACTTATTTTGAAAATCGAAATCTCAAATTAAATGACGGATTAACCACATTAGATGTGGCTGTAAATAATTTGAAAAGTATTCCAAGTGACTTCGGATGTGGCCTACTGCAAAAGTTTGAAGCAATTCTTAATAGAAATCCAGATTTAATTACATTGCAGCAATTATGTATGGAGACAATTCCACAAAATCTAACGGCTAAATATGAAGAAATAAAAGAATATTTCCAGTATGCACCTATAACCAGTTGCGATGTAGAAAGGACGTTTTCTATTTATAAGGATGTACTTAATTCAAAGAGAACAAAATTGACAGAAGAAAACCTTGAGAAACTATTGCTAGTCAATATTAATACTCCTTTACTCAACTTGAACGACAAAATGAACAAATAAAAATGTTCCAATTATAGAAATAAAATTAAAAACTTTAAAAATACAACTTTTCAACAAATACATATGTATTTCGTAATTTTATAGATCACCACCCATTCGTTTTCCAATTATATAAATAAAATTAAATATTTTAGAAATACAGCCTTTCGCCAGTACTGCACTGGGTGGTAAGCGTGTCCGTTCTCTACTTACTTGACGACGTGGCGTTCTATCGTGGTTATAAATTGAATAATCTCGATGGAACGAAATAAAGGAACGACATACAGTTACAATTTCGGATTCGTTCCAATTCGTTCCACGGATGGATTCGTTCCTTTAGAACGAATCCATCCGGATCGACACATCACTACTGTGTTCGCAGAATCTGTCTGGAATATATATTAATGCCCACGAATCCTCTAGTGTTACAGTAAAAGTATATAACAATTGCAGTATTTAGAACAGGAAAAACGACAAAACATGCACCAATTATGGATAAGGAAGGAAATATAATAACAGATAATATACAGACAATGAGTAGATGGAAGGAGCATTTTGAGGAGTTGCTAAATATAGATAGAAAGGTAACTGAGACAAACATAATAGAAGAAGAACAACGAATAACTATTGAAGATGAGGAAAGATTGGGACCCATAACCAAAGGCGAAATAATAGAGGTTAGACACACTGAAAAATGGGAAAGCCCCAGGACACGACAGAGTAACCACTGAAATGATGAAAAACGTAAAAGGAAAAGGAATAGAAATATTTTGGCAAATATGTAATAGAGCATGGGAAGAAGGTAGAATACCGGAGGACTGGAAAATTGGACAAATAGTGCCAATATATAAGAAGGGAAATAATAGGAAGTGCAGCAACTATAGAGGAATAACGTTACTAAGTACAGCAGCGAAACCCTATGAACGCATATTGGAAAGAAGATTGCAAAGATACGTGGAACCAACACTTGAGGAAACTCAAAGTGCATTCAGGAGAGGAAGAGGGGTTCACGACAACATATTTACTGTGAAGCAAATAATTGAAAAAACAATACTAAGCGCCACTAAAGCATATTTCGCATTTGTAGATCTAGAAAAAGCTTTTATTGTATAGGAAGAAAAAAGTATGGAATAGCTTGGAGAAGAGTTAAACAAGTTAACAAGAGTTAAAAAAGAAGATGTTAACAAAAAGCTAGGAGTACTCAGCCCGGTACTGTTTAATATTTTCATTGATGAAATAATTAAGAAATGCAAACCACACATGAAAAAACTCAACGTGGGATTCAGAAACCTAAAAGCAATAGAGCTAACGGAGTGTGTATTCGCAGATGATGTTGTCATTATGGCTAACACCGAAAAAGGGCTGCAAGACAATGTAAACATATGGAATAACATATTCAAGGAGAATGGAATGAAGATAAATATAACAAAGACAACTGTGATGATAGTAACAAATGGGGAAAAGGAAGAATTGAATATAAAAATCGACAACCAAAGGATACAACAAGTTGAGCAAATTAAGTACTTGGGAGTAATACTGGAAAGAAATGGTAATCAAAACATTGACATAAGTGAACGCATCAAAAAAACAACAAATCTATACCATGCAATGAGATCAGCATTTATAAGGAAGAAAGAGATAGCAATAAAAACCAAGATGACGGTATACAGAACAATATTCAGACCAATATTAACATACGGAAGCGAATCATGGGTACTATCAAATAGAAATAAAAGCAGAATACAGACGATTGAGATGAAATTTCTGAGGGGAGTGAAAGGCATAACAAGAAATGACAGAGTGAGAAACATTGACGTACGAGAAGAGCTACAAATAGAACCCATAATGGAATATATAGAAAAGAAACAATTAGGATGGTGGGGACACCTACAGCGTATGAGGGAATGTACACAAACTAAAAGAGTATGGACGTCCAAAATAATAGTCAAACGAAGACCTGGGAGGCCGAAGCAAACATGGGAAAAGGAGGTAGCCAAATTGATAGAGAACAGAGGAGAAACTGAACGCAAGAGAAATTGCCAAAGATAGAAAAAAGTGGAAAAAATTTGTACAAAATACTGACAATACACATTAGTTAAGAGTTAAATATGTAAAATCCCTACACCGAAAGGTAGAAAGGGAACTTAGATTATATATAGATTATATATACCGCCTAATTCTGAGTAAACGCAACGCTCCGAATGTATGAATATTTCTCCCGTTTCGAATACAATTCCCCTTAATGATGTAGGCGCGTCAACATCGATGTCATACATATAGCAAGCGCCAATTAAGTTGGCGCGAGGAGGGGGTTTAGCAACAGACTGTTTTGTGATTGGCTTAACATCGATGTCATACATATAGCAAGCGCCAATTAAGTTGGCGCGAGGAGGGGGTTTAGCAACAGACTGTTTTGTGATTGGCTTAACGCTTTCAGGGGATTTTTATTCGGAGCGGGAGAAATATTCTTACATTCAAGCCGTTGCGTTTGCTCAGAATCAGGCGGTATATATATATCGTACTTTAGCAAGAGTCTGTCGAACGCCTTTTATTATTATTATAATTAGTACTAATAAAGGTTTAGCAAATGTCTCTACTATTCTCTCTATAATTTTTATTTACATTTTTATCACTGTCAAACGTACATATCTAACAATATCTAACTTTTAAAACGATTTAGTTCTATGATTTAGTTACTTATTACACTTTACGCACTATTAGAGTGCGGTAAAGTAATACATTACGATACTGTGTAACCAAGCAACGGGGTATCGTAATTAGCACTTTACGACACCGGAATACAAAAAATGTATAAAATACAATTCAATTTTAAAAAGTATAACTTTAGTACGTTACATTTTTTGAACGCTCTGTATTTAAAAACACTTCATCCCTAATTTCAGTGTCTAAAATTTTATTACAATATATTTTTCTTATTTAACGGATATTTACATGATTCCACACACTAGCCCATCACTGTATATTAATAAATATAAAAGGCACATGTATAATAAGACAAACAAATAAATCGAAAAGCTTTTTAAAGAACATGATCACGATATTCAAGATGTAAATTAATTTCGAATAGGAAAAGAATCCACGTCTACTGCAAACAGGACTTGTCGTTGTGGCGCGAACATGCAAAACTGCAATAAAATTAACAATTAATTATTAACAATTACGGTTGAATTGCCGCGGAGCACGCCACTGCGATGTCTCAACGGAACCAACCGACAAATATGCAGATACACGCCTCGAACACAAGAAGCAGAAACCAATGAGGTAAACACATTGTAATGCTCCTCCCATGTTCAGGTCTAGAGGCAGGCTCGTGTCGGCGATTAGACAGATTAGTATGTTATTAACGCCCGATTAAAAAACAGTGAAGTGTTTTCTCAAACGGGAGGAAAGATTAAGAGAAAAAAAAAAGAAAAATTATTCTTTAGTCCTCTCTATCTACGAAGTCTCCGCATGTCCTTCTCCTCGTCCGAAGTTCCGTCCAAACAGTACGCTCGTCGTGTTCGGACGGAGTGACGAGATAGCTTACAAAAAAAGTGCGTCTGCTCGACCTGGTTTTTAACAATTTTTTAACGGATTGTTTGGTGGTGAAGCGTTGTTTATTTGGTGAATTTATTAGATGATTGGGAAAGACGTGATTTTTCAAAGTATATGAAGTGCTTGATTAGGTAGTAATGCCTAAGGATTTTACTCATAATTAGAAGAAATTAAGACTAAATTATCGTAAAAAGGTATGTTGAATTTTACTTTAATCAATCTGTAATGTTTATTTTCAATGAGCGAACCCAAATCAAAGTATGTGTATAACAAAAGAGGGTTTAAAGTAAATATTCTTATTTAATAAATAGAGAACGGACACGCTTACCACTCAGTGCAGTACTGGCGAAAGGCTGTATTTCTAAAATATTTAATTTTATTTATATAATTGGAAAACAAACGGGTGGTGATCTATAAAATTACGAAATACATATGTATTTGTTGAAAAGTTGTATTTTTAAAGTTTTTAATTTTATTTCTATAATTGGAACATTTTTATTTGTTCATTTTGTCGTTCAAGTTGAGTAAAGGAGTATTAATATTGACTATACTCTATTTTTAAAGTAGAGAGACGAATTTCTGAACAGACCACTTTGACAGTGAAATCTCATTGGTTGAAAGCAATTTGGCCTTGCTTTAAACCAATGAGATTTCACTGTCAAAGTGGTCAGTTCAGAAATTCGTCTCTCTACTTTAAAAATAGAGTATAGCAATAGTTTCTCAAGGTTTCCTTCTGTCAATTTTGTTCTCTTTGAATTAAGTACATCCTTATAAATAGAAAACGTCCTTTCTACATCGCAACTGGTTATAGGTGCATACTGGGAATATTCTTTTATTTATTCATATTTAGCCGTTAGATTTTGTGGAATTGTCTCCATACATAATTGCTGCAATGTAATTAAATCTGGATTTCTATTAAGAATTGCTTCAAACTTTTGCCGAAGGCCACATCAAATTATTAACTGCCACATCTAATGTGGTTAATCCGTCATTTAATTTGAGATTTCGATTTTCAAAATAAGTGATTAGTTTTGGCAATTTTCCAAAGTGTTCGTGAAGAAAGTACAACTGATTTTTTAAATTTGGGATTTGTGTGAGCTCCTTGCACTCACCAATACTTCTAGCATCCTCCTTTAGCAGTGTTACGAAATGTTTTAGACTATCGAAATTCTCAGCATAATAACTAGTAGCTTCCAGCCATGTTCCCAATCTAGTTATTACTGGAGTGGGAGGCAGTGATAGACATGGAAATTTTTCCCTGAAAAGAGCTACTCTCAATGGTGCTTTTCTGAAAACTTTTTTAAAAGCTGATACAAGTCTATCAACTTCCGGAAAAGTGTCTCTGATATATTCACAGATTCTGTGGAGAGCATGTGCTACACAAATAATATGCAGCATATTAGGATATGTTTTCTTCAATAGTCTGCCTGTTTTTAACATATACGCAGCACTATCACTGACAAATAAAAGTATTTTTACTTTGTACGTGGCGTCCGAATGAAGCATTTTTTGCATATTCTCCTTAATGGTTTCAGCAACTGTTTCCGCATCAACTCTATTTATAACACTTGTTGCTATTACATATGAGTTATAGGGAATAGTTGGATGTAGTACACCAGCTACAACATTTACCACACAGCGTCCTAACATATCCACCGTTTCGTCGGCGCTTATCCATATGCACTGATTTAAAAGATGGCTTCTAATGCGTTCTACTGTTCTCGTATAGCACCTAGAAGCATAATATTTGCGTAAAGTTGATTCATCAGGAATATTTCGACCAGTATATTTTTGAAGAAATATTTTTGAAGTGGGATTGCTAAGTTTATTTAATGGAATATTAGCCGCCATAAAAGTTTTACAGAGTTCAGATGTGTTTGCGATCCTAAGTGACGAATTTTTGACGATATTTTACGGATTTTGTAATAAATTTCGGAATCACTGACAATGGACATACAATCAGTATGACCGTCAATCCAACTCGCCATTGTTTTACAATGCCGTTCTCGACATTCTTCCATATCATGTCTGAAAAAGTAACTTAAACAATGCTCTTGATCTAAATAAATGAAAACTAAAAATGTGTGAGTAAGTTATTGAAACTGAACGAAATTCAATGCACACTTACGTCGAAATAATATGTGAGAAGTAGATTCAATCAAACGATATTAAACAGGATCTATCACAAAAATTACGATATAAATAACAGTTAGAACTACGAAAACAAGAAACTAACTCACAGCACTTTATTTATCTTACGAAATATAAACTAATAAATAAAATACATTATAAAAACCCCGCTTCTATCTACGCTCATGAAAACACTATAAAAAGCACTATATTCTACGAATACAATAGCTGGCTTGTCCATTGTTATCGCGGCGAGCCCAGGTGGCCGAGTAAGTCAAACAAATACTTCATTGAATTACGCCGGGATGTACTCAGCGACGTTATACACAATTCCAATTGCCGATTTCGTTTTATTGAAATTGCGTCCGTTCTCTATTAATAAATAACAGAATTGCAGATACATATTATTGGTGATCTGAATGTAACATTAGTTCAATTATCTGAACAATAAAAAACCAGCCAATTGCTTTACTACCAATAGTGGCAAAAGTAATTGAAAAATCTGTGCTAGCGAGAATAATTAATTTCGCAGAATCATGCAACATTTTTGCAAAATATCAAAATGTTTTCTAAAAAGAAGATTAATAATTCGTGCAATATAACGTACCTTCAAAATCTTTCCCCATTATAGTAGGCTGTTTGCTAAGTAATCAAAGATTGATGCACATGCCAAGTTATAGAAAACTTCAAATTCTGACAATTACATATAAGATGTCCTGTATCGTTATGTTCAAATTTTGGGAGTGTAAAGTAGACTTCATTTCAAGTAGCAAAAACGCAAAACTTGTATACATTTTTATGTGTTTCAAAGTTACAGATCTATGAATGTGATTGTCAGATCATGAACAAAAATGTAATCCTAAAGTCAATACAAACTGATTTTATTTAAAAAAAGTTATACGATTCAATAATAGTGATTGCTAACGTCGCATAATAGAATATTATCCTAAAATAAATAAACACGTGTCGTAGTGCATACAGTAACTTCTTGGACAATAAAGAGTACTGGAATACAATAAAGAGTACCGGAAATTTATTTATGATAAAGAAGGTTCTTACTTATTTCGTAAGTGCTGAACCATGAATATCATACAATAAATGTTCAGATGACTGTTAACGTTGCATTTTTTAAAAAAAGATTACATTACGTTTCAGTTCATACAACAGCTTATTAGTGAGTGGACACGTTTTCTTTATTCAAAATGCCTAACCGATTTTCTTCTCAAGAGTATGCGGACATGCATTTTGCGTATGTCTACTGTAACGGCAGTGCACGTCAAGCAGTTATTGAATATCGACATCGGTTTCCCGATAGGCGCATTCCTCATTACACAACGTTTCTGTAAGTACACAGACAATTTCGGGAATGCGGACTGCGTGATTATCTTTTCAACCGAGGAGTAAATTTGCCAGCAGACTTAGAGGAAGAAGCAGTAGCTATTGTTACAAGGGATCCAACTCTCAGTGTACGTCAAATCGCTAGACAACTAGGAGTGTCACGAACGACAGTTTGGCGAATTTTAAAACGTGAGGGCTTATATCCATGTCACTATGGCAGGGGACACGGTTTGCTTAAGGCAGACCACTATGCTCGTCTAGTTTATTCTACCTGGATATTAAGACAGTCACGGCTTCATTTTAATTTCTGCAGAACAGTCCTCTGGACAGATGCATCTACATTCACGAGAAGTGGTGTTATAAATCTGAGAAACCTGCATAGGTGGTCATCAGAAAATCGCAAAGCTATGTGCCCATCTAAATTTCAACATGGATTTTCTATTAACGTTTGAGTGGCCCTAATCGATGACTTGTTGATTGGTCCTATCGTTCTTCCTGGGAGGATAAATGCGGACAATTACCTTCAATTACTTATTGACGAACTGCCAGGTCTTTTAGAGAATGCCACTGAATGTTCGACGAGAGATGTGGTTTCACATCGATGGGGCACCATCATATTTCGGAATTGCTGTCCGAAATTGGGTTAACGTCAATTATCCAAGATGGATAAGTCGAGGTGGTCCTGTTGCATGGCCACCTAGATCACCCGATCTAATCCCCTTGACTTTTATTTATGGGGGTATATGAAAAATTTAGTCTACGCGCAAGTTTCCAACACAAGAGAAGAGTTGTTGGATCGTATTCACCTGGCTGCCGAGCAAATCCGACAAAACATGTATGAAATTCGGATAAGTACTTCTTCTGTTGGCTTACGGGCACAAGCCTGCATTCAACAAGGAGGTAGACATTTCGAAAATATTATTAATTATTAACTTTTTTAAATAAAATCAGTTTTTATTAACTTTTAGGATTACATTTTTTTCATGATCTGACAATCACATTCATAGATCTGTAACTTTAAAACAAATAAAAATGAATACCGCCTAATTCTGAGCAAACGCAACGATGTGAATGTATGAATATTTCTCCCGCTTCGAATACAAATCCCCTGAACGCGTTTAGCCAATTACAAAACAGTCTGTCGCGCAACGATTTGACAATTAATGTCACAAATTAGTGTCACCACTGTCACCCTATACGGAGTCTCTTAAGCGTTTGAATAGTGATAATGCCGCGTTATACACTAGAAGAGAAAGCCGAAATGATGAAATTCTACCACGCTGATAATTCTTATCAAAGAATATGTGACTTATTTGCCGGAGTTCCTAATGATACGTTCATTTTAGTATGCGCTGCAATAGAACTAAATTCAAATTTGACACATAGCGATATTTCCAACGATTTAGGCATATGCTGCTCTTCCGTTAATCGCATACTAAAATTAAATGGTTTTCGTAATTATAAATATTCCAAGCATCATCAATTATTTTACGGTGATGAGTTTAAACGGATGAATTTCCGTTATTATATAATTAATTTCTCATTATGAACAATTTATTTTATTATCTGTAAGAGTAATTTTTTCTTTACATTACTAGAATTTAATTTAGTTTTTATTTATTTCTTTTCTGAAGTTTATTTAGTTTACTATGAATAGTTTTTGTTACCTTTATTATTAAAATTTAATTTATTAAATCTCTTGATGCCTTACTTGCAATTTTCTTAACCGCTTATTAATAATTTTATTACGCTTTGTGTGATCATCGTCAGTATAACGTATTGCAATTTATTTATTATAAAATCATTACAATAACACAGGACTAAACAATTTATAGTCCTTTAATAGTAATTTGGTAATCAGATAATTTTTCTCACGCGGGTCCATAATATGTAAGTATGTATGACATATAACATCGATGTTGACACGCCTACAGCATTCAGGGTAATTCTATTTGGAGCGGGAGAAATATTCATACATTCGCATCGTTGCGTTTGCTCAGAATTAGGCGGTATACAAGTTTTGCGTTTTTGTTACTTGAAATGAAGTCTATTTTACACTCCTAAAATTTGAACATAACGATACGGGACACTTCTATACATAAATTCAAATTATAAACGCTTATATTTTTTATTTTATTATAATATTAGAGTTCTACATAAAATATTTATTATTCAAAGTTACTAAAGAACTGGCTAAAAATTAGAAAATGGAGATTGGGTTTACTCCACTACTCGGTACTTACAGGATTTCCGGCAATAGTATTCTAATCTGCCAGTTACGCACAACTACAAAAACATATTCAAGCTTGTTATTAAATTTGGTGAAACAGGGACAATAACTCGTAAATCTGGCGGTGGGGCACCTAGAAAACGAACAGCAAATTGCATAAAGGATATTCGACGTCAAATGGTCAACTCAAAAAATCGATCGCAAAACTATCACAATAGGTTCAGTTGTCAGTGGGAACATGCCATACTATTTAAAAAAAGGACTTACAGTTGTTTCCACATAAAATTTAAGCAGTTGCGGAACTCAAACAGGTAGACTTTGTTATGAAAACACAGTATTTTCTATGGGTTTTGAATAACAGACGCGGTATCCAATGGGAAACTAATTTTTTTACAAAATTATTTATGTAAAATTCTTTTAAAGTCTTTGAAATCCCCAATGGTGCCTTAATTTCGCGATATGTCACGTTGATGAGCATTGTCGTTAAAATATTGTCGAAGGTTGCGTATTTATTTCGGATGGAGTGTGTGCACATCATATATTCTTCTTCCTCCTAATTTTTTTCTTAGTGTTATTCTTTCAACGGAAGAGTTTGGGTGTAGTTTTCTGTATTTTTGCATAAGTGAGCATGTTCTGGAATTACTATTATTAAGGTCTGTTTGTGTCCATCTAATTATTCCAAATGAGTATGTTAAATTGAATATTGCAAAAGAGTTAATTGTTCTTCTTGGAATTTAGATATGATTTATTATTATTATTATTATTATTATTTCATCAAGTCTTGTTGTGAGACTATTTATTTGCCCCTTTTGCTGATTTACAACAAGTCACTGAAGGAACATAAATTTCCGGTCGCTTGGAAAGTGTCGCGACACTTTGATTTGTGGTTTTACCTACTGATGATGACAACTTATTTGTAGAAATACGTATTTAGGATACGGTTAGTAATTGTAGTAAGGGGTTATATAACTTTTTTAAAGTGGTTTATTAAACATAAATATCTTAATACAAATCCGAGTCTTATCAAACCCAGAATTCCTTCGTAGTTGAAATAGTTCATATGCAAATTTTGGTGAATAATTCAAAAATAATTGATGAAAACTTATCATAAATATATTATGTTTCATCAAGTCTTTATATATCGTTGTTTATTTGTTATATCATTAAAACAGTTCTTGAAATGGCTTCATTTGCATCAACAACGCGAGAATAAGGAATGGTGTTATTAATACCTGATTGATTTCGTTTTGTTAACAGATGGATGTACAATGGGGGCAAACCGCATACCTGCAACGCGAACGAGTATTTCTGTGGATATTTTGAAAAGTATGTCACAAATTAAACAACATGAATTAGGTCGATATACAAGGGACCCTTCTTAAGTTAGCGGAATGGGCAAAGAGGTGAAAATAAAAATACAAAATTATTTTTCTTTTTCAATATATTCACCTGCAATACTTATAAAATTTTCAGATCTTTCAATTACTGTTCTCGACAAAAAAAAGGTCAGTCAACTATTATAACGATTTTGGGTTAATTTAAGTTCTTACTATGACTTTCAAAAACACG
Source organism: Melolontha melolontha (assembly GCA_935421215.2). Classification (NCBI taxonomy): domain Eukaryota; kingdom Metazoa; phylum Arthropoda; class Insecta; order Coleoptera; family Scarabaeidae; genus Melolontha; species Melolontha melolontha. The sequence continues at coordinate 172,800,115 of OW285238.1, forward strand.
TGCATTACGTCAGTTATGTCATTGCGTATATAATCTATGTCATTTTTATTTTTACGTGTCACATTTATAACTAAGAATGTCTCGCGTAAGCGAAATTAATAAAGCAAAACTAGAAGGGGGTTGGTCTAGGATAGGGATGCACAGACTTATAGGGAACAGGGGCCACTCGGGAAAATTATAAGCCAAGGACGGGCCACTACAAGGAATACTTATTAACACAAATATTTTTATTTTTAAATAGTATGAATTACTACAAATGATAAAAATAAAAGAACATTAAAAAATGTTCCTTGTAATTATGTAATCGTAATGTAATCTAATCATTACAATGTAATATTTCATGTTTTATTATTTTTATGCATGACATTGCATTGACCTAACAATTTTGTTTATGTTTGGCTCCACATTACTTGTCGCCACACGTAAAATTGCTTCCAGATTTTCATTTGCCAGACGGTTTCGATTTTTTGTTTTGCTAAGTTTCGTCACTGAAAACGTTTGCTCACAAATATACGTCGATGCAAATAAGCTTGCGCATTTCAATGCATTTATTCGCAACACTTTATAAGCGGTTTTGTCAACACAACGGTAAAAGTTGATTAAATTACCTTCATTAAACTTGTTTCGTAAATTATCATCATTTTGCATGTCTATCAATTCCAGCTGTATTGATTCCGGTGCATTTTCGGGTGAAATGTTGAAAGGATTGCTGAAAATGTCTAATAGAGGTTTAACTTTTTTGAAGTCTAGAAAACGATAATGAAAAGCTTGTATTAAAATATCAATTTTTTGAACATAAGCGAAATTGACATCAGTTTTATTTAATTTCTCCATAATTTTTAGTTCGGAAAATGGCTGTAATTGGCTGAATTGATTTGTGTCCTGAAAAGACTCAATTTGCATTGAAAGGACGAAACATGAGAGTATAACTGCGAAATCAATTGATATTTGCCTTGGAGTCGCGTATTTAAGACAGTAAAGTGATTTGTGATGTCTACAAGAAACGCTAAGTCACACAGCCAATCAGGGTTGTCGAGTTCGGAGACGTCCTTTTTCTTTTCCGCCAGAAATATTTTGATTTCTTCAATCAAGTTAAGAAACCGCTCTAGTGACAACCCACGACTTAGCCACCTTACTTCAGTGTAAAACAGAAGATCACCATATTCGCTTTCAATATCTTCGAGAAATTGTGCGAATTGTCGGTGATTGGGACCTCGTGATTTTATAAAGTTTACAGTAGGTACTACAACTTTCATCACATTTTCAAATCCCAATAATTTTGAACAGTTGATGTATAATGCAATGAAACTGCATGCATTTACTTCCAACCATTGAAGGTGCTCCGTCAGTCGTAATTCCAGATAATTTCATTATAGAACATTTTTCCAGAAGAGCTTTGAGCATGTCACTCCCCTTGGTTTGACTTGTCAAAGAACTCATACCAATCAGTTCTTCACTCACTTCAAAATTTTGCGTTACACCTCGTAAAAATATTAAGAGTTGAGCAGTGAAACTTATATCTGTAGATTCGTCGAGGGCTATAGAAAAATACTCAAAACTTTTCGATTTCGTAGCTATTGCTCTTCTATATTAGCTGCTAATGTGGTAAGTCCTCTTTGAACAGTGATCCGATTTAGTTGAATTTTCTCAAACCTCTTTGCATCTTTCGGACACATTTTTTTGCAGCGATATCTAAACACTGCTTAACAAAGTCACCATCTTTAAAAGGCCGAAGAGTTTTCGCTATTATTCGAGATATTTCAAAGCTAACTTCAGTAGCTGTTTCAGCATCTTGAATTGGTTTTGTAAACATAGCTTGCTGGCGTATTAGTTCCCTTTGTAAGTGGAAATTTTTTGCGTTCGATTTTCGCCTGTTAATTTGGTAGAAGTATGATGCTGGGTTTCATAATGCCTTTTCACATTATATTCCTTCGGAATAGAAACACTATTCTTGCATATTAAACAGACACGTTTGTTATGCGATAAATAAAAAGTATTTTTCGGTCCAAATATCTTGAAACTTTCGATTTTCATCTTTATCCTTATGACTACGTTTTTTACTGGCGCCTGGTTTATCCATATCAAAATTGATATTATATTGTTACGTAGGTAGATACCAAGTTCGAACGACGAAATATTTATTCTTCACAGATTACAATTCAAACAATATAATGTTCGCTTGCCCGTAGTTCAAACTTAACTGCCCCGATAGCGGGCATGCGTTGTATTTATACGAGTTACCTAACATCGAGAATCTACCACATTGTTCGGGGATACCAACGTGTTTCGCGAATCTTCGAGTAATCTAGTTGGTTCGACAGATTTCTAGTCTCGTAACAATATGCTTGGAACGACGAGGAGCATACCTGTCCTACGTAGTAAACCTGAACAAGAAAGTAGTAGGTACTTAAAGATACATATCTTACTAATAATTACAAAAGTTAGAATAAAATAAAAAGTTAAGAAATATTGATTTGAATGGATTTTTACCTACTTTTGTAGTTTTTCGAACAATTTTTAAAATTCGTTGGCGGGCAGCATAAATATCGAGAGTGGACCGCATGAGGCCCGCGGACCGCGGTATGTGCATCGCTTATTTAGGCTAACTAAAGATTGAGATTGATTTTTAGTACTGATATTTGATTAGTGGCGCCCACTATGTTCCAGTATGCAAAACATAAAATACATCTCTCTTATAATGCTATTACAATGGGATTCTGGGAGATCCAGAACGAAGTATATGAAAGAAGTTTTAAATAACGTAAGGATAATTATTTTCAGCACCACGGGGACAAATAGACAATTCCAGGAAAAATAAGAATTGTTTCTTCTCAAATTAGATAACTTCTTTTGAAGTAGCAGAAGTTCACAAAAGTGTCTAAATATTATCAAATAAAATCTTAAAAAAAGGTATATAACCCCTTACCACAATTATTAATCGTATCCTAAATACGTATTTCGACAACTAAGTTGTCATCATCAGTAGGTAAAACCGCTCATCAAGGTGTCGCACATGGGGCACAGTAAAGCTAGAACACCGCTTACGCAACAACTACTTTACACGGCGTCCACGTATATACTAATTTAAAAATGCAAATATATCCAACGAAAAGATCGACAAACTTACCTCTCTTAAGGAAACGGCATTCACATATTTTTATACTCCAATTTGAAATATATCGAACGAAAGATCGACAAAAATTACCACACTTAAGGAAACGCCACTCAACATGTTAATACTTCAATTTAAAACGTCCCTTTTATGGTTCTAAGAATGAAACGAGACAAGTGAAGGGGATCGGTGCTTTATCACCTTTCATAGAGTGTTTTTAGCGATATGAAACTTTCGTAGGCGTCAAGATCGCGGGGGTTATTAATGGCCTTGACAAGCTTTAACCCTTTAATCGACACATTGTGTAGTGTACTTAAAGCATGGTTGGCAATGTTAGATTTATCCGGTCTATTGTATTTAATATGTGATATGTGTTCTTTAAACCGGGTTATAATTGGTCGTTTTGTTTGGCCTATAAATTTCAAATTACAATCATCGCAACTAATTTCGTATATACCTGATTTCGAATTAAAATTAACTCTATCTTTAGTATTCCCTAGGAGACTTTTGATAGTATTTTCGGACCGAAAGGCAACTTGGAGACCTCTTTCTTTCACAACTTTATTAATGCTTTTTGTGATGGGGTGGTATGGTAAACACATGTACTTTTTCTACTGGTTACTTTGAGATATCAAACTTGTGGATTCGCGGATTGTATTTTTTATTTTTGTTTTTCTAATTAAATTATTATATTAAATTATTTCTATGTCAAAGCCATTATTTGTCGCGATATTTTTAATGAAATCCAGTTCTATTTCATATCTCTCTTTTGTTAACGGAAAATTTAGTAACCGATTGACTAAGAAATTAAAGGAAGCTGTCTTATGTTGATAACTATGATTTGAATCCGCGATGATGAATCTATTAACATTGGTTTCTTTCCGGAAAATATCGATTTCTATTTTATGTTTATTCCTAATCAGTAAAGTATCTTAAAATGGTATCCTGACATTGTGTTCCTTTTCCACCGTAAATTTAATCGTCGGAAATTTCAAATTTAATTGATTAACGAACATGTCTAATTCGCATTTCCGTGTATCAAAAATCGCGAGAATGTCATCTACGTACCTAATCCAGACGCTCGGGAAATATTTAGCGTTATTTTTAAATTCTACTTCAAATTGACTCCAAATTCTGTTTACCAACAATTATTTTATTTAAATTTGAAATGTAAATACTTTCAAAGATTTAACATAATGATTTCATTTAAACCATTAATTCTTTATTATTATGCTTAATATTTTGCACAATAATTATATACATATTCATGTTAGCCCACTTATCATAAAACGTATAAAAAAGAGCACACAAAACATAAGTTAAACAAGGATACTTCCCGTTCATTGCATGTATAAACCTTGATAAAAACACTCCAGAAGAGATCAACCATTATCACCTACGCAGATACATTGAGGACAAATGGAGTCAACTTTACCAAATAATCAAGTACATTCAAGAAAATTTATGGATCTAAACTCTATAGAATCTGAACGTAAAGTCTCTATTTAAATAATGAAATATGTAATTCTATAATTATGATAATTACTTTGGTCGACAGAAAGAATAAAATATAGATGTTTTCTTGTGTTATTTAACCAAGACGACGAAAAAAAAATAGAAGAAAATGAATAAAGAAGGAACATATAAAACACCTACGAAACAAAATTGTAGTCATACGTTATAATAGAAGATCAGTGGGCGATTACCAGGTATATTTTTAATATGAAATAAGTGGATTATTATTCATAAGATTTGTTTGTCTGTTTGGGTGAAACTAGAGAATTATTTGTATGTATGTACACACAGGGAGTAGGTTGTGTTTTAGTATTAGATAATGCGTTAAAAAAAATTTAGAATAACACTTTATGGATTTGAAGAAAATTACTATTTCCTAATGGCGATATTTAGTATTAATTTTTTTTTCTTGTTTAAAGGTTCAATTTTATTAATTTCAAAATTTAAGGGAAGAAAACAACAAACGAAAGAGGGTGCAAAATATTTATGAATTTTATGAATAATATATGCAAAACTATTCACTAAAACAAACTTCGTTCCTCAATTAAAAGTTGATGTATTCAAATTTCTTTGGTATATTTGCTGCCATCTGGCATCGTGTTAATGGACTTATACTTATATATATATTTTTTCCTCTCTGTACAGGCATAACTGGACGAGAGAAAATCGCTATTTTCGGCATAGTCTCTTTTGTCCGTCAGATGTTATTAGATTATCTGGTGCCACCTGATAGGACAAAATTTTCTATATCTATAAGGTGTTCCATCAAATTTTACTTCACTAGCCAAACTGACGAAGTCTATTGTGTGACAGAAACACGTGTCTTTGGCAAAAGTAAATGGAAAATACAAGGTGTATGTCCATGTGTACAGATACAGATGTAATGATTGAAAATAACTTATCATAATATTACATTAATCCTAGATATGTACACACATATATGTATATATGTATATCGCATGTGTCAAATATCATTAGGCATAGGGAATACGTATGAGTACATACGATGTATATGTATATGGAAAAGCCGATCCAATGCCGGCGAAGACTGCGACGGCCGGCAACAATTGTCTCCGATTGTTTCGCAAATACAAGTTAGCAGTAATCATTTTACCATCGACATAGATACTTGTAATGCGTTCTAAAATAACATTTACGAATTGCAAGGGATTTGCTTTTCTTATTTCTTTCAGGAGATGCAGGAAATTTTTAAGCTGCTGTGCGTCGCATAAACAAAAGCGTAATTCTAATAAAATTTAAGAATAATCCTAATAAAATAAATAAAATAGTATTCTAAAAATTATAATAAATTATACAAGAGGTTCAAAAATTCCTCCTTGCACAGCAAGACATTGTCCTAGGCGGTCGTAGAAATTAGCTAACATGTCGGCAGTTAATGAATTCGCAACCTCAGTTATTTTTTTCTCTCAAGGTAACTAGATTTTCTGCTCTACCAGCCTCATGAGTATAAACAATATTTTTTAGATATCCCCACAAAAAAGATCATTTGGAGATAGATCAGGAGATCGCGGGCGCTATATAATGTTTCCTGTTCCAGTAATAAGACGGTCAGGAAAAGTATTCCTAGAAATTCCTTTTGCCTCACTGCATTATGTGCTGGACAGCCATCATGTTGAAACCAAATGATTTCCTGATTTATTCCAATGTTTGGAATGGCGGGAAGTATTTGATTTTTCAGTAATTCGAGATACTTAATTAATATACAATCAATAAAATAGGGGCCTATAGAATGGTCACCTAAAATACCTGTCCAAACGTTTAGTTTTTGAGGATACTGAGTGCAATTTGCAAAATGCCGATGTTGATTTTCCGAAGCCCAATATCGAAGAACAGAGGGATTGTGCTTTCCGTATAATGGAAAAGTTGATTCATCGGTGAAGAGAATATTTTTAACGAAATTTTCATCTCGATGTATCTTTTCCATAACGTCTTGACAAAACTCCATTCTCCGGAAATTGTCCTCGGGAAATATTTCTTGAGTTTTCGAATATTTGAAACATTTTAAACCATTACGTATCCAAATACGTGAAATAGTTGTGTTACTTGTACCCAATTCCTCGGCAGCACTTCTAGTAGATCTCCTGTTATCAATTTCAACAATACTACAAATTAATACATCCTGCCGTTCTTTTTCCTCAATTTTTTGTGGTGATACCTCTCTTGATTTGCATTTCGTACAGTTATTGAGACAGAAACAAGTTTCAAATTTATTTATAATATTATAAATTGTTTGTCTGCAAGGTACAGCACTCCATTGCAGACTTGCCAGCATAAAACCATTTTACTAACTGAAGCTTTTCAGTGGGTGTATAAAGAGCCATTATACATTAATTTTATTGTACGTTTTCAAACTGTAACTGTAGTATTAGAAGGAATTTCTAATTTTCTTGGCCTTAATTATAATACGAGACAAAAGTAATACTTTTTGGGAGTAGCGGTCGGGTGATTAAAATAATATTTAATTGGACGTTTCGATACTATATATAGTATTTTTTTCAGAAACTGTAAAATTTATTTTAATGTTAGAAAAGGTAAGAGATGATATAATAAATCTTTTTTACTTTTTTTGGTGTTAATATATTGCGACGAATTTCTTTTTTTAGCAGGTAGACTCTTTTCGGTCATGTGTTTATTTTGACGCATAGAAAGAATGTTAGCGTTGTCAACACTTTACAGTTTTCAATTTTACAGTTTGTGAAAAAGATATTATATATAGTATCGAAACGTCAAATTAAATATTGTTTAATTACGGGGGATTGGCAAGCCTTGTTTAGACCCTTGACTGGGCTGTCCGAGTAGGTTTTCGTGGTTTTCCTTCTCGTTCAAGGCGAATGCCGACAGCCTAAAATCTTTAGTCGCTCCACGGGCGCAGACATAATAATAACTCATGGCTTGCCAATTGACGTCTTGCTGTCGAAAGTTCTGAGGCATGAATTATTATTAAACTTGAATGTAACTTTGAATATTTTAATTTTATCCGAGACAACTATATGTATATAAGTTTGACATTGATATAAATTTATATTTTTAATTTCTTTGAAAAAGGCACTATGTGTCGAAACATGGAAGATTCCTTTAAATATATACATATCAAAGTAAACCAGACCTTAAATTGCCGACTAATTTAATCTACTATATATATGTATATATATATATATATATATATATATATATATATATATATATATATATATATATATATAATGTTATGGGACAAACAGCACCCTAATGCCAGCATCTACAATAGGAAAAACGGCATAAACAATTACTAAATTCATTGAAAAAGGGTTAAATAAGCGGTTTTAATATGTTAAATTAGTATCGAAATGTATATAAATTAATATGACGACAACTTTGCATACTTTTAATTAACCTATCTAATTTTTAAACCTACTTTTATATTTTTAATTTCAATTTCATAATTCAAATCTTTAGCGCGAAAATACCGATATCTAATTTATCTACATCAATATTTTGTATCGATACTAGTTAAACACGCCCACTTATTTAAATGGAAATTAACCCGCGAAAACGATATTTGCTATGCGCATTACAACATAACCTAGCATTAGAAATCATGTTAAGTATACTTGAAAATTATTCTATAAATTTTATTATTATGTCTAAATTATTAAATTGTATAACTGTAAGTATAACTTCGAGGCTATTTCATATAATTAACTAGGCTTTGAAAATAAAGAAACGCTATCGGCGTCTTTTCCAAAAACGCTTTAAAACGTATGGCCGTATTTTCGATCTCCTCCAAAGAAAATTATTAAAAAAGTTAATATACCAATGAAATTAATATAATTATATGTTAAATCGAGAGATAAATAATTGATTTAACATTTGTAAACACACCTGAAGCCCAACACTTGGTAATTTCCAAAATACAAGACGAGCATCATAAGAATTGGAGTACCGACGAAAAGGCAGAACTGAAACCGTGTACGCTACATACGCCGACATATTCGGAAGACCCGCACTCGTATTTCTCGTTGATTTTGCACCTTTTCCTGGACATCAACCGCAGGGATCCAAGGAATACAGGTTCACTACCAACAATTCTCTACAACAAAGTCATAATCGTTAATATTTTTGATTAAAACTATACTATCAATAAAATAAAAACCTGAATTTTACTTTTACTTAACTATATCTAAACCTTTCATATTATAGTATACCTTTGAATAGTTATCCTTATGAATATTTAATAACATAGTAGTACTTACCTGATTTCATTTGTTTACTGTAGTAATTTAGTATAAGATCACATTTATTTATCACACATAACCTTATTAAGTATAATACACACGTGCAAATTTTTAATAGTTAATTTGATTTATCGCTAGATACAGTTATTTGTTCTATTTACAGTTTCCTTTTTATTTCAATAAATTGTATTATTTTTATTAACTAAATCACTCTTTTATTTGTTAGTGTTAAGTTGTAGGAGTTATTTAAAATAAAATTTATTTATTTAAACACAACACAAAGGAATAAACAACCATTCTACCGGCGAAGATCCAGAGAGAGTCACATTCTAACTACTTCATGCTCACGACGACTAGTTGGCACATAAAACATATAGATAGCGTTGATCTAAATATATTTCACATATTAAAAGGTGCCCAATTAAAAAAATTCAAATTTAGTCACTTTAACTTACAATTATCTTTAAATTCCTATTTACTAGATCATCAGCTTCAACGCTTCTTATCAATATATATATATATATATATATATATATATATATATATATATATATATATATATATAAATAAATTGTTAATTATTTCTTGGAATTCGGCTTGCTAACTATTCATTAAATAAAAATGCTCATTTTAACGTTTCGGCTTTTATTTTGTCTACATAAGAAAAAAATTGATTACAATACTAGGTGTTTTCAATTTGTATTCTTCTTTTTACCTTTTTTTTTAGTTTGAACTATTTTACTTAAAATATAAAATTGGTACATTACATATTCAAAATTTTTTAAGATTTTATTAACTTTAATATTACAGTGGAACTTCTCTAATTCGAACCTCCAAGGGACAGGGAATAAAAGTCGAGTTACGGAAAATTACATAAAATTTGAATCTTAAAGTTTATTTATATGTATTATACATTTAATACTACATATTAGTAACTTAGAAAATTCGTTAAAACGTCAAAAAAGCTGCATCAAATTTTTATTGAAAAAATCAGTAATTTTTCTTTGAGTTACACTGGTACATTTTTCATTCGTTATAAAATCTTCTAGTAAATTTAAGGAACCATGCAATGCATATGGCACATTCTCCCTAGATGAAACAAATCTTCTTAAGTTTTCGATGGCAGAAAACGCTTCGTTGAGTGTAGGTATGCCAGTTGTATCATTCTGGTTTTCATTAGTATCTTCGTCTTCATCTGTATCTAAGACAATAATAAAATTTGGCATCTTGGAACATAGAAAACATGGATGGGTAAACTTACCTATTTCATTAGGAGTAAGGTGCTGTATTACACTTTCTAAAATGCCTTCATCACTTGGGAAATCCATTGTTGACACATCATGATCAACATCAACATACTCCTCAAATTCAACATCATTTGTGTTTATTGCAGTTCTGTATAAGACCCACCAATTTTTTAATTCAGACAGTGGAAGGATATCATCTTCATCCCAGTGGTTAGCATCCTGCACTAAATCATCTTTACCAAAGCCCGCCTTTCTGAAGCAATTTGCAATTGTTTGCGTCTTTACGTCGTTATTCCATGCTTTGTTTAGATCTTTAATTGCATAAAGTAAAGGAACATTTGAAGTAAATGTTGGCTCTTCCAAATGAGCCAAAATTTTCATAATAATCCGTTTTCTGTAATGTTGCTTTAGATTTTTTTATAATTCCCTGGTCCATCGGTTGTAAGATTGAGGTTAGATTAGGAGGAAAATACTCCAATTTAATATTCTTCAGCTTTCCTGCTACGGTTTTGGGGTGCGCCGGATAGTTGTCAACGAACAGCAAAACTTTTCTCTTCTGGACTGCAAACTGCTTATCAAGCTTTAATAACCACTTTTCATAAATCTCACTTGTCATCCACGCTTTTCTGTTATATTCGTAATCCACTTCCAGTGACTTTATACCCTTAAAACAACGTGGATGTTTTGTTTTGCCAATAACAAGCAATTTTAGCTTTTCAGAACCACTCATGTTACTCCCAACCATAACCGTTACTCTTTCCTTGCTGTTTTTACCACCAAAGTATTTTTGTCCTTTAAATGCAAGGGTTTTGTTGGGCAAGCATTTGAAGAAAAGCCCCGTCTCATCAGCATTGAAAATATTATTTTTGTCATACTGGCTGACTAAAGTCGGTAAAACATTTTTCTGTCATTCTTCACCACATTGATAATCTGCAGGACCTCTTTCACCGCACAGTGACATTTGGACGATATTATGTCGAGTCTCGAACTTATCCAACCAGCCTATACTAGCTGAAAATTCCTCCCGTCCAAAGGCATCGGCAAATTCTTTCGCTTTTTCTCTAATTAAACTCCCCGAAAGAGGAATATTTTTAGCACGTGCGGTAGTAACCCACTTGAACATTGCTTCGTCAATATCATAGTTAACACAAGTTTTAAGCCTTTTTCGTTTATTGTTAAACTTATCATTTTTTCTTTCCAAAAGTTTGTCCTTATTTTTTAAAATTGTCGATAGCGTATTATGAGGGATCCCAAATTGTTCCGCATTGTCTTTCTTCTTCTTTTCCCCTTTTTCCACCTCTGCTATTAATTTTATTTTTTCATTCAATGTTAAACACTTTAAATTTCGCTTCGACATATTTACCGTACACTTTGTCACACGTACTACATAACTGCACTTCCGAAAGCACCCAGCACACGTTTCTGCCTGTTCATATTGCTGACTCCAAGAGATAATTTCGTAATTCCCCGAAAATGTCGAGTTAGGTGTACCTACGTGTTCGCATATTATGTCGAGTAATAGAAAAAGTCGAGAAATAGAAAGTCGAGTTAGGGAGACAAAAATACTATATGATAATATTCAAACTTCATTGTTCGCCAAAAATATTCGACTTACGGAATAAGTCGAGTTTTAGAAGTTCGAGTTAGAGAAGTTCCACTGTATTTATTGCCTCTTGAATACGTCAACACAGTTATTATTCATTGTCTACAGGAGTCATGTAAACTGGGGGCTTAAGATGTCCCAACAAAAAATAATCCATTGGGGTTAGTCTGGTGAACGTAGTGGCCAATTTACGGAGGCGTCCTTACCTCTACCCATCCACTGTTTTGGTACTGTTGATTTAAATGGTTTAGAACATTTAATGAAAATGAAAAAATCAAACATGTGGTGGAGCTAGGAAGAAGTTATGCAAAGTGTACTTTTTAATTTTCTTCGTTGTGTAAATCTTTGTATACGTGTAAATGGTGCCCACTTTCAACAATTTCTATGACATTTTTATTGTTGTAGTAACATGATTTGTGTACTGTTTAACTGTTATTTTGAATTATTAAAATACAAATTTTACAAAAAAAAAGATGACAGTAATCAAGTTTTACAAAGAATACCTTTTCTGTAATAAATAAGTTACATAATTTTTATACTCCTCTTCTTCCATTGGCGTAGAAATGCTCAATTATTAAAAAACACAAGTTCCACGCCTATGAAATGATGTTGCCAAAAATTTTGATGATATTTTTATCTCATAAAACTATAAACGTACCAAATTCCATTTAAATCATTTAAAACTAAAACTAATAAAATTTTCCGTATGTCGCCAACTTAAGTAGACGCACTGTTTACGAAAATTAAATATAAAATATTTATTGCAAAAACGCCCTATCAGGATTTGTTATTTCTAATATCTCGATATGATTTATTTTTCACGAATAATCGAAAAGTTATTTAATTTCTCTTTCAGAACTTGGACCCTAGACATGGACGGCGAAGAATCGCTCGGAAATATAAAGTCAGAGAAAGAATCTTCCAAGTTGAAATTTGGAATCGACCGCCTTTTATCTTCCGAGAGCGGCAGCACTTCGAAACCATTTCACCATCAGGTAGCGAAACCCCAACCAACAGTAGCCATTCCTTGTTCGGATTGTGTAACTTCTCTGTTCAGATGTTGTAGTTTGAGTCCTGGAGGAGCAAACGCGTGCAGAGAACATTCACCGAACGGTTTCATGAATCATCACCACCATCACCATCACCACAATCATGGTCAAACGACTAATTGCTCTACCGCGAATATTTATGCCACCACGATACAACCTATTAGACCTTTTGCCACTAGACCAGGTAAATTTTAAAAATAAAAAGCTCGTTTTGTGATAGAAATTCTTGAGTAATTTTCATGCCACGAGCATTTATTAAATTTTTTTTTTCTTTGATCTCATTCGAGATAGAGTTTTCGTGCGTTATCATTCTATGATGAATATTATTACATCTATTACATACTAAAGCAGGGATGCACAGACTTATAGGAAACAGGGGCCACTGGGGAAAATTATAAGCCAAGGACGGGCCACTACAAAGAATACTTATTAATACAAATATTTTTATTTTTAAATAGTATGAATTACTACAAATGTTAAAAATAAAAGAACATTCAAAAATGTTTGTTGTAATTATGTAATCGTAATGTAATCTAATCATTACAATGTAATATTTCATGTTTTATTATTTTGATGCATGACATTGCATTGACCTAACAATTTTGTTTATGTTTGGCTCCACATTACTTGTCGCCACACGTAAAATTGCTTCCAGATTTTCATTTGCCAGACGGTTTCGATTTTTTGTTTTGTTAAGTTTCGTAACTGAAAACGTTTGCTCACAAATATACGTCGATCCAAATAAGCTTGCGCATTTCAATGCAATTATTCGCAACTCTTTATAAGCGGTTTTGTCAACGCAACGGTAAAAGTTGAGTAAATTACCTTCATTAAACTTGTTTCGTAAATTGTCTTCTTTTTGCATGTCTATTAATTCCGGCTGTATTGATTCCGGTGCATTTTCGGGTGAAATGTTGAAAGGATTGCTGAAAATGTCTAATAGAGGTTTAACTTTTTTGAAGTCTAGAAAACGATCATGAAAAGCTTGTATTAAAATATCAATTTTTTCAACATAAGCGAAATTGACATCAGTTTTATTGAATTTCTCCATAATTTTTTTGTAGTTCGGAAAAAGGCTGTAATTGGCTGAATTGATTTGTGTCCTGAAAAGACTCAATTTACATCGAAAGGACGAAACATGAGAGTATAACTGCGAAATCAATTGATCTTTGCCTTGGAATAGCGTACTTAAGACATTCAAGTGATTTGTGATGTCTACAAGAAACGCTAAGTCACACAGTCAATCAAGGTTGTCGAGTTCGGAGACGTCCTTTTTCTTTTCCGCCAGAGATATTTTTATTTCTTCAATCAAGTTAAGAAACCGCTCTAGTGACAACCCACGACTTAGCCACCTTACTTCAGTGTAAAACAGGAGATCACCATATTCGCTTTCAATATCCTCGAGAAATTGTGTGAATTGTCGGTGATTGAGACCTCGTGATTTTATAAAGTTTACTGTAGGTACTACAACTTTCATCACATTTTCAAATTCCAATAATTTTGAACAGAGGGCCTCTTGACGTATAATGCAATGAAACTGCATTAATTCCTTGGTATCTAAGTTTTTAGTTTGTAAATACTCTTTTAACATGGTTATTATCCCAGATTTACTTCTAACCATTGAATGTGCTCCGTCAGTCGTAATTCCAGATAATTTTGTTAAATCCAAATCCATTATAGAACATTTTTCCAGAAGAGCTTTGAGCATGTCACTCCCCTTGGTTTGACTTGTGAAAGAACTCATACCAATCAGTTCTTCACTCACTTCAAAATTTTGCATTACACCTCTAAAAATATTAAGAGTTGAGCAGTAGAACTTATATCTGTAGATTCGTCGAGTGCTATAGAAAAATACTCAAAACTTTTCGATTTCGTAGCTAATTGCTCTTATATATTAGCTGCTAATGTGGTAAGTCTTCTTTGAACAGTCTCTTTGCATCTTTCGGACACATTTTTTTTGCGACGATATCTAAACACTGCTTAACAAACTCACCATCTTTAAAAGGCCGACAAGTTTTCGCTATTATTCGAGATATTTCAAAGCTAACTTCAGTAGCTGTTTCAGCAACTTGAATTGGTTTTGTAAACATAGCTTGCTGGTCTATTAGTTCCCTTTGTAAAGTGGAAATTTTTTGCGTTCGATTTTCGCCGGTTAATTTGGTAAAAGTATGATGCTGGGTTTCATAATGCCTTTTCACATTATATTCCTTCGGAATAGAAACACTACTCCACTACTACATATTAAATTATGCGATGAAATAAAAAAGTATTTTTCGGTCCAAATTTCCAAATACATATCTTGAAACTGTCGATTTTCATCTTCAACCTTACGACTACGTTTTTTACTTTGGCCTGGTTTATCCATATCAAAATTGATATTATATTGTTACGTAGGTAGATGCCAAGTTCGAACGACGAAATATTTATTCTTCACAGATTACAATTTAAACAATATAACGTTCGCTTGTCCGTAGTTAAAACTTAACTGCCCCGATAGCGGGCGATGCGTTGTATTTATACGAGTTACCTAACATCGAAAATCTACCACATTGGTCGGGGATAATACCGACGTGTTTCGCGAATCTTCGAGTAATCTAGTTGGTTCGACAGATTTCTAGTCTCGTAACAATATGCTTGGAACGACGAGGAGCATACCTGTCCTACGTAGTAAACCTGAACAAGAAAGTAGTAGGTACTTAAAGATACATATCTTATTAACAATTACAGAAGTTAGAATAAAATAAAAAGTTAAGAAGTATTGATTTGAACGGATTTTTACCTACTTTTGTAGTTTTTCGAACAATTTTCAAAATTCGTTGGCGGGCCACATAAATATCGACAGTGGGCCGCATGCGGCCTGCGGGCCGCGGTATGTGCATCGCTGTATTAAAGTATGCAGTTACATTTCGTTTATACCCTGTATATTTAACATTCATATACCTAACATTTATGTAGGTATATGAATTAATTGATTAATTGTACCTGATTAAACGTCAATTTTCTGAGTGACTTTGAATGCCATTTTGTTTGAGTGAAATTAATTTAAGTACAGAAATGCGTTTTGAACGGTCATTAGACTTCATATGTACTGACCTAATATTATATGTAATGTTGTCATTACATTTCTGTGCCACTTAATTCATTTATTATCTACTATTATAGGTAATTTATATATCTCCTTTAGTTTAATGTGTTCTATACATTGATTTAATTTTATGAATATTGTGTGTCCGTATGTGATACATGTTTATTTCTTATATTCGATGTCAAACTTTATTAGAAACAGAATTTAAAATCATATATTTGCTGAATCAAATATGTTAAACATTCTTAATTTATTCAGTAAATATTAGATCGCCCCTGACTCATTTAAATATAAAAACCTTGTTGCAATGAATGTTAATATAATAATAATTCCCAGCATATGGAAATAAGGCTTTTTATTTGTAGGTGTTGAGACCGATTATTACTTAAATAAACGTGCAATATTATTAATTAATTAATCATAAAAATGCAAATTTATTCGTATGATTATTTATAAATGATAATTATCTATTGTTTTCTCAAAATAAAACCACAGAAACAACAAAATAATCCCACATGTTCATTTTAATATTACCCAATTTAACAATTTATTTGATGTGCGAAATGAAATATTGCAGGGAAATTATTAAAATTTATTACTGTTCTATTTGAAATATAAAATTATGATTTTTACACGGAATGATATATATTTATGCTTTTAAAAAATTATAAAAAAAATTAATCCTACGATAAATAACATTAATATTATTTTTTTTTAGATTTTATTTCGTGTTTTTTTAACTTAAAATATATTTATTATGATATTTATGATTGTAGAAATTATCTTGAAAATAAATCTTTAAAAAAAGATCTAAATTTATGTACTCTAAGATAAGATAAATTTTCTCATTATACAGGTGGCCCAACGGGTATTGACGGTTTTTAGAGTGTTATATGGATTTAGAAATGAAAAGAGACAGGTTAAAGTAATACATTTTTAAATAGTTAATTGACGAAGGAGATACTTGTTGAAACTTCATTATAACGCTCAGAAATAAGTAATTACAACTTCTAGTTTCAAAAATTCTTTTATTGTTAATCACTACAATATTGTTTCGCCATACAATGGACATCATAGATGAAGCCATTGTATGGCTAAACAATATTGTAGTGATTTACAATAAAAGAATTTTTGAAACTAGAAGTTTAATTACTTATTTCTTAGCGTAATACATTTTTATGTAATTACACATGCTAGTTAATTTGCTATTGCTAGATTAAATGAATACAATTGAATGTTTGATATAAATTATGGTATTTATTTAAAATTAGATATTTATACAGGGTGTTAAAAAAAATTTGTTCGGAAATTTTACCCACTTACGGTTCTTATTAAGATAAAGATTTTACATCCTTTTCATCAAAAGCATAATTGGACTTTTGCTTATGTTACCCATATACGTACAATAAATGTGTATCCTAGCTTTTATTTTTCGTTATTGACTGTCACGTCATATGTCATATCGATATCACTTTTGCTGTAGGTGAAATATGAAAAGATACACGAATGCATAAATGGCAGACATTTACTTTATGTATGGTGCCGCTAATGGTAATGCTTATGAGTAGAGCAGACTAATTTCCGTGCGCGCCATGAGCGCCGGTATGGGAGTGTAATTCGTAATATATTAGAATATGCGATGGAATAGGGACGCAACATGAGCTTGTTACCGATATAAGTATAGAAGTAGAGACATTTATTCTATCAGAAATAATTAAATATACATTTGGTTTTCTGCTATTAAAGTAATATGCATAAACACACGAAAAATAAGAATAGTACATATTATAGCAGCGTTGTATGTACCTATAAATAAAATGGAGAAAGTATGAAATCAGTGATTGTGTGCACGACAGAGGATTTAAAAAACACTTACCGTTTTAAGCGTCTTCCAAGGATTGACAAACTCGATTGTATATTTTCAACATCAGGTGCGTTTCTAAAGTTATTTCTGAAAAACATGTCCGCCGCGAGGAGAAAATATGTTTATATTCGGAAAACGAGCGTTCTACATCTAGTGATGTTATATTCGCATAATCAAAATACTTTTTTAAGCAACTTAACGCATCTGTAGACGTGCCCTCACAAATACGTGTTAAGGTGTCAAAATCTGTATTTCTGTCTAACACACTTTCAAATTTAATTAGAACAGTTTCACTTTTTGCGTCTTCTACGGCACACAGTTGTGCGTGAACATCTTTAACGATTTGCAGTGATTCCTCTAACGACAGCGACGAATTTTCTAATTTTGTTATTGCTTCTTCTAGTCCCTAGTAATTCTCACGAATACTTTGTAAATACATTTTAATCTGGGCATCTGGAAATTTTTTCTGGCTTGTATTGATAGCTGCACTTTCTTTCGGATCGAATGATAAAACCACGTCCTTAATTTTTTCAAAATGTTCATGATAGAAAAACCCCGCCCGTAACCATGTACCCCAACGTAACAGAATCGGCTGTGGTGGCTCAGGGGTATGGGGACACAATTCGTGAAATTTCCGAATACGTTTTGGAGATTTCAGGAATACTGCCTTTGTACTCGACATTAAAGCATCTACCTCTGGATAACATCTACGAACCTGTTCTGCCACAAGGTGTAGAGCATGGAACTTACAAATAATATGTAACAAGTTAGGACAATATTTTCTAAGAGACCGGCCTACAGAACACATGGTTGCAGCACCATCGGTCATAAAGATTAATACTTGATCTTTCGAAAGTCTAAATTTTTCCAAAGTATCTAATAGTACCTCTGAATTTTTTTCGGCATTATATTGTTCTAGTCGTCTGGATGCTAATAAAATTGGAGACGTTAGTTGATGTGGTTCCATATTACGCGCCATCACATTAATTACAAATTGTTTTTTGCTGTCAGTTGTTTCGTCCACGCATAACCACAGTTCCTTATTTTTCAATTATTTTCAACCTGTTTACGCACCGATGGTCCTTCGTAACGTTGTCGTGCTCGGTAATGTTTGATTCGTGTATTTATTCCAAAATGAAATAAATGAATTATTACTTAACAAGGTAAACGGTAGTGTACACACAATCATAGTTACACACAGTTCATGTATAAACTGTTGTCGATTAATTTAGTTATTATTGTGCTTCGAACTGTTTAAGTGTTCTTTACAATGTGTTTTTGACCAACACATTAGATATGTATTGCACACTAAACATTTAATTTTTGAGCCATCGTATATTAAGTCCGGGAAATCCATAATAAACTTATTGACTTCGTCTGACAACGGTCGTTTTCTCGATTTATGTGTCGACGACATTTTATTACGTATGCTTACACTTACATGCAGTCTAAGCAAGTACCAAACACATACTGAATGCTTTTTATTAGTTCTGATGCAATACAATCATCCTCACATCGGCGCACATGGCGCGCACGGAAATTGGTCTGCTCTACTTATGAGGCACGTCGCCTTTATGTGGAAGCTTACCCTAACTGTATTTTACCTAGTGATAATTTTTTTACAAAAGTGCATCGATGTCTGTCTGAGGTAGGTTCATTTAAATCAAATTATAGTGATGCTGGTAGACCTCGATAGAACATGTTTTTGGAAGGGTTGAAGAATATCCAGGTATAATTGTTAGACGGATCTCTGCTGCGGTAAATATTAACGCTTCTCTAGTTTGGAGCACTTTGCATCAGCAACAACTGTATCCTTATCACCTTCAACGACTGCAAGCACTAACAGCACCTGACTACGTTTCGCGAAGTGTATTTTGCGAAATGATTCTGCAGAAAATTGCTTTAGTTTTATTCAGTGATGAAGCTGAATTTACTAAAGACGACATTATTAATTTTTATAATAGTCACGTTTATCATACAACACAATGTGCGGACGAGAATCCTCACGCTGTTGTGGAATCAAGGAATCAGGATAGGTTTTCTATTAATGTTTGGCTTGTATCGAAAAATTCTTGCAAAGAAGCTATTGTTTCTCGAGATTTATGCGCTGGTGCATTATGTTGCTAGAAATATCCTTCCGTAAGTTTATCATCATGAAGTTCATTAATAAACGCCTCTAATAATTTATTTTGATATCTTTCAGCAGTTATAGTTAGATTAAAAAATATAGGCCCAATAATTCGTTTCTTTGAAACTCCTTGGCAGACGCCTATTTTTTGTGGATGTAGCGTAATTTCCACAAATTCATGAGGGTCCAAAAAGACTCCGGAAAGAAACATTTGTCAAGAATGTTATTATTATTTATGTTTACAAAAAGGTTGTGTTTATGTATGACAACTAGTTGTATTTTTGTTTGTTTACCGCTGTGTGGTCATTTGTCTAGAGTAATTTTACACTGAAATAGGTGGTTTATTTGGCGGCATACAGTGTTTGTTGAGCCTCAATTTATGCGATTGGATTGGCATTGATGTATCTGCCGCAGGTTACTTGTGCCCTCGGCCATCTGTAGGTGACTGTCTTTCCCGCTAATTTTCTTTGTGACATTTTTGTGGCCCAATCTACGTGTTTCGCTATTTCTAATGCATAAAATACCAACTGTATGGTTCGTGTTTCGGATTCCTGCTAACGGCTTCTATAGCTATTTGATGATGAGATTTGCCGTTCAAGTTTTAAGATAATCGGAACTGGAGTATCTGTTGTAGGAGTAAATTAATCCACGTAGACCGGAAGTTTCATTGAGGACCACGAGTGCAGCGGAACGACTCCATTTGATGTGGTGTATCTTCGAACTTTATGTGCACCTGTGCTAATTACGGCGTTTCGACTGATTATTTCTCAAAACTTGCAATTGTGTCATATATATAATATCACATACCAAAAAAAGGATAAAGAATTAATAATTTAACCCCTTTTGCTCTGAACAGTTAGTAATTTTTTTGCTTGTAAAATAGATTAGTATAGTTCACATTAATTTATCCTTTTGTTTAGTCTGGAATCTTTAATAATTTCTTTGTTCAGTTTAGAGTTTAGAATTGTTAATACCGGTTGGTTATTATTGTTGTGAATATTTTGATACTATATGTTTAAAAAAAGTTTTGATATTTGAATATAGTTTTGTGTATGTCATTTGTTTGTATAATGTAATCTCTTATTCTTATTCTATTTACTTTTATAATAAATTGCGCCATATTTGAATTTTATATACTATTGTGATGCTTTGTTATTGTCAGTTTTTTAAAATTTTTCAATTTTAAATTGTTTAATAAATGACAGTAAATATAATATTTTATTAAATAACACTTAATTTAAATAAATTATTATTTTTTTTATATGTAAATTTTGTGCTTTAACCCCACTTTTGACACAAAAAGGAAAGAACATATTTCATGTATATTATTGTAAATAAATATAATAATTAAAGTTTTACATTATTGTCACATTCAAGGTTGATTTATTATTTCGGTTCATTAATGTATTCAATTATGGCAATAGGTAAAGAGTTTCTTTTTGGTTGTATTGTGATGAGTTAGCAATTTAATTTTAAAACTTTTCAGATTAATTTATTAAAATAGTATTAAGTATCAACATGAATGAATAATATACTTACTTTGGTGTATAAGTTTCTGAAATGGGATCTGTAGTTTATTTCGTTCCTGTAACTTTGTTATTATATTCTCTCGCCAATTAAAATCTTCTATAGCTATTTTATGTTTGGATGCTAAATATGATTCTAGTGCTCAATCATTTTATTTTTGCTTGCAAATATAATACGATTAATTAAAAATGTGTAGATAGTCGAGTAGATTTTGTATTACCTTGTAATTATGTCAGTTGTCTAAGTTTAATTTTTTGACTTCTGTCATTTTCCTAAACTTGACAATTTATGTTAGTGTTGGGTACTCGTTAAAAGTGAAATAGTACCATTGTGCGTAAAAAAAAATTATACAATGAAATTATATTTATTTATTTTTTTTATTTAAGGGCACACAAAGTGTTATTATATTGGTGTTTTCGACATATTTCATCATTAATTAGCTACACTGTGTACGTATCGTGCGGACAAAGTTTTCATGCCTGGTTGCCATGGCAACTTAGCGTTTATTATATATAATACGTTATGCACGTATAAAGCATTTGTTACAATATGAAAAGACATGTAAATAATTTACATATCTGTAACTGTACACATGGACAATACACCTCGTATTTTCAGCATTTACTTCTGCTTAATACATATTTGTCTGCCATCTAGGCGTCATCAGTCAAGC
Organism: Melolontha melolontha; assembly: GCA_935421215.2. Lineage (NCBI taxonomy): Eukaryota > Metazoa > Arthropoda > Insecta > Coleoptera > Scarabaeidae > Melolontha > Melolontha melolontha. Next base: position 172,822,153 of record OW285238.1, read on the forward strand.
AATGTATACAAATTGATACAAATTTGTTAAACAACTGATTTGTATCTGTATTTATATTTTACTGAAATCGTCCACAAAGATAAAGCAAGTTTCGTCCTATAAGGTGACACTATTTAATAAGTGACATCTTACGGACGAAAGAGACTATCCTTCCAACCTTCCGACATAGTCTCTTTCGTCCGTAAGGTGTCACTTATTAAATAGTGTCACCTTATAGGACGAAACTTGCTTTATCTTTGTGGGCGATTTCAGTAAAATATAAATACAGATACAAATCAGTTGTTTAACAGATTTGTATCAATTTGTATACATTGCTTCACTAGCTTGACTGATGACGCCTAGATGGCAGAAACATATATATTAAGCAGAAGTAAATGGTGAAAATACGAGGTGTATTGTCCATGTGTACAGTTACAGATATGTAAATTATTTACATGTCTGTTTAATATTGTAATTATTTATGTTATTCAAAAACCATAGACAATACTGCTTGAATTTTATATGGAACAACTTTAAGTCTTTTTTAAAAATAGCATGATATGTTCCCACTGACAAATGAGCTTGTTATGATAGTTTTGCCATTGATTTTTTGGGTTGTTCATTCGACGTCGAATATCCTCTGTGCAATTTGCTATTCGTTTTCTAGGTTCTCCACCGCTAGGTTTGCCAGTTATTACCCCTGTTTCACCAAATTTAATAACACAAGCTTGAATATGTTTCTGCAGTTATGCGTAACTGGCAGATTAGATACTGTTGCCGGAAATCACGTAAGTACTGATTAGCGAATTAAAGCATTTGGGTTAAGTAAATCAAGAAATGCTCAACAAAATTGTATTCGTGCTGGTAAATCTTGCGGTAGAATTTTATGAATAATTTGAATTTTATATGGATGAAATCGTAGGTCTTTCTGTAAAAGTCGACACAAACTTGTGTAATATCCAATGCTACTGCTTGACGCTTTGCTGGACGAGTTGGACTTCATGTTCCAGCTCCTTGTACTTGCTCCAGGTTCGCTGGTGTATGCATAGATCCGGTATTCATCATTTTCTTACTTCTACATTTCCAGATATCTGGAAATCTATTGCTATTTTATCTAGTTGCTTTAAGATTATAGAGCACCCGCTTCATAATAAGCTATATAACCCGATTCGATGTTTTATCTCCACACAACAACATGGGTTTATGTTAGTAATTCCAACCTTACCTAATTTATCTGAAATTACTCAGTATATCAGTTCCAAAGATCAAGTTCATGTTCTTTATATTGATTTCATAGTAGCCTTCGATACTACTTCGATACATTTTTTTTTTTTTAGTTTGTGTTGTCAAAAAGGTGATCGAATTAAATCGATACGCTATATGAGTCAATTTTGCAATCTCTAATAATGTACGAAGTGCCTAGCAATGTTTTAATAAAAGTGCAAACCATTTACACAATATTGTTTATGTCCATGAGTACAGTTACAGACGTGTATATTATTGCATGTCCGTTTCATCTGTAGTATTTGTTTTGGTTAATTTTTTGATATGTAAAAATTCCATTTACTATTGCTAGATAATTATTGCATTAACTGTTTTTCACGCTGCTTGTACTATAAGGAAGGAAAAAGGTAAGTGTTTACTTTTATAACTAATGAGCAAAGAGCGGACTGGAGCGATTGAATGACCAATTGCCCCGATAAAACGTGGCGGTCTCACGTATTGTATCCATGTATTCCACTATTAGCTTGCTCGACTGCATTCCTCGAGCAGATGTTTTTATTTCCGTCGTTATGAATAGCACATTGTGTGAATTCTTTCAAACATTTAATTCACAGTGGCGTGTAAGACGGAATATACATTTATATATTATTTCATTAGACTTCGTTGAAATAATCGCTTAAAAAATTATATCCGCTAATTTCCAAAGTGTATTGTCGTGTTTACATGCTGTTATAACGTGTGTTCATTTGAAAAGTCAATCTAGGTTACTTTGAAATTTTGATAGAATAAGACGCATATAACAAGTGTTCATTTGAAAAGTCAATCTAGGAGCATGTGATTTACTGAGAACATTTTGAAGTATGTCGTAAATTAAAATTTACTACTTAACCTACGAAGTCGTATATTTTGACAGTTTCATATATATATATATATATATATATTGATGTAGATCGGGACTACACCTAAGAATGCCTCAGTGAGCAAAAGACGGAATTTTTATGTATAGATGTAAGCTTTAGAATTATAAAAAATATTGAAACTGAATTCTTCATATGTAATATCAATAAAGTTGATTTCACGTATTTAATTGTTTTAAATTCATTCTCACATTGATTTATTTTATTCTTTTTATTTGTATCAGTCATTTCATTCCGATATCTTGTATTTCCAAAGATATTTCAACTTAATTGATTAAAAATAAATGACGCCATTTATTTAGGCAAAACTGTACAAATTTAAATAGATAACCGCGGGAATTTTCCCCACTATTAAACTAGCATTATATACAATTATCCACATTCATACCTCAAACATGCACTCACCAAAATAAAATAGATAATTTATATTGAGCCTATGTATATTTAAAATGATTAAATTGTCATTTTCATTATAATAAAATGTCGAGATTAAAAGAATACATACAGTTGGACCAATTAGAAATTAGAATGGAAAACAAACGAAAGTTAGCGTCACTAGAAAATTCTCCATTAAAAACACCTAGACGTATTAGAAGTGTCTCTCTGAAAATTAAAAGAGAAAGTACTAAAAAAACTAAAAAAACCATACGTCGAATCTAGTCAAAACCTTACCAATACATCCAGTTCTTGTTTAACGCATTCTGCAAGTCCAGAAGGTAACCGGTGTCCAAGAAAACTTGAATTGCATCTCGCTTCACGCATGTCACCTTTAATTTGTCGTGTTTTTAATCTAGATTTTATTTCAAATTAAGTTATCACGTGACATGATACATGATTTTTATATAAATTAATTGAATTATTCTATGCACTTACCTGTACTATCTTTGCTTTCACTTCATTAAAAGCTTGTTTATTAGTCCGTATCTCATTCGTTTTATTTTGTAGTTTTGAATAAAAATACCATTAGTTATTGTATTAGCATCTGCTAATTTTGTAAGTGTTCCTTTAGTCACCGAACCTGCTTTAAAAAAGGTGTATCTTTATATGCATCACCTAAGAGTCAATAGTGTTCTTCTGTCTAGCCGCACATAAACTTCACATAAACTTTTGCCCACCAGAAATACTTATAAAAAAGTTATTCACGAACAGCTGTTTAGGTTATGTACACATCGTTATTTACGATCATATTTTTGATTTATAAACACGTAACGTATGTAACATGCTATACAACCCCATCTATATGTAACATATCAAAGTGCATTTAAGTAGATATTTATATTTCAATAATTTTAAAAATTGTTATACCAGTTTATTTAAACCTAAAATTTTGAATTTATAATCATTAGCACCTTCAGCGTTCAATATCAATATATACATATATATATATATATATATATATATATATATATATATATATATAGCGAGGCTTTGCAGCTTTAAAGCCGCTTCTCGCATCCTAAGCGCCAACGCTCCTTATCACTCCAGTCTCCCTCCTGCAGATCTCGTTCTTTCATCTCTTTGTGTATATTTTGTGCCCATTGTTTCCGCGGTCTTCCCCGTTTGTTTCTTCGTGGAGGAATCCATTCCCATACTTTTCTGGGAATCCTTTCGTCACTCATGCGACGCAGGTGGCCGTACCACTTTAGCTGTTTTTCATTTATTGTGTCCAAGATAGTATCTGTAGCCCTCATTCTTTCTCTAATGTTCTCATTCCTAACGTGGTCGAATAAAGTTAAGCTACAGCATCGTCTCCAATAAGACATCTCTGCTGAAAGTATTTTCTGATTGACAGTGCTCTAGTTATATTCTTTCCTCTACCTATTTTCTTCAATATGTCCTTCTCAACCCTTCCACCTTCGCAGAAGATGACCCCAAGATATTCATACTCCTTTACATTTTTTATTACTCCACTTTCCAATTTCAAATCTTGCCCCCTTCCTCCTATAACCATATACTGTTTTTTTTTCGTATTTACTTCTAAGCCCCATTTATTGTATTCTTCTATGAGTCTAGTAAGCATATATTCCATGTCTTGTTAGTCTTAAGCAATTACTACTTGGTCGTCTGCGAAGAGAATTGTGTGTAGACGGCTACTTTCCAGATGTATCCCCATGGGGCTGCATTTCCTACTCCAATGCTTTAGAGCCGCTCCTAAGTAGATTTTCAAAAGGGTAGTGGACAAGCAGCAACCCTGTTTCACGCCGTTTGTTGGTTGCAAGGGTGCAGATGTCTGTTTTCCGACTTTGACCACGGCTTGATTTTGATTTTTGAGTTCCATACATACAAATACATAACAAATAATAGGTATTTATTGAAAACTATAATGTTGAAAATGTTGTCCTTCAAGATCAATACACTTTAAAATCCTCCGTTCAAAATTTCTGATGATATTCTGCAACATTACTGGATTGTTATTAATTTCCATGCATTTCTGTTCGATTCTCTGTAGCATATCATTCAAATTCAATATAGGTGTTCGAAATATGTTATTTTTTAGATAAGACCACAAAAAGAAATCGCATGGTGTTAAATCGCATGAACGTGCAGGCCAGGCAATTTCAGTATTTCGACTAATTATACGCTCATCAAAAAATTCTCTTAAATAATTCAATGATTCTGCAGTACAGTGACAAGGTGCTCCGTCTTGATGGAAATATGCATTTTGAAGTTCATCATCATGCAACTGATTGACAAATGGTTGTAAAATTTCCGTACGGTACCTTTGAGCAGTTAACGTTCCCTGCAAAAATATTGGTCCAATGATTCGCCTTTGCCTTATCGCTGCCCAAACACCAATTTTTTCTGGATGTAGCGATTCTTCATTAATTACATGTGGATTTTCGCTACTCCAAATTCTTGTATTTTGTGAATTTAGGTATCCCGTTTTATAAAACAATGCTTCATCAGTAAAGATGACTCTTTGCGAAAGTTCTCCATTATTGTTCATATTTACAAACCAATTACAAAACTGTAGTCTACGTGGGTAATCAATTTCTAATAATTCTTGTACTGCTGTGACACGGTCTGGATAAAGTTGCATATCTTTTTTTAATAACTTGTGAGTTGTACCAACAGAAAGGTTTATTTGTTGACTCAAATGTCGAACAGATGTTTGTGGTTCATTTTCCATTATTTCTTCAACACGATTGACAACTTGAGGTGTACGTTTCTTAACTGCTCCGCTGGCTGATTTTCTTAAGAGACTACCAGTTTCAGAAAAAAGTTTTAAAGTTCTATCCAAAGTATTCTTAAATTGTATATAATCTATTACAAAATGTGGAAACTCAACTAGAAATTCTACCATGCAATCTTGAACTGAATAAACACATAAACCATCAATTTTATCACCACTTCGAAAATAAGCCAGGACTAAAAAAATTTTATGTTCTAAAGTGAAAGCCATTTTAAAACTGAGAAGCAATTTATTTAAACCAGAATCGACGCACGATTATTTTATGAACTAACTGATATTTGTGATTGACATTATCAAATGTCATTTGGATTTACGTTTACGGAACAACAAATACATACTAATATATATGCGTCTTATTCTATCAAAATTTCAAAGTAACCTAGATTGACTTTTCAAATGAACACACGTTATATTAGTATGTGTTTGTTGTTCCATAAACGTAAATCCAAATGACATTTGATAATGTAAATCACATTTGTTATTTATTTGTATGTATGAAACTGTCAAAATATACGACTTCGTAGGTTAAGTAGTGAATTTTAATTTACGACATACTTCAAAATGTTCTCAGTAAATCACATGCTACTAGATTGACTTTTCAAATAAACACCCGTTACATGCATATATATATATATATATATATATATATATACATATATAGATAATAATTTCAATAGTAATAGATAATTAGTTGGCGATTTAAGGTCTGGTTTTACTTCAAAATGTATATGTTAAATATATACATTTTTAAGTAAAACCAGACCTTAAATCGCCAACTAATTGAATTTATTACTATTGAAATTATTATCTATATATATATATATATATATATATATATATATATATATATATATATATATATATGAACTTCATGTGTATGAGAATTAATAATTATTAAATCTCATTTTACATGCGATTGTCGCTATAATTTGTTGCATAGCGACAATCGCATGTAAAATGAGATTTAATAATTATTAATTCTCATACACATGAAGTTCATTACAGTTCGTATATATACACGTAGTATAGAAGTGAATATCATGTCTGTCTTCGGTAAGGTGCACTGATGATCTGTAAAAAACAGTGAAATATCGATATATGCACATTCCGCGCAGATAAGTTTTTCACAAAATTTTTCATATATATATATATATATAATATATATATATATATATATATATATGTATTTCTTGTTCTAGAGATAGTATATTTTCTATTCTCTTCTATAAGGGATTGTTTCTAGTTTCGTTTCTTTCCGTGTTATTTGGTTATAATCTAATATTTAAAAAAAACGTTTTTTATTATTAGTATATTTATCCTATAATTTTTTAGAAATATTAAGTTTAATTTACTATCTTATTTTTGGAGTAGTTTTTGTTTCTTCTTTTTAGTCTATTTCTTTCTGTTCTTAGTGTTTCTGTTTATTTTAATTAACTATGGAGAATTCTCGTAGGACAACCATGGTAGGATGGATTAGAGGCCATACAGATTGGTTGCATATTCGTAATGATACCGAGATATATTGCAGTGCCTGTTAATTAAGTTTAAGGCGTTCACAAAAGTGTAATGTGCAGAGACATGTTTCTTCAAAAACTCATCAGGATAACATATCACCATCTCCACCTGCCACTTTTAACGAAGATTTGTGTGAAGCTTTCATGGCGGCCAATATGCCATTCAAAAAACAATCCAATCCTCAAGAGGTTTTTTACAAAATATACTGATCGTCGTATACCAGATGAATCTACTTTACGTAAATACCACTTACCAAAATGTTATTTGAAAACCATTGAAAAAATATGAACCAACCTATCTGGTCATTATCTTTGGATAAGTGCAGACGAAACAACGGATGTAATGGGACGATATATGTTAAATGTAGTTGTTGGTATTCTTCACCCGACAACTTCGTACCAACCATACTTAATTGCAACTAAAATATTGCCAGTCGTAAATGGTGAAACAGTTGCAGAAGTAATTGATCAATGTATTCATAATATTCTGTCATCGGATAATAACAACTATAAAGACAAGATGCTATTATTTTTGACTGATGCGGCAGCTTATATGTTAAAAACAGGGAAGTTATTAAAGCAATCTTATCCCAATATGCTACACGTTACCTGTGCAGCACTTGCACTACACAGAGTATGTGAATACATCAGGGGTCATTTTCCAAATGTTGATAAGTTAATTTCACCATTTAAAAAAATATTTCTCAAAGCACCTTCACGAGTAGCATTATATAGAGAAATACTTCTAAATTTGCTTTTACCCCCAGTTTCTGTATTAACTAGGTGGGGAACATAGCTAGCAGCAAAATTTTTTTATTCACCACACTTGAATTAATTAAAAAACTTTGTTTTTCATCTTCAAGATGATTATATGCAAAGCATTTCTAATTGTAAACACCTGGTACAAATTGAAAATTTACAAAACTAGCTAAACTTTATTAAAGCTAATTTCCAGTGTCTTCCAGATACGATTACTTACTTGCCAAATCAAGATATTAACTTAAAAGATGCGATAATTAACTAAGTAACCTATATCGATCGAATGGAGAGTATGCGTTCTGAATTTGGAAACAAGTTGAGACAAGACGTAGCAGAAATTCAGATTTGAATATATTATATCAATTCTGCACAGAGCCGATTGAAAAATCTATACATTTGAAGTATGGTGCACTTTTGAAATATTTTAATCACGCACCCATCACCAGTTGTGATGTGGAACAGATATTTTCTATTTATAAAGACGTTTTAACATCTAACAGAACTAATTTAACACAGGAAAACTTTGAACAAATTTTAGTTGTTCATAGTAATGTTTTACACTTTCAATGCTTCACAGAAAATACATAGTTTTGGGTTTTGTTCTTTGTAAATTATTTTTATTCAAAATTCGATACGCAAGTCGCTTGTCAGCATTACTTTTGTTTCAGCAGTAGTTGCTGCCGGTTACTAAACCGTTTATTACATTCGCTCTGTTGTGCATTGACAGATACATATCAACTGCATATTGCAGTGAACTGTGCCTTTGCTTATAATTGCAGCTCACCACAAATGTCCGGAAAAACTCAGTCGTCACTTCTTCTAGCAGGAAACTTCCTTCTCTCAAGCTTTCGCTGATTTCTCTCCAGCAAAAGATGTGGACAAATAAAATAAGTCAAATAAAAGGTCACATTTACACTTAATTATTTTATTTAAAAGAAAAAAAAAAGAAAAAAATCCCTTTCCAGAATAAAAAGGAGCTAAAGCGTGATTAACTAAAGCTAGGAGGAAACAGTCTGTGTGATAATAACACGCACACAGAGAAAAACCTCCTATGAATCGCGAGCAATAATAAAACTAATAAATAATTTCAAATTTCAAATGTCAACAGAGACCAAACTGCTAACTACGCGTGTCAATGATCAGATCATGCGCAACATAAACATGATAAAAATATATTTCCTCCAAAATCCTGACTAAAAATATGTTTTAGAATACCTTGACATAAAAAAACTCCCTCACAAAAACATGATAATTTTCTTAAATATCCATATACTACTTTACTATCAAAAATATGAAAATTAATATCTATAAATACAATCATCAACAAATTATCGAAATAGCAATTATATAAATCAAATGTGTGTCGTACTTACATCGATATAAACACTTTTACACAAGAACTAAGGCGAGAGATACCAAAAAATATAATTAAATTTAAACAAACGAGATCACCACTATCGTAAGAAAACGTAAATGAAATTAAGTGCACATTAAAAACACTAAAAATAAAAATAACTCGACTTTAAATCAAATACAGCAGGAAAAAAAATTATGTTTTTAATCCCGACCATCTGCTACAGCAACTCTGGTATCTCTAAATTCAAACGGATACATCATTCGGCATCAGGCGAAAAAGCTACCAAATATAACCGTCAGACGGACTACATCCTAAACAACAATTAAATTCAAAAATATACACATTTAAATATACATTATAAAATCAAAATACATTTTAAATCAATGTCATACAAACAATATAAATTCAATATAATTCTTCTTTTTCTTCGGGAAAAATTCACTGCAATATGTAGGTATGTGCCACTTATGTATGTGCCACTTATGCATGTGGCCACACGTATCAAATTGTTCGATACTCACGGATCGCTTACAGAAACAAACCTATTGCGAATATAATGCAGACAGTTATGGGCTATGAATCAACTATCGCTCAAGTCCGCTCTCTGCTAATGAGCAATACAAAAAAGTTTGCAAAACAATTGCAAAATAATGGCGTTGCTTTGTTAGTGTTTCCAAAAAATTTATTAAAATAATTGTTAACAAGTTTTCATTTTTAAAATCTAATAGGTATTATCTAAATATAAGTAAATGTATAGTATAGTTTGTAGTTCGAAATGAATACAAATTATATTTAGGCGTGTCTTCTGCTAGTATTAATTATATTATTGGCCTATGCAGCTTTCTTACCGGGTCTAGAATTTGGATAATTTACCCATTTTTCGTTTTTGATAGTGCTTGGAAAGAAACCACCTTTCGGTAAATTTCTTCTTCCTGGGTTAGAGCCTATGTTGTTGAACCAATCATCGTCCGTAGCAGAATTCGATACTCCACCGTTTGAACAAACGCCATTGTATAGATTAGGGCAGCGTTTCCCTGGTGAAGGCCCAGTTAGCCATTCATCGTCAGGTCCAATTACACCGGGGTAACAGCCTTCTTCGAATATACTTACACATCTTTTACCTGGAGTGTTTGGGCCGTTAAGGAATTCGTCATCGTTGTCAGGTATGCCACCATTTCCACAACTATTGCCAAATAAATTAACACATCGTACCTCAGGTGGCGCTAACCCATTTTCCTCTGGAGAAGCGACACTGGGATAACATCCTTCTTCCAATAAATTTGTACATCTACTAGCTGTGTGTCTAGCAGTTGTTAAAGTTAAAAATGATAATACAAAAATAGAAATTATCATTTTATATTTGGTTGATATTATTCGTTAGCGAGTACAGAAAGTAATGTATTTGGGAGTGATGTTCGGGTGTTTTATACTCGTCTTTTGAATCGAAAAATGATAAATTATATTAATGAACCGGAAGAAACATATGGGCAAATATTGAAAATATTAATTTTATGTATTTTAGATACACATATTACATATTAAACAAAACAAATATATTCCGAAAATTTTCGCAGAAATTAATTATTATTGCATTTGATAAAGATATTTAATTAGGGATGCAAGAGATCAAAGTATATGCAAAAGTACCTGTGGAATAAATTTAATAAATAAGTCTTCAAATAAATACGTTAGGAATTACACAGAGATATTCTCTAATCCATTAAAACAGTACCGAATTTGATCAATTTCGTATTGCAAATTGGATATTTGCGAGGACAAAAAATAAAGTTGTATAATCGTGAAGAATACGAAGCAGTTTTCTAGAAAATAGGTGCAGTGTAAGGTAAGCTTTGTTCTACCTTAAAATAAATTAATTAATTCTAAGTTATAATTAGGGATCGGACACGAGAGGCCGATAACTCATCGCCCACGAGCGTACTATTGAAAATTTGTATTTTTAAAGAGATTTTAAGTTTATTTATATAATTGAAAAACAAACAGGTGGTGATCTACAAAATACGAAATACATTTTTATTTCTTTATTTCGTAGTTGCAAGTTGCGTAAAAGAGTATTAATATTAACTGGTAATACTTTCTCAAGGTTCTCTTCTGTAAAATTTGTTCTCTTTGAATGAAATACAGCGAACGCTCGATAACGTAAACTAATTCAGAGCGAGGGTGTTTTACATTAGCGAACGTGATTTCATTAACAAGGAAATTATTAAAAGAAACCTTTATTACAAATATTCCACTACATAAATTAAACAATTTAAATGTCAAGTTATTTTTGCAAAAGTACATCAACAAATATAACATTCCCGACGAGAGCACGTTAAGAAAAAAATATATTCACTGTATCTATGCAGAAATATTGAATAGCATTAAGAAGGTTGTTGCAAACAATTACACAGGCCTACAAAAAAAAAATTTTTTTTTGGTGCATCTCTGTTTGTTTGAATTGTCGATAAAGTAGGTAATTGACATACGTCATTTTAACTCATCAGCTCTAGTTTACCTACTAGCCTCATTGTGAATTGTTGTCGGTCTTGTTATGGTCTTGTTCCTAACTAGTCATTATTACAATATCATCGATAAAGTTTGTGTTACTATCTCATTATGGCTAGTACGTCCAGACGTTGTGTTAACGATCCTGATATATTTTGTTATGTTTGTGGTGAATACATACTGAAAAATCAGCGTAAATCGATTACAAACACAGTGCGTCGTTTGTATTTTGCTTACTTCGGTATTGAAATTCTACACCAAGATAAAGTGTGGGTGCCTCATAGTGTTTGTAAAATATGCGTTGAACATTTGCGACAATGGGAGAGAGGGAAACGTAAGTCTTTGAAGTTTGGAGTGCCTATGATATGGCGAGAACAAAAAAATCATTATAACGACTGTTACTTTTGTATGATTAATATAGTGGGCATCAACAAAAACAATCGCCATAAATGGAAATACCCCAATATTTCTTCAGTACAAAGACCTGTTCCTCATTCAGAAAATGTTCCAATACCAACTTTTCACCAGGTAGTGCAGCAATCTCAGGAGGATGCAGCTGAAATACCTATTTCTTCCCAAGTAGATGATGACTTTCAATACTGCGGAAAAACATCAGATCCTAAGCCATTTTCGCAGAATGAGCTTAGTGACCTCATCAGAGACTTAGATCTTTCGAAGGAACGTGCTGAGTTACTAGCGTCAAGATTAAAAGAAAAAAATTGTCTTTCCTCAGATGTTCGAGTGTCTACATATCGCACACGAGAAAGGGAAAGTTATTGAAGTTTTTTCATCTGATGAAAATTTTGTGTATTGCTGTAATGTGAGTGGTTTGCTGGCTTTCATGGGTTTAACGATCTATCAGCCCAATGAATGGCGTCTCTTTATTGACAGTAGTAAACGAAGTCTAAAAGCAGTTCTTCTACATAATGGAAATAAATATGCTCCCGTTCCAATTGCTCACTCAACATGTGTAAAAGAAGAATATGAGGTAATTTCAAATCATTAACAAAAAATAAAATATATTGAACATAACTGGATGATCTGCGTCGACTTGAAGATGGTTAATTTTTTATTGGGTTAACAGAGTGGTTATACTAAATACCCATGTTTTATTTGTCTCTGGGACAGTCGAGCTAAATCACGTCATTGGACTTGCAAAAAATTGGCCTGTGAGAGATGCTCTTGTTGTTGGGGAAAGAAATGTTATAAATGAACCCTTAGTTTCAAGAGAAAAAATCATTCTTCCGCCATTGCATATAAAATTAGGGCTAATGAAGCAATTTGATAAGGTTTATACGGGAAGAACTGGCAACTTTCTTCTTACCGGAATCGATTCTAACAGAGAAAATTCGATTATTTTTAACGGATGCTGCACCATACATGGTCAAGGCAGCTTTCAACTTGAAAATCTTTTATCCAAATTTAATTCACACAACTAGCTTAGCGCACGGACTATATCGTGTTGCAGAAGAAGTCAGAAACCATTTTCCCTTAGTAAATACTTTAATTAGTAGTGTTAACAAAGTATTTTTTAAAGGCTCCATTACGTGTTCAGTTTTACAAACAACATCTATCCGGTGTTCCGCTTCCTCCTCAACCAGTAATCACACGATGGGGAACGTGGTTGGAGGCTGCTATTTTTCATGCAAATCATTATGAAGGAATAAAGACAATTATTATGGATCTTTATAGGGATGCACAATCGGTGATAGACGCCCAAAAGGTGTATTCTAGTAAAGAAATACCTTAACAGTTGGCGTTTATTAAAGCCAATTACAGTTTTATTTCCACTTCTATATAGCAGTTGGAAAAATAATTTATGTCGCTAATCGAGAGCGTTGAAATAATAAACGAATTTGAAAAGTCATGTTTTGATGTTAAAGGAGGAGTGGGACAGTCCGTGTATGAAATTTTTTTAAGTGTAATAGGAAAAAATGAGGGTTCTAAAAAGCTAAAGGACATTGCTAAAATCTTGTGTGGTCATTTAGTAGAAAATATTGAGTTGACAATAGATGATATTTCTAATTTGAAATATGCTTCTATAACAACCGTCGACGTAGAACGAACCTTTTCAATATAACAAGTGTTCATTTTAAAAGTCAATCTAGTAGCATGTGATTTACTAAGAACATTTTGAAGTGTGTCGTAAATTAAAATTTACTACTTAACCTACGAAGTCGTATATTTTGACGGTTTCATACATACAAATAAATAACTAAAAGGTATTTATTGAAAACTATAACAAATGTTGAAAATGTTGTCCTTCAAGATCAATGCATTTTAAAATCCTCCGTTCAAAATTTCTGATGATATTCTGCAACATTACTGGATTGTTATTAATTTCCATGCATTTCTGTTCGATTCTCTGTAGCATATCATTCAAATTCAATATAGGTGTTCGAAATATTTTTTAGATAAGGCCACAAAAAGAAGTCGCAAGGTGCTAAATCGCATGAACGTGCAGGCCATGCAATTTCAGTATTTCGACTAATTATACGCTCATCAAAAAATTCTCTTAAATAATCCAAAGATTCTGCAGTACAGTGACAAGGTGCTCCGTTTTGTTGGAAATATGCATTTTGAAGTTCATCATCATATGCAACTGATTGACAAATGGTTGTAAAATTTCCGTACGGTACCTTTGAGCAGTTAACGTTCCCTGAAAAAATATTGGTCCAATGATTCGCCTTTGCCAATTTTCTCTGGATGTAGCGATTCTTCATTAATTACATGTGGATTTTCACTACTCCAAATTCTTGGATTTTGTGAATTTAGGTATCCCGTTTTATAAAACCATGCTTCATGAGTAAAGATGACTGTTTGCGAAAGTTCTCCATTATTGTTCATATTTACAAACCAATTACAAAACTGTAGTCTATGTGGGTAATAAATTTCTAACAATTCTTGTACTGCTGTGACGGTCTGGATAAAGTTGCATATCTTTTTTTAATAACTTGTGAGTTGTACCAACAGAAAGGTTTATTTGTTGACTCAAATGTCGAACAGATGTTTGTGGTTCATTTTCCATTATTTCTTCAACACGATTGACAACTTGAGGTGTACGTTTCTTACTGCTCCGCTGCCTGATTTTCTTAAGAGACTACCAGTTTCAGAAAAAAGTTTTAAAGTTCTAACCAAAGTATTCTTAAATTGTATATTATCTATTACAAAATGTGGAAACTCAACTTGAAATTTTACCATGCAATCTTGAACTGAATATACCCATAAACCATCAATTTTATTACCACTTCGAAAATAAGCCTGGACTAAAAAAATTTATGTTCTAAAGTGAAAGCCATTTTAAAACTGAGAAGCAATTTATTTAAACCAGAATCGACGCACGATTATTTTATGCACTAACTGATATTTGTGATTGACATTATCAAATGTCATTTGGATTTACGTTTACAGAACAACAATCACATACTAATATATTTGCGTCTTATTCTATCAAAATTTCAAAGTAACCTAGATTGACTTTTCAAATGAACACTTGTTATAAATACAGTGAAATCTCCCTTGGGCGGACACCAACGGGACCGACTGAATGTGTCCGTTCAAGAGGGGTGTCCGCCTAAAAGAAATACGAAAAAAAATGTTTTTCTTAATGAAAACTGCAATTAAAGAAATGGAGACATTTAAAACGCATATGTATGTAAATGTTCTTAAAATAAATAAAAACTTAAGGAAAAAATAAGGATTTATTACATTTATAGATACAAAATATAGTAGAATATACCTAGTACATAATACATAAAATGAAATAAAAAGTCACTGACGCGAGAATTCATATATTGTTTTTTTTTGTCTCCTCTTTTTATTTAAAATGGCGTCCAGAAATCGTATTTCTAATTTGGAAAAAAGCTTCGAAGACTCTGTATCTCTGTGATCTTTGGCAAAACGGTTAAACTGATTGGTTAGGGTAATAGCGTCACCATAATTTGGAATAGTCTCTGTTGGTACTGGAATCTCATCTACATCAGAATCTTCGGAAAGGTCTTGGCTTATTTTTGAGGATATCTGCAAGTACGTTAAGTGGTAAGTCATCTTCTGGATCAGCCTCGGTTAACTGGTATTCACTTTGCATATTTTAATGCCTAAATCCTGCTTTACGGAAGCAATTTTTAGCTGTTTCTGCGAAATAAACTGCATCCAATAGCATAATTTTCTTAATTAACTAAAAAGCTGTACCAGCACTTTCGACGTTTACTAGCAGGTGTTTTAATATTAGACTTCGGTAATAAGTTTTGAAATTTTTTATAATCCCCTGGTCTAGTGGTTGACAAGCTTATACAATTAGGGGGCAGAAACAAGAATTTTATATTTTTTAATCGGACGTCTTTTGGGTGCGATCCTGCATTGTCTAAAAATAACAAAATGTTTCTTTTGTCATTTTTCAATCTAGCTCTTGCAACCAATCTGTCATAATTTGTCCTGTTATCCAAGCTTTCTTATTATATTTCCAAGCTACACCCAGGTTATTTATGTTAATCTCTTTAAAAAGGCGCGATTGAGAAATTCAAAAGCCACACTCGCGACAGAAAAATGAGACAAGGCGTTTATTTTTTATTTTGTTTTTTGTCCGTTTAAGAGAACATTTTCTTGTGTCCGCGTCCGTTCAAGAGAATGTCCGTTCAAGAGGGAGTTAACACAATGTAAATTATATGATAGTCGGTCGGGACCATGAGAAACTGTCCGTCCAAAGAAGGTGTTCGTGTAAGAGGGGTGTCCGCGAAGGGGAATTTCACTGTACATGTTTTCAGACAAGCGTCACAATTTTTCTGTTGAAAACTTTGAGAAATATGTGATTGTAAATTGTTTTCATAGTTAATTATGTTGTAAAATGTTCTAAATAAACTTGTAGTAAACATAATAGAATATTTTTTCTACAGTATTCCATTTTCTAACATTCCTCGTATTTTTTTACCTGCATATTTTTCATAAGTAAGTGCATATTTAGGCTAAAACATCTGCATATTTTCAGTTTTTTTTTTGCATATAATCCTGTGTTTAATTATTACAATTATTAAATACTATTCATAAATGTTTATTTTAATACCTACATCAGTTCATTTGCTTGAAAACATAACCTGTACTATCTTTTTGCCGTGGACTGTATGCTATTATTAAAATAGTTCTTGTATTTTTAAAGATTTCCTTTGAAAACTTCAAATGTTTTGTAAATTTCACACACACAAACACACCTATCAAAAATAAGCAATCCAAACGGCTTGTTTTACATTTTTTTTTCATCTTAACGAAAGTTTAAATTGTGAATATTTTTATATTTATATCTTATTAGATTAAAAAAATAATCGAACAGAGTGTGTATTGACTTACGACACGATAAGTATGTTTGTATAATTAGAGAAGCAACTAATCCCGAGCGTTCACTTATATTTCAAAAGAAACGTGTTAAATGGATCTTTTATTCTTCGAAAAAATCAAGACGTCATCGACCACATCAACACCGAATATATGGCAATATATTTTCCAAAATAAAAACGTGTTGAAAAACAATCTATTTTAGCTTATTATGTCTGGCGTGTTGCATTAACAGCAGCACAAGCACCACAGCACAGAATATTCGGTTTGGGAATAATTTAAAGCAAATTTAAACATAATTGTGTAAATAAATTTCGTGTAAATAAATAATATAGAAGATCAAAGGGGAATTTTAAATCTTTCGTTATTGATCCGGAATTTTAGGTGTTTATAGATACAGTTTGGGTAATCTAAAATAATAAAAACTTACATGTTAGATGGTTATTTTGCTATTTATAATTTTCAGGAAAGAAATAGAAAAAAGACATTGATGTATGATGTACAGGAATGCGTCCGTCTTTTTTTTTTAACGGGAGGGGGTTACAGGAGGAATATTTAGTGGGAATAATATAAATAATTTGATCGGATACATTTGTATACATATACAAAAAATAGAACATTAACTTGCCTCCGAATCGATACTTCAATCAAATCAATTTCTTTAACTTTGGATCTCATCAAAGTCCAAATATTTAGTGCGATTATAAACGTGTATTTATTAAAGTTTGAAAATCAAGCCACCTAAAATAAAAATTTATTAATACATGCGTATATTTGAATAAATAAATGGGATGTAATTTATGATTTGCGTAACTTTTGGAGAATGCGCGGAAATCGAATAATTACATTATTAATACGGTTATGCTTAAAAAAAAAGGTTTTTCTTTTCTTTATTGTTTCAAAGAAAATATTTATTTAATAAAGTTCTGAAGAAAATATTATAATAAGAAATAAATAACTAAATAAATTTTATTTGCTTCGCTTCCGGTTTATAATTTAATAATGTGAATAGTTAAAGGATATCGCTTTTTTAAATCTGTTTTTTGTCTTTTACAGACAATATATGATAGAAGTAATTTGTAATATTCCACTTTATTTTATTTTAATGGGAAAAGTTCCATGCCGATGTGGATTCATGACTTGTATGTCGGCCAAAAACAAGATTTTGATCTACTAATGACACTGATCTACTGAGTATACAGGTTCGGAAAGACAACACTTATAATCGGCACGTAAACCTATGTATAAAAACTCGGCGCAGTTGCCACTATCGCTAGTCCCCACCACGCATCAGTCTTTCGATATGCAAACCACAAGTATAACTAGTCGTGCGGCAGTACCAATCCAGCACATATTGAGAGTGTACCTTCGCTGGTGTCAATTATATCGTCTTCATCCTTCCCGCGTTCATCCTTTCAATTATATCTTTCCATTTAAAATTTATTATAATTTTACCAGTTTCTTCATTATTGTTTTCATTTATTAATTCTTATGCTAGTTTATTCGAACACATACTTTAATTTCAATTTTTCCTTATGAATTTTTTTTATTCGGATTTCCTAGAAGAATCTTTTTGTTTTATTTTACTTTTAGAAACATCTTTTGATTTGCATTATAAGAATGCTTTTTGTTTGCGTTTTAGTATTATATTTGAGAACATTGTTTTTTACGTATTGTATTGATTGTTGTAAGAAGTTTATTTAGTTGGAAAAGAAGTTTTAATTTAATTTTATTTATTTGATGTAATTTATTCAATTTTTATATTAAAAATTCCAAATATGTTAGTACATTATTATGTTTTATTTTAAATGATGTTTCTTCCGCCAGAACGTACTGTTAAATGACGAGCGGAGGAGGAGCGTTGTGAACGCAAATGACGCAGGCGCACAATTCTTGTAGCATGAGCTGTACGATATGGCAACGTGCTCCTAGAATTCTCCTGTTATACATGGAAAGCCGCATTTAAGATGAACCCTTACCATACCTGTATATAAATCATTTAAGAAAGTATTTAATTTGCCACACCTGAGAAATTGTTTTTTATACAAGGATGGTACGATAAATACCTGTTTTAGGAACACAATGCAAATGTTTTGCATTTAGTAAATTTATATCCCCACATAATCTTCTTGTAGCTCTATACACTTAGTCCAGCGATCTTCAAACATTTACAACCCATCCAAATAATAGGGTTTGTCCGAATTCTGCAAAATAGGCCTCTGTTTCAGCAATTTTATATACCGTTTGTTCGTTCTCAAAATCGAACATACCATGTGAGCAAAAATTGTTTAGATAAAGAATGGTCATGGTTGGGAGGATCACTGTCTTTGATAGGTTCAGTCCAAGGTTAGTAAATAGGCAAGGTTGCCTCGTAACTAGAGAATACAATCCTGGGATTCCGAATTCCGGAATCTCGGAATCCCGGTCGGGTTTTGATCCCGTAAATTACGGCTAATTCTTGGCTAATCTCGAGATTTTCGGGATTGCCAGTTTGCATTCCGTAATCCGTTGCGCCTTGACAATGACCTTACCTAGATTATATTAAGGGCACTTATTACATAAAGACAAAAAATCAACCTTAGGTACGCCGTACGATAAAAGAAGTACACAGGTATAGACCAAATAATATATAACTTAGAAGGGACTTCCCCGCCCGGCATACTTCAATACAATACTGTTAAAGTAATTCCCCAACGGGCCAACAGGGGAATCACCTGATCACCTCATATAATGTATCATAATATTGTTGCGAGGGATTCCCCGTCGGGGATTCCCTGTACGAAAGTAGAAATACGCTTATTAGGATTTACTTTTTCATTTATTATTCTACCAGCGACAAGGTTACGCAGATTACGTCATTTAAATTTAAAAGTCGATTATCTGAAAAAGTTATTTTAAATGGCGGGAGACTTTGTTCAACATACAAAAAACCAGTGATACGTCGTCAGCGTGGAGTTATTTTTTCGTTGCGAAAGAGGGAATAGTGCTAAATGTAAGCGATGCCCTGCCATTCTCAAGACTTTCAGTGGATCGACTAAGTGATTACATACACATTTGTCATCAAAACATAACATTAAGATTTTCGCTGACGTTAATCGTTTAACAGCTTCAACAAGTCAAGATTCTGGAAATCTGAACACAGCACCGCCGCCAGCTAAACGAAAGTTAGAAGATTATTTTACTAAAAGTGCCGACGATAGCCGGGATGATGTTTAGGCAAAAATGATTGCATTAGATGGATTTCCATTCAGTGTATTCATAATTTCAGACGATTTGAGAAAATTGCTCTTAGCAAAATACACGGATTTACGAAAATCAGGCGTCACATTTCGAAAGCGTGTTATGAATTACAGTGAAAAAATCAGAAAGCAAGTAACTGCAGAATTAAAACATTTGATAAGTGCAGATGAAAAATTCAGTCTATCTTTCGACTAGTGGACATCAACGTCCTATAAACGATACATGGCTGTCAACGTTCATTCACATAAAAAAATTTGGAGCTTAGGAATCGTTCCTATTCATGGAAGGATGACGGCTGAAAATTGTCTTCGTATATTGAAAGAGCGTCTAAGTAAATTTGATATTTCTCTGGAAACTGATATCGTGGCTACTGTAACCGATGGAGCGAACGTTATGATAAAGGTGGGACAGCTTGTTTGCACTGAACAACAACATGGTATCAATTTGGCCGTCTGTGATGTGCCTTATAAAATAAAGAATTATTTTCAAGACAGGCAAGACAGCCCTACCTCAGACTCAGATGATACTATAAATGAACCAGCTGTGACTGCTGATTATATGAACGATAGCGATGATGATGACAATTTAAAAGACTTAGACTGTCCAAAATCAGGTTTAATCTTAATGTCACAAAATGAACTTGCGCGAGAACACATACCCGAGTTAGCGAAAAATGAAAACATTAATGAGCTGATAAAGAAAATCCGCAAAGTTGTCGTGTATTTCAAAAGATCATCATTGAAAAATGAAACAGTACTTCAAAAATATGTGAAGATTGAACATGAAAAAGAGCTGTTATTTCTTTTGGAATGTAGAACCAGGTGGAATAGTCCTTTAACCATGCTGGAACGATTTTCTCTTTTAAAAACCTGCATTCAAAAAGCTCTTATAGATCTCAATCATCCAATCCATTTAGATGATGCTGATTTTGGCTTGCTAAATAAAATTGTTGATGTGCTGACCCCAATTAAATTAAGAGTAGAGGCAATCTGTCGACGAGATGCTAATTTATGCATAGCTGATGCCGCTTTGAAATTTCTTATAAAACAATTGTCTAGCAAAAACTCAGCACTCGCCAATAAAATGAAAACATCCTTAGTGGAACGTATAAAGCAACGACGAAATGATGATTTAACTGGTGTGTTGAATTATTTACAAAATCTACGAAAATATGATG
Source organism: Melolontha melolontha (assembly GCA_935421215.2). Taxonomy (NCBI): domain Eukaryota; kingdom Metazoa; phylum Arthropoda; class Insecta; order Coleoptera; family Scarabaeidae; genus Melolontha; species Melolontha melolontha. The sequence continues at coordinate 172,843,343 of OW285238.1, forward strand.
AAAGTCAGTTATTATCGGATTTGGAATGGCTTGACTTATTTCCAGTTCCTACACAGTCTTTAGTGAGGGAGCAAATAAAGAGTATTGTTAAAAGACTAAATAGTCGAGATTACACGGAAGAGGAAGAACGGTCAAGTTCACATTTCTGCGATTGCATTTTCGAAATTCTAGATAGTTTTTTGTATTGTCTTTTTTGTTCCTTGTTTTAGTATATTGTGTATTGTGTTGTGCAACAATATTAATAAATAATTTTTAAGAAATTACTTAAGTTTTTTTTTTAATTTGAGTCCAATTAGAAACCACATTGTCTAATCCCGTAATCCCGGGATTGAAAAACATGCTTGGAATTCTATTCTCTAGTTATAACTAGAGAACGGACACGCTTACCACATGACGCAAAGCCCAGTGCAGTACTGGCGAAAGGCTGTATTTCTAAAATATTTAATTTTATTTATATAATTGGAAAACGAATGGGTGGTGATCTATAAAATTACGAAATACATATTTATTTGTTGAAAAGTTGTATTTATAAAGTTTTTAATTTTATTTATATAATTGGAAAACAAACGGGTGGTGATCTATAAAATTACGAAATACATATGTATTTGTTGAAAAGTTCTATTTTGAAAGTTTTTAATTTTATTTCTATAATTGGAACATTTTTATTTGTTCATTTTGTCGTTCAAGTTGAGTAAAGGAGTATTAATATTGACTAGCAATAGTTTCTCAAGGTTTTCTTCTGTCAATTTTGTTCTCTTTGAATTAAGTACATCCTTATAAATAGAAAACGTCCTTTCTACATCGCAACTGGTTATAGGTGCATACTGGAAATATTCTTTTATTTCTTCATATTTAGCCGTTAGATTTTGTGGAATTGTCTCCATACATAATTGCTGCAATGTAATTAAATCTGGATTTCTATTAAGAATTGCTTCAAACTTTTGCCGAAGGCCACATCCGAAGTCACATGGAATACTTTTCAAATTATTAACAGTCACATCTAATGTGGTTAATCCGTCATTTAATTTGAGATTTTGATTTTCAAAATAAGTGATTAGTTTTGGCAATTTTCCAAAGTGTTCGTGAAGAAAGTACAACTGATTTTTTAAGTTTGGGATTTGTGTGAGCTCCTTGCACTCACCAATACTTCTAGCATTCTCCTTTAGCAGTGTTACGAAATGTTTTAGACTATCGAAATTCTCAGCATAATAACTAGTAGCTTCCAGCCATGTTCCCCATCTAGTTATTACAGGAGTGGAAGGCAGTGACAGAGATGAAAATTTTTCCCTGAAAAGAGCTACTCTCAATGGTGCTTTTCTGAAATTTTTTTAAAAGCTGATACAAGTCTATCAACTTCCGGAAAAGTGTCTCTGATATATTCACAGATTCTGTGGAGAGCATGTGCTACACAAGTAATATGCAGCATATTAGGATATGTTTTCTTCAATAGTCTGCCTGTTTTTAACATATACGCAGCACTATCACTGACAAATAAAAGTATTTTTTCTTTGTATATGGCGTCCGAATGAAGCATTTTTTGCATATTCTCCTTAATGGTTTCAGCAACTGTTTCCGCATCAACTCTATTTATAACACTTGTTGCTATTACATATGAGTTATAGGGAATAGTTGGATGTAGTACACCAGCCACAACATTTACCACACAGCGTCATAACATATCCACCGTTTCGTCGGCGCTTATGCATATGTATTGCTTTAAAAGATGGCTTCTAATGCGTTCTACTGTTCTTGTATAGCACCTAGAAACATAATATTTGCGTAAAGTTGATTCATCAGGAACATTTCGACCAGTATATTTTTTCAGAAATGTCTTCAAAATTGGATTGTTCAACTTAAATAATGGAATATTAGCTGCCATAAAAGTTTCAAAGAGTTCTTCGTTAAAATTGTCAGATTCCAACGGGTTCAATTTTTTTCGTGCTTTAACGATCCTACGTGACGTTTTACGGTCGATTTATTGCAATTTTTCAATAACGTTTCACACACTTCACAATAAATTTTGGAATCACTGGCAATGTACATACAATCAGTATGGCCCTCAATCCAACTCGCCATTGTTTCACGATGCCATTCTCCACGCTCTTCCATTGTCTGAAAAAGTAAGAATATTCTAGATCCAAATAAACGAAATTAAATAACGAAATTTTATGCACACTTACGTGAAAATAATTGGAAGATGTTGCTTAAATAAAAAGAAAAGGAATGTACGTGCTATTTCTTTTACGAAATACGATAAACTTATTTATTTTATCTACGTACACGACACCACTGAAAACACTATATTCTCCGAATACAATAGCTGGGTTGTCCATTGTTATCGCTACGAGACCAGGTGGCCGAGTAAGTTTAACAAATACATCATTGAATTACGCCGGGATGTACTGAGCGACGTTATACACAATTCCAATTGCCGATTGCGTTTTACGGAAATTGCATCCGTTCTCTAGTTATAACTAGAGCTGAGGATGTTTGCGGTACGGCAGGACCGTATGTAGTGCATCCCCACATTTAACTATTTATCTAAATATTCTCTGAAATGATTTGCCGGATCTCATAAATTAATAGAGTGATATTTTAGTATGCACTGGATATTGTTATTATACAAAATCATAATAGCCATTTGTATTTATGGATCATAAATAATAATACGCATGTATTTGTATTTGGTTGTGAATTCAATTTAAACTTAAAACGAATCGTAATATTTTAACGACAAGCCGTCCTTACAATACATGCATTCGAGACAAAGTGTGCAACTCTACGAATAACTTCCATAATTGATCGAAAATGGACATTTTGGAGCTGAAGTAAAGCCCCTATTCTTAGAAAATTTTATTACTGTCGTTAAGAACTATTATTATAAACAACAAAGGCCTTTTATTAGTGTTGAAGTTTTAGTTTCATTGAATTTCCATGTTGTAAGTAGTCAATTGTAAAGTGTTCATTCACAATATTCTAAAACAAGGTGTAAATTTAACTAAAATCCAGAAAAACACATTCTGATAATATATTACTAGATTAGAAGCTGTGTTTATTACTATTTATTATATTATTTTTATAACCAAATGCAATAAAAGCTACGAAACAAAAGAAACCTCGATTTATTAAAATCTTGTCACACAGCCTTTCAAAGCCTGGCAGCACATATTTTGCATATATTTTATATATACTACCTACTTGAACTAGGTGAATGAAGTTAGAAGTTATAAGTTGTAACTTCTAACTTCATTCACCTAGTTCAAGTAGGTAGCATATATAAAATATATGCAAAATATGTGCTGCCAGGCTTTGAAAGGCTGTATGACAAGATTTTAATAAATCGAGGTTTCTTTTGTTTTCGTAGCTTTTATTGCATTTGGTTATAAAAATAATATAATAAATAGTAATAAACACAGCTTCTAATCTAGTAATATATTATCAGAATGTGTTTTTCTGGATTTTAGTTAAATTTACACCTTGTTTTAGAATATTGTGAATGAACACTTTACAATTGACTACTTACAACATGGAAATTCAATGAAACTAAAACTTCAACACTAATAAAAGGCCTTTGTTGTTTATAATAATAGTTCTTAACGACAGTAATAAAATTTTCTAAGAATAGGGGCTTTACTTCAGCTCCAAAATGTCCATTTTCGATCAATTATGGAAGTTATTCGTAGAGTTGCACACTTTGTCTCGAATGCATGTATTGTAAGGACGGCTTGTCGTTAAAATATTACGATTCGTTTTAAGTTTAAATTGAATTCACAACCAAATACAAATACATGCGTATTATTATTTATGATCCATAAATACAAATGGCTATTATGATTTTGTATAATAACAATATCCAGTGCATACTAAAATATCACTCTATTAATTTATGAGATCCGGCAAATCATTTCAGAGAATATTTAGATAAATAGTTAAATGTGGGGATGCACTACATACGGTCCTGCCGTACCGCAAACATCCTCAGCTCTAGTTATAACACAGCAACTACTGTGGCGTGGCAATGTACGCCGGGTTTTCGCTAATACTAAATATGAATGAATATGTTACGCATATAGATATAGCAAATATATTAAAAATGGTTAAATTTGGAACAAAACAATAAAACCATTTTCAATGATAAATATTTGTTTTTGTTTATTATTTCTGAAACATAAATTGCAACCCTTGTACCACCACAGTATTATTGTAATTTCGTAGTACTCGCTTGGATTTATACATTTTATTTTATTCTCCCCACTCCTTTTTTTTGTAACCAAAAGCAATAAATCTTCCAACATTACATTTTCAATAATAATAAACAAGAATATCAAATAAATCTTTACGCTATAATACGAGTACAGCATGTGCCGTAAATTATTGAAAGACATTTTCGTAAATATATATATGCGGTCTCTCATGGAATCATAAAATTAATTGAGTAATAACACGTATTATAACTTCTAAAATAATTAGAATTCAAATCGTTTCATGAGGTACACAAGGTATGAAAACGAAGAATATCCACGCTTGAGGATTAAACTCGACATTATTGGACGATGTTTAAATATCTTGTTATACGTTTTATTGACGATACCCTGATGCCATTAACCGTCGTCATGTTATTAACATTTTATTACACGCTGATAAAGTAATGAAAGAAAATTGTACTCGAAATCGTAAGGCACGTTTTTATATTCTGTTGAGAAGAGTGTTGGTATGTGAAATTAATTGTTCATATGCCCATTTTAGTCATTTCTGGATAAAGTCGCTGATTCTAATCTCTGCTATTCTTAAGATAAATGTATTTAATCAATGAAATACATGTTAGAATTTCTTCACCAACAGTTGCATTTTCTTATTCGGTAGAGAAGTATTTAATAGATAATGCAATCGTATGATGTGGCAACATTGTTTAAAAGTGATGTACCTTCTCCTTATTTACTTATAGTTTACTTCAAATTATAAGAATCTAACTTTGAACGGCTCTAATGCTTTTATTTCACCACCTGCGGCAATAACTACCTGGCCGCTCAATACGACTATCTTTTACGCAAACAAACTGCTGAGGTCCGTAATGACAAAATTTAAGTAAATTGTAATTACTGCAATTTAGATGAAATAAAATTTAATAATAATATAAGTACAAACAGTTGTTAATTTGAATATATAGTTATTATATATAGTTAAATAGTCATTAAATTACAATTTAGATGAAATAAGTGCTTATATTTATTAAACAAAATTTAAGTAAATATAGTTAGAAGAGTTGGTATATATTACATCTAATATTGAGTCTATTTATCATTTATTGTTAATCTTTACTACTGTATACATATTTGATTTTTCTCTTTTTACTTAACGAACATGTGGCGACCTTTTGCTGAAAGTGTTAGGATAGTAATAATACTGTTGGAGCACGACAGAGAAAGCATATATCAGAAGATGAAAAACAGATAATTTTCAATGTCTATCATACCCTGATGGAAGAAAATAACGAACTACAAACCCAGAACATTCAACGAACGTCGCAATTAACCAAGGTGCCTTTTGGAACAATATATAAAATAATTAAGAATAACGTAGGGCCTCGAAAGCAAAGAAGTGACAAAGGAGCATCGAGAAAAATTGAAGAGTATGAAATTGATACTATTAGGCAGCAAGTATGCTCCTTCTACAGAGGAAATGTTGTATCTACACTTGACTGCTTACATAAAAGAATCAGTGATGAGCCTATAAATATTCAGTGTTCTCAAGCAACCTTGTGGCGGACGCTAAAGAAAGCTGGTTTTAAGTTTGGCACTATAGACAAACGTCGCACAATTATGGAAAGCCCAAGGTTACAGAAACTTCGATATGAATACTTAACGGCAATTAGAAGGTATAGACAGGAAGGACGATTCATATGTTATTTAGACGAGATGTGGTATGACACCCATGACACAATTTGCAAAGGTTGGGTGGATAGTTCAAGTATGTGTCAGTTGAGTCAGAAGAGAATCATCATTCTTCATGCTGGGTCAGAAAAAGGATGAATCGGAGAGTCGCTATTATCTTCTAAAAATGTTAAATCCTCAAGTTTAGATTACCATGAAGATATGACCTCATCTTTATCTGAAGAATGGTTTTGTGACACTTTGCTGCCTAATTTACCAAAAGATAGTGTGGTAGTGATAGACAACGCTCCGTATCATTCTCGACAGCAAACCAAAGTTCCTACAAAATGTAATAATAAGAAAGATATTAAAACATTTTTAGAAACAAATGATTTATATTTTGAGGATCATTACACAAAAAAAAACAATTAATAGAGGTGATGAAGACAAAAGAATAATTAAAGGATTATTATGTGGATAACAAAGCCAAAGAAGCAGGACATACAATTTTGCGTTTACCACCATACCATTGCCTTTTCAATCCCATTGAATTGATATGGGCCCAACTGAAAAATACCATAAGACGAACAAATCAAACACCGAAATTTAGTGAAAGCAGTGTAACACACATAAAAAATGCTATGGAATATATAACTGCTGTAAATTGTAAAAATGCTGTTAAACACGCAGTAGCAAAAGAAGACGAATATATGCGCATGTGCAAAATAGTAGAACCATTGATTATAAATTTGCATTACGATTCAGACATAGACACCGATTTGCAAGACGACTCAATCACAGTTGATTTATGAAATGCGGTGACACAAAAATTTTATTGTGTATTACAAATAAATTAGCTTTATATATCTATATGTATCCACTACACATGCTGCCACACGATTTGTATTTTTTTCTTTGTATATAAACCCAATGTGCAGGTATTTTTTATTATATACTTGAAATTAACAGCGTTTTATTATTATATTATAGGGCCCTAATTTATAGTCAATACGGCCCCTAGATTGATACGTTGCAAATAGGTAAACCGTACCCGTTCAATAAAGAGACCGGGTATAATAATTAACATCCCAGAAGGTGGTGCAATAAAAGCATTAGAGCCGTTCAAAGTTATACATATTCTTATAATTTGAAATAAACTATACTTTTTCTAACAAAAGGTGACGCAAATTGTTTTGATTTGTAAATGAAATTTTATTAAATACGAGAATAAAAGAATTTTTTTTACATTTGATTACCCCACAATTATTAATATATAGACGAGGGGAGTTTATTATGTTATCTACCTAGGTAACCTAGACATGTAAACAATATGCTATCGTGACAATTTTCTCACGTCAAGTTTCTGTCATATTTTATAATGCCATCTCCAAGTTCGATTCGAATCGCGTAACAAGTGCAGCGGTTACTTTACACCATAGTTGTCACTAGCAACTCACAAACAACACATGAACATTACATTTTCAACAAAACTGTAATGTTTGTGAGTTACTAATGACAATTATGTGTAATGTAATTAATAACACTGCCAACGCTTAACCCTAGCTGTAAGATTTTTTTATTGAATATATTACTATAAGACTAAGTTTATATTGCAATTTTATAACTTCTCCTTATGAAGTCATTAAAAATTGATGAAATATTGATGTTTAATGTAAACACACCGATAACCTCAATATTAGTGAATTTATATTAGTACGGTCAAGAAATTTTCTATAATTATATATAACAAGTGTTCATTTGAAAAGTCAATCTAGGTTACTTTGAAATTTTGATAGAATAAGACGCAAATATATTAATATGTGTTTGTTGTTCCGTAAACGTAAATCCAAATGACATTTGATAATGTCAATCACAAATATCAGTGCATAAAATAATCGTGCGTCGATTCTGGTTTAAATAAATTGCTTCTCAGTTTTAAAATGGCTTTCACTTTAGAACATAAAATTTTTTTAGTCCAGGCTTATTTTCGAAATGGTTATAAAATTGATGGTTTATGGTTTTATTCAGTTCAAGATTGCATGGTAGAATTTCAAGTTGAGTTTCCACATTTTTTAATAGATTATATACAATTTAAGAATACTTTGGATAGAACTTTAAAACTTTTTTCTGAAACTGGTAGTCTCTTCAGAAAATCAGGCAGCGGAGCAGTTAAGAAACGTACACCTCAAGTTGTCAATCATGTTGAAGAAATAATGGAAAATGAACCACAAACATCTGTTCGACATTTGAGTCAACAAATAAACCTTTCTGTTGGTACAACTCACAAGTTATTAAAAAAATATATGCAACTTTATCCATACCGTGTCACAGCAGTACAAGAATTGTTAGAAATTGATTACCCACGTAGACTACAGTTTTGTAATTGGTTTGTAAATATGAACAATAATGGAGAACTTTCCCAAAGAATCATCTTTACTCATGAAGCATGGTTTTATAAAACGGGATACCTAAATTCACAAAATACAAGAATTTGGAGTAGTGAAAATCCACATGTAATTAATGAAGAATCGCTACATCCAGAGAAAATCCTTGTTTGGGCAGCGATAAGCCAAAGGCGAATCATTGGACCAATATTTTTTCAGGGAACGTTAACTGCTCAAAGGCACCGTACGGAAATTTTACAACCATTTGTCAATCAGTTGCATGATGATGAACTACAAAATGCATATTTCCAACAAAACGGAGCACCTTGTCACTGTACTGCAGAATCTTTGGATTATTTAAGAGAATTTTTTGATGAGCGTATAATTAGTCGAAATACTGAAATTGCCTGGTCTGCACGTTCATGCGATTTAACACCTTGCGACTTCTTTTTGTGGCCTTATCTAAAAAATAACATATTTCGAACACCTATATTGAATTTGAATGATATGCTACAGAGAATCGAACAGAAATGCATGGAAATTAATAACAATCCAGTAATGTTGCAGAATATCATCAGAAATTTTGAACGGAGGATTTTAAAGTGCATTGATCTTGAAGGACAACATTTTCAACATTTGTTATAGTTTTCAATAAATACCTTATATTTGTTATTTATTTGTATGTATGAAACTGTCAAAATATACGACTTCGTAGGTTAAGTAGTAAATTTTAATTTACGACAATCTTCAAAACGTTCTCAGTAAATCACACGTTACTAGATTGACTTTTCAAATGAACATTTGTTACACAAGGTGTTTGTTCATTAGTTGACATAATATAAACAGTATGTATATGTACGTCAAGCATTTCATTAATGACGACCAAATATGTGAAAGACTTCTGGAAGTATGAACTGAAAAAGCCATCAACGAAGTTGAAGATTTGGTGTTGACTGACCGCCGAGTAAAAGTTTCAATTATTGCTAGAGATATAGGAATATTAGAAACTAGAAACGTTTTTAAAATTCTACACAAAGATTTGGGGAAGTATCGGCATGATGGTTTCCCAGGTCCTAAACAAAAATTGTGTAGACGACAAATTTGTGAAGAGAATTTTACTGTTTTATCTCAAGATGATGACTTGCTAAGAATTGTAACTGAGGATGAAACTTGCGTACACCACTGGGACCCTCCCGCGAAACCAGAGTCCATGCAATGGGTTTATAAGGGCTCTTCGCCGCCCAAGAAGACAAAAATGCAATTTTCTGCGGGAAAAGTGATGGTCACAGTTTTTTGTGGCGCGGAGGGGATTCTCTTAATTGAGTGTATGCCAAAAGGGGACTACAATAACGGGAAATGTCTACAAAGACACAATTAAGAACTTGAACATGGCTATACTCGAATAAAAACATTGAGCACATTGTATCTCATTAACGACAAAACTTATCACACATATTTATAGGAACTTTTCGTCTTAAAATTGAATGACGAATCGCCCACAACAAAATTTCAGATTACTTTCGAAACACCTGTACGGCGTGATTTTAAATGGTTAATGGTAGTTCAAATTTGCTCAATTTTTTCACGAATTTTTCATTATCCTAAAAATCAGGAAGGTGTCGTCGCGACCTGTAGCGTTTCTGCATACAGACCCTAACTCAGTTTATTGAAATGTAGAAATTAACGTAGCACATTAGGCGCTTCTTACATGTAATCGTTGAGTGTAGAAATATATTCTTTCACTCAACGATGTAATGTGCGACTTAATAACCATTACTTCTCACTTACAGTAAGTTCATTATACGATTTAGATGAATAATTAATTTTAATTTATTTAAAAAAAAGAGTTGCTTTTACCCCAATTTAGAATGGTAATTATTTAAAAAATAACACAGGTCTACAGTGATTTTGATGTTTGGAAGCTGTTTGCTAATTTATATATGTTTGGGGGCCCTTATTCCAAAAAACGCCATATTTTTGCTCTATCACGTAAATTTTTTTTATAGCGCTCTATATCTTAAAAATGTTAATTTATTAATATACATACCTATGACAAGAATATATTTGATTTGTTCCATGTTAGGCATGATTTTTAAATGAATTGATTTTTATGAAATTAAATGTGATTTGGCAAAACTGGTTAATATTAGATTTCTCAGCAAAGCAACAGAGTCGGCGCAGAAGCGTCAATACAACGTTGAAACCTGCTTATGTGCAGTTTGGTTGTGTTAGTCGTCGTGCTACTGTGTCCGCGCGCTTGTTGTCTTCGTTGTTGCGTATTTTAAGTATTCTAGAACGTATAAATATGGAAAGAAGACATTGTGTGAACAATCCGAATAACTTTTGTTGTATCTGTGGTAGTTATGTCGTAGTAAAGCAGAGGCAAACTATAACTTCGTTTCGTTCCTCATGGACCAGATGTACCGATACCTACCGCCTCAAAAGCACTAGAAAATGTCATATCGTCAGAATTAGAGGAATCTAATTGCGACCCAGATGACTCAGATTTCACACCAGATTTCGGAGAGCCCGAAGTGTTTAACCAGAGCGAACTAAATGATTTAATTAGAGATTTGCACCTTCCAAAGGATGCATCCGAATTGTTAGCCTCCCGACTTCGTGAGAAACATTTACTGGCACCTGGCGTCACATCAAGCTTGTACCGGGATTGCGAAAAAGAGTTATGTCAATATTTTACTCAAGACGGACCGCTAGTGTATTGCAACAATATTCCTGACTTAATTTCAAAATTAGGAAATGTGCCGTATGTAAAAGAAGAATGGCGCCTGTTTATTGACTCAAGTAAGCGTAGTTTAAAAGGCGTCTTATTGCACAATGGTAACGAGCTGGCCTCGGTTCCCGTTGCCCATTCGGTACATTTAATGGAAACGTATGAAAATTTTGAACTTCTTTTAAAGAAAATAAACTACCAAGAACATCAGTGGATGCTTTGTGGTGACCTTAAAGTGCTGTGCATGCTACTAGGACAACAAGGAGGTTATACAAAATTTCCATGCTTGTTTTGTGAGTGGGATAGTCGAGCAAGGGATAGACATTGTACTCAAATAGAATGGCCCTCTAGAACAAGCCTTACACCTGGTAGCAAAAATGTATTAAGAGATAGCTTAGTTGACCCCGAAAAAGTTTTACTGCCTCCCCTCCATATCAAACTTGGCTTGATGAAGCAGTTTGTTAAAGCCCTAGACAAAAATGGACAGTGTTTTAAATATTTGTGCGAGACATTTCCAGCCTTATCCGATGTCAAGTTAAAAGAAGGTATTTTTGTTGGGCCGCAGATAAGAACATTATGCAAAGACAAGGATTTTCAAAACACAATTACCAATGTCGAGAAAAACGCCTGGATTTCATTTAAGGAAGTAATTGATAAGTTTCTTGGGAACTCTAAGGACGAAAACTACGAAAATATTGTTCAAAATATGTTACAACACTTTCACTTTCGTCTAGGTTGTAATATGAGTTTGAAAGTGCATTTCCTGTTTTCACACTTGAACTATTTTCCTGAAAATCTTGGAGCAGTTAGCGAAGAACAAGGAGAGAGGTTTCACCAAGACATTAAGGAAATGGAACGGCGATACCAAGGCAGATGGAGCATAACGATGATGGCGGATTAATGCTGGATGTTAAAACGGGATATGCCCTTAAAAACATACAACCGAATGTCCGGACAACGCAGCTTTCTGGTAAAAAGACAAAGATTTCACTTAAAAAAGACTGAGTAAGTATTTTTTTAAACTTGTATTCCACCTTTTTACTCAATAAACAAATAAATTTTTTTAGAAATATCGTTTTTTTTCATTTAATATTTGCAAAAAAGCCCTACGTGATACAAATAAATGCATAGAATTTTTGAAATCAGCCTACCAAAATTATATAAAATCAATTTTCAAAATAAAAACATATGTCAAAAAGTTTAATTTTGTAGACCTGCGTTAGCGTTATAAAATGTATATATATATATATATATATATATATATATATATATATATATATATAACTAGCTCTGCAAACCTAGTAGGTCCATGGCTTGATTAATCGTTCTTTTCCATAGCTTTCTATCTCTAGCTTTTACCTTCCATCTGACAATTTTCAATATTTCTATGTCCTTCTCTACTTCCTCCTTCCACTTTGCTCTCGGTCGACCTCTCCTTCTCTTTCCTCCAATACTTCTTGTCAATAATGCCTTAGGTATTCTTGCTTCAGACATCCTCTCCATGTGTCCCAACCATCGCAATCTTTGTGCTCTTATGACTCCTATTATATTTATTTCCTTGTAAAGTTCTCTCACTTCATCATTTGTTCTCCTTATCCATATGTCTCCTATTTTCTTTCCGCCAAATATCCTCCTAAGCACCTTCCTTTCCCACACCTCTAACCTTTTTTCTCCCGCCTTATTCAATACCCATGTCTCTCACGCATACGTAACTATTGGTCTTATTACAGTCGTATACATTTTAATCTTTGCCTTTCTCGATACATTTTTGCTTTTCAATATTCCATTAAGGCCTCCTACACATCGACTTCCTGCCAATATTCTCGCTTGTATTTCTGCGTTCACGCTATCCGGTTTCCTCGTAAATACACTTCCCAGGTAAGTAAATCGATCCACTTCTTCGAATTGATATTAAATGATATAAAATGTAGAAAACATTTAATTCATTTACATTACTTCGCGAAAATGCAGTTGACAAGTTAATTCATAGTTTAGGGTTTTCTTAGGTACGAAATTTTATCCCAAATCTTTGCTCTTTCATTTGATTCAATACGACTCTTAGAGATGCGATGGCAATGTCACAATTTGTGAGCTCTATCAAACTCAAATAAATAGTTAGTGGCAATTTTATGTTTTTTTCGAGTTCTGTAACCTATCGCACCTCAAAATACGGGAACACCCCTGGTATTTATTAATCTCATAAGTAATTAAGGAAACGAAACACCGTTACTCAAGCAAGAAAAATGATTGATGTAATTCTTTAAACGTGGTAGTTACGAAAATTCAGTGTTGTAGGTACATAAACACATGAAAGTTCATTTAATTAATAATTTATTTCTATCAATAAATCACCTTTTTTTATACATACATATGCAGGCATGCATATGCAAATTAACTATCTCTTTATGCTTATGTTATGTAATTTATAATTTTCTGATGTCGTCGAAATAAATTTAATTCATTAAATATAATAGATGTCTATATATTTTTTGTGCTGGAATGTTATACATTATATATCATTCGTTGTTATACATTTTGATTAGGAATTAGTAATTATTTTCTTTAGAATTAAATCGAAATAATATAAAAAACATATTATATATTGGTAGTTAGTTTACAGTGCTACCTGATTTATTACTAACAAAGCTTCAGTGGTGTTACAAACCTAAGTGTTCTTTAATATTTAATTGAACAGCGTGCATGTAAATATTTTAATGAATTGAAATGATATATTAGGATTGCGTGTTTGTAATGTTTAAATCTTAGAAAGTGTGTATGCTTATGAAGAAAGAAACGAAAAATATGCATAGAAGTATGCATATTTATATCGTTATTAACATCACAATATCATAATATACTAATGTGACAAAAAAACTAATCGCCCAGTGAAAATATACAGGGTCCATATTCACTTCTCAGCCCTCGGATATACTGGCCTCCATAAGTAAATAAATACCCAATAAACGTAGGTATATTTGAATGAAATTGACGTATTGTATTCGTATTAAGAAACGATGAAAATTTCAACTAGATACAACAGAAGAATAATCAAGGTACCATAGAAATAATAATAAACAATAGCTACTGTTTTATTTTGACATTTATTTGGCGTTGTTTACTTAACTGTCACTATAAAGCAGGGATGCACAGACTTATAGGGAACAGGGGTCACTCGGGAAAATTATAAGCCAAGGACGGGCCACTACAAAGTATACTTATTAACACAAATATTTTTATTTTTATATAGTATGAATTACTACAAATGATAAAAATAAAAGAACATTCAAAAATGTTTGTTGTAATTATGTAATCGTAATGTAATGTAATCATTACAAAGTAATATTTCATGTTTTATTATTTTGATGCATGATATTGCATTGACCTAACAATTTTGTTTATGTTTGCCTCCACATTACTTGTCGCCACACGTAAAATTGCTTCCAGATTTTCATTTGCCTGACGGTTTCGATTTTTTGTTTTGTTAAGTTTCGTCACTGAAAACGTTTACTCACAAATATATGTCGATGCAAATCAGCTTGCGCATTTCAATGCATTTATTCGCAACTCTTTATAAGCGGTTTTGTCAACGCAACGGTAAAAGTTGAGTAAATTACCTTCATTAAACTTGTTTCGTAAATTATCATCATTTTGCATGTCTATCAATTCCAGCTGTATTGATTCCGGTGCATTTTAGGGTGAAATGTTGAAAGGATTGCTGAAAATGTCTAATAGAGGTTTAACTTTTTTGAAGTCTAGAAATCGATCATGAAAATCTTGTATTAAAATATCAATTTTTTCAACATAAGCGAAATTGACATGAGTTTTATTGAATTTCTCTATAATTTTTTTGTAGTTCGGAAAATGGCTGTAATTGGCTGAATTGATTTGTGTCCTGAAAAGACTCAATTTGCATTGAAAGGACGAAACGTGAGAGTATAACTGCGAAATCAATTGATCTTTGCCTTGGAGTCGCGTATTTAAGAAATTCAAGTGATTTGTGATGTCTACAAGAAACGCTAAGTCACACAGCCAATCAGGGTTGTCGAGTTCGGAGACGTCTTTTTTCTATTCCGCCAGAAGTATTTTGATTTCTTCAATCAAGTTAAGAAACCGCTCTAGTGACAACCCACGACTTAGCCACCTTACTTCAGTGTAAAACAGATCACCATATTCGCTTTCAATATTCTCGAGAAATTGTGTGAATTGTCGGTGATTGAGACCTCGTGATTTTATAAAGTTTACAGTAGGTACTACAACTTTCATCACATTTTCAAATCCCAATAATTTTTAACAGAGGGCCCCTTGATGTATAATGCATTGAATCTGCATTAATTCCTTGGTATCTATGTTTTTAGTTTGTAAATACTCTTTTAACATAGTTATTATTCCAGATTTACTTCCAACTCCGTCAGTCATAATTCCAGATAATTTCGTGAAATCCAAATTATAGAATATTTTTCCAGAAGAGCTTTGAGCATGTCACTCCCCTTGGTTTGACTTGTTAAAAAACTCATAAAAATCAGTTCTTCACTCACTTCAAAATTTTGCGTTACACCGCGTAAAAATATTAAGAGTTGAGCAGTGGAACTTATTTATATCTGTAGATTCGTCGAGTGCTATAGAAAAATACTCAAAACTTTTCGATTTCGTAGCTAATTGCTCTTCTATATTAGCTGCTAATGTGGTAAGTCTTCTTTCGGACACATTTTTTTTTGCGGCGGTATCTAAACACTGCTTAACAAACTCACTATCTTTAAAAGGCCGACAAGTTTTCGCTATTATTCGAGATATTTCAAAGCTAACTTCAGTAGCTGTTTCAGCATCTTGAATTGGTTTTGTAAACATAGTTTTCTGGCCTGTTAGTTCCCTTTGTAAAGTGGAAATTTTTGACGTTCGATTTTCGCCGGTTAATTTGGTAAATGTATGATGCTGGGTTTCATAATGCCTTTTCATATTATAACCCTACTCTTGCATATTAAACAGATACTTTTGTTATGCGATGAAATAAAAAAGTATTTTTTCTATTTTGCGTTCGAAATGAACTCATTAGTCATTATGAAACTCAAAACAGTATCGAAATGAGCTTCATTTCGATACGCTTTTTTTCATTTTTCAATGTTCGCGTTGTTCGAATACAGAAATAAATATCATTGCTGTCATTTGATTTTAAGAATTTATGTACATTTGACAGATATGATATATGTCCGTATTTTACACAAACAACGTATGTTGTATACAATTGACAACAACATATATATGTTTCTATGTCACTCATGTTTATATTTTTAAATGAAGTATCAAGTAATGTTAACGAAAATTAATAAATAATATGTAATATAATATACTTCGCGGATAGCAAGATTTAAATTTGAAAATGTCAAGTATCAATGTGACCAACTGCATGCTTTATATAAAAATTAAACTCTTGAACTTTCAAATTAAATAATTCCAATTTAAGCAATTTATTAATGTAAAAAACGCAAAATAGAAAAAATAGTATAAAAAACTCGTTTCATAAGGCCTTTTGCCGCACTCGCTCTTTAGAAAACTCGCCGCTGTCGCGGCTCGTTTTCTAAACTGATCTCGTGCGGCAAAATGGTGCCTTATGAAACTTGTTTTTTAATATACTATTTCGGTCCAAATATCTTGAAACTGTCGATTTTCATCTTCAACCTTACGACTACGTTTTTTACTGGGACCTGGTTTATCCATATCAAAATTGATATTATATTGTTACGTAGGTAGATGGCAAGTTCCAACGACGAAATATTTATTCTTCACAGATTACAATTAACAATATAACGTTCGCTTGTCCGTATTTATACGAGTTACCTAACATCGAGAACCTACCACATTGTTCGGGGCTAATACCGACGTGTTTCGCGAATCTTCGAGTAATCTAGTTGGTTCGACAGATTTCTGGTCTCGTAACAATATGCTTGGAACGACGAGGAGCATACCTGTCCTACGTAGTAAACCTGAACAAGAAAGTAGTAGGTACTTAAAGATACATATCTTACTAACAATTACAAAAGTTAGAATAAAATAAAAAGTTAAGAAATATTGATTTGAATGGATTTTTACCTACTTTTGTAGTTTTTCGAACAATTTTTAAAATTTGTTGACAGGCCGCATAAATATCGACAGTGGGCCGCATGCGGCCCGCGGGCCGCGGTATGTGCATCGCTAATATAGATCCTACCAGAAATGTGTTTTTATTTAATGTGAAATTAAACCGCAGAAAAAGACATTTTTCTGTTGGACTTCGTTTAATTAAGACAGCCACTTAATTGGGCCAAAATCTTCTGGTCCTGATTAAGCGGAATTGATTGTATTTACAAAAAGCTTTTATACAACAAGTTCTTCTCATTCAGAATCACATCAAAAAATATTCTAATTCCATCCTAAATTTTCCTTGATTTCTAAAAGGAGTATGCCGTTGTCTTTCCATGATCTTATTTCTTTCGTACGATACGATGATGCAACGGCAAGAATTCAACCGGCAATGAGTTATAAATTACCGATAAACAGATATGTTTATACATCGCGGGGACTGGTCAGAAAACTGAGGAAGCCATATATCAACTCGAACACAGAAGAAAGAGGAGGTTTATCCGAAACGAAATATAAAAATACACGCTTTTGTTTAAATTTTCAAACTTAATAACCCCGCCGAACGTAAACATTCCGGCCAAAATTGATCATAGAACACGCACATATATTACAGATACATGAGCATAAATTTGTGCGTTTAAAACTCAACACTTACCTCTGTCAGCACGTCATTTTTCTTTGAGAGCGGAGAAAAATAACAATAGAAGAAATATAGCGGCGGATTACACACACACAAGCGGTGTGTGTTGCGCGAACAATTCGCAGGCAATATCCTCATTTACCAATCATTTCTAGCGCAATCTAAATCGTTTTACGCGTAACTTTTAAACGATTTAAAAGCAAGGGCAAGAGGGGGTGGATTTGCCGTTTCAAGAAAGAACAGCTTGTTCTCTCTTGTCTTCTTTCTTTCTTTTTTTTTGTTCTGAAACGGACGGAGGAAAATGTGGTAGTTGTGTAGCAAATAAAAGCAAATGTTCTCAATATAGATACATGTCTATTAACATTTTATAAACACTTAACAATCTTGTGTATACAAACTGAAATACTTAAACCTAACTGCTGTAAACCAAAGTGTCTGAACGTGTTTACTTTACCAGTATTAAAGTTGTTTAGTTTACAAAATACATAAAATTTGGGGCTCATCATCGGTTTTAAGACGCGCATAAATCTAAACCAATTAGGGCCACATTTGAGTGGTGTAAGGAAAATTGTCTCTTACACTCTGCAATAAATGTCATATCGGGTGGGTGCATACGAAAAGTTTACGAAAATATTTGACTTGTATTATACTGCTGGGGTATGAGGAAGATGTTATATTACGTGTATTATATGCAGTCGATAATTTACTGTGGCGTACAAGCATGTACCAATCTAATCAATATACAGGGTTAGTTAAAAATAAAGAGACCGCCATTTATAGTCGGTAATACATTACAATATGAAACAGACACGTAAATAATTTACATATCTGTAACTGTACACATGGACAATACACCTCGTATTTTTAGCATTTACTTCTGCTTAAGACATATGTTTCTGCCATCTAGGCGTCTTCAGTCAAGCTAGTGAAGTAATGTAAATTGCTTGCAATGTGAAGATATGTAAATTATTTACATGTCTGTTTCATATTGTAACAAATGCTTTATACGTGCATAACGTATTGTCATACATAAACACAACCTTTTCGGTAATACATAATTAAAAGTTTGCAAATTCAAGTTTGTTCATTGGAGTTTGAATTTTAATAGGTAATATTGACTAAATATGTTGTTGAGATTTTAAACATGATTTAGATTTTTTCGTATCACATCCAGATACAATACAAATTGCGAAATAAAAAGAGAATTGCTTTTTACCAACGTATACAAGTGTCCCGTATGTTCAAATTTTAGGAGTGTAAAGTAGATTTCATTTCAAGTAACAAAAACGCAAAACTTGCATATCCATTTTTATTTGTTTCAAAGTTACAGATCTATGAAAGTGATTGTTAGATCATGAAAAAAAATGTAATCCTAAAGTCAATCAAAACTGATTTTATTTAAAAAAGCTATACGATTTAATAACAGGCCTGTAATTGTTAACGTCGCATAATAAAATATTATCCTAAAATAAATAAACACGTGTCGTAGTGCATACAGTAATTTGTTACTTATTTCGTAAGTGCTGAACTATGAATATCATACAATAAACAAATGTTCAGATGACTGTTGACGTTGCATTTTTTAATAAAGGATTACATTGTTTCAGTTCATACAACAGCTTATTAGTAGAGAACGGATACGCTTACCACATGACGCAAAGCCCAGTGCAGTACTGGCGAAAGGCTGTATTTCTAAAATATTTAATTTTATTTATATAATTGGAAAACGAACGGGTGGTGATCTATAAAATTACGAAATATATATTTATTTGTCGAAAAGTTGTATTTATAAAGTTTTTAATTTTATTTATATAATTGGGAAACAAACGGGTGGTGATCTATAAAATTACGAAATACATATGTATTTGTTGAAAAGTTGTATTTTTAAAGTTTTTAATTTTATTTCTATAATTGGAACATTTTTATTTGTTCATTTTGTCGTTCAAGTTGAGTAAAGGAGTATTAATATTGACTAGCAATAGTTTCTCAAGGTTTTCTTCTGTCAATTTTGTTCTCTTTGAATTAAGTACATCCTTATAAATAGAAAACGTCCTTTCTACATCGCAACTGGTTATAGGTGCAAACTGGAAATATTCTTTTATTTCTTCATATTTAGCCGTTAGATTTTGTGGAATTGTCTCCATACATAATTGCTGCAATGTAAATCTGGATTTCTATTAAGAATTGCTACAAACTTTTGCCGAAGGCCACATCCGAAGTCACTTGGAATACTTTTCAAATTATTAACAGCCACATATAATGTGGTTAATCCGTCATTTAATTTGAGATTTCGATTTTCAAAATAAGTGATTAGTTTTGGCAATTTTCCAAAGTGTTCGTGAAGAAAGTACAACTGATTTTTTAAATTTGGGATTTGTGTGAGCTCCTTGCACTCTCCAATACTTCTAGCATCCTCCTTTAGCAGTGTTACGAAATGTTTTAGACTATCGAAATTCTCAGCATAATAACTAGTAGCTTCCAGCCATGTTCCCCATCTAGTTATTACTGGAGTGGGAGGCAGTGACAGAGATGGAAATTTTTCCCTGAAAAGAGCTACTCTCAATGGTGCTTTTCTGAAAACTTTTTTAAAAGCTGATACAAGTCTATCAACTTCCGGAAAAGTGTCTCTGATATATTCACAGATTCCGTGGAGAGCATGTGCTACACAAGTAATATGCAGCATATTAGGATATGTTTTCTTCAATAGTCTGCCTGTTTTTAACATATACGCAGCGCTATCACTGACAAATAAAAGTATTTTTTCTTTGTACGTGGCGTCCGAATGAAGCATTTTTTGCATATTCTCCTTAATGGTTTCAGCAACTGTTTCCGCATCAACTCTATTTATAACACTTGTTGCTATTACATATGAGTTATAGGGAATAGTTGGATGTAGTACACCAGCTACAACATTTACCACACAGCGTCCTAACATATCCACCGTTTCGTCGGCGCTTATCCATATGTATAGATTTAAAAAATGGCTTCTAATGCGTTCTACTGTTCTCGTATAGCACCTAGAAACATAATATTTGCGTAAAGTTGATTCATCAGGAACATTTCGACCAGTATATTTTTTCAGAAATGTCTTCAAAATTGGATTGTTCAATTTAAATAATGGAATATTAGCTGCCATAAAAGTTTCACAGAGTTCTTTGTTAAAATTGTCAGATTCCTACGGGTTCAATTTTTTTTCGTGCTTTAACGATCCTACGTGACGTTTTACGGCTGATTTATTGCAATTTTTCAATAACGTTACACACTTCACAATAAATTTCGGAATCACTGGCAATGTACATACAATCAGTATGGCCCTCAATCCAACTCGCCATTGTTTCACGATGCCATTCTCGACGCTCTTCCATTGTCTGAAAAAGTAAAAATATTCTAGATCCAAATAAACGAAATTAAATAACGAAATTTTATGCACACTTACGTGAAAATAATTGGAAGATGTTGCTTAAATGAAAAGAAAAGGAATGTACGTGCTATTTCTCTTACGAAATACCATAAATTTATTTATTTTATCTACGTACACGACACCACTGAAAACACTATATTCTCCGAATACAATAGCTGGGTTGTCCATTGTCATCGCTGCGAGACCAGGTGTCCGAGTAAGTCAAACAAATACTTCATTGAATTACGCCGGGATGTACTGTGCGACGTTATACACAATTCCAATTGCCTATTGCGTTTTATGGAAATTGCGTCCGTTCTCTAGTAATATCACAACGCGTGTTTATGTGTGTTAGAAAGTTAGAAGGAGATAAAGTACAATTTGCAGTTCACACTTGGGCAGTACGAATTGCAAACAAACACTGTTATCCTAAAATAATTAAACACGTGTCGTAGTGCATACAGTAATTTCTTGGAGATCTACAAAAAAGAGTACTGGAAATTGATTTATGATAAAGAAGGTTCTTACTTATTTCGTAAGTGCTGAACCATGAATATCATACAATAAACAAATGTTCAGATGACTGTTAACATTGCATTTTTTAATAAAGGATTACATTACGTTTCAGTTCATATAACAACTTATTAGTGAGTGGACACGTTTTCTTTATTCAAAATGCCTTACCGATTTTCTTCTCAAGAGTATTCGGACATGCATCTTGTGTATGGCTACTGTAACGGTAGTGCACGTCAAGCAGTTATTGAATACCGACATCGGTTTCCTGATAGGCGCATTCCTCATTACAGAACGTTTCTGGAAGTACACAGACAATTTCGGGAATGCGGACTGCGTGATTATCTTTTCGACCGAGGAGGAAAAAGCTATTGTTACAAGGGATCCAACTCTCGTGTACGTCGAATCGCTAGACAACTAGGAGTGCCACGAATGACAGTTTGGCGAATTTTAAAACGTGAGGGCTTATATCCATATCACTATCGCAGGGGACACGGTTTGCTTGAGGCAGACCACTATGCTGGTCTAGTTTATTCTACCTGGATATTAAGACAGTCACGGCTTCATTTTAGTTTCTGTAGAACAGTCCTCTGGACAGATGAATCTACGTTCACGAGAAGTGGTGTTACAAATCTGAGAAATCTGCACAGGTGGTCATCAGAGAGTCCCATTGCTATACGCCCAATCTAAATTTCAACATGAATTTTCTATTAACGTTTGGGCGGCCCTATTCGATGACTTGTTGATTGGTCCTGTCGTTCTTCCTGGGAGGTTAAATGCGGACAATTACCATCAATTTCTTATTGACGAACTGCCAGGTCTTTTAGAGGTGTCCCATTGAATGTTCGACGAGACATGTGGTTTCACATAGATGGGGCACCACCACATTTCGGAATTGCTGTCCGAAATTGGGTTCACGTCAATTATTCAAGATGGATTGGTCGAGGTGCATGGCCACCTAGATTACCCGATCTTAATCCCCTTGACTTTTATTTATGGGGGTACATGAAAAATTTAGTTTCGAACACAAGAGAAGAGTTGTTGGATCGTATTCACCTGGCTGCCGAGCAAATCCGACAAAACAAGTATGAAATTCGGATAAGTATTTCTTCTGTCAGCTTATAGGCACAAGCCTGCATTCAACAAGGAGGTGGACATTTTGAAAATATTATTAGTAACTTTTTTAAATAAAATCAGTTTTCATTGACTTTGGGATTACATTTTTTTTTATGATCTTTGAAACAAATAAAAATGGATATAAAAGTTTTGCGTTTTTGTTACTTGAAATGAAGTCTACTTTACATACTGAACATAACAATACGGGACACCTTTAACTACTGAGAATATATCTTATTCTAATATATGCAAAACATACACGTACGTTTGTTGCTAGAGTCACGTATTAATTAAAGGACAGCGATATACGACGCGTTTCAAAAAGAACTTCATCTCAGTAGGTACTGAGTAACTATAATACTTGCAAATTATTATAAGCCACCTGCCTTTTATTTATAACTATTTATCTAATGTCATTTTGACATTTGTCATTTTGTGATTATACAGCCTGGTCCTTAAGTTTGTCGAGAAATTTTAGGGTGCGATTCCTTGGGTTATCTCGAGAGAAATCGCTCCTATAAACATGTGTCCTAAAGTTTTCCGTTGTAGAGATACAGGCTGTTTAATTTTTCAAAAAAAAATTTTTTATTTCAAAAATTTAAGAAACGGTTACAATAAACCCTAAAGGTACTGTTGAAAATGACCACCAACAGCTAATATGCAGGCTTCTATCCTCCTATCCAATTGCATACTCACACGCTGAAGAAGTCCGGGAGTGTTTCGAATTGTTTCGCATCCAACAATTATGCGATTTCTTAGGTCATCGAGATCTTGAATTGGCGAAGTATAAACAAGTGATTTTAAATGTCCCCACAGAAAGAAGTCTAGAGGGTTCAAATCAGGTGACCTTGGAGGCCACGGCTGATTCGGAACTTCCTCTCCTCGACCTATCCATCTATTCTGATATGTCCTATTTAAAAATTGCCTAGCTTGTAAACTAAAGTGTGCTGGAGCGCCGTCATGCATAAACCAAAGTTCATTTCGGATCAAAAGTGGAATATCTTCTAAAAGGCCAGGCAACTCGTTTTCAAGAAATAGCCGATATGATGCACCATTAAGTCGTATAGGAAGGAAAAAGGGACTAATTAAATAATTATTAATTATCCCCGCCCATACATTTAAGGAAAATTGCTCTTGAAAGTGCATCTCCCTTAATGGCATGCGGATTTTCATCTTACCATAAATGGTTGTTGTGGAAATTCCTAATACCATTTCTGGAGAAGTTCGCCTCGTCAGTAAATAGAATGTAGGTTAGAAATTGTAAATTGTGCATTTTGGGCAATTTTTTGTCGGAACCAATCACAAAGGACTAAGCGTTGCGGAAAGTCACGCGGAAGAAGAGCCTGTACTCTCTGAATATGGAAAGGATATAATTGTTGATCGTGTAATATCCTTAAGATGGTTTAATGGCTTGCGTTTACCGTTACACCAATCTTTCTTGTACTGGTTTCTGGATGTTCATCGATTATCTGCAGAACAGCTTCCTCTAAATCGGGTGTTCTTTTAGTTTGAGGTCTTCCCGGAGTATTTTTGTTTCTCTCAAATGTACCAGTTTCTGCTAGACGACGGTGAATATTACTGAAGGTTTCCGCACAAGGTACAAGTCGTCGAGGATATTTTTGTTGGTAAATGCGCCTTGCTTCATAACTATTTCCATTAGCTAGACCGTACACAAAATGCATATCTGCCATTTCAGCATTTGTATAATCCACCATAATTACAAAAAAAGATTTGTAGGTACGAACTTTCAAATTAATTATTGTTTTACAATACTTATGACAGTTACGTAAGTACAAATAAATGCTGTAAACGTGACAACCAACACAACAGTTCCCTAAATCGATTTCTAAATTTTTGAAATAAAAATTTTTTGGGTGAAAAATTAATCAGCCTGTATCTCTACAACGGAAAACTTTAGGACAAATGTTTATAGGAACTATTTCTTTCGAGATTACCCAAGGAATCGCACCCTAAAATTTCTCGAAGAAATTAAGGACCACCCTGTAGTCCATGTCAGTTTATCTTCGAAGTATTGCTTTTACGTAGACTGCACTATAGTTATCAAATTTCTAAGATTAGAGTTATTTACTTACTAGGTTGGCTATGCATAATATGGACTATTAAAATTGATGTTGTTTACCTTAGGTCAAAAAACTCATCATAATCCTGTACTTACAAGCCGTAAAATTTCATAGGAATTAGCAATGTTAATGCTAAAAAGGTGAACTCGTTTGGACAAGTTTTGTTTAAATCAGTAACCTTATTATACTTTGGATTATTATATAAATATAAAACATTTGCAGAATATACACAACAGATGACAGACCGAAATTTTCAAATGACTTAAAAAAGTACGACGCAAAATAAAAATTCCCTAGATACAAAACATGCCAAATGACGTGATTTTATAAAGTTTACAGTAGGTACTACAACTTTCATCACTTTTTCAAATACCAATAATTTTGAACAGAGGGCCTCTTGATGTATAATGCAATGAAACTGCATTAATTCCTTGGTATCTATGTTTTTAGTTTGTAAATACTCTTTTAACATAGTTATTATCCCAGATTTACTTCCAACCATTGAAGGTGCTCCGTCAGTCGTAATTCCAGATAATTTCGTTAAAATCCAAATCCATTATACAACATTTTTCCAGAAGAGCATGTCACTCCCATTGGTTTGACTTGTCAAAGAACTCATACCAATCAGATCTTCACTCACTTCAAAATTTTGCGTTACACCTCGTAAAAATATTAAGAGTTGAGCAGTGGAACTTATGTCTGTAGATTCGTCGAGTGCTATAGAAAAATACTCAAAACTTTTCGATTTCGTAGCTAATTGCTCTTCTATATTATCTGCTAATGTGGTAAGTCTTCTTTGAACAGTCATCCGATTTAGTTGAATTTTCTGAAACCTCTTTGCATCTTTCGGACAAATTTTTTTTGCAGCGATATCTAAACACTGCTTAACAAACTCACCATCTTTAAAAGGCCGACAAGTTTTCGCTATTATTCGAGAAATTTCAAAGCTAACTTCAGTAGCTGTTTCAGCATCTTGAATTGGTTTTGTAAACATAGCTTGCTGGCCTATTAGTTCCCTTTGTAAAGTGGTAATTTTTTGCGTTCGATTTTCGCCGGTTAATTTGGTAAAAGTATGATGCTAGGTTTCATAATGCCTTTTCACATTATATTCCTTCGGAATAGAAACACTACTCTTGCATATTAAACAGATACTTTACGGTCCAAATATCTTGAAACTGTCGATTTTCATCTTCAACCTTACGACTATGTTTTTTAATGGTCCTGGTTTATCAATATCAAAATTGATATTATATTGTTACGTGGGTAGATGCCAAGTTCGAACGACGAAATATTTATTCTTCACAGATTACAATTCAAACAATATAACGTCCGCTTGTCCGTAGTTAAAACTTAACTGCCCCGATAGCGGGCAATGCGTATTTATACGAGTTACCTAACATCGAGAACCTACCACCTTGTTCGGGGATAATACCGACGTGTTTTGCGAATCTTCGAGTAATCTAGTTGGTTCGACAGATTTCTAGTCTCGTAACAATATGCTTGGAACGACGAGGAGCATACCTGTCTTACGTAGTAAACCTGAACAAGAAAGTAGTAGGTACTTAAAGATACATATCTTACTAACAATTACAAAAGTTAGAATAAAATAATAAGTTAAGAAATATTGATTTGAATGGATTTTTACCTACTTTTGTAGTTTTTCGAACAATTTTTAAAATTCGATGGCGGGCCGCATAAATATCGACAGTGGGCCACATGCGGCCCGCGGTATGTGCATCGCTGGTATAGACTAAGGGTTCTTACAGAATGAAAGCAGGTTGCCTGCTTACTGGTAACTGGCGCCAATCGGTATCAATAATGTAACAAGTAACAACCTGCATCTTCTCTGTTTAGGAATCTAGGAGTCCAGAAATTACTTAGAAGAAAGTGTCTTTTCACTATGCTAATGCACCTGTGCATTCCAGTAAACAAAATTGAAGAATTAGTCGAATTTGTACTGCACATTCGTCAGACCTAGCGCCGTTTGACTTTCATGCATTCCAGTAAACAAAATTGAAGAGTTAAGGCTCGAATTACTACTGCACATTCATCAGACCTAGCATCATCAGACTTTCATCTGATTCCTAAATTTAAATTTAAGATTTTCTCGGAGGCAAAAAAATTCTACGCAAATGAAAAGGTAACTTCTAACAGTGGACGATTATTTAGCAGGGTTAGAAGAAAATCACTTTCGGGGTGGAATAAAGGTGCTTGAACACAGGCGGGCCAAATCTATCGAATTAAGAGGAGATTATGTAGACAAATTTGTTTATTTAAATTATTCTTTTGTTTCTGTACGATAGCGCGAATTAATCAACTGGCCCTCGTATTACTTCAGGGGGTTGTTGTATATGCCAATAAATAATTTTTTTGAAAATTAAGCATTAAGACTTCTCTGTAAATAAAGTGGTAGATTGGGCATTAAATTAATTGTAAAATTCAATTCATTTTGTAGAAGTATGTACTTATAAAATATTGTTTAATTTATACAGTGTGTCCACAGATATTCATTCTCAACATGGGGATCTCGATTATTATGAGAGGTAGAGATTTGGTTAAATAGGATCAGATACTCCAGAGGTAAAGTTGTACCAAACCCTATACACTAACTAGCTTTGAATATTTAACGTGCTTCGGGCGCTATTGCAAAAAAGTGAATTTTTGTTTTTTCGATTTTCTTTAATAACTCATTTATTTTTAAAGTAACAGAAATTTAGTTTGCACTTCCTTAAGGCACTTCTTTAATAGGAATCTGGTGTCGTATTTAGATTTTTGAATACTGCTATAGTAGTTGAGCTACAATGGTCAAGTTTCATTTTTCTTATGGGCGTCATAGTTGGCTATGACACCATCGAAAATAATTTTTCTTTCCCTTTACAAAAATATGTAATTTGTCTGTAATACCTGATACCAAAATGAATTTCAAAAATTAAAAAAAACAACATATTGTTACATTAGTAGGTTAGAGCGGTTGTGAAATTTGGCAATAGGAAATTTTGGAAACAGAAAACAATCTAAGTTACAACTGTCATTGTTAGTGTTTGTTTATAGTTGACATTTAGTTTATGTTCTGTGAAATTTACAAATCAAATAGCTAAATAAATACCTAGCATAATAACATATAAAGTACCATTTAAATACTAAATCTAGTGATTATTATTAAATAATTTTGCTGTCATGGAGCGGTTTAGTAATAGTGACAAATTTTATATGTTGTCCTGTTACATTCTGTGTCACAAAAATTCGACGAGAGCTGTCGAAATGTACATAAACCAGTATCCAGAACGCAGACAACCCCATCTTTCTACTTACAGAAATTTAACGGTAAATTTAATACATCATAGATCATTTACTAAGCCATATACAAAACCGCAGCGCATAAGTAATGAAAGTAAAACTAATGTTTTACAAGCAATAGTTGAAAATTCAAACACTTGAGTTCGGGAAATTCAACATAACACTGGCGTTCACAAATCTAGTGCTCATAAGATTTTGGCCTCCCACAAATATCATCCGTATAAGTACAATGTACGTCAATCTTTAAGGCCAGGGGATAATGAAAGACGAAGAGAATTTTATGAATGGTACACTAGGCAATGCGATGATAACGATAATTTTTCTTCTCAAATATAACAAATTATACATTTTTGAAAAGGGAAAGATATTGGAGTCCCAATAGACGAAAAGGACACACAAGAAGTAGAAATAAACCAGAGAATAGAGAAAACGTTAAAGCTCTATTATATGATGAACAAGAAATTCATAAACAATAAAGAAATTTCGCGAGACACAAAAATGAAATTATTTAAAGCGATATTTAGACCCATACTAACATTTGGCTGCGAATACTGGGTTTTAAGCGAGAGGCAAAAAAGCAAGTTACAGGCTGTCTAGATGAAATACCTGAGAAGAGTCCGAGGAGTTACCAAACTAGATAAAATAAGAAGCATGAAAATACGAGAAGACCTGGAAATAGAATCAACACTCAAATTCATAGAAAAGAGACAGTTGGGTTGGTGGGGCTACTTGCAAAGAATGGAAGGCGTAAAACCAGCTAAAAGAGTGTGGGAGGCAAAAATACTGAAAAACAAAAGGAGGGGTAGGCCAAAAACGCAATGGGATGGAGTAATAGCGAAAATACTGGAGACAAAGGAAATAAGATGGACAGAAGCAAAAAAAATGGCGGAAGAAAAGGATGGAAAGAATTTGTAGACGCCTAGAACAAAAATACAGTTTCGTCCCGACACCATTATATGGTAGAAGGGAATTTAGATTAGATTAGAGAGATTGAAAAGGGAAAGAAAAATTATTTTCGATGGTATCATAGCCAACTATGACCCCCATAAGAAAATAAAACTTGACAATTGTAGCTCAACTACTATAGCAGTATTAAAAAATCTAGACACACCAAAATCGAAAGAATAAAAATTCACTTTTTTGCAATAGCACCCAAAGTACGTTAAATATTTAAAGCTAGTGTATACAGTGTGGTACAACTTTACCTCTGGAGTATTTGATCCCATTTAACCAAATCCCTATCTCTCATAATAAGCAAGATCCCCATGTTGTGGATAAATTTGTGGACAGACTGTATTTTAAAATAAACTTCTTAAAACGGCCTTAAAAATACAAATATTCTCAATTCGACATTTAAAAGGATATTGTTTATGTGATAG
Organism: Melolontha melolontha; assembly: GCA_935421215.2. Classification (NCBI taxonomy): domain Eukaryota; kingdom Metazoa; phylum Arthropoda; class Insecta; order Coleoptera; family Scarabaeidae; genus Melolontha; species Melolontha melolontha. The sequence goes on from OW285238.1 coordinate 172,872,868, forward strand.
ACGTCTATTTTTGGATTCAACTCTCATCTAAAATGCCACTTAGCGTTTGTTTTTCTTACGAGCAATAAAATTTTCTTCCATTTCATGTCATTAACACGTTACATTTATATATAATAGTGAAGAACCAAAACCAGAAACATGGCAGTAACAGAAGCAGCAAGCAACAACAGTACCACCAGAAACAACATCACCGTCATTATCATCAACATCTCCCTAGTGGCGTAAACGTATTTTTTTACACAAATCCAATAAATTTATATATAAACATTGTGAGCAAGATAAGCGTATGAATATATCAACATATGCATATGGCTCGTTCATGAAACTTAACAGACCTCATCCTGATTGTTTATTGGTGTAAAAGACTCCTGACAAGCGGGCACATCCTGTAACGAGCACAAGCAACAGTTAAAGACAACATCCATCGAGGAGAACACGACAGCGGCAAGCAGCAGAAGCCCGAAGATAATTTAGGCCAGCCATCGATAACATAAAGGTCGCACCCGGTCTGTTTTCTATCAGATAAAATGCAGAATGATTTATTTGATAGTTTACATTATTGCCACCGTAACAAGGATCTCAATATGTATATAATATATATATATAGTAAAGTCATCTACGTTGAATACATATAGAATAAAATCGCTTCTTAAACTGTTTATTAATGCACAAGATTTAATTACGTTTTCAGTGGGTACTTGTGTTCGCTCTGTTTACACGATTCTAACAAATATACAAATACCACACGGCTCGGGTTGGCTTCATGTGAACAGTGGCTGCATTCTTTAAATGAAGTTTCAGAATAACAAAAGTCTTCAGGATTTAGACATTATTTGGCAGTTGTTATGTGTTAATATACATACATACTGAAGATATTCCTTTGATTACTCTGAAACTTCTTTTTATTTGTAATTTTATATATTTAAATTTAGTAATTTGATCAGTTAAATAATTCACTTTTATCCTTTATAAATAAGCCGCTGTAAAAATCAGATAAACACTGAACCGTTTATCTGGCTTATTTTTTAAACAAATCATTAAATATGTTTGACACTTTGAAAAATTTAGAAGCAACTTCATTAATCCATCTATTTCGATCCACGCGAGAATAAATTTAATTGTAATTGAGTTAGTGTGGTGTTATATGAATGGAAAACATCTTGAAATTCAATTTTACCTTTTCCTTATATTTTAAATCTTCTTTAAATTTTATAAATTCATATCTGTTATGTGCCTTTCGCACATGAATTCATTGCAGAATCTGGTGTGCCTCAGGGCTCCAGCTTGGGATCATTTATTTTCCTGTTATTTATTAACGATTTTCTGTCTACTTTAACTTGCGCAGTCTTAGCATATGCGGATGACTTAGGGCGGGTTGTACAATGATAGCTTAAACATGAGTTTAACAAAACCAGGTTTAACGTTTAAGTATGGTTTAATCGGAAATGCGTTGTAGAAATATGGTTTAAGCAGAATTTAAGTAAACTAAACATATCCAAGGTTGGCTACGCAGAAGTAGGTATTTCTGTGCAAAATTTTTGTCTAATGTTGGCAATTAGTTGTTGTTGAAGGACCGTTTGCCAATCAGTGGAGACCTAAATAAAACTACAATTTTTAAACGACACAAATATGTATTTAAAATATTCTATATAAATATATATATTAAAATATTTTATTTTGTTTCCTTAGAAGCGAAATTATTACTTGTAAATGATGGTATCCTAATTTACAATAATGGACCACCTTTACAAAATAGTGCAGTATATTCGTATTTTTTCAATAACATAATAGATTTTATTTTAAATAAAAAGAAAATCAAATTGTTCGATATGTATTTTCATACGCTATTAATAATAATAATAATAATAATAATAATAATAATTATATATATATATATATATATATATATATATATATATATATGTATATATTAATTGATAAATTCTTGGAGTTTTTCGGCTTTTATATGAAATATTTACAAATATTATCAAATTAGTATGTAATTGCGAAGTAAATGTGAATGTAAACATTGCTGTCTAAAAATTACGACGCAAATAATACGAAACCTTAATTGAAAAATTTTGTCTACGTTGGGACTTGAACCCAAGTCTACGGTTTGCCGGACCGTTGCTTTACCAATTAAGCCACGATAGACCTTGGTTCAAGATAATTAGAAATTCATTATAAAGTAACAGTGCTAATGATTCAGATGTCAGTTATTGAAAGTAAATGTCAGTTTTGAAAGCAAAAGTCAGTTTTGAAAGCAGATGTCAGTTTTGAAAGCAGATGTCAGTTATTGAAAGCAAATGTTACCAGGCATCTAAGAAATATACAGTGAAGCTCCCTTAACGGGCAGCTCTAATAAGCGACCATCTCCCTTAAACGACCAAATTGTTCGGAACCGATTTTCGCCCTATCTTTTAATACATAAGACACCTTCCCATAAGCGAGCGCTCCTATAAACAGGCGCGGGCAACATTTTTTTTAGCCAAAGCCAGAAAATATCTCCCATAAGCGACCACGAAGCTCCAACAACTGGGCGAATTAAGATTTTAACACGCATTACACATTTCTAGACTCGGTGATTCCCTTAGGGGATTTATCGTTTAAGAAACAGCTGGTCGTTGGTTCTTTGTGCTTTAGTTGTGATAGAGAATCGGGTGTGTGCATTTTTAACAATGCCTCCACAAAAAAGAATGTTAACACTAAAAGAAAAAATGGAAATAGTGAATATAATTGATAAAGAAAAACTATCTACTCGGGCTATAGCAGCGCGATTTTCGATAGGAAAGACGCAAGCTACGATGATAGCAAAAAATAAAGAGGACATTAGATGTTTATGGCAGTCTGGTGTAAATGTGCATAAAAAAAAAGTTTTTTCAGAACTGAAGGTTCCAACATCGATAAAGAATGTTATCAGTGGTTGGTGAATGCTAGAAATCGGAAGGTACCCATTTCTGGAGGGCTTCTAAAAGAAAAAGCAAAACAAATTGCAGAAAAATTCGGCTACACCAGTTTCAGTGCATCTGATGGGTGGCTACAAAAGTGGCGTAAAAGACATAATGTAAACTTTAAATGCATTTCTGGTGAAGCAGCTGATGTAAACCAAGAGACAGTTGATGCATTCATAGAAAAACTTCTTTCACTATTACTCGGATACCAATGCGAAGACATTAACAACGCCGACGAAAGTGGCCTTTTTTTTCGCGCGCTTCCCAATAAGACCCTTTCCTTAAAATCTGAAAAGTGTGTACGTGGGAAATTGGCCAAAGAAAGACTTACAGTGTTGTTTTGTGCAAGTATGATAGGGCAGAAAGAAAAACTACTAGTGATTGGAAAATCGGCTCGTCCTAGAGCACTGAAAAACATAAGCATTAAGGATTTACCTGTCAAGTGGATGTCAAACCGGAAAGCCTGGATGACAGGCGATATAATGGGTGAATGGTTAATCGAGCTTGATCGAAAAATGGGAATTGAAAAGAGAAAAATTTTACTGCTTTTATATAACGCTGCTTCACATCCTCAAGAATTACACCTTAAAAATGTGAAATTAATTTTTTTGCCTCCCAATACAACCTCTGTTTGCCAGCCACTAGACCAAGGCATCATTCAGAATTTCAAGCTTTATTACCGCAACCAGATTATACAACATATTTTATCAAACATAGATTCTTCTAAATCATCATCTGAATTAAAAAAAAAATTAATATTTTAGAGGCATTATATTTTATCAAAACGGCATGGGAAAAGGTCACTCCATCAACAATACAAAATTGTTTCAGAAAGGCTGGGTTCAGAAAAACGGATGCGACGGTTCCTCAGTTTGACTCTGAGGATGAGGATGACTTACCGTTGTCTGTTTTTGCGACAATGGAGATGATGAGGAGAGCTGCAGAAGATTTAAATATTATCAGTGACCAGAACCTAGACGAATTTATAAAAATTGATGATAAGACACCAACAGAAGATGATGATTTTGAAAACCAGACTACTACATCCAGTCAAGTTAGTGAAGCGAACGAGACCGATGACGAAATAGAAGACGTTCAAGAACAAAAAGAAGAAGAAAATAAAATAAAGTGCTCTGATGAAGCTTTAAATTGCATCAGGGAACTGAAAAAGTTTTCTACAGATGACTATGTGGCTTTTGAACATATCAAAAATCTGGAATGTCATTTTCAGAAGTGCCGTATGGAAGAACAGCAAAGGAAAATGAAGCAGTCATCCATTTTAAGATTGTATTTTCCAGCTGTTCCTAAATAACTTGTTTGTGTCTATGTCATTACATATTATGTACATACATATATGTACCTATATAGTAGTTACATGTTACATTATACGAGTTCTGTTTGATTTCTCAGAGTTTTCTTTTAAGCGGGCACCACCCATAAGCGGGCAAAAATCCTGGAACCGTGACTTTCACTGTACTGCCAAATAAATAGGTTAGAAATGTGGAAGTGACAATCAAAATATTTCGTAATTATTCTCACTTATTAATATTACTATTTATTATCAATATTGTCTTCAAATGTACAGATTTTGTAATTTTTGTTGACTAAATATGTATTCAAATCTGAAGAGTGCTTAACCAAGAAGTCCGGAATACCGGAAACAAAGTCAATGAACAATAGTATTGAAATAATTTGATAGTAAGCCGAATATCATAACACTATCTCCTGGATAACTTATTTCTTTTTATTGAATATAATATTTCAAAGACGTACGTCTTAGCTTAAAATGACAAACGTGTGTAATATCACAACGCGTGTTTATGTGTGTTAGAAGTTAGAAGGAGATAAAGCACAATTTGCAGTTCACACTTGGGCAGTACGAATTGCAAACAAAAACTTTTTAAACCCACTAGATAATAATATACAAAAGTAATATAATTGTTAATGCATACGAGAGGTAAGCATCACCTCAACATCGCACAAGACGATATATTGTTTCCATAGTTAATATTTTATGAACATCCCGCTGAGGCAAACACCGAAAGCTAAGCATATTACATCGAGACCACGCTGAAGTCTCCCTGTGGGGTCGATAGAATTTACACTTAGTGAGTTTCTGCTTTGTTCCACCTTCACATAAGCGTGCATGTTGTGGTTAATTTAAACAAACATAAATAACACCCATTCGTATTCGTTAAAACTTGGGAAGTCTAGCAATTAAGTGCACACGATGTTCACTAGAAAAATTATCTAATAAAAGGAGGAATCGAAGGTGGGGAAAAAAAATAAATCCGATTGGTTTTACGGCATTGTTTTATTACTCGAAATATCATGTTCGAGCAAGTGATTTTATGGATTTAGATAAATAAGAACGTAAATGTAACTAATAAAAACGAAGTGAAAGTTTTAGTCGTAATTTTCAACTTAAATGTTCTTTTACAAAAATTTCTATTTTAAAATTATAGGAACCGTACAAACTGTAGAGTATTTTAAATAAATTCGAAATAAAGTAAGTGGTGTTCATTTTGTTAAAAAATTAAGCATCCATGTGTGATAAATACCTTTAACTTTCATTCACTGAGTATTGTAATATTGGTTGCATATATTATCGGAAGATTTTTTAACCAAACGATAAATCTTAGCGTAATAGTAGCGTTGATCACAAAACAAGTATATGACAGAAGGGAAATTATAGTTTATTTCAAATTATAAGAATATAACTTTGAACGACTCTAATGCTTTTATTGCACCACTTTCTGTGATGATAAATATTAAACCTGGTCTCCTTATTGAACGGGTACGGTTTACCTATTTGCAACGTATTGACTATAAATTAGGGCCCTATAATATAATAATAAGTATATAATAACAAATATCTGTACATTGGGTTTATATACAAAGAAAAAATTACAAATCGTGTGGCAACATGTGTAGTGGATACATATAGATATATAAAGCTAATTTATTTGTAACACAATAAAATTTTTATGTGTCACCGAATTTCATAAATCATCTGTGATTGAGTCGTCTTGCAAATCGGTGCCTGTGTCTGAATCGTATTGCAAATTTATAATCAAAGGTGCTACTATTTTGTACATGCGCATATGTTCGTCCTCTTTTGCGTGTTTAACAGCATTTTTACAATTTACAGCAGTTATATGTGCCATAGCATTTTTTATGTGTGTTACACTGCTTTCACTAAATTTCGGTGTTTGATTTGTTCGTCTTATGGTATTTTTCAGTTGGGTCCATATCAATTCAATGGGATTGAAAATGCAATGGTATGGTGGTAAACGCAAAATTATATGTCCTGCTCCTTTGGCTCTGTTATCCACATAATAATCCTTTAAATATTTTTTTGTCTTCATCACCTCTATTAATTGTTTTTTTTTATATAATGATCCTCAAAATATAAATCATTTGCTTCTAAAAATGTTTTGATATCTTTCTTATTATTACATTTTGTAGGAATTTTGGTTTGCTGTCGAGAATGATACGGAGCGTTGTCCATCACTATCACACTATCTTTTGGTAAATTTTGCAGCAAAGTGTCACAAAACTATTCTTCAAATAAAGATGAGATCATATCTTAATTTAACATTTTTAGCAGATAATAGCAGCTGTCCGATCCATCCATTTTCTGACCCAGCATGAAGAATGATTATTCTCTTTCCTCTCAAGACCGGCGCGTCCAACTGACACATACTTCAACTATCCACCCTACCTTTGCTAATTGTGTCATGGGTGTCATACCACGTCTCGTCTAAATAACATATGTGTCTATACCTTCTAATTGCCGTTAAGTATTCATATTGAAGTTTCTGTAACCTCGGGCTTTCCATAATTGTGCGACGTTTGTCTATAGTGCCAAACTTAAAACCAGCTTTCTTTAGCGTCCGCCACAAGGTTGCTTTAGAAAACTGAATATTTATAGGCTCATCACTGATTCCTTTATGTAAGCAATCAAGTGTAGATACAACATTTCCTCTGTAGAAGGAGTATACTTGCTGCCCAGTGGCGGCTCGTGCTAAAAATTTTAAGGTGTTCTGCAAGTTTTACAAAAAAATTTACCTTGCACGGGCAGTAAAAGGTTATCTCCCATCGATCTTATCGTGCTTTCTTCGCCTTCCGCACTGAAGTAATGGATTTCTGGAACGATTGTCAATTGTCACACAAAAAAATAAGAGTCTCTAATATTATTGTTTTTACGTTAAACTCGCCGCACCGTAAAAATAGTCGCGAAAATATTAAATACCGATAGGTCCAACTCGCAACGGGCCATAGGCAACAATATACGTATGGAACGTAATGCGGTGTGGCAACGTGTGTACGATGCCTATATTGAGTGACTTTCTTAAAATTTAAATTTATTTTGCAGAATTATTGATTTTTTTACTTTTATCTTTTAGAAAACGTTATTGTTTTTTTATTACATAAAATTACTTTATATGAAAAATAGTATACCATAAAAGTGTAAACAAAGACAGTATACATTGAAACGAATATTCATTCAATTGTATTGTCATGAAATTGAATTTGTCAATCGTTGTTAAATTTGTTAGAATGAATAGATATTTATATTTATCGGAAAATACTAATACTTAAAGCAAACAAATAAGGAGTAGTGTTTTGTTATAGGAATGTATAATATCCATTTCTTTCTGCATATTGATTATGCAGCTGATGCTTTCGTAATATGCTCATATTTGTATTATTTCAACTTATACTTCGGTCGATACATACCGACTTCCTTCAAACCAGGAGGAAGCTACAGTTGTAATTAAACTATACTTCCTTTTTTTTTTATTACCTACGGATATTCACAATTCCAAAATACGTTACAATGTTGCTTATTTTAGATTGTAATTAGCTGAATGCTGTCGCAAAACTGATCTCTGCATTTTTAAAAATGCCAGTGTAGTATTTTCCGATAAATATAAATATCTATTCATTCTAACAAATTTAACAACGATTGACAAATTCAATTTCAAAACAATACAATTGAATGAATATTCGTTTCAATGTATACTGTCTTTGTTTACACTTTTATGGTATACTATTTTTCATATAAAGTAATTTTAAGTAATAAAAAAACAATGTTTTCTAAAAGATAAAAGTAAAAAAATCAATAATTCTGCAAAATAAATTTAAATTTTAAGAAAGTCACTCAATATAGGCATCGTACACACGTTGCCCACCGCATTACGTTCCATACGTATATTGTTGCCTATGGCCCGGCCCGTTGCGAGTTGGACCTATCGTATACCGAATCATATCGCCTTCCGCGCTGGAATAAATGCACTGCATTTCGCTGCATTTAATGCAGCGACCAGGCCTGCTAAAATGACGCATTGGTTTTCGACACTCGCGGGGGTAGCGGGGTGCGCGCGGGTGTTTGACAGAGCTCTGAGCGCACGCTCGTGTGGACCACACAAGGAACAAGTGAGCGATCGCGCGAATTAGGTTGGTTATTCCACTGGTCGCCTATTGAATATTATTTGGAATTTCGGAAGCGAATATCTCGGCTTCTACTTGTCGGATTTTGATGATTGAGGTGTCAAATTGTAGGGTTTGATGTCCTCTACAGGTGATGTAGAAAAATATGCAAATTTTTTGATATACAGGGGGAGAATTTTCATAACAATATGTTACGCTTTTATAAACATCAGAAATGTCGGAAAAATTATGTAAAAGAAAACTAGTTATAACTAATACAGGTTCGTCCGCCCAATTTTTTGAGAGCTCTGCAGCACTGCAGCGCTTATGCGCTAGCCGCCACTGTTGCTGCCTAATAGTATCAATTTCATACTCTTCAATTTTTCTGGGTGCTCCTTTGTCACTTCTTTGCTTTCGAGGCTCTGCCTTATATATTAATAAATGTGATATATGCGTTATTTTTAATTATTTTATAACGGGTAGGCAAATTTGAGGTTAGGAATTAATTTGGCTGTCAAATGATGAAATTTCAAGAATTGTGCTGTCATCCTTTGACATTTATTTAGTAAAAAGCTGGGAAATTTTAACCATGGAACGCTACACTCTTGAACAAAGAATTTTAATTGTGAAAATTTACTATCAAAATGGTGAAAATTTTACTGTATCACTTCGTAAAATTCGAGCAGCTTTTCTTCGTAATCAGGTTCTTTCTGAGACCGCTGTGCGTAATTTAATCGCTAAATTCGAGGCTCACGGTACTGTTGCTGACAATATACCAAAACAATACGCTCGTAGTGGCCGTAGTGATGTAAACATAGCCGCTGTACAGCAAAGTGTTGAGAATGAGCCTGGAACATCAACTCGTCGACGTTCGCAACAATTGGGCATCACCAGAGGCACTTTGCGCAACATTTTGCATAAAGATCTTCATCTTCACGCTTATAAAGCTCAACTCGTTCAAGAATTAAAGCCGGCCGAGCATTGTTTGCGTCGAACGTTTGTGAATTGGCTGTTTGAAAAACTGAACGAAAACAACGCATTTTTCAACAAAATCATCTTTAGTGATGAGGCCCATTTTCAATTAGGCGGTTATGTAAACAAACAAAATTGTCGCATATGGGGCTCGCAAAATCCACAAACAGTCCTCGATAAACCATTACATCCAAAGAAAGTAACCGTATGGTGCGGTTTGTGGTCAGGCGGCATCATCGGCCCGTATTTTTTCGAGAATGAGCAAGGAAACGCCGTCACCGTGAATTCTCTGCGCTACCAAACCATGATAACCGATTTTTTGTGGCCACAATTGGCTAATGTTGACATCAATGACCTTTGATTTCAGCAAGACGGCGCCACAAGCCACACAGCCGGCCAAACAATTCAGTTATTGCATGAGAAATTTCCCGGTCGCGTAATTTCTCGATTTGACGATGTCAATTGGCCGCCTCGTTCTTGTGATTTAACGCCGCTTGATTATTTTGTCTGGGGCCATTTGAAAGATCGGGTTTACGTGAACAAACCACAAACAACTGACGCTCTGAAAGATGAAATTCGGTTCTGCATTGCCGAGATAAGCGAAGCTTTGTTGCAAAATGTGGTTCAAAATTTTGTGAAAAGAGCGGACGTCTGCCGACGCGCTAGAGGTGAACATTTTCCCGACATCATATTTCATTATTAATTCCCATATTTCTACTTTACATTGGTATCAAAACTGAATTTGTCAAAAAAAAGTGTGTTTTTAAGCCAATTTACTTCCTAACCTCAAATTTGCCCACCTTTATATTGTTCCAAAAGGCACCTTGGTTAATTGCGACGTTCGTTCAATGTTCTGGGTTTGTAGTTCGTTATTTTCTTCAATCAGGGTATGACAGACATTGAAAATTATCACAGATAATCAGTTGGTTAGACAAAATGACCCAGAACTGACTCCTCGACCATCAAAGCGGCGAAGAGTAACTGATGGTAGCCAAAGAAGGAGGGAAACTATTGAAGTGTGCGATATTATTTTGCTAGAAATAAAAACTAGATTTCGGTATACAGGGCACTTAATATTAGCAAACTTAATTTCTTTTAAACAGTTCTCCTCTTTTCAAAAAAAATTTCCGGAAGATTGCCTTAAAGAAGCAGTAAAATTTTATCCATGCCTCAATGAAAGCAGACTACGAACTGAATTAAGTGTTCTATATTCTAGAGAAGAATTTAGGCAAAATATAGAAGTCGATGCTGTAAGTCTGCTAGGTCTTCTGCTGGATGGATTAAGCGACACCTTTAATGAAGTTGTTACGCTTTTAAAAATTGTCATTACAATCCCAATGACAACGTCCGAAGCGGAACGCCAGTTTTCACGGTTGAAGATGTTACACATAGCGTATAGAAGTTTAATTCACTTAATTAAAAATATATTCGTTTTTAAATATCTCATATTAATTATATTTAAACTTAAGACATTTCTTCTGTATATTCGTTTCCAAAGAGAAAGTATTTCTATTCCTTTTGTCACCTTCTTATCTTGACCGACGACCCTTTTCTACCTGACCGACTCAGAACCCTAACGTTAATGTCGAATTTCTTCTAGATGAATTCCATATTTTAAATTGTTCTTAATTTAATATTATTTACATCTTCTTTTATGTGTCGTGTTTGATATCGTTAGGAAGCTTATGTCACAAGGGTTATTTTAAGAATATTTATGACATTGACAGGCGACGTCTTCAGGCCGCGCTTTTAATTCACTATTATTCGAGATATCGACCCCCTCTTCGATACATCATAAAACCAAGCGTTTCTAGACATTTTTCTATCGACGAAAAATACAGTTCCTTCTTCGCTTGCGACCCTTTCGTGAATACACACATAACTCCTCGTGTACTGTCCAAGTCACGACGCTATCACACCGACCAGGTGTTCTTTCGCTTCTAAGGTAATTAATTGTATTGTTCTATACATTACTCTTTTAAGTGAATCCAAATTAATGTAAACTAATTAATTTCTTATTCCTCCGGAAAAACATCGCCCTACATATACTTGTTCGAGTATATCTTCAGACCACGTGGACGCCATCGCCAACTTTAAGGTAACTGTATTGTCCTATACAGAGATTATTTTTTATTCATCGTAATTAATTAACCCTTAATTTACTACTCCATTTAACGTTCGTTTCAGAGTATTTTTATGTGTTAATTTTAGTTACGTAATTGCCGCTCCTCGTGTACATATTACTTTATTTTGATTGCTTTTAAATAAACGAATTTCAAATCCTTATTATGTAAATATAAATATATCAATTTAAGGACGCCGCTGTGTTTTATTTTATGTATTAAGTTGTTGTATATTTATTTTAATTAACCACCACCACGCACGTCCTGGACCTTTGAAGGAACTTCACCAACACACCAAATTATCTTAATTATTACAAAATAACTAAAATATAATTTTATTATTTATCTTAGAATAATTTCATTATTAGTATACCTAGCCGAGCCGTGTATTTGTAATAAAGAGAATAAAAACTTTCCTGAGAAATACAATGAAAGAAGAGAGATTAAATGCCCTTACTATGTTATCTTGTGAAAAGAATGTATAAATGATTTCCCAAACTTTAATGAAAAAGTGATAGAACTGTTCTGCAAGTCAAAGACACGTAAAATGGACTTGGTTTATCGTCAGATGTAATTAAACTGTGTAGTGTAATATTTACTATTCCCTCAAAACAAACTCTACAATGAACAGTACCTGTCTGGAACAGTACGTCAGTGAAATTTAGGAAGGATTGGGTAAGCGTTTTCGTACGACACTTTTTAATTTTGAAATTATGCACTCCCTATGTGAACCACCCCGAGCCGCCACTGCCATCAACGATGAGGAAGATCAAGTAGAAGAGATAGTTTTATCTTCAAGCGGAATATAAAATGCTCTTTCAAACATTTATTCAGGTTTGGACATATTGCCGAGCATAGACAGTGATGTTGACCGTGTTTTGACCGTGTGTCAAACAATTAAAAACAGCATTGGGTGTTATGAACGTATTTTACAAGAACGTAAAAGAAACGCTACCCAAAAGACAATAGATGTATTTTTCCGCAAAAAGAAACATGTAATACTGCATAAAGTGTTCTTAGAATTAAAGTGATTGATTCAAATGATTTCTATTTTTTTGTATTAACTTTTGACTATGTTTAATCGTAAACCCCGAAATACGCGAATTTCATTTAACGCGATTTTTTTCGGAACATATCCCTCGCGTAAAGCGGGGTATTACTGTATTCGAAAGTCGCTGTAGAATTGGATGGGAATTACTCGTATGTTGAAAAGTAAAATATAACTTTTATCCTAAAAATAAGTATTTAATTGAAAAAATACTGTCCCGGCAAATCACCGTCGTATATTCAGTTTAGATGATCAAACCTTACTTTATTGTGTAACTCAGAAATGTTATACGAATTATTTATTATTGTAATCATTAATACAGGTTAGCTAATCTATGTTTTATTTTATTTCTAGGCATTCGATTGTCTCTACCATCATCACCCACAAATACAGGACCCGTTCTGAACCCGACAACAAGCAATGGTAAAAGGAAACGCTCATGGTCAAGAGCCGTCTTCAGTAATTTGCAACGGAAAGGTCTAGAGAGACGGTTTCAACTTCAAAAGTACATAACCAAACCAGATAGACGACAATTAGCTGCCACGTTAGGACTGACAGATGCCCAAGTAAAAGTGTGGTTCCAAAATCGAAGAATGAAGTGGAGACATTCAAAAGAAGCTGGGAAATCGGTGGATAGTACAGTTGACTCGACACAGGACCACGAATTACTTATAGACGTCGATACCGTAACCGATGATTAAGTTTCGATTTTTACGTGGAGGGAAGTGCAAAATCTAATTTATTGTCAACGTTTTGTCGAAACGCCAATGTAATATTTGTAAAATAAGAATTATTTTTATCAATTATAAATATATATATAGATATAGTGATGTTTATTTTACCTATTTCAATGCATTACGTCGATGTTTATTTGACGTTGGTCATAAATCGTTCTGAAATATTGCACCGTGAGGAAGTCATAAATCGAAATGAGTTTTGTACACACATGCAAACTCTATTACCTGATATACCATACTGCAACTGGCAACAAGCAAATGCACGTTTTCGCGTATAGATATATAAATGATTTGATGATGTGTAAGGACCTCCTGGTCACAGTACGTAATTATAGTTGTTAGTGTATGTAGCCGTATTGATGGTTAAATGAAATCGTGCTGAGAAATATGAAGAGGCGTACATAAATTCATTTTCAAAATTGATTTTATATTGGCAGAGACATATAATCGTAATGATGTAATGAAAAGAGAAATACTTTTAATAGCCCATATTTCATTTCGCGAACAGATTGATATCTAATACGTTTCAATTATGGTGAAAATATTTACGAAAGCTTTACACTTAATAATAGTATTTATTGCGCGATGGTAAACTATTATGAAATAATTTAAAGAAATATAAGTGTGTGTAATTGTAAAATACAAAAGTAACGAGGTTCGTAAACGATAACAATAAAAAAGAAATATAAAAATAAATTTACGTTAAACCTATGGAATGTACAAAATATCAAAGGCGGATTCATATACCGGGTTTTTCTTTTCTTATTACTAGAGCAGACCAATTTCCGTGCGCGCCATGAGCGCCGGTATGGGAGTGTAATTCGTAATATATTAGAATCTGCGATAGAATAGGGACGCAACATGAGCTTGTTACCGATATAAGTATAGAAGTAGAGACATTTATTCTATCAGAAATAATTAAATATACATTTGGTTTTCTGCTATTAAAGTAATATGCATAAACACACGAAAAATAAGAATAGTACATATTATAGCAGCGTTGTATGTACCTATAAATAAAATGGAAAATGTATGAAATCAGTGATTGTGTGCACGGCAGAGGATTTTAAAAAAACACTGACCGTTTCAAGCGTCTTCCAAGGATTGACAAACTGGAGAAACTCGATTGTATATTTTCAACATCAGGTGCGTTTCTAAGGTTATTTCTGAAAAACATGTCCGCCGTGAGGAAACAATATGTTTATATTCGGAAAACGAGCGTTCTACATCTAGTGATGTTATATTCGCATAATCAAAATACTTTTTTCCCACTCCCCTTAAAGTAAGCATACCATTAATACATTGTTTCTATAGACGTAAGTTGGTTTTACTGAAATGACTGTGATTGCTATGACAACGGGGCGTAAGTAATTTACTTACGTCCTTTAGGGAAAAAAAGTGCATCAAAACACGTGTTCTATTAATTTATATTTATGGTAATATTACAGTTTGTACAATTAGTAACATTATTAACAAAATTGGGATATTTATTTATATTTCTTGATAATTCAATGTTATTATCACCTACTTTATCAGCAACACTTAATGTCTAATTTATTAAATTCCGAGGTTGTTCACCGTTACTGTTTATCATGATTACATTTAATTTTTGAGGATTTTATTGTCTGGGGAGTGGGAAAAATGTTATAAGCAATTCGGGAGGTAACATTTACCAGTCTCGAACTCTATTGCAAGTCCTCGGGCAAGCCCTCGGACGCAAACTAGTCCTCGACTAGTAAATGTTACTTACCTCCCTTATTACTTAAATAACTATTTCTACAAACACCGTTAAAAGTTGACATTTTGACACGGCTAACTTCACTTAAAAATGCGATTTTATTGCGTAGCGTGTTAAAAAGGCCACTTTTAACACTTGTGTTAAAAGTAAATGACAGTTTGTCAAAAATTACAAGAGAAAATTCCGTACATATCAAATGATTTTTATTACAATGAAAATTACATATTCTTTGGATAATTAATATTAAATGTACAGTTTGTGCAATTGGAGATATTTATTCCATGTGTCGCTGTACTTGCAGAATTATTATTTGCGGACAAATAGTTCATAGGAACTAAAATATCGTGATTTAAATTATCATTTGCAATAGAATTATTAAATAGATCTGGGAAGATGGAGTGAGCAATTTTGTTTTTATTTTCTAGAGAATCCTCTAGGTAACTTTCAGCAACGGTGGAACTTTTCCAGCCCGCATGTCGCTTAATTGAGCATAAGCTTGCACCAGAATCTGCTAGCAAAGTAGCAGATGAACGTCGGAAGCAATGTCCCGTATAAGATTCTGGATTCGGTAATTTCAAAAACATTGCGATAATTGCAGGCATCTTGCCAAACGAATTTATTCCAACCGCTTGACTTGTGCATTTATTATTAGCGTATTTAATAAATAAACGTCGATGTTTTATATTAGATGGACGTAATGCTTTGTATTTGCGATACAAGTTTATATATGAGCCAATAACGGTAAATATTCTTTGAGTATTGATTTTAGTATCTGGTATAGTAACTACTAACACATTTCTTCTATCTTCAATGTCATCCACAGTCATACGGCATAACTCTTCCCGGCGACAAGCGCCAAATATACCCATAACAACAGCTACTTTGAACAGCATATATTTTTCATCTGATGCTTCAGAAATAAATCTATCAATTTCTTGTCTTGTCAATATTTTTGATTTTCTTGGTCGGTAACCTTCTCCTTTCCGTTTCAAAAATGCAATAAGTTTATAATATTTACTAATATCATGGTTGTCTTTTATATTTAGCAAAAGTTTTATCATCGAAAAATGTGACCAAAGAGTAGAAGATTTCCAAATTTTAGACCTTTCTTTAAAATATGCTAGTAGAACATTTTCGCAAAATTTACCTATCACATTATTGCATCTGCACCATTCCATAAACCTTTTGTACGCAATTTCATATTGTTGCCTAGATTTTGAGGGCAACAAATCTAATGTCTCTTTATCAGCGACTTCAATTATTGCACTCGGTATTACTTCATTTTCTTTATTAATACACGAACTCATCTTTTGTACAAATTGTGGCAAATTAATTTGACGTAATTTAACGGTTGCGTCCAGTTGTGTCAAAACGTATTCATGAGCTGTCAAATTTGGTCAGTGGAGTTTCATTATATTTTATAATAAAAATTGTGTTTGTAGAAAGAATATTGTACGATACACATGTTAAAAATGCTGCAGAAAAATATTTAAATCTCTTACGAAACCACATCATTCCAACAATTGAGATACTAAATGTTGATCAACTTTGGTTCCAAATGGATGGGGCTCCGACACATTCTACTCACGCCGTCAGGAATTTTTTAAGTAACACATTTCAAAGACGGTGGATTGGCAGGTTTGGCCCCATTCCATGGCCCCCAATATCAGCTGATTTATCTCCAAATGATTTCTTTCTTTGGGGTTACCTAAAAAGCAAAATTTATAATAACTTGCAAATTCATCACTTGTATGAATTGAAAGAACGTATACTTACTGCATGTGATGGAATAAATCCAGAATTTATTCGGAATACCCTGCATTGCTTTCAAAATCACCTTGCTTATTACCTTGAAAGACAAGGAGGACATTTCGAAAATTTGCTGTAAACCCTTTTGTTATGTTGTTTTGTTTATCTTAATTAATCGTTAGAATAAATTAATTTCTTCATTCAAATTGAGATTTCTTTTCTAAAAACATAACCTAATTCTTTGTGGCTTTATTTTCTTTAGTATTACCCACTGTTGCCAGTATAAGTATTATTGCCAAACTAGATTCTAGAATACTTTCGCGATAAATTTTAAGTTTTGAAACAGATTTAAAGAGTTTCATGTACATTCTGTATGGCAATCTAAATAATTTCATTTTGAACGCTTAAACGTTCATATCTTTAATAGTTAGAAAGTATAGTAAGATGAAACTCATTGAGTTATATCTTTAGCTAATAGGAAAAGGTTGGGTGTAATTTCAATAAAATAAATACTTAGTTTGCTTATTAATATTTTTATTTAGGAACAATATTATATTCAGATTTTTCGGCTTTAGTCTTGCACAACTTTGTTCTATTATTAAACGAGCTGTACTATACACTCTCACTTTCTGCTGAACTGCTCGAATACGGAAATATTTCCTAGCACATTGTTTTAAGGGTTTCAGCTCCATTCCTGTTGCCTAAAAGAAAATCCAAATAAAAAATGTATTTACCCTTTTTCTTAACATTTACCTTCCAAAATAAAAGAGGATCTACGTCCTGGTTTGAATTTGGCCTTACGAAGTATTGCCCTATAGTTATTATTACATCGGCTCTAATTGATTTTACTTTCTCTTACTCTTTCTTGCAAAAATCCAAATACTGAAAGTAACTTTTGATGGGACTAATGTCTGTTTCGATTACAGGCATTCATTCTTTATTTTCAGGATCTACTTTCTTCATAATATTAAACATTTCTAGATTTAGAAAAGAAATAACCCCGGTAGCATTTTAAGTACAACGAAAACTTTCTCTTTAAATCGAGGTTCTCAAACAGTTGCTATTCTAGTAACCGATCCTCCTTCATATGAAAATAGCCTTGCTTTCTTCCCTCAATCTTTAATTCCAGTAGTGATACTGTCAAATAATTGTACAGTCCAAATGTTATTGTGATTATTAAAGAAATAGAACATATTTATTACCTACAAGAATTTTTGTTGTATTTTCTGACTTACAGGTTTGACATTTGTGACATTTACTAACAAATTCTGGCAAATCTCAATTTGAAATTGTTTATTCCCAATTTGAAATTGTTTGTTCTCACTTTGAACGTGTTTATCGTATTTGCTTTCAATTTGAACGTATTTATTCTTAATTTGAACATGAATAGTCTCAATTCGAAGTTAGGTGAAGAAGACTGGCATAAGTCACAGATTTATTCAGATGTACTGTCGTGAGCAAAAAAACGGGACAGTTTCAAAATCGTTATGTCAATTTCCTTTATTTTTTAACGTTGTAATTTCAACATTTGATTAACTTTCAAACTCTACGTCAAATTATATATCATAGTTGATAATTCAAAATTGAAAATGCCGCATCTTTCGAGAACTGATAAAGCTAGACTTGTTACTAGTTTGAAAAATGGGAAATCATTAAGAAGTGTATCGGTTCAATTTAATATTAGTAAAAGTTCAGCCGCAAGAATATATAAAAAAAATGGAGGGAAGAGGATAATTTAAATCGGAAAATAATTTCCGCACGTAACAAAATTTCGAATACGCAGGAAGACGAAACATTAGTTACTGAGATTAGGAAAAACCCTTTCAAAACATTAAAGGAAGCTATAAGAACAACACAATTTCCTGTCTCATCTTATAACACAATGGTTACAAGAGAATGAAATTTAAATTTGAGATATCCAGCCCTACAGTCCTTATCTAAATCCCATTGAAAATGTATGGGGATTAATGAGATAGAGCTTCTACCCAGGAAGAATTTTGGGAGATTGTTCATAATGTTTGGCATCAAATTTCTATAAATTTTGTACAAAATATTGTCGTTTCAATGTCTACAAGATTAGATGCAGTTAATAATAACGGTGGAATGACGAAATACTAATTATTTTAATGTAATAATTATTTTAATTTAATAAATAATCTTTCTCTATCGTTTTTAGTAATTTTTATTTACATTTATTTTAAAAATGTTTAATAAATGTCAATAAGACACACATTTTTCACAATTCCTGACTTACTATTATGAGTAAAGATAGCCACTTAAGTATAGTTCATAAAGTATAAGTTTTCAGTTCAAGGCCAAATTCAAAGCATGTGATTCAAATCAGTACTGCAGAGTCGAATAAAGTCAATATTCAACCGCGGAAATAACCGTTTGTCATCATAAAATTATAAACGTCATATTTTGCAGTATTGTCAAAATTTTAGTATGTCACTTGCAATATAACCAAAGAAAGCATATACATAACCTACATGTCAAAATAATTATTATTATTTTGACATGTAGTAAAGTAGGAACATGAATAGTTCAAAAGTGCTGCTTCTTTTCTAGTTTTGTATAAATATATTCTATCCAAGAAAACTATGCGCAAATTATTACTTTAATATTCGAACAAATTACCAGGCATCTAAGAAATATTGTGTAAAATAAATAGGTAGGTTAGAAATGTCAAAGTGACAATCAAACAATTTCGTACATATTGCCACTAATTGATATTACTATTTATTATCAGTACCTATTGTTCTCAAAAGAACTGATTTTGTAATTTTTGATGACAAACTAAATATTCAAATTAGAAGAATGCTTAACCTAGAAATCAGAATACCGGAAACAAAGTCAATAAACAACAGTATTCAAATAATTTGACAGAAAGCCGAATATCATAAGACTATCTTCTGGACAACTTATCCTTTTTATTTAATATAATATTTTAAAGACGTATGTCTTAACTTAAAATGACAAACGTGTGTAGTATTACAGCGCGTATTCATGTGTGTTAGAAAGAGATAAAGTACGATTTTCAGTTGCCGCTTGGGCAGTACGAACTGAAAACTTATACTTTATGAACTGTAGTCACAATTTAAACCCACGCAGAAACAGTGTCCTGTATTTTTTGCTCACGACAGTAGTAATATGAAGTGTTCAGTTAAAGTCAATCTAGTAGCATGTGATTTACTGAGAACATTTTGAAGTATATCGTAAATTAAAATTTACTACTTAACCTACGAAGTCGTATATTTTGACAGTTTCATACATACAAATAAATCACAAATAATAGGTATTTATTGAAAACTATAACAAATGTTGAAAATGCTGTCCTTCAAGATCAATGCACTTTAAAATCCTCCGTTCAAAATTTCTGATGATATTCTGCAACATTACTGGATTGTTATTAATTTCAATGCATTTCTGTTCGATTCTCTGTAGCATATCATTCAAATTCAATATAGGTGTTCGAAATATGTTATTTTTTAGATAAGGCCACAAAAAGAAGTCGCAAGGTGTTAAATCGCATGAACGTGCAGGCCAGGCAATTTCAGTATTTCGACTAATTATACGCTCATCAAAAAATTCTCTTAAATAATCCAAAGATTCTGCAGTACAGTGACAAGGTGCTCCGTCTTGTTGGAAATATGAATTTTGAAGTTCATCATCATGCAACTGATTGACAAATGGTTGTAAAATTTCCGTACGGTACCTTTGATCAGTTAACGTTCCCTGAAAAAATATTGGTCCAATGATTCGCCTTTGGCTTATCGCTGCCCAAACACCAATTTTCTCTGGATGTAGCGATTCTTCATTAATTACATGTGGATTTTCACTACTCCAAATTCTTGTATTTTGTGAATTTAGGTATCCCGTTTTATAAAACCATGCTTAATCAGTAAAGATGATTCTTTGGGAAAGTTCTCCATTATTGTTCATATTTACAAACCAATTACAAAACTGTAGTCTACGTGTGTAATCAATTTCTAACAATTCTCGTACTGCTGTGACACGGCATGGATAAAGTTGCATATCTTTTTTTAATAAATTGTGAGTTGTACCTACCAACAGAAAGGTTTATTTGTTGACTCAAATGTCGAACAGATGTTTGTGGTTCATTTTCCATTATTTCTTCAACACGATTGACAACTTGAGGTGTACGTTTCTTAACTGCTCAGTTGCGTGATTTTCTTAAGAGACTACCAGTTTCAGAAAAAAGTTTTAAAGTTCTATCCCAAGTATTTTTAAATTGTTTATAATCTATTACAAAATGTGGAAACTCAACTTGAAATTCTACCATGCAATTTTGAACTGAGTAAACCCATAAACCATAAATTTTATTACCACTTCGAAAATATGCCTGGGCTAACAAAATTTTATTTTCTAAAGTGAAAGCCATTTTAAAACTGAGAAGCAATTTATTTAAACCAGAATCGACGCACGATTATTTTATGCACTAACTGATATTTGTGATTAACATTATCAAATTTCATTTGGATTTACGTTTACGGAACAACAAACACATACTAATATATTTGCGTTTTATTCTATCAAAATTTCAAAGTAACCTAGATTGACTTTTCAAATGAACACATTATATGATAAAATGGGAAAAATCGAGCGATTCATTCTAGAAAGATCTTATAAGAATTTCACTGTTATTTCCCAATATACTAATTAATCATGTTTACCATTATCAACTTGTCTTTTATTTGTTTACATTAGATTATTTAAAATAAAATTCTCGGCTTAATACAATTCACTATCAGGTCTCTTATCAGATACATATTTATGATGAGCTGATAGGACACCGAACAGTATTACGAAACTTTATTGAAAATGAATCCGTTATCGAACAATAAAGTGCCCCAGATAAGGAATCAGTAATTATTATTCGCGGAATAATACAACACAACCCAGATATTTTACGTTTAATTAATTGTGTGAGGTGCATTAAATATTATGGAATTAGTTACTGAAAGTGCAAGTGACGTTTTGAATTACGATTATTCAGTTCTTATAGGCACATTCGCCCTAAGCTTTATAATAGTTTTTTCAGTGACGATAATCGTCTTTTTGATAGTATATTACTTGAATATGAAAAGAAGACGTTCGCAACGGACAATTGCTATCGAGGCCACCTATATTAAGTTAGATCCATTAAAATATTCTCATATTTTCGCGGAAGATGACGCTGAAGAAGTTAGTATTATTTTTTTGATTATTCTAGTTTATGCAACTTTACTTACAGTGCCGTTAAATATTGCATATATTTAGGCAGTATATATACATACTTGAGTACGTGCTGGTCTGCAGATAACAATAAATTTTATTTTATTTTTTCGTATATTTTACATATTTTAATTTTCCTGTAATTACATTGTAGCAATTATTTTATTAATATTAGTAGACGAGTAGGTGATTAAAAAAAAATTCTCACGTACAAAAAGGAGACAAAAAAAACGCTACTACCGAATGTTACACAAACATTTCCAAAGATTATAACGTCTTTATTTATTATCTTATTTGAATGATCTACAACAGGCCACGAGACGTTAAATTGACTAAATAGATACAGTCTTGTGCAATAAAATTGACTACAAGTCGTACGATTAAAGGCCGGATTATATGCAAAAAAAAAACTGAAAATATGCGCATAAATATGCAGATGTTTTAGCCTAAATATGCACCTCCATATGAAAAATATGCAGGTAAAAAAATACGTGCAATGTTAGAAAATGGAATACTATAGAAAAAAATATTCTATTATGTTTACTAAAAGTTTATTTAGAATATTTTAAAACATAATTAACTATGAGAACAATTTAGGGGAAGTTGGGGGAATGGTGGCCACCAAGGCAGTAACGCGCCAAGTATCTTCGGCGCCGTCGTGCGAAATACTGATAGGCGCCTTTACCCTATATATATTGACCCAAAATTACCAGCCACTCTCCCACAGTTCAACATTGAAATTTATGACGAACTCTTTTGACTTGTTAGTACTGGTAGGTATTTTTTATTTGAGGCAAACAATAGGTTCACATACAAAAAATTATTATTAAAATTTTTATTGCACACTGAAACAACAGTAACAAAATAAAAAACAGTATTCCAAATTATTAAAAAACGAAAGGTCAAGTACACTCTTTGAAGTAACAATAAAATTATTGCTGTCAATGCTAAAATAATTGTAATAATTGTTTTATGTAAATTTGTTGATTTGTTGTAAACTTTCAAAAAATGTTATTAATATTTTTAAAATTTAACTTATCACAAGTGGCCGTAGGCGCCTTTAAGGCCTTGGCGCCGTTGTGCACTGCACGACCTTGCCCATATGGACGGCGCGTCACTGCACCAGGGTAATAGTAGCCATCGATTATTTTTATGGTAAACGTTTTTAAATGAATTTCAATAGGTGCTGCCATCTATAAATGTCTATTTGAATTGCCCCACCGAATTATAGTGATATGCGACTCGATCTCTAATAACTAGTGTAGAAAACTGCAAATAGGCGCGAAGTCTAGTAAGAATTGTTGAGGTTAGTGAGAATAAAATTCGCGTGCTGTATGCTATGTATGTTTTGCAAATATAAAGAATAATTGGGTTTACCTAATACTCGTCTTTATTATACCAGACGGTGAGTTTCTCTGAAAGTAGTGCTTATTGTGCAGCATCATTTAAACAAAATTAGAACTTATGGGGTTATGGTGGCCATTCAGGCACGGGTAATTGCGGCCGGCCACCATTACCCTATATTTACGAAATTGCTATCTAATATTTTTCTGCAGATGCCAAGAGTCTACAAACGTCGAACTGATAAAGCTTCTTGGACTGTTAATGAGCTTAACGTCGCTATCGCTGCTGTAAGAGACGGTCGATCTATTCGGGATGTATCCAGAAGCTTTGGAATTCCAAGAAGCACCATACAGAAGAGGATGAAAAATAACAGTAATGCAGGTCCATCGCTAGGACGTTCATCAGTGTTTTCAGTAGTTGAGGAGCAAGTTCTTGCAGAACATGTCATGAAATTATCAAAACTGTTTAACGAAGTCACTAGACAAGAGATAAAAAAATGTGCATATGACTATGCAGAGAAAAATAGTATAAAATGCCCATTTAACATGGAGACAAAAAGTGCAGGTGACGACTGGCTTTACGGGTTTTTTACAACGCAATCCTCGTGTTGTACTTAGAAAGCCTGAGGCTACAAGTATCAACAGGATCACAGCGTTCAATAAGGAACAAGTGTCCTTATTTTTTACAAATTTGGAGCAAGTATTAGGAAAATATAAGTTCGAAGCTTCCAGAGTTTTTAATAGTGATGAAACTGGCATTTCTACAGTGCAGAAACCGGGCAAAATTCTCGCTGAGAGAGGACTGAAGCAGGTCGGTTTTGTCACGAGCTGGGAGAGGGGTAAGAACATCACCGTAGTTTGTGCATTCAGTCCATCAGGGATCTACATTCCTCCCATGTTTATCTACGGTAGAAAGCGAATGAATCTGCAGCTTCAAAAGGGAGGTCCAATTGGAGCATCATATAGCTGCTCTAACAAGGGTTGGATAACAGAAGAACTTTTTTGAAATACTTACACCACTTTCAAGAATTTGTTAAAGCAAGTCTGGAGGATCCGGTTTTGCTTATTATGGATAATCACAGCACCCACTGCACTCTTAAAGCATACAACTTCTGCAAAGCTAATGGGATTATCCTTCTGACAATTCCTCCGCATACTTCACATCGACTCCAACCCTTGGACGTCACATTCTATGGACCTTTGAAAACTGCCTTCAACACAGAATGTACAAAATACTTGAAAGATCATGCACATGAGAAAATAACACCCTTCGAAATCGCAGAACTTTTCAATAAAGCCTATATTAGAGTTCCTACTTTGGAGAAAGCAGCAAAAGGATTTCAAGTAAGTGGTATCTAGCCGTATAATCCTGATGTGTTTTCCGAACAAGACTTTGCACCAGCTGAACTGCACAACCCGAATGTCATACCTATAGACCAACAAAATCCTCGTGAGCCCCAGGAACAAGAACCTCAACAAGGTCCAGGGTTCCAACACTCTGCAGAACTTCGAATAGCTCAAATGCGACCATATGGACACGCGATTCCAGAGATAGAAACCTCTTTCGAAGAAGTACTGCCTCTACCAGGGCCATCAAAACTTAATAGTCAATCAGTTAAACGTAAACGAGTTATGAAACAAACATCTCAGATAATAACATCTACTCCAAACAAAGATGTTTTGATCGCAAAATCGAATAAAAGGTCGATTAAGAAATCCAAAAAGAAAACGGAGGTAGTCAAGAAAAACCTATTTTCGGACAACAGTGCCCGAGACGATAACAGCATGGAAGAACGACAGAAGCTGCCAAGGAGCTGTAGGATAAAGGAGAGCTACCAAAGTTCTGCCTCAGATGCAGAATCCAATGATGATGAAGTCCAAGATAAGAATGTGGAATGCCGAGACTTATGTCTCGTATGCGGTGAATTTGGGAAGAATAATGAAGTATGGTTAAGATGTATTTTGTGCGGAAATTGGGCGCATAAGAATTTCACTGATATGGAGAAAAAACTTTATGTTTGCGATTATTGCACTTAAACATATTTTATATTGGGGTAATGGTGGCGCTCTGACATCATTACCCCAAACCGTTGGGGCAATGAAGGCCAGCTTCTAGTTATGTAAAAAATTTATATTACTTTATCGTATATCCTTTGTTAAAATATAATTAGGACATATTAAACGACACATTTTCCTCTATTTATTGTGATTTTTTCGATAACGTTTAATTAAAAAATACGGGTAGCAGAAGTAAAAATGCTTAGGGGGCCACCATTCCCCCAACTTCCCCTACAATCACATGTTTCTCAAAGTTTTCAACAGAAAAATTGTGACGCTTGTCTGAAAACATGTATTTATATATTAAAAAGGTTCGTTCTACGTCGACGCTTGTTATAGGAGCATATTTCAAATTAGATATATCATCTATTGCCAACTCAATATTTTCTACTGAATCACAACACAAGATTTTAGCAATGTTAGCTTTTTAAAACCTTAATTTTTTCCTATTACACTTAAAAAATTTTTCATACAAGGACTGTCCTACTCCTCCTTTAACATCAAAACATCACTTTTCAAATTTGTTTATTATTTCAACGCTCTCGATTAGCGATATAAATTGTTTTTCCAACTGCAATATAGAAGTAAAAATAAAACTGTAATTGGCTTTAGTAAACGCCAACTGTTGAGGCATTTCTTTACTCGAATATACCTTTTGGGCGTCTATCATAAATTGTGCATCCCTATCAAGATCCATAATAATTGTCTTTATTCCTTCATAATGATTTGCATGAAAAATAGCAGCCTCCAACCACGTTCCCCATTGTGTGATTACTGATTGAGGAGGAAGCGGAACACCGGGTAGATGTTGTTTGTAAAACTGAACTCGTAATGGGGCCTTCAAAAATACTTTCTTAACACTACTAATTAAAGTATTTACTAAGGGAAAATGGTTTCTGACATCTTCTGCAACACGATTTAGCCCGTGCGCCAAGCAAGTTGTGTGAATTCAATTTGGGTAAAAGATTTTCAAGTTGAAAACTGCCTTCACCATGTATGGTTACGCACCCGTCAAAAACAATAGAATTTACTCTGTTGGAATCGATTCCTGTAAGAAGAAAGTTGCCAGTTCTTCCTGTATAAACCTTGTTATTGTCAAATTATTTGCCTTTTCTAACTGTTTGGATGAAATTAAATAAGATTTTGCTGGAACCGATACGTTAAGGATACCAATTATTAAATGAACTATGTATCGGCCCACACTATCAGTAGTTTCATCTACGCATATATAAAGATAATTGTTTGCAACAACCTTCTTAATGCTATTTAATGTTTCTGCTAGGATACAACGAATATAATTTTTTCTTAACATGCTCTCGTCGGGAATGTTATATTGATGATGTACTTTTGCAAAAATAACTTGATATTTAAATTGTTTAATTTATGTAGTGGAATATCTGCCGAGACACAAACATTTGACACAAATCTTCATTAAATTGTTCTTGTTCCGATTTTTTGGAAGTTGATAGCAAACATTGAGGTAATGTTTGCTGACTCTTCTTCGCCAATTTCATCTTTGTTAGTTTTGCAGCATGAGATGGAGTTTTCATATATTGGTCGACTTGAAACTTTTTCTCACTTGTAATCTGCAAAAAAATATCACATCATCGGTTGTTTTCTTATAAAATAAATGTTACTAATTAATTAATTAATAAGAGGAAATAAACTTAAAATTTTACTATTTTAAACAATTTTTCTCCATCCATACGCAATTCTGAATAAGGTGCAATCCATCCAGGCACAGTCGCTATTTTCGGAATTTTTGCTATTATATATCACAACTCATAAGTTTACAGTTCGAAAAGCCAACGTAAAATGACGTTTAAAATAAAATTAATTTGGAATATGGGAATAAATTTCTCCGAATAGCAAAGAAACACATATACTCCTAATTTTCTGGTAAAATGTATTTTTGTATTTATTTAGAAGTTTTAAGATATTAGCTTTTCCTGGAATTTTGTCTCGGCCTGGATGTATGGGAAGAGTATTAATAAATCCTTGGAGACGTTTATCGGAAAAGTAACGGGAAGAGGCTTAATAAAATTCTATTTTTAATTTAAAGAGGGCTGTTTAATTTTTGTTTGTTTGTTACATCCACGACATATTTTTAGTAATACCTATAATAAATTTGATTTAGTAAATAAATAAAACTCCGTGACCTAAAATATGCAAATATACAAAATGCATATATTATGTAAATATGCAAAATTATGCAAACTGCATATAATCCAGCCTTTACTGATCACAAATTTATGCACGGATAATCCGTCGTCCGGTTTAACCGCGCACGGTTTATGAGGGTTCCACTGTATTATCAAGGAGTTATTATTATCAATACTTTTAATTGAATGATCATTAAATTGGAAACTTTTATTGAAAATACAAAACTTACGCAACTATTATGAAATTATAAGGTAAGGTAAAACAAATCTGAACAAAACAATAAAATAAATAAAAATAAAGAAGAGAAACATATTTAATACTTCGTCATACCGCTATTCCGTTCAATTATCGAATTTAATTTATTTGGAACCGAACAAATTAACTCTTTAACATAATTCTCAACTTCAGCTAGTTCCTCCTAAACATTTT
Source organism: Melolontha melolontha (assembly GCA_935421215.2). Classification (NCBI taxonomy): domain Eukaryota; kingdom Metazoa; phylum Arthropoda; class Insecta; order Coleoptera; family Scarabaeidae; genus Melolontha; species Melolontha melolontha. Next base: position 172,900,850 of record OW285238.1, read on the forward strand.
AAATTAGATCGCGTAAAGTCTCTGAATTTTGCACACGAAAATTTCTTTTGTACTCGTATATTAATTTCGTCTTTTTTCCCAAAGATTTGCAATAGGATTTAGGATAATTTGCATTGCTGTATGTAGTCTTTCCGAAACCGTTTAATTTGATGTATAGATCATTAAAATCAGATAATAAATAAAGACGCTATAGCCTTAGGAAATTTTTGTGGAACACCTGGTATACTCTGTTTAAAAATAAGAAAATTTTGGACAAAAAAAAATAAATTAATTTATTAAATTTGGACAAAGCAATAGATTCGCAGTAGCGTACGACTTCGACGGGTAGGCCGAAGATGTTAGATTATAATTATCCCAAAACGTGCAGATGCATTTCGTTCTTATTAGAACTCGCCAGCGCACGATATCCTGGAGACAGACATGACTTCTACTTCTATACAGGGTGTTAATTAATATCGGGAAGATATTACACAGAGAGATTCCTCGTCTGATTCTAACATGAAAGGCCCCTATAAAGTTATGGTCAAAATGTTTCTTGCCCAACAATTTTAAAATTACAGGATCAAAATTTGACACGCTGTATAACAACAATTTATTTGAATTAAAAATTATATAGTAATAGTGCAATAATTTTATTTATTATTAATATTTAACGAAAATTTTAAATAAAGAAACATGAAGATGCAGACAAAGTTCAAAACAGAACTTATAAAAGATGTTGAAAATGTCATCCTCCTGCTCGAATACACGCATCAATTCTTTTCCTCGTAGATTGATGGACCCTTTGGAATATTCCTGAGGTGTTTTGAATAGTCTGGAGTGAACCCAGTGGCGGCTCGGGGTGGTTCACATAGGGAGTGCATAATTTCAAAATTAAAAAGTGTAATACAAAAACGCTTACGCAATCCTTATAAATTTCACCGACGTACTGTTCCAGACAGGTACTGTTCATTGTAGAGTTTGTTTTGAGGACATAGTAAATATTACACTACACAGTTTAATTACATCTGACGATAAAAGAAATCCATTTTACGTGTCTTTGACTTGCAGAACAGTTCTATCACTTTTTCATTAAAGTTTGGGAAATCATTTATACATTCTTTTTCACAAGATAACATAGTAAGGGCATTTAATCTCTCTTCTTTCATTGTATTTCTCAGGAAAGTTTTTATTCTCTTCAGCCGTGAAAACTGGCGTTCCGCTTCGGACGTTGTCATTGGGATTGTAATGACAATTTTTAAAAGCGTAACAACTTCATTAAAGGTGTCGCTTAATCCATCCAGCAGAAGACCTAGCAGACCTACAGCACCGACTTCTATATTTTGCCTAAATTCTTCTCTAGAATATAGAACGCTTAATTCAGTTCGTAGTCTGCTTTCATTGAGGCATGGATCAAATTTTACTGCTTCTTTAAGGCAATCTCCGGAATTTTTTTTTGAAAAGAGGAGAACTGTTTAAAAGAAATTAAGTTTGCTAATATTAAGTGCCCTGTATACCGAAATCTAGTTTTTATTTCTAGCAAAATAATATCGCACACTTCAATAGTTTCCCTCCTTCTTTGGCTACCATCAGTTACTCTTCGCCGCTTTGATGGTCGAGGAGTCAGTTCTGGGTCATTTTGTTTAACCAACTGATTATCGGTGTCAGCGATTTCGGTTCGAATTTTTCCAATAGCGCGATCAAAATTATCTAAATTATTCTTGATTTTTAATGCATCTGTATTGACATTTTGTAATTGATTAAACAATATGTCCACATGTGGCATAATTTTATGAAAGAAAGTTAACCAATAGATAAAATTTTCCTCCTCTAAAATTCGCAAATTGGCACCAGCTTGATGAATGGTAGTTTGTAAACTAGCTTCTCCCTAGATTTGTTCTAGAGCTTCAATTATTTCTTCTCGGTGCTCATATATTGTATTCACTGTCGTAGAATTGAAGTTCCATCTTATTTTTGAAGAACGAGGTAAGCTTTTTCTCTGAAGGAATTCTTCCAATCTTGCAGCTCGTTGTGGTGAAGTGGAGAAAAATGTACATAATCCCGTCAGATTGGCAAAAAAAATTCTGCAATTACTACTGCTCGATGTAGCATGTGACATAATTAGATTTGTCTGATGTGCATAACAATGTACAAAATTAGCCCTTGGATACTGGTCTTGGACATGTCTTTGCACGCCGTTAATAGCACCACTCATGACTGCTGCCCCATCATAGCTCTGTGCAATCAGTTTGTATCATTCTGTATCGTTTTTGATAATCCCTTAAAAACCGGTGCTGCTTCGATGTGATCTCTGAGCGATTTATCCAATTCTGCCGTAAAATTTATCAATTCCCGAAAAATGCCCTTGTTATTCGACGTTTGCTGTTCATCATGACCCCGAAGTGCCAGTTCAAACGCGCCACAAAATCTAATGCAATTTATTATTAAATTTAACACATGCCTATTTTTTGTTACCTTTTCATTGTGTTGTTGAATTGCTTTTCTATATGATGAATCTAAAACATTCTGAATGTTATTTTTTCCTAACATTCTTAGACTAAATATATTTTTCAAATGCCCTTCGGAATTTTCGTGGTTAATAATTTTAGCACTAAGATGAATTAAGTCTCTTATTCCGTTCTTTGACCAAGACGGTTTACCACCAAGCAAAAGACACGGAAAACAAAACAAGGTATTTTTAATTTCACACCCACAAAGCCAGTCATTTTTCTGATAAATATCCATTTTGAATTTTCTTATAACTTCTTTACCTTTAACAGATTGTTTATTTTCTAAACATAATTGAGGCATCGGCCGTTTAAGATTTTTTACTGCGATTTTTTCATCATAGGTTAACCGTGGAAACGCGTTGTTCTCTAAAGCAGAGACGGAATACATTTTACAACGGCCGTGAGCAGACTGGACCACTTGCTCAGACGCTATGTATATACGACATTGAAGTAGGGCAAAATACAGTTCTCTCCACCTTCAATGAAATGTTAATGGCTTAACGGAGCAACAGTTGGGCTTTGCTCATTATATCTGTGACGACGATCGGTGCATGTACGTTGTTAGCGTGCCACGTTCCTCGTCAATAACTATGAATACATAATATACATAATAAATAAATACTTTCACAGTTAGTCGCCGCTTGGTTTGTTTTGTTTCATCATTCCAGGGGGTGTAATTGCTCACTTGCTCTCATTAAAGAGCCGCCACTGAGCGAACCTACGATTATATTTCTTAGTTCTTTTTCTGTGTTTATTGGTGTGTCGTAAACCAAACATTTTAGGTGTCCTCAAAAGAAGAAATCAAGACTGTTTAGGTCAGGGGACCTAGAGGTCCACCTCAACCTATCCAACGATCGTTGAATGTTCTGTTCAAAAACAGGCGGACTTCGATACTAAAATGTTCAGGTGCACCGTCGTGCATAAACCAGCCTTCATTTCTTATGTTGAATTGGATCTTGTCAAGGAGATGCTCTTGAAAAGATTCAAGATACAATTGTCCGTTGGGCCTTCTTGGCAGAAAAAATTGCCCTATCAAAACATCTCCCATTATGCCAGTCCATACATTCACAGAAAATTGTTCTTGATAATTTTGTTCACTTATTACGTGTGGATTTTCTTCAGCCCACAAATAGTTATTGTGGAAATACCGGATAGAATTTCTTGAAAAATTTGCTTCGTCAGAAAATACTTGTTGATCGAATAAGGGATTTTCAAGCAACATTTGTAAAAACCACTGACAAAAGTTTAGACGTAATTGAAAATCAGGGAGAAGAAGAGCGTGTATCATTTGAATATGGTACGGATATAATAAATAATCTTTTAAGACTTTTCATACAAGAACATGCGAGATTGCCAATACTGACGCTATTTTTTTTTGTACTCGCACTAGGATCATTTTCAACAGCATTCAAAACTGCTTCCTCAATTCCCGGAGACCTGACATCTTCAGATGCTCTTACTAGATGGTTTGTTCGGTTAAAAGTTACAGTTTTACGTAGACAATGGTGAATTCGTGAAAATGTCTTACTATTAGGTATTACACGATTGGGATAATGTTGTTGATATAACCTTATACGTATTGCCATTTGTAAGCTGTTGAGACAACTTTCTGGCTTCGTAAGTATTGCCATTTGCAAGCCCATGCATACAATATATGTCTGCATATTCTTAATATCTAAAATTGACCATAATAATAACTCCAACTGAAAACCAATTCAAATCGAACGTTAAAACTATATGTCAAACATCATTCAAAGCTACAATCAAAACGATTTTTATACTGTAATTTTAAAATTTTTGTGTACTTTATAGGAACTTGTTACACAGAGCGTCAAATTTTGATCCTGTAATTTTAAAATTGTTGGGAAAAAAACTCTATTTCAAAAAGGAAGCATTTTAGACTATAACTTTATAGGAATTTTTCGTGTTAGAATTAAACGAGGAATCTCTCTGTGTAATATCTCCTCGACATTAAATAACAACCTGTATATGTAGATACAACGAAATGCATCCACACGTTGCGGCATATAGATATGACTTTCATGAATTTTTCATTATCGTCAGTAAAGAAAGTTTTTTTTTTTTTTTCAGGGAACGAAGTACTATCCATATCCAATGAACAAAAAGATGTACTAGAGTCTTCGATGTTGGAAAATTTGTAAAGAAGGAACTACAAAAGCAAGGAAATACAAAAGCTGTTCCATGACACATGTTGTACAGTTCTGATACAGGTTTTCCACTTGATTTGTGTCGATTATAATTTTAAACGTGGGACAAGTACTCAAGAACATCAAAATAAAATTATATCTGTACTCGAAGAAAATCTAGAGCGTTGTAATTTGAAATTTAAATACAATTCCTTTCTTCTTGACGATCAACCTCGTTCTGATAGTTAAGTGGAAATCACAAGAGGTGAAAATGTGGCTGGTCTTTCTAAATTTACTCAAACAGATCAACGAATTACATATCTACAGTTAAAAGGAACAATTAAACATTTCTGTATCAACTTTACATCGACTCTACAAAGTCCAAACTGGAGTTTAGCTGTTTGAATATGAGAAATTATGTAATAAAATTGAAATCAATAGGGACGAGAATAATAGCTGTTTTTCTTGGCGAGAAAGATTGATAAAAAAATGTCCATGTGGTACGCAGAGAGGTGTTTGCCCCAAGTTTTGGAAATGTTGTCAATAGGCGCCCAACGTCCAGATTAACTTGAGGTGTATAGAACTTGAGCTAACTCGACAGACTGGGGATAAAGATTTTAGATCATCCACTCTATAGTTCATCTAACTTTGCACTATTTCCGTGAAAATATATTTCAAAAGCACTCAAATTTAAGACTGATGAAGAACTGTTCAGTGATTTTAAAAACATATGTAATTTAATGCCTAAAAAAGTAATGGAACTAATAGTTCAATGACTAGTTACGCGTATCAATAAATGCGTTGTTCAAAACTAAACGGACTGTACTTTTAAGAAATATGAATTGTACTTTACCTACGACGGACATGACTTATGGAACAGCTATTGTATATTTGCATACGTTTAGTTTTTTTTTATATATTTAATGTAGGTTAATTAGCATTTAAATTTGTATAGATATAAAATATGGAACAATACTCTTGAATTTTCTCGTAAATTGTAAATATTGTAAATATTTCTGCATTGTATATAGTGTGTAAATGTTGTAATAAAAGTGATTGATATGCAACCTGGTTGTATAATAAAGTATACTGTAAATGACTCTAAGTTGCACTTAAAATAGGTACATATGTATGTATATCCAAATACCGTTAGGCCATTTCCATTAAAATCTTATTTGACGCAGTAACCTACATATTTTTCTTTTTTTGCACGGGTTTACCTTCTTTGGTGTAACATTAAAATATTCAGGAATGTGCATGTTAACATATACGCTAACATATCTTAATATTTAGATTGTTTAAAAATAACATTTTACTAAAAAAAAAGTGCGAAATGCCAGAGGTATGTCTCAGATGTAGTGAGAATGATCCATTTTAAAGTTTTTTTATTGAATGTGTCTACAATTTAACATTGTCACCTTCAAAGTATGTTCCTTGGGAATGCACACAGCGTTCGAAAGATTTTGTCAGTCCTGGTAACAATTCTGGAAGAGTTGTTCCTTTAAGACAGGGATGCACAGACTTATAGGGAACAGGGGCCACTCGGGAAAATTATAAGGATAGGCCACTACAAAGAATACTTATTAACACAAATATTTTTATTTTTAAATAGAATGAATTACTACAAATGATAAAAATAAAAGAACATTCAAAAATGTTTGTTGTAACTATGTAATCGTAATGTAATCTAATCATTACAATGTAATATTTGATGTCTTATTATTTTGATGCATGACATTGCATTGACCTAACAATTTTGTTTATGTTTGGCTCCACATTACTTGTCGCCACACGTAAAATTGCTTCCAGATTTTCATTTGCCAGACGGTTTCGATTTTTTGTTTTGCTAAGTTTCATCACTGAAAATGTTTGCTCACAAAAATACGTCGATCCAAATAAGATTGCGCATTTCAATGCATTTATTCGCAACTCTTTATAAGCGGTTTTGTCAACGCAACGGTAAAAGTTGAGTAAATTACCTTCATTAAACTTGTTTCGTAAATTATCATCATTTTGCATGTCTATCGATTCCGGTGCATTTTCGGGTGAAATGTTGAAAGGATTGCTGAAAATGTCTAATAGAGGTTCAACTTTTTTGAAGTCTAGAAAACGATCATGAAAAGCTTGTATTAAAATATCGATTTTTTCAACATAAGCGAAATTGACATCAGTTTTATTGAATTTCTCCATAATTTTTTTGTAGTTCGGAAAATGGCTGTAATTGGCTGAATTGATTTGTGTCCTGAAAAGACTCAATTTGCATTGAAAGGACGAAACATGAGAGTATAACTGCGAAATCAATTGATCTTTGCCTTGGAGTCGCGTATTTAAGACATTCAAGTGATTTGTGATGTCTACAAGAAACGCTAAGTCACACACCCAATCAGGATTGTCGAGTTCGGTGACGTCCTTTTTCTTTTCCGCCAGAAATATTTTGATTTCTTCAATCAAGTTAAGAAACCGCTCTAGTGACAACTCACGACTTAGCCACCTTACTTCAGTGTAAAACGAGATCACCATATTCCCTTTCAATATCCTCGAGAAATTGTGTGAATTGTCGGTGATTGAGACCTCGTGATTTTATAAAGTTTACAGTAGCTACTACAACTTTCATCACATTTTCAAATCCCAATAATTTTGAACAGAGCGCCTCTTGATGTATAATGCAATGAAACTGCATTAATTTCTTGGTTTCTATGTTTTTAGTTTGTAAATACTCTTTTAACATAGTTATTATTCCAGATTTACTTCCAACCATTGAAGGTGCTCCGTCAGTCGTAATTCCAGGTAATTTCGTTAAATCCAAATCCATTATAGAACATTTTTCCAGAAGAGCTTTGAGCATGTCACTCCCCTTGGTTTGACTTGTCAAAGAACTCATACCAATCACTAACTTCAAACTTCAAAATTTTGCGTTACACCTCGTAAAAATATTAAGAGTTGAGCAGTGGAACTTATATCTGTAGATTCGTCGAGTGCTATAGAAAAATACTCAAAACTTTTCGATTTCGTAGCCAATTGCTCTTGTATATTAGCTGCTAATGTGGTAAGTCTTCCTTGAACAGTCATCCGATTTAGTTGAATTTTCTCAAACCTCTTTGCATCTTTCGGACACATTTTTTTGCGGCGATATCTAAACACTGCTTAACAAACTCACCATCTTTAAAAGGTCGACAAGTTTTCGCTATTATTCGAGATATTTCAAAGCTAACTTCAGTAGCTGTTTCAACATCTTGAATTGGTTTTGTAAACATAGTTTGCTGGCCTATTAGTTCCCTTTGTAAAATGGAAATTTTTTGCGTTCAATTTTCGCCGGTTAATTTGGTAAAAGTATGATGCTGGGTTTCATAATGCCTTTTAACATTATATTCCTTCGGAATAGAAACACTACTCTTGCATATTAAACAGACACTTTTGTTATGCGATGAAATAAAAAAGTATTTTTGGTTCAAATATCTTGAAACTGTCGATTTTCATCTTCAACCTTACGACTACGTTTTTTACTGGTGACTGGTTTATCCATATCAAAATTGATATTATATTGTTACGAGTAATCTAGTTGGTTCGACAGATTTCTAGTCTCGTAACAATATGCTTGGAACGACGAGGAGCATACCTGTCCTACGTAGTAAACCTGAACAAGAAAGTAGCAGGTACTTAAAGATACATATTTTACTAACAATTACAAAAGTTAGAATAAAATAAAAAGTTAAGAAATATTGATTTGAATAGATTTTTATCTACTTTTGTAGTTTTTCGAACAATTTTTAAAATTCGTTGGCGGGCCGCATAAATATCGACAGTGGGCTGCATGCTGCCCGCGGTATGTGCATCGCTGCTTTAAGATGTTTAAAACATGCGTCGCGACCCTTTCGGTGTTGGCTACTGGTTCGTAATGGTAACCTTATAACTTCGGCTTAAACGTTGAAAAAAGAAATTAATTCAGTATTCATTCTTTATTTGTCAAAATAATATAAATTGTATGACACGTCATTAACAGGTAAAAGTACAAAAAATTCACAATACAAATAAATATACAGTAAAACTACAGAAAAACACACACATTTTGAAATCAGCGATACACCGTTGTCTTAGAGCATCATCGCCAAATGCAGAAATTAAGCATTCGATGCACTGATATAGAGTTAAACCACAAAATCATAATAAATAATAGCGCGAAAATTTTCAAAACGATTAGCAAATTTTTAAACTGCACTCTGCACATCCTGACTGATATTTAGACAATCGTCATATTTTTGACACATTTCCGTATACCAGTACACATGCCCCATTTATCAAACTTAACAGCTTTGCTAGATTCCTGAAATTTCTCGACTGTCCTTCTATAATAAATAGGAACCGGACACGAAAGGCCCATGACTCATCGCCCACGAGTGTACTATTGAAAATTTGTATTCTTAAAGAGTTTTAAATTTTATTTATATAATTGGAAAACGAACGGGTGGTGATCTATAAATTACGAAATACATTTTTATTTGTTCATTTCGTAGTTCAAGTTGAGTAAAAGAGTGTTAATATTAACTAACAATACTTTCTCAAGGTTCTCTTCTGTAAAATTTGTTCTCTTTGAATAAAATCCATCCTTGTAGATAGAAAACGTCCTTTCTACATCGCAACTGGTTATAGGTGTGTACTGGAAATATTTTTTTATTTCAGCGTATTTAGCAGTTAGATTTTGAAGCTTTGTCCTTATATACAATTGCCGCAATGTTATTAAATCTAGATTTCGATCAAAAACTGCGTCTAACTTTTGCCGAAGGTCACATCCGAAGTCACTTGGAATATTTTTCAAATTATTAATAGCCACATTTAATGTAGTTAATCCATTATTTAGAAATTTTAATTTTCAAAATAAGTGATTAGTTTTGGCAAATTTCGAAAGTGTTCCTGAAGAAAGTTCAACTGATTTTTTAAATTTGGAATTTGTTTAGTTCCTTGCACTCAGAAATACCTCGAGCATCGTCATTTAAACATGTAACGAAATTTTGTAAACTATTGAAATTCTCTGCATAAAAACTAGTAGCTTCCAACCATGTTCCCCATCTAGCTATTACTGGAGAGGGAGGCAGTGAAGATGGAAGATTTTCTCTGTAAAGAGTTACTCTTAATGGTGCTTTTCTGAAAACTTTTTTAACATTTATGTGACTGGAAGGGTACCCGGGTGCCTTTTTCAGATTTAAATATTAATATTTTTTGTGTTTGAACTTGCTGAGCTTGGAAATTCTGTGACATCTCTAAACTTGTTTTATATTACATTTTATTATATATACTTCGTTATTTAGATTTAATTTTTAACGAAAAAATGGCATCCGAATTTATTACAACCTCTAAGACCGGTATGGGTACCCGGGTACCTCCATTTAAAATTACATATGGATGGATGTGAAAGAACAAAAGTAGTATTTTTACATTTTTTTATTTATATATGTTATAAAAAAGATGTATAAAAAGAACGAAAATAAATAATAATAGGATTAAACTGCCTTTTGGTTACAGGTATCGCATACGGCCTTAGTAACAGAATGCTCATTACAAACTGATTTTGAACAAGAATTACATGCTTTTCGCGTTTTTCTTTGTCTGTGATTCAATTCCCGGCAAATGTAACATTTTCCAACTACCAAAATTCGCCCAGAAGTATCTCGAGATGATTGATCTCTGACTGCTGTAACGACTGGTTGTGTGTAATTTGGCGTCCTAGAACCATTTCTAGTGATGTACGTGTAAAATGATTGCCCAAAACTCTTGGAATACTGCTTCGAGTTAGTACAGCAGACATGCATAACTAGTTTGCAAGATCTTTCAAAAATCTCCGTCCTTGGTCGGTTCATAGGATTGTGCTCCGTGTAAATTATGTATGCACTCAGTGCAGCAAGGTCGACCATATTGTAAAAAAATGCTAGGGCCCAACGATTTGTTCTACGCTTTACTGTATACCCTGATAACATTTATCCATCGTGTCGACGCCGCCTTTGGTTTTATTATAATATTTAATAATTTCGGGATTTGCAGTACCAGTATGTTCTAATTTGCCTGTTGTATGCATTGATGATAATAGGATGACAGATTTGTTCCTTTTGGGAACATACAAACATATAGTTGCTCTTTTAGTAAATGCAAAATTAGTGGAATTTATAACTCTACTTTTATTGGATTGCATATTGGAAGGAAGAAAAGTTTTATTTTTTCGAACGGTTCCTACTAAAGTTAAGTTTCAAGAATTTAGGTTATGAGCCAACTGTAAACTTGTGAAAAAGTTGTCTGTCGTTATATTTCTTCCAGAACTTTTATATTTAGTAACTAAATCTACTACGCTCTCCAATATTCACTTGCCGTTCACCGTCTGGTGGTTTTCCAGTATAAATTTTACCTTGTAAAAGGATAAGCATTTGCCGCATCACAAGCCCAAAAAATTTTTATCCCATACTTTGCCGGTTTTGAAGGAATGTATTGGGTAAATTTTGTATGTCCTCTATAAGGAAATAATTGCTCATCGACCGTTATGCATTTAGACGGCTTATAGTTGTTTTCTCAATTACTATTTAGCATTATCTATATATCACGAATTGGAGCAGCTTTGTCACTTTTAGATCGTTCAGTACGCGTATTCTGATTATCAAAACGAATAAATCGTGAAAACATTTTGAAGCGATCACGAGACATAGCCGCACGAATAAGAGGTAAGGATTCAAGTTTCCACATTTCAGATATATGCTCCTTATTAGATTTATATACACCAGCTGCAATTAGGATTCCTAAAAATGCATCGAATTCCTCTTCAGTAAATGCCTTGAAAACCTTTCGTGGTGGTGGTTGCCGCTTAGAATCTTTGTACTTTTGAGCTTGCTTTTCATTATAATCTCCAGTTACTTGCGTGCCTTTTCTGTTAGTTTTCCTTAAAATTATGGTACAAATTTCATTAGACATGAAAGATTTAAAAGTTTCTTTAGCAGTATATAATGCACTAAAACTTGGTGCGCCACATTTTCCGCGCAAGATATTTCGGCTAATTGTCTGCGCTTGTGGTAATGGAGTATTAGTCCAATGAGTTCCATCTTTAGCAACTAAAACAGTAGGCTGTGCAGGCGTTTCTTCTTCATCACTAATTTCATCTGAATAAGGTTCCTCTTGTTCGATTACAGGTTTTATTTCTGCATCAGATTCTTCAGATTCGATTTCCGGAATGTATTCGTCTTCATCCGAAGCAGTAAATGGCTCTTCTTCTAATGCTTCTTCCGCTGCTGCTAGTAATTCTACTGATGTCAGTGTGAAAACCATAAAATATCACATTACGTTCTTATTATTACTATTACTTTTACTCTTACAGGATTTGTAATTATATTAACTTCTATATCATACCTTGTTCTCCTCCACCTTGGTTTTGTAAATGAACCCGAACTAGGACCAGGCGTATTATCACACATTCCGATAAAAATAATAAAATTTGCACTTGTTATTACCAAAAACACTAAAAATATTTAGTATGTACTGTAGCGAACATATTATATACGAGCACTTCAAAAAATGGACGGTTACTGATTTTCAGACATGTCTAATCTTGTTCATAACTGCGCAGTTTATGTCTCCCCACCACTGTCTCCTTTATATGTATAGCTGCAACGTGTATACAATGTGGGGTACCCGGGTACCTACGTCGTCATTAGAAGGTGTTATTTTTCCCAGTCACATAAAGGTTAAAAGCGAAGTCTATCAACCGGAAAGGTGTCTCTGATATATTCACGGATTCTGTGGAGAGCATATGCTACACAAGTAATATGCAGCATATTAGGATATGTTTCCTTTAATAGTCTGCCTGTTTTTAACATATATGCAGCACTGTCACTGACAAATAAAAGTATTTTTTCTTTGTACCTGTCGTCCGAATGAAGCTTTGGTGCATATTCTCGTAAACAGTTTTAGCTACTGTTTCCGCATCAACTGTATTTCTAACTTTTGTAGCTATTACATATGCGATATATGGAATAGTTGGATGTAGCACACCAGCTACAACATTTACCACACAGCGTCCTAATATATCGACAGTTTCGTCGCACTTATCCATAGGTACTGATTTGAAAGATGGCTGCTAATACGTTCTACTGCTTTCGTGTAGCACTTAGAAACATAATATTTGCGTAAGATGGATTCATCAGGAATATTTCGACAAGTATATTTTTGGAGAAATGTTTTGAAGGTGGGATTGTTAAGTTTATTTAATGGAATATTTGCCACCGTTAAAGTTTCATAAATTTCTTCGTTAAAATTGTCTGATTCCAACGGGTCTAGTATCTGTGTATGTGTTTGCGATGCTAAGTGATGTTTTACGTACGATTTCTTGGAATTTTTTAAAGATATTTTACAGACTTTGCAATAAATTTCGGAATTACTGGCAATGGACATACAATCAGTACAGCTCGCCATTGCTTGCACGATGCCATTCTCGACGTTGTTCCATATCGTACCTGAAAAAGTAACTTAAAGACTGTTCTAGATCTAAATAAATTAAAATTAAAAATGTATGGTAAGTTATTGAAATTTAACGAAATTCACTGGACACTTACGTCAAAATAATTGGGAGTAGATTCGGTGAAACGATATTAAACAGGATCTATTACAAAAATTACTAAGTATGTAATTAGCAGTTAAAACAATGAAAAAAAGAAACTAACTCACCGTACTTTATTTATCTTGCGAAATATAAACTAATAAATAAAACAAATTATAAAAACTCCTCACGCTTCTATCTACGCCCATGAAGAAAGGAATTTAACTGTAATATTGAAATAAGTTGCGTCACAATTCAACGACAAAAAACAGATGTACGGTTAACCAAATGAATAGTGCCATTCAATAATAGCGTGTTTTACTTAGCGATGTTATAGACTATTTATGTGGTCCATCGTAATTTCGGCCTGATGCGTCCTGTCTCTACTTATAATGTACACGCTTATTACGAACAACGGTTTTAACGTACTAAATTAAAACCACCGGCCGTTTTTACGAAGCATTCGTATAGAAAAATACAGTGTACTTTCTCCTTACGGACACCTCTCTTAAGCGGACACCTCCCATAAACGAACACTTTTTGCAGTACCAAAACATTACTTAGGGATTTTTAAAATTTTTCTTTGTTGAGCGGACAACCCTCCCATAACCGGACGCGGACACTTTTTTCCCACACCAAAGTGATTTTAGAGTGATTTTAGTTCCCCATAACCGGACAGCTTACAACACTGTAACACCGTTTTTCCGTTTACTCTTCTTCATATTCGTACATTCGCACAGATGTTGCTTATTGAATAATACGTGTATGTACAAAGGGGAATTCCCTAAATACGCACAGCTTGTTGTTTTGAATGTAGTACGTAAATACATAGTGCATTTATAGATTCTTATTGTATACATACTTGAATCGCTATGCCTAAAGCAGTGTTGACTATTAAAGACAAAGTTAATGTCATTGAAATTCAAAAAAAATGAGAAACTTTGTGTACGCGAGTTAGCAAAGAAATGTAAGATCAGTAAAACTCAAGCTGCTTGTATCATCAAAAACAGAGACCAAATTTTAAGATTGTGGGACACTGATGTCAATCCGGATAGAAAAAGGAGTATGCTGAACGTCAAAGGCGGTAACATTGATAAATTGTGCTACGAATGGTTTGTGAAGGCTCGAAATAAATGTATTCCTCTCTCGGGCACACTTATCAGGAGCAAGGCTAAAGAAATTGCAGATAAATTGAATTACGCAGATTTTAGTGCATCATCTGGCTGGCTGGAAAGGTTAAAAAAACGGCATAACATAACCTTCTGTGCCATTTCTGGAGAAGCCGCTAGTGTAAACCAAGATGATGTCAAAAGTTTTACTGAAAAAGTGCCATTTTTGATTCAAGGATATGATTCACGAGATATTTATAATGCGGATGAGACTGGATTGTTTTTTCGGGCATTACCCGATAAAACATTTGCATTAAAAGGTGAAAAATGCACTGGTGGAAAAATGGCTAAGGATAGGCTAACGATTTTGCACTGCGTCAATATGGCTGGAGAAAAGGAACCCCTTTTTGTTATTAGGAAAACTGCAAAACCTCGGGCGTTTCGCAATATTAATTTGAACAATTTACCAGTTACGTGGCGATCAAACAAAAAGGCTTGGATGACTGATTTTCTAGCGCAGTTCGATAGAAAAATGCAACTTCAAGAACGAAACGTCCTGGTATTTTTAGACAATGCGGCCTCTCATCCTCGCGATCTTAAATTGAAAAATGTTAAAGTTATTTTTCTTCCAGCAAACACAACAGCATTTTGTCAGCCCCTGGATCAAGGCGTTATAAAAAACTTACAAATCGTTATTTTTAAAAAATATTTTGCTGCAGATGGAAGACGCAAATTCTGCTTTGGATTTATCAAAATCAATAAATTTGTTAGATGTCGTTTATTTCATACACAAAGCGTGGGAGCAAGTGGGTCCCCAGACAATAAAACATTGTTTCAGGATATCTGGTTTTGAGAAAACAGATATCCTAAATGACGATAGCGGTTGGACCGCAGAAGATGAGCTTCCACTATCAGCACTTGCTCAGTTCTCCAATATTATTAATCAAGTTCAGAGCCAAATCCAAATTGACGTCGAAGACTATATTAATTTAGATAATGAAGTCTTCATTAATGATGAAGATGTGGATTAATACTGAAATGTTAATTGCTTCCCAAGAAACGCTCGCCAACTCGTCTGAAGATGAGCTAGAAAGTCAAATTGAAGACAAGTTAACTTCCTATAAAGAGGCTTATTTAGCTATAAGAAAACTAAAGGCTTTTTCTTTGTATCACAGTGACTTTAAAGGTGTTCAATTGCTTACTGATCTTCAAATACATGTCCAAGATAATGAAATTAAAGAAAAAACGCGCCAAGCTAAAATTTCTGACTTCGACGGCCCGACCCCCGCCCCAACGAGGCAAGGCGCAGACCAGCGAAGCGCATCCTGCACGGGGTTGCTCATCGCAGTCGAAGTACTGCTCGGAAAAGTAAAGAAGTTGCCGGGAAAGGGTTGGCGGCCCTACGCAACGGCTGGTTATCCGATCTCTCTAAATTTACGCGACCGGTCACTAAACACACGCACGAGCGCACTAACATACAAAACCCTACACGTACGCGGTCACACTTACACTTACAAAATCACACACCCAGAGAGAGACGCAAGCTGCCAGCAGCAACCAACACACAGATTCATACCCAGAAAGAGACACAAGCTGCTGGCAGCGAACAACACATATGTTCACCTTGCTACCTATTTTTTGGAATTCTAAGACATGACTTATTATTATTATTGGAATGTATCTTTGAATAATTTAAACCATAGCAACTCAATTATTTGACATTTATATTCTGTCATTTATATTTTTTATTCCGTTGACAAAGGCATCATTGCCGAAACATGTAGGGTTGTTTTAAATATATATACTATGAAGTAATGAACCAGACCTTTAATCGCCGACTTATTAAGTTTACCTTATCATACCAAGGTCACGAAAATATTATATTTATATATATATATATATATATATATATATATATATATATATATATATATATATATGTTTAGATAATTTCTTAGCCGTGTATTAAATATAACAATTGATAAATTATTGGAGTTTTTCGGCTTTTATATGAAATATTTACAAATATCAAATTAGAATGTATGTAATTGCAGAGTAAGTGGGGATGTAAACATTGCTGTCTACAAATTACAAAGCAAATCATACGAAATTTTTAATTGATTTATTTAATTGATAATTATTGATTTATATATATATATATATTGTTGTGATGCATGTTATCCATATAGAGCTGCATCTAAAATAGGAAGAATAAGACATACAAAGTGAAAAAGGGTTATAATATAATGGTTATATAAATAATATTATTAAGTCTTAGTAGTATCGAAGTGCCTATGTATTTTTATAACGATCATTTCATTCTTTAAATTTCTATATACATTTTCCTTTCATTATTTAATTTTATTATATCATATTCAAATTTTCAAATATTAGCGCGAAAAACATATTCAAATCCATATGCAACTTTGTATTATATCGACACTAGTAAGACACGCCTACAAATTGACATCTCGCTATGTTTACATTTATCATGCGCAGTATGCGATTTGTATCATTCGAATTTATCTTAACCTAACTTGGTAATTTATAATATAATTTTTAAAATCATTTAGATATTCTAAAGTAATCAAATTCTTTTTATATAAAATTGTTAAAAGGGTAAATCATCGAGATTATTGATATCAATAGATAGCGTGTTTGGTAATATTCAGACAAGTGCTGTCGAATTATTCGATCCTTGAATTTGAAAAATAAATAGACGCATCTTTTTAGACCAAGCCTTAGAAATCTTGTATAAAACACAAATTTAAATTATAAATTCAGCTAAAAGTGATAAAAAGTATCCAGAATATTAATTAACTCGATCGTCAAGAGAATTACTACAAGAATTTTCGGTAATAACGAACTTTCAAACAATATAGCGTCACAGACGTAGTTCCACCGAAAACGATAGAAAATCAGAAGAAATATATATAAGAATCCATCGCCAAACTTCAACAAAATAGTCTAACGTACATCAACAACGATACCTGAAATTCTACAGCCAGAAACGAGCGCAGTGAGTAATTAGGCACCGAAGACGAAGTCCGAGGAAAATCTTCGATAGCGTCTGCGTAAACAGCCACCTACACCGCCATCATTTTGTGCTGCACCCGAACATTTTTGGATCACCGAAGATCTTCCCAATTCACACGGACGATCTACAAACATACATCAGCATCATTATTATAACAGGTTTTCAGATAATATTTATTATTTTTTTCAAAAATTAAATTCTTTAAACTTTTATTTAATAATATACTCGAATTATTTACCTAATCTATCACATCCTGTCATGATCTTTATATTTAATTAAACAACCTATTTATAACTTAGAGATAACAATAAAAGGGTACTCACCATAATTGTAATAAGAGTATTCACATTTATATTCATATTATTTATTAGTTTAACACACATAACCTCTTTTCACATTAGTAACACCTTGTTGTTTATGCGTATATGCAGTTTCGTTAATATCACATTTGTAATACGTTATATTTTTACAGTTTCCTTTAATTTAATAAACATAATATTTTTAATTTTACATGAATCTTTTATTTGTTCATATTTATTTGTAGGAGTTATTATATTAAGCGTCAACATTAATATTATTCTCTTTTTTGGAAGCAACAACCTAAAACTCACAACGAGCCCGAGATCACCCACATTTAGTAAAGTTTTATTAAATATAGTTTCTTGCTTTCCGACTAGTTGGCTATTTGAGATAAAGATAGCGCAATCTGGGGTGAGATTTTATAAATTAAGGCGCCCGACTAATCTTTTCAAATACATAATTTTATCTTACACTTTTATCTCATTAACATTTTATAATCTCACCACAGCCCAGTAAAGGGGGCCGTTATCAATTGTCGCCGACAACGTGGGCCTGTTGCTTCTTGTTGATAACTCATCTACAAAGTTAAATATTGCAAATAATTGATACTTTTCAAATTGTTTCATATATTATATAGACAAAAAGGTGTAGATTATTATTGTCGTTGTGTGTACATGTTTTTCCTATTATAACAGCAGATTGTTACCTTTATTTCACTACATCGCAAACTTTGGAGGATTCTAGGACATATTAAAGGTTAGTGAAAGGGAAAATATCACCTTGTGCTTACGTTATTTTATTTAACTTTTGATTCACTAATAAAATTACGGTGTCTCGAGTATTATTATTCATATTTTAAACATAACTTTGTATTTTTCAACTATTTATTATTATCATACTTTTAAAATAAAGGATACATCTTTATATAAATTCAATAAACTTTATAAATTTAATAAATATCAAAATGGATACTCGACATAGAACCAAAGCAGTTAAGGACAGTACTGAAGAAGATAGGGTTGAACAGGGAGACATTCCCGTGACACAAGCGTCTACAACTGAAGGGGTAAGTTCACCAGACATTGGCCAGGTGATGAATATGTTACAGATATTAATGACACAAATGACCGATTTAAAACAAGAACTAACTAATAGTAATAATAAATTAGATCATACTAATAATAAAATAGATACAAATAACGATAACCTAAAACAAGACTTAACAAACAAATTAGACACTAACAATGAAAACTTAAAACAAGAACTAACTAATATGAAAACAGACATAAGCAACATGAATAGTGATCTAACAACTAAATTAGAGATAAACATGAACAATATTAATCAAAAATTTGAAATAAATAATGCAAACATCGATAACAAATTAAGTGCTTTCAAAGTTGATTTAGAGGGTAAGATAGCAGAAATTTCTACAGCTCAGAAAAACATGGAAGAAAACGAACTTAAGTACTTAATTAAACTGGATGAAACCATTAATTTACTAAATTCACAATGGACAAAACGATTAGGCACAACCAACAAATTGGAATATAATTGCAATAATCAGACTAATAAAATAGATTTCAGAAATGCCAATCAAAAACAAACCATTTCTAATATATTTAACATACAAAAAGAGGTACAGGGTACGACAACAATTAACTCAAGTAACATAAATAAAGAACAAAAAGAAATAATAAACAATCAAGTACGGGGAGATCGACAGATAAACGCCAATATTCACAATAATAACAACACTGATGCAACCAAAGTCATACATGACGTGAATATTAACAAACTGCGGAGATACCAAGTTAAAAATAATTTATACAATCAATTTCAAATAAATGACAAAGCATACCAGAGTTTCTTAATAAACAATGAAAGGGAATATAATAATTTTAACATAGAGAAGACGGGGATTAATAACATTAATTTTAACTTATCCAATATCAAAATCAAGAATATTAATCATAATTATGCAACCAACTTAATACAAACTAACAAAATTAACATACTAAACACCACTTTAATTTCAACAAATTTAACTATACACGATAATATGATAAATAACTTAATAAATAAAGAAGGCATGATAAACAATTCAATGATATACGAATACTTAAATCATAACAATTTTCTTCATAATTTAAACAGTATAAAAATCAATACCAATATACACATTTACACAAAAATTATAAATATATACACACTAATTAACAAAAACTTACATATATCTCAAGGAAGAGGTAACATGATATTTCTACACCGGGATAACAGCATCAATATCTTTAAAACAGTTCGTCGAAAATTAACTATTTAAATAAATACGATGACAGAATATCGACATTCTAAAAAACACGATGATGAACAAAGCAGAATACGGGGATACGAGTTATAATTACAGATAAATTAAAATAATTACACGTATACTAAACATAAACAAACAGATGATAAACACAATTTAATAAGAGAAAGAAAGAACACATAATAAAACTATAATACAACAAATGAACATATAACAAGTTATATAATTAATAAATAAAATTAAAGAGAAAACAAACATAGCTGGAGCTAAAATACAAATACTAGTTAACAATAATTAAGAGATACTATACTCTGTGAGAAAAAAGGTAACATCACATATTCAGATGGTTAAATTAAACTTACATAGGAACAATTATTTAAAATAATATTGGTACTATCAATCGAATTATTTAAAAGGGGAACATATTCACTTATAAACATGCCAATTTAAAAAAAAAAAAAAATGAAAGTTTGAACGTATTATTATTGAAAAAGAGAGAACATAATTGAAAATAAATAATAAAGGAGTGTAGATATGACATAAGAGGGACTAGGTAAAGATTTTGAAGGTTGAAGGTATTAATACATATGATAGAGGTGTATAGAATTATATATGAAATAAATGAATTATTATTATTATGAAAATATTAAAATATAGACAAAAGTGTCTTCTAATAAGGTAGAATATATATGTTAAAGGAGTGGTATTTTAATTGATTAGAGAATAGAATGTGAATGTAACGTCTTGCATGTATGAGGAGAGAATTATTTATTTTGAAAGTTAAAGCTTATATCCGTATATCAATTATAATAAAAGACTAAGAATAACGATTTATTAATAGAATTATTGAGCATGTACCATCAATAAAAGATATAAATAAAATAACCCCAATGATAATACAACGAACAAATACCTGAATATATAATGTAATTAGTACAAGAAGTATATAATACAAATTTAAAACCACAGAAAACAGTAATATACAATTGAATAAATACAGTCATTAAAATTATTAATTACATTGAAAGGTATGTTATAGCTCGCAAAATACATCAATTAAATGAATACTACAACTAAACTATTTTTATATAATTACAAATAAATATACTTAAACAAGAAACATTAATTTAGACTGGATAATTTGAATTTGGACAGCTTGAATAAATAAAGAGAAGTTACAAAGAAACAATAGAATAATAGTTGATAATTAAAAAAAAAAAAAAGGAAGAAAAGACTTTGGTATACTAATATAATGTTAAGGAAGTCCATCACACAAACAAACATTTCGTTTTTACAATTTATAAAGTTTTTATATTAAGGTGTTAACTTATTTTTCTTTCTAATTGTTTAATTCGAACGACACGTAATAAGTTTAGAAAAACAAGGTTGTTATCTTTCATTTCCTACATCATCTTCAGCGAAAAGAATGTCCTCATTTGTACATTCCGACATTTTTTCGACGGGGACATTGTTGTGATGCATGTTATCCATATAGAGCTGCATCTAAAATAGGAAGAATAAGACATACAAAGTGAAAAAGGGTTATAATATAATGGTTATATAAATAATATTATTAAGTCTTAGTAGTATCGAAGTGCCTATGTATTTTTATAACGATCATTTCATTCTTTAAATTTCTATATACATTTTCCTTTCATTATTTAATTTTATTATATCATATTCAAATTTTCAAATATTAGCGCGAAAAACATATTCAAATCCATATGCAACTTTGTATTATATCGACACTAGTAAGACACGCCTACAAATTGACATCTCGCTATGTTTACATTTATCATGCGCAGTATGCGATTTGTATCATTCGAATTTATCTTAACCTAACTTGGTAATTTATAATATAATTTTTAAAATCATTTAGATATTCTAAAGTAATCAAATTCTTTTTATATAAAATTGTTAAAAGGGTAAATCATCGAGATTATTGATATCAATAGATAGCGTGTTTGGTAATATTCAGACAAGTGCTGTCGAATTATTCGATCCTTGAATTTGAAAAATAAATAGACGCATCTTTTTAGACCAAGCCTTAGAAATCTTGTATAAAACACAAATTTAAATTATAAATTCAGCTAAAAGTGATAAAAAGTATCCAGAATATTAATTAACTCGATCGTCAAGAGAATTACTACAAGAATTTTCGGTAATAACGAACTTTCAAACAATATAGCGTCACAGACGTAGTTCCACCGAAAACGATAGAAAATCAGAAGAAATATATATAAGAATCCATCGCCAAACTTCAACAAAATAGTCTAACGTACATCAACAACGATACCTGAAATTCTACAGCCAGAAACGAGCGCAGTGAGTAATTAGGCACCGAAGACGAAGTCCGAGGAAAATCTTCGATAGCGTCTGCGTAAACAGCCACCTACACCGCCATCATTTTGTGCTGCACCCGAACATTTTTGGATCACCGAAGATCTTCCCAATTCACACGGACGATCTACAAACATACATCAGCATCATTATTATAACAGGTTTTCAGATAATATTTATTATTTTTTTCAAAAATTAAATTCTTTAAACTTTTATTTAATAATATACTCGAATTATTTACCTAATCTATCACATCCTGTCATGATCTTTATATTTAATTAAACAACCTATTTATAACTTAGAGATAACAATAAAAGGGTACTCACCATAATTGTAATAAGAGTATTCACATTTATATTCATATTATTTATTAGTTTAACACACATAACCTCTTTTCACATTAGTAACACCTTGTTGTTTATGCGTATATGCAGTTTCGTTAATATCACATTTGTAATACGTTATATTTTTACAGTTTCCTTTAATTTAATAAACATAATATTTTTAATTTTACATGAATCTTTTATTTGTTCATATTTATTTGTAGGAGTTATTATATTAAGCGTCAACATTAATATTATTCTCTTTTTTGGAAGCAACAACCTAAAACTCACAACGAGCCCGAGATCACCCACATTTAGTAAAGTTTTATTAAATATAGTTTCTTGCTTTCCGACTAGTTGGCTATTTGAGATAAAGATAGCGCAATCTGGGGTGAGATTTTATAAATTAAGGCGCCCGACTAATCTTTTCAAATACATAATTTTATCTTACACTTTTATCTCATTAACATTTTATAATCTCACCACAGCCCAGTAAAGGGGGCCGTTATCAATATATATATATATATATATATATATATATATATATATATATATATAAAGATAATTATTTCGTGACCTTTGTGTGTTATGGTAAATTTAATTTATCGGCGATTTAAGGTCTGGTTTTACTTCAAAATATATATATTCAAAACAACCCTACATGTTTCGGCAAATGATGCCTTTATCAAGGAATATAAAATATAAATGACAGTATATTAGTGTCATACATTTGTGTTGCTATGGATAAAATTATTCAAAGATACATTCCAATTGAATAATAATAATAAATCATGCCTTAGTATTCTAAAATAGATAGACAACAAAAACAGAGAAACCAAGACATGAGTTATTATTATGTATGCGCCCGTGGAGCGTTTTAAGATGCAAAGCTGTCGGCATTCGCCTTAAACGAGAAGGAAAACCACGAAAACCTACTCGGACAACCAGATAGGAATCAAAACACGGAACTGTCAGCATGATAAGCAAATGTATCTTTGAATAATTTTATCCATAGCAACTCAAATTTATATATATTTTGAAGTAAAACCAGACCTTAAATCGCCGATAAATTGAATTTACCATATACATATATATATATATATATATATATATATATATATATATATATATATATATATATATATACGCGTAATATTTTTAAATATTTAAGAAAACGATTTAAGACTTCTCCTGCTCTAGAAATTTATTTACTGATAATGCTTTCAGATAGCATTCCAATCATACAAGATCCGGGAATAATTCCAATTTTTCCGCGTTAAATAATAAATATATTAATGAGTAAGACATCGTCATCATTATGATGTCAATGACTTAACTTTCTTCTCAACCGGACCCTCACGAATACAATATCATTCATAAGAATTTTCATACTGCGACATCCGAAATTTCGTAACAATTGTTCTCTTTTAACATTACTATAAATTATATTGTTTTGCATTTTATATTGTTTATGTTTAAATAACCGTGATAATAAACAACGGAAGTATTGCCCGCGTTTCTTGAAAAATGCGAAATTCCGTTTTCTAAATACATATTACTTATATTTTTGAATTAAATTGAGCAAAGAATTGTTATTTATAAGATGAAAGTTTAATATTATGTTGAAGAAATAAGATTATAATTCTAAGTCTATTTACGATTCCAATCGAGACACGTCATATGGCGTAAAAACTTAGGGAGGGATTTCTTTTTAGTTTTGTATATAGCCTCATAGAGGGTGCCAGTAACAAAACAGATGTCAAAATTAATCTCAATCTTTCGTTAACCTAAAAAAATTAATGTTTGTAATCATTCATTTTGGATATTTCAGCAGTTACGATTTGGTTAAAAAATGTATGCCCAATAATTCGTCTCTTTGAAACTGCTAGCCAGACGCCTATTCTCATATTTTGCTTATAAAGCCATAAAGATGGAACCAAGCCTCATCAGAAATTGTCGAGAATGTTGTCATTATTTATGTAACGTACCAAAATCTACGAGCGTAAGCTCAAAAAATGCTTGAATTTTAAATGGAAACAACTATAAGTCCTTTTTTAAAACGGTATGGTATGTTGCCACTGACAAACGAACTTCTCGGGAAAGTTTTGCAATTTATTTTTTAGGTGAGTTGTCCATTCGATGTCGAATATCCTCTATACAATCTGAGGTTCGCTTTTTAGGTGCTCCACTGCCATGTTTACGAGTTATTGCCCCTGTTTTCACGAAATTTATCAATGGAAGTATGGACATGACTTAGCAGCTGTGCATAAGTAACTGGCACATTAGGAAACTGTTGCCGAAAGTCATGCAAGCACTGATTTTTAATTAGGTCTAAAGTAACTTTCGATTATAAACTGTTTGTGTTGTAACTCTAACATGTTAATAATAAAATAATACAATTAAATGTAAGGTTTTCCACTTTAAGTTTGTCACTATTTAAAGTACAATTCTAAAGTGTTGTAGTGTCGTCAATATTATTAAAGAAAATACTCAAACAGTCTACTCCAGGGATGCACAGGCTTATAGGGAACAGGGGCCACTCGGGAAAATTATAAGCCAAGGGCGGGCCACTACAAAGAATACTTATTAACACAAATATTTTTGTTTTTAAATAGTATGAATTACTACAAATGATAAAAATAAAAGAACATTCAAAAATGTTTGTTGTAATTATGTAATCGTAATGTAATCTAATCATTGCAATGTAATATTTCATGTTTTATTATTTTGATGCATGACATTGCATTGACCTAAAAATTTTTGTTTATGTTCGGCTCAACATTACTTGTCGCCACACGTAAAATTGCTTCCAGATTTTCATTTGCCAGACGGTTTCGATTTCTTGTTTTGTTAAGTTTCATCACTGAAAACGTTTGCTCTTTATAAGCGGTTTTATCAAAGCAACGGTAAAAGTTGAGTAAATTACCTTCATTAAACTTGTTTCGTAAATTATCATCATTTTGCATGACTATCAATTCCAGCTGTATTGATTCCGGTGTATTTTCGGGTGAAATGTTGAAAGAATTGCTGAAAATGTCTAATAGAGGTTTAACTTTTTTGAAGTCTAGAAAACGATCATGAAAAGCTTGTATTAAAATATCAATTTTTTCAACATAAGCGAAATTGACATCAGTTTTATTGAATTTCTCCATAATTTTTTTTGTAGTTTCGAAAATGGCTGTAATTGGCTGAATTGGTTTGAGTTCTGATAAGACTCAATTGAGCGGACGAAACATGAGAGTATAACTGTGAAATCAATTGATCTTTGCCTTGGAGTCGCGTATTTAAGACATTCAAGTGATTTTTGATGTCTACAAGAAACGCTAAGTCACACAGCCAATCAGGGTTGTCGAGTTCGGAGACGTCATTTTTCTTTTCCGCCAGAAATATTTTGATTTCTTCAATCAAGTTAAGAAACCGCTCTAGTGACAACCAACGACTTAGCCACCTTACTTCACTGTAAAACAGGAGATCACCATATTCGCTTTCAAATCCCAATAATTTTGAACAGAGGGCCTCTTGATGTATAATGTAATAAAACTGCATTAATTCCTTGGTATCTATGTTTTTAGTTTGTAAATACTCTTTTAATATAGTTATTTTCCCAGATTTACTTCCAACCATTGAAGGTGCTCCGTCAGTCGTAATTCCAGATAATTTCGTTAAATCCAAATCCATTATAGAACATTTTTCCAGAAGAGCTTTGAGCATGTCACTCCCCTTGGTTTGACTTGTCAAAGAACTCATACCAATCAGTTCTTCACTCACTTCAAAATTTTGCGTTACACCTCGTAAAAATATTAAGAGTTGAGCAGTGGAACTTATATCTGTAGATTCGTCGAGTGCTATAGAAAAATACTCAAAAGCTTTCGATTTCGTAGCTAATTGCTCTTGTATATTAGCTGCTGATGTGGTAAGTCTTCTTTGAACAGTCATCCGGTTTAGTTGAATTTTCTCAAACCTCTTTGCATCTTTCGGACACATTTTTTTTGCGGCGATATCTAAACACTGCTTAACAAACTCACCATCTTTAAAACGCCGACAAGTTTTCGCTATTATTCGAGATATTTCAAAGCTAACTTCAGTAGCTGTTTCAGCATCTTGAATTGGTTTTGTAAACATAGCTTGCTGGCCTATTGGTTCCCTTTGTAAAGTGGAAATTTTTTGCGTTCGATTTTCGCCGGTTAATTTGGTAAAAGTATGATGCTGGGTTTCATAATGCCTTTTCACATTATATTTCTTCGGAATAGAAACACTACTCTTGCATATTAAACAGACACTTTTGTTATGCAATGAAGTAAAAAAAAAGTATTTTTCGGTCCAAATATCTTGAAACTGTCGATTTTCATCTTCAACCTTACGACTACGTTTTTCTACTGGGGCCTGGTTTATTCATATCAAAATTGATATTATATTGTTACGTAGGTAGATGCCAAGTTCGAACGACGAAATATTTATTCTTCACAGATTACCATTCAAACAATATAACGTTCGCTTGTCCGTAGTTAAAACTTAACTGCCCTGATAGCGGGCAGTTGTATTTATACAAGTTATCTAACATCGAGAACCTACCACATTGTTCGGGGATAATACCGATGTGTTCGTAGTTTTTCTAACAATTTTTAAAATTCGTTGGCGGGCCGCATAAATATCGACAGTGGGCCGCATGCGGCCCGCGGTATGTGCATCGCTGGTCTACTCTAATCAGGAAAGTTTTTGAAGCCATGGTAGGATTGTAAAAATTCGTGCATATGTCTGACAGATTTCGGCAAAATTTTAATAGTAGGCTAAAACATGGTTGAATTTAGCAATATAGTCATCAAATTACATTCGTATATTATACAGTAATCATACACCTTGTTTTCTGTTTGCCTTGAGACGCATAAGATGTTGACATACGTCTCTGAATATTGTGAATTGAAGAGGAACTCGAAAAACTAATTTCAATGCTAATTATTTGCAAATAACATTTAATTTATATTTAGTTAATTGTTTTCTATCGACAAAAGTAATTGAAATCGTGGATTGACGAAGGAGTTACTTGTTGAAACTTCATTATAACGATTTCATCCACCTGATGAAGCCATTGTATGGCGAAACAATATTGTAGTGGATGTACAATAAGTTTTTGAAACTAAAAGTTTAGTACTTATTTCAATCGTTAAAAGTAATTGATGTTAATCTTGTAAAAACAAAAAAAATCTGCATTAATAAAATGGCATTAATACTAATTTAAATAACATTTCAAATGCTTGATATTTCCTATTTTCGTAAGCTAACTAAATTTGTTCATCAATGTATAAGATTAATTGATTAATTAATTAACAGATAATGTTGAGGGAACTGCTTTATTAACTGTTCAAACACGCAACTCGATACTGGCTATTAACACTAACGGATACGGCAAACGCAGCACTAATAAGTTAATTAATTTTAAACTGTAAATAATTAGCATTAGTCTGATAAGTGTGAATATAAACTGAAAAATATGTGACCCAAAATTTATGAGAAAAAAAAACATAATAAATGTTAAAGATAATAAATAATATATAAATAAGATACAAAATTTACATAATAAAAAAGAAATTTTGGTTTAAGAAAATTATTTTAAATTTATTTTGGCATTTTGTTATGTTTTAAAATACAAAAAATATATTAAATGCAATGCAATATTTCAAAATATATCTTTTACCTTTGTTTAATTGAACCTTCATTTGATGTAGATTCACTTAAAATATATTATTATTATAAAGAAGGACCGGACACAAAAGGCCTAAATTACGATGTACCATATAAATAATCTATAACATCGCTAAGTACAACATGCAGTTATAGTAAATAGCACTATTCATTCGGTTAACCGCAGATTTATTTTTCTGTCGAATTGTGACGCAATTACTTCAATTTTACACTTAAATTCCTTTCTTCATGGGCGTAGATAGAAGCGGGAGGAGTTTTTATAATTTATTTTATTTATTAGTTTATATTTCGTAAGATAAATAAAGTATGGTGACTTAGTTTCTTTTTTTCATTGTCTTAACTGTTAATTAGATATACCGTAGTCGACAAATGTTTAATTTCTGTTTGCGTATTAAGCGTATGTTAGTTATATCCAACGTTGCCTGCTTTCAAACAGTGAAGGGAGAAGCAAAGTTCTGGACACCATACACATTTAACATGCCCTATTCCCTAACAAACACTTACTGGGTGTACAACACTTATATCTCTACATGCGTATATTAATAGTCGCTTTCAACATACCTATTTTTACAACTCAAGAAAAGACAAATTCATATCCACAAAAATTAAATGTATGGGCTGGTACTTTAAATAATTCAATTGTCGGTTCAAACAAAAAATTTACAGTAATCTCTACGAAAGAATGCAAAATATAAATGAATTGTGAGAAAAGATATTGTGAGCATTCTTAACTTTAATACCTGACATGCGCCAAGAATTTTATTATAGGTTGGCCAAGAACAATGTGATGGATTATTTGAACCTTTAATTTAGAAAATTTAATTTTCAATATTATCGGAGAAGAGTTAATTCGTTTTCTTTTCATAAGAGTTACAATTTATTTTTTTTTAGTTAATTTCTTCTTCTTCTTCTTCTTCTTTCAATAGGCGTATCGCCTGTTTAGTTCCGGTTTCTTTGTGGCGGCAGTTCTTGTGAATTTGATTGCCAGCTGTCTCGCCAGCGTTTTGGTGGTCGTCCTATGGGTCTTCTTCCGTGAGGTATGTTGTTTCGTACTATTCTGGCCATTCTGTCGGGAGTCATTCGGCTGACATGGTGGTTCCATTCTCTTCTTCTTTTCCGTATCCATCTGACTACGTCATCCGTTTAGTTAATTTAGAATTAATATTTCATTTCATTTTATTCATACGAGGAAAATATAAGCTTTGTTGTACATCCTCATAAAAGTAACACACCATGAAATAAATATTTTTCTGTAAATATTCGTGGCGAATTTTAGAAGTATTTCTAAGATGCGTTCTACAACCCTCTAAAGCATTGATTCCCAAAGTGGTACAGGTGGACCCCCAGGGGTCCACGGGAGACTCGACGGGGGTCTACGTTGGCGTGACAAAAAAATTGGGGTTCACAATTCGTAAGCGGGGGTCCACGAAAATTTATCTGGTTTCGATAGTGAAGAACTAATATGTTGGCTTGAGTTCACCTATCAATGTAGGCAGATAATATTTTAAGAAGCTCAGCGACTGTTACTTGTAAAAACTTGCATATTCCATATTAAGTACAACGTGTCGAGACTTGCAAAGCGCTGCCGCTGTCGTTTCCGCCGTCCGCAATGCTTGTTCAGACGTACAAAGGGACGAAGTACGCTTGTGGTGTGTGTGCTTGCAATCTTGCATGAACTTGTTTGATTCTTCACCAATATAAATACAAATGCCACGGATGAACGTTACTTATTTGTTTCCCGAATTTCGAAAAGAAAAGTAAAGTAAAGTGAATTGATGTTAGTTTGCCACTGCCGGAAAAGTAAGTAATTACCTGCCTATTTGTTATACATACTTTTATTTTATTTATTATTTATCTATTTATTTTACAATTTATTGTACACGTAAGTACACAAAAAATGGACAAATTACAAAAAAATACGTAGGTACAAAAGGTGAGGCTTATTCCTAAAAGAAATCTCTTCCAACCCACCAGCGATAGGAGATATATTTATGTTGTAATAAGTATATTTGTAATGTTTGCGTGTAGTAGATACGTATTAAAAATTAAATACTGAACAGAGCCATTATTAAATACTTCCATAAAAGAACAGAAAGCCGAGAAAGGTTGAACTTCTTGTCCCTACTTTATTAGTAATTTTTTTATTACCCGACTGTGTGGTGGTTCACGAATAATTAAATATATTTTCATAAATTGTACGTGTCTTTATATACTACATACTCGTAACGTGCATTAAAGTAATAAATAAATAATTAAAATCGCGAAGTTTTGATATCAAAATATTATTTACAAGTATTTTCTATCGAATTTACAGAAATATATCAAAATATAATTAATGAAAAAATGTTTTACATTACATTAAAATCGGTTCAGCCGTTTTCATAAAACTCAATTATTGATCTTAGCGATTTATTGCTTTTAATAATTAGAATCAGTTTGCCGCCGGTACTTTGTTAATTTCATTGCAATAATCAATTAATCCTGTTAAAATAGCCATATCCTGTTAAGTAAGACCGCCTTAAGATTACTACAACAAAGTTTTTTTTTTATTTACAGGTAGGTAACTGATACGAAACATGGCTGAATCTAAGAAGAAATGTCGACAGTACAGTGTTGATTATTTAAAATTTGGTTTTCTTCCATCAAAGGCAGACAAGCGATTGCCCATATGCCTTTTCTGCAACAAAGTTTTGAGCAATGACTGGATGAAACCATCGAAGCTCGAAGATCATCTAAGAAGGTGTCATCTTGATAAAATAGGTAAAGATTTGAAATATTTTCAAACATTGAAGGAAAAATATGAAAAGAGACCCGCCGTGCCCAGTATGCTCGCTTCAACGTCGGAGAGTAACGATGATGGCTTGCGGGCATCTTACAATATCTCATTACTTCTAGCGAAATCTGGAAAATCGCACACCATTGGAGAACAGTTAATTTTACCCACTGTTGAAGAGGTTTTAAAAACTGTTCTGCACAAATCTCCATTTGGCATACTCAAAAGAATTCCTTTGAGTAACAACACTGTACAAAGACGTATTGACGAAAGGAGCTCTCATATTGAAAGTTCCTTGTGTAATTATCTGCAAACAACTAATTTTTCTATTCAACTGGACGAGTCAACTTTACCTGGTAATGAAGCATTATTATTGGCATATGTTCGATTTGTTTTGGACGAAGAAATTCATGAAGAGCTACTAT
The DNA here is from genome assembly GCA_935421215.2 of Melolontha melolontha. NCBI lineage: Eukaryota > Metazoa > Arthropoda > Insecta > Coleoptera > Scarabaeidae > Melolontha > Melolontha melolontha. The sequence continues at coordinate 172,932,367 of OW285238.1, forward strand.
TCGCGAAAACTTTGGAGACGGACACTAAAGGTGAATCAATATTTAATGCCCTGAGTGATTTTTTTAAGGAAAAATCGATTCCATTCACAAACGTTATTTCGGTGGCAACAGATGGAGCTCCTGCCATGGCCGGGCGATGTCGTGGGTTTATAAGCCATCTTAAAAGAATTATACCAGAGGTAACTGCAATTCACTGTGTCATCCACCGAAAACACTTAGTAGCGAAAAATTTGAGTGCTAAATTGCACCAATGGCTTTAATTTGTGATTAATTCAGTTAACAAAATAAAAAGCAATGCATTGAATACGCGTTTATTTGCACAATTGTGTGATGAAAATGATGAAGACTTCCAACGATTGCTCTTACATACTGAAGTACACTGGTTGTCGAAAGGTGCATGTTTAACAAGATTTTTCTCACTTTTTGAATCAGTTTTAGAGTTTCTGGAAAGTAAAGATCCAGATTTAAAAGAAAACCTGATCAATTTGAAAGCAGACATCGCGTATTTGACAGATTTGTTCAAAAAATTTAATGACATTAACTTAACAATTACAAGGGGACAGCCTCAATTTAATAAAAACAAAGGGTGTAATTTCAGCTTTTCTCGGAAAATTGAAATTTATGAAGCAAAATATTAGTCGGCGCGAATTTTCCCAGTTTTTAAACTTGTCACATGTAGAATGCCTTGATGAGGATATTCACACGTACGTTCAACATTTAATTGCCCTGCATGATTACTTTAAAATCAGATTTGAAGATATTCTGACGATGGAAATACCACCATGGATCATAAATCCACTTGATGAAACGGAAGTGGAGAATGTGATATTACAAGAGGAGCTACTCGAGCTTAGCACTAATGAGGAACTGAAGGTGAAATTTAAAAGAGGGTATCAAACATTTTGGCTGCAGGCATAAATACCCGAAAAATATCCTGGACTGTGGGGAATTGCGAGAAAGCTTTTGATAGCGTTTCCCTCGTCATATCTTGTCGAGAAAAGTTTTAGTGTCGTTACAAACCTTTTAACAAAAAAAGGAGCAGATTGAATATCACAGAACGGGGAGATTTGCGGTTATTCCTAACAAAACTGAAGCCAAATATTGATAATTTGCTGTCAATCCATCAAGTACATCCCTTCCACTAAAATTATGACTATTTTGTGATTGTCATTGTAGAAGTTACGTTACGTTATTAATATTTAATTTTAATTATATTACGACTCTTATCATATTACAATGTAATATGATAACAATAATAATTAATAGTGTAATAATTACATATTTGAATAAATACAACACAAGGAAATATACTATTTTTCTTTTTATTTTTACCACTCCGAATGGGGAGTTTTCTAAATAAAATATGTGAGAATTGATTGGTTTCTTGTGCTGTGAGTAGATGTCAAAGGAGTAAAGTTGGATGGAATCACTTTTTTGATTGGCTAACTTTACTTTTTTGACATCCACTCACAGCACAATCAATTAATTAATTAACCAATAACTCAGCCGCAACGCAAATTTCCATTGTTAGATCTAATCTTCACATTTTTTGTCGAGTTTTGGGAATATGGTAGAAATGTAGCTGCAGGGGGTCCACTGGAACCAGCAAAACTTTCAAAGTGGTCTATGAGAAAAAAAAGTTTGGGAGCCTCTGCTCTAAAGCAATAGACTTACTGACTAGCTATAATCTGACTGAACCCAATCGTACCTCACTTAAGCTACTTGCATACATTCATTGGCAACCTCGCTATATGTCTTTCTTTACTTTTCCTCTTCTACTTTCGTACCAGAAATTAAAATTTGTCGATTACCGTATACGTAAGTGTTCAGTGAATTTCAAGTTTCAATAACTTACGCATACATTTTTAATTTTCATTTATTTAGATCTAGATATATCATATCTGAAAAAGTAACTTAATTTTTCAAATATGGTATGGAACAACGTCGAGGATGGCATCATGAAGCGATAGCGAGTTGGATTAAGGGTCAAACTGATTGTATGTCCATTGCCAGTGATTCCGAAATTTATTGCAAAGTCTGTAAAATAGCATCGCAAACACACACAATAATTAGACCAGTTGGAATCGGACGAAGAACTATGAAACTTTAATAGCAGCAAATATTCCATTAAATAAACTTAACAATCCCACCAAAACATTTCTCTTAGTCGAAATGTTCCTGATAAATCCACCTTACGCAAATATTATGTTTCTAACTGCTACACGAAAGCAGTAGAACGCATTAGAAGCCATCTTTCAAATCAGTACCTACGGATAAGTGCCGACGAAACTGTCAATATATTAGGACGCTGTGTGGTAAATGTTGTAGCCGGTGTACTACATGCAACTATTCCATATAACGCATATGTAATAGCAACAAAAGTTACAAATACAGTTGATGCGGAAACAGTAGCTAAAACCATTTACGAGAATATGAACCAAATGTTTCATTCGGACGACAGGTACAAAGAAAAAATACTTTTATTTGTCAGTGACAGTGCTGCATATATGTTAAAAACAGGCAAGAGTATTAAAGGAAATATATCCTAATATGCTGCATATTTCTTGTGTAGCAGATGCTCTCCACAGAATCTGTGAATATATCAAAGACACCTTTCCGGAAGTTGACAAGACTTGTATCTGCTTTTAGAAGTTTTCAGAAAAGCCCCATTAAGAGTACCTCTTTACAAAGAAAAACTTCCATCTTTGTCACTGCCTCCCTCTCCAGTAATAACTAGATGGGGGACATTGTTGGAGGCTACCAGTTTTTATGCGGTAATTGTATATGGGGACAATGCCACGACATCTACCTGCAAAATACGCGAAAATAAAAGAATATTTCCAGTACGCGCCTATAACCAGTTGCGATGTAGAAAGGACGTTTTCTATCTACAAGGATGTACTCGTATTTCATTCAAAGAGAACAAATTTTACGGAAGAGAACCTTGAGAAAGTATTGCTAGTTAATATTAATACTCCTTTACTCAACTTGAATTATAATCTGAAAAAAAAATGTATTTCGTATTTTATAGATCACAACCCGTTTGTTTTCCAATTATATAAATAAAATTAAAAACTCCTTAAAAATGCAAATTTTCAATAGTACGTCCGTGGGCGATGAGTCATCGGCCTCTCGTGTCCGGTCCCTAATGATGAGGAAACAATTAAGTCTATTAAAAACTTGTTATTTACAGTTTTATATAAATAACATTAGTTTTTTTGTTACATACATCTGTAAATTTATTCAGTTATATTTTCAATTTTTTTGTTTTTTATGTTACTAGTACATCAACCAATAACTTTAATTAATATCGTCCTGATTTGGTTTTCTATAGGTTATTGATAAAAATCCATGTATTTATTTATCTGATTTTGTTTCTGTGACATAACGGAGTTTGTATGGTTGGTAGGGGACTTAATTTTAACTGTAAATTTGTAACAATCTTAAATGAAAATATTAACACATCGCAGAGTTCACTTTGCTAGTTGGCCCCAAATAAATAGAACATGTTAGCAATTTTTGTTAGCCTTATACTGCTGCGTATACTCTGACTGTATATGTACAAGAATTTATAACAGTATTATATGTAAAATATACCCATTGTGATATGATCAGTTTAATATTTCTTTTACAATATTTTAGATTTATTATTGAAGATTTGTATAATTTATTAAAATAAGCTTTTTAATAATGACATTACAATTTATAATATATATCGTCTGTCCTAAGAATAACCTGGACTATCTTTAAAATAAACCAAAATGTTTCAGAAATATTGACAAAAAATCATTTTAATCAAATTTAATCTGCATTTTATTAATTTTTGTTTTCCATTTAATCAAAACTACAAATTAATATTACAGTCACTTTTTTGGCTTTTCCGCATTTGTCAAATGAATTTCCATATTTTAAACGTTAACTGCGTTTGTCAATTACTTTCCCTTTATATTAATTGGTTTTCTTGTTTATACCGAGATATCAAAAATTATCTTGGTCAACGGTGGCCATGGGGTGAAAAACGTCTGTCTTAATTTACATCATCCTTTTGAGAAAATTCGGATGAAATTTTCAGGTTAAGTGTCATGCTGACGTTAAAATTTGTCAATATATTAATCTTAATGTCAGTATGACACATAACCTGAAAATTTTATCAGATTTTTCTCAAAAGGATGATATAAATTAAGACAGACTTTTTCACCCCATGGCCACCGTTGACCAAGATAATTTTTGATATCGCGGTATGTAATGTATACTTCTTACATTTTATAAAAAAAACAATGCAATTTACTCATTAAAATGAGAAATGTATTTTGTCTTATTTAGATGCAAACACAATGTAACATCTATCTAATATAAACATGACTTAATTTAAAATTTAATTTCTTAATAAACAGTTGCAAACATAATTCCAACAATTTTGTGGACTTATATTAGGTTTGTTTATGCAGACGTTTTGAAACGGTTTGAAAATCATTTTATGATCACTTTTATACGCATGCGTCGATTACAATCGCTTCCAATCTACTCCAAATTTTTTCGTTGCTAAAATGAATTTACAAATTACAAATAGTAGAATTTCAGAACATGTCTGCTTACGCGAAAATGTTCTATGAATTCATTGTGTGTGTATTGAGAAATAATTAATTAAAATTAATTTTCATTCCTTAGTTTAATTTTATCTTGAAATAGTATTTCTTCTTCACTGGTAAACTGCCACTTAGTACTAGTGGATAAACTAAGTAAATCCGACACTCTTTTCATCAAACCATTACGATTTTTACAAAGCTCTGCACAAAACAGTCAAACAGCGAGCGCTATGGAGATTAAGAAACATTCAGTCAGAATCACAAAGATGCCTACACGTTTCTCCACTTTCCATGCATAAAAATGAAACGCGCATGCGTCTGATATTCGGTTTCACGAAAATACTCAAACCATTCCAACCGATTAAGAATCATTTCACAACAATTTAAAAACTGCAAAAAGCACAAATGCTTTATCAGCATTTGATTTTATTTCTCTGCCCGAATGCTTTTTCGACAATGTGTTCACTTCTGGTACTACAAATGATTTCAAACGCCTGCAAAAGCAAACCTATTGTGTAGTGCCTCGTATAATTCATTTTCACTCATTGGCTGTATTGATATTATTACCTGCCGGCTAGCTAACTCCTTTATTGGATTTAGAAAAGGGCTGTAAGCAGTAAGACATACTGCAAAGTGACCATGGCCTCTAACGAGAGCCAAGAATTCCTCATTTTTATGGAAGCTTACATTGTCCATAACAATATCAGCCCTTTCTACACCGTTTTTATGTAAACGTTGAATTAACGTTATGAGATATTCACATACAGAGTGGAATCTGACAATTTTAACGAATAACTTTGTGAAACTTTAATGGCGCCAAATATTCCATTAAATAAATTTAACAATCCGACCTTCAAAACATTTCTCCAAATATATACTAGTCGAAATGTTCCTGATGAATCCACCTTACGCAAATATTATGTTTCTAAGTGCTACACGAAAGCAGTAGAACGCATTAGAAGCCATCTTTCAAATCAGTACCTATGGATAAGTGCCGACGAAGCTGTCGATATATTAGGACGCTGTGGGGTAAATGTTGTAGCTGGTGTACTACATCCAACTATTCTATATAAGGCATATGTAACAGCAACAAAAGTTATAAATACAGTTGGTGCGGAAACAGTAGCTAAAACCATTTACGAGAATATGCACCAAATGCTTCACTCGGACGACAGGTATAAAGAAAAAATACTTTTATTTGTCAGAGACAGTGCTGCATATGTGTCAAAAACAGGCAGACTATTAAAGGAAAGATATCCTAATATGCTGCATATTACTTGTGGAGCACATGCTCTCCACAGAATCTGTGAATATATGAAACACTTTTTCGGAAGTTGATAACAAGCCTATCAAATTCGTTTTTAAAAAGGTTTTCAGAAAAGTATCATTGAGAGTAACTTTTTGAAGGAAAAAACTTCCATCTTTCCCACAGCCTCCTTCTCCAGTAATAACTAGATGGGTAACATGGTTGGAAGTTACTAGTTTTTACAAAATTTCGTTACATGTTTAAATGACGATGCTCGATGTATTTCCGAGTGCAAGGAACTAATGCAAATTACAAGTTTAAAAAATCAGTTGTACTTTCTTCAGGAACACTTTGGAAATTTGCCAAAACTAATCACTTATTTTGAAAATCAAAATCTCAAATTAAATGATGGATTAACCACATTAGATGTGGTTATTAATAATTAGAAAAATATTCGAAGTGACTTCGGATGTGGCCTTCGGCAAAAGTTAAACGCAGTTTTTAATAGAAATCCAGATTTAATAACATTGCCGTAATTGTGTATGGAGACAATGCCTCAAAAGCTAACTACTAAATACGCTGAAATAAAAGTATATCTCTAGTATGCACCTATAACCAGTTGCGATGTACAAAGGACGTTTTCTATCTACAAGGATGTAATTCATTCAAATAGAACAGACGAAAATTAATAAATTTTTTTAACCCATGTAAATATATTTTTAAACTTTTAATATATACATACATACATATATACAATGGTAGATACATATATGTACGTCCAAATGTTATTTATAGAAGGTCCCGTATCGCTATGTTCAAATTTTAGGAGTGTAAAGTAGAATTCATTTCAAGTAACAAAAACGCAAAACTTGTATATCCATTTTTATTTGTTTCAAAGTTACAGATCTATGAATGTGATTGTGATTGAGATCATGAAAAAAAATGTAATTCTAAAGTCAATACAAACTGATTTTATTTAAAAAAAGTTATACGATTCAATAACAGTTATGTTATCCTAAAATAAATAAACACGTGTCGTAGTGCATACAGTAATTTCTTATTACTTATTACTTATTTCGTAAGTGCTGAACCATGAATATCATACAATAAACAAATGTTAACGTTGCATTTTTTAATAAAGGATTACATTACGTTTCAGTTCATACAACAGTTTATTAGTGAGTGGACACGTTTTCTTTATTCAAAATTCCTTACCGATTTTCTTCTCAAGAGTATGCGGACATGCATTTTGTGTATGGCTACTGTAACGGCAGTTCACGTCAAGCAGTTTTTAAATACCGACATCGGTTTCCCGATAGGTGCATTCCTCATTACAGAACGTTTCTGGAAGTACACAGACAATTTTGGGAATGCGGCTGCGTGATTATCTTTTCGACCGAGGAGTAAATTTGCCAGCAGACTTAGAGGAAGAAGCAGTAGCTATTGTTACAAGGGATCCAACTCTTAGTGTACGTCGAATCGCTAGACAACTAGGAGTGCCACGAATGACAGTTTGGCTAATTTTAAAACGTGAGGGCTTATATCCATATCACTATCGCAGGGGACACGGTTTGCTTGAGGCAGACCACTATGCTCGTCTAGTTTATTCTACCTGGATATTAAGACAGGCACGGCTTCATTTTAATTTCTGCAGAACAGTCCTCTGGACAGATGAATCTACGTTCACGAGAAGTGGTGTTACAAATCCGAGAAACCTGCATAGGTGGTGATCAGAAAATGCCAAAGCTATACGCCGATCTAAATTTCAACATGAATTTTCTATTAACGTTTAGGCGGCCCTAATCGATGACTTTGTGATTGGTCCTGTCGTTCTTCCTGGGCGGTTAAATGCGGACAATTACCTTCAATTTCTTATTGACAAACTGCTAGGTCTTTTAGAGGATGTCCCACTGAATGTTCGCCGAGACATGTGGCTTCACATGGATGGGGCACTACCACATTTCGGAATTGCTGTCCGAAATTGGGTTAACGTCAATTATCCAAGATGGATTAGTCGAGGTGGTCCTGTTGCATGGCCACCCAGATCACCCGATCTTAATCCCCTCGACTTTTATTTATGGGGGAACATGAAAAATTTAGTCTACGCGCAAGTTTCGAACACAAGAGAAGAGTTGTTGGATCGTATTCACCTGGTTCCGAGCAAATCCGACAAAACAAGTATGAAATTCGGATAAGTACTTCTTCTGTTGGCTTATGGGCACAAGCCTGCATTCAACAAGGAGGTGGACATTTCGAAAATATTATTAATTGAACTTTTTTAAATAAAATCAGTTTTTATTGGCATTAGGATTACATTTCTTTTCATGATCTGGCAATCACATTCATAGATCTGTAACTTTGAAACAAATAAAAATGGATGTACAAGTTTTGTGTTTTTGTTAGTTGAAATGAAGTCTACTTTACACTCCTAAAATTTGAACATATGTACGGGACACTTGTATATACTAATACATATGAATTTGTAATAAAAGCTATTTATTATAACTGAATTTAAAGAAACACTGTTTTTTATTCATTAGCTTAAAAATGCACGTCAAATAAGCGAGCTATCTAATAAGCGGACATCTCCCATAGCCGGACAAAAACACTGTGACCATGAGTGTTCGCCTATGAGAGCTTTCACTGTATATAAATAAAATTAAAAACTCTTTATAAATACAAATTTTCAATAGTACGCCCGTGAGCGATGAGTCATCAGCCTCTCGTATCCGGTCCCTACTGCGTGGTCAAAGGTTCCAGTCGTCAGAAGGAGCAGTCGATGCCTTCAAAAAACGCCATTTTGACAGTACCAACAAGTGAGTTAATCTCCATCGAGATACTTTGAAAAACAATAAGTTTTTACTGTTTTATGCACAATATAATAGACAACCCTCGTATATATGATATTTAAAAAATAATAATTATTATTCGTGAAATCAATACTATAAAACAAGTAGCGGTAAACAATAGTTATAAAAGTAGCGTAATTGACAGTATACTAGAGAAAAAACAGTTACAAGTGGCCCTTAGTTTAGTATATCCTAAAGATAGTGCTAATTTGAAACAATTTGTCTCGTTAACTTACTTCGGTAAAATAAGCGAGCAAATTGGAAATATAATTTCAAAAAATAATAGTAATGTTAGTATAGCTTACAAACCATATGTAAAAACAAGTAATTTCATTTTTAACGCAAAACCTAAAACAGATATCAATAATAAATCAGGAGTGTACAAATTATATTGTAATGATTGTAAAAGTGTATATATAGGTCAGACTGGTCGAAGTTTTATTATACGGGTAAAAGAACACATGAGGTCATATAAACTAAAGAAGACAGATTCAACATTCGCAAACCATCTTATTACAGAAAGGCATACATTTGGTCATCATAAAATATTGCATTTGGCCGAGAAAGGTCGTAAATTAAATCTTTTAGAGTCACTAGAAATTTTTAAAAGCGAAAACAACACAATAGATATTGTTTTGAACGACCAGTTGGATCTTATATATACACCTCTTTTCCAATGTTGTATATAGGTCGTAAATTAAATCTTTTAGAGTCACTAGAAATTTTTAAAAGCGGAAACAACACAATTTGTTCTTAACAAAATTGTTCTTAACGACCAGTTGGATCTTATGTATACACCTCTTTTCCAATGTTGTATATAATAGTTAAGTATATAGTAGTAATTTTAAATAACATTATAAACCACCCCCATATATTTTTGTGTCATTTATAAGATCTATGTAGGCCTGTAACTTTTGCAGTTTGATAATGACATTGTATGTCGAAATCGCGGTCACTATTACATGTGAATAAAGTGGTATAACAAAGTTATTGTTTTATTTTATTTTATTATTTTCAAAATGAATTACCACAAAGTTACGGCTACCAGTATTAATTTTCTTAATAATAATTAATTTACTTTGAAATAAAACAGTTATAAAGCATTCAGATCGTAGCGTTAGTTTTGCGCCATTCTGTAGTAATTAACAGTTATAATTATTAGAATTGTTCCCATTTTAATATAATATAAATGCAATGTAGCTTTATACAAATAATTGAAAGTAAATAAATAAGAAAAAGAAAGTAAACCAAAGAACTTAACAAAAATTCTCCACAAATTTCTATAAATATTAATCACCACTTGCGAATACGCTAAGATAAGTGCAACGTAAGAAAAAAATACCGTAAATATTCGAAATTCATTGTAAGAGAAGCTAGTAAGTCAGAAATGAGAAATTGAGAATACAATTATTAAGGAACTAAGTGGATAATCGTCTCGTCGCACAAACAAACAAGAAGAATGGACCTGTAGAAAGGTCGGAACGCTAATCTTGTACACCACAAAAGAGAAGTTCCATTACGAGAAGTAAGTTGTTGCATTTTATCAATTTACCTGAAAGTAACGACAGTCACGTCGTGTTGTACAGCCACCGATTGAGGAAGACTATTTAAAGCAAATGGTCGAAGACTGACAGGTAAGTAGGTCACTGTATATAAACACAAGTTCAAGGTATGTAGAGGCCATTTACAGTACATCATTCGTACAGTGCTCCACGTTGAAACTTGTGTGCAGACCTTAGACGTTATTGTAGTGTCTTCCTAATTATAATTTTAGAAATTGAATTATTTTACAAGTAAGTCCTTTTTTAATATATTTTTATTTATTTATTTTTTTTTTATATTTGTAAATAATTTTTAATATTAAACGAACTCTAAATTCTTCAAAATAAGATTGGAAATCAGTACTAACATATCACAACGTTTTTTTCGGCCTTATTTCGCATATAATCTTGGACTAAAGAAATTGAGGCTAAGTTAATTATGATTCACGAATGGTAATCATGCATCGGAATAGCTCAGGTTAATGTTCTTAAAACTTGGCCTACTATTTTCTGACGACCTCATTCTTCCGCAAACCTAAGTGACTATAATCGCTTGACTGGAAAAACTTCTTCTACGTTCGATGGTGACTTTCCAGATTTGTCCAGAATGTATAGATGACGAAAACTCACTTTTAACACACTTTATACACGCACACATACTTACGAAATGTTTATTTGTATCTCAAATGTTTTCGGTTCGACTGCTTGTGATAAGAATTAAAGTTCCTTGAAATTCCTGGGACGTGTTATTGTTTTGCCATTAAAGTTTTTAAGTTTTTCTTGGAAATTTCTTTTCGCAATCAATTTTTAATTAAATTTAAAATAAGACAAGTGCTTTTTATTGATATTCATGTAAGTCTCGTAAAAGTAGAAATGTTTCTATTAAGAAACGAATATGCTTTGGGGTAATTCAGGAATTTTTAATGCATTTCTTGAGATTTTACATTTTATTATTATATTTTTAATTAAATCAAAATAAAGACAAGTGCCTTTTGTTAATATTGATGTAGGTCTCGTAAAAGTAAAGATGTTTCTATTATGAAATGAATGTATTTGGGGCAATTTAAATATTTTTAATGCATTTTTCTTTGAGATATATATTTTCGATTTTTAATTAAATTAAAATTAAGGCATACGCCTTTTGTTGATATTCTTGTAGGTCTCGTAAAAACAGAAATTTTTCTATTAGGAAATGTATGGTAACTCAAATATTTTTGAATTATTATATTTTCAATTTTTAATTAAATCAAAATTGAGACAAGTGCCTTTTCTTAATATTCATATAAGTCATCTAAAAGTAGAAAAGTTTCTATTAGGAAATGAATGTACTTGGGACAATTCAAATATTTTTAATGCATTTTTCTTTGAGATATATATTTTGTTATTATATTTTCAATTTTTAATTAAATAAAAATTAAAGCAAGTGTCTTTTGTTAATATTCATGTAAATCTCGTAAAAACAGAAATGTTTCTATTAGGAAATGAATGTACTTGGGTAACTCAAATATTTTTGAATTATTATATTTTCAATTTTTAATTAAATCAATTTTTTTTGTTGATATTAATGTAACTCTTGTCAAAATATGTATGATACTATTAGGAAATTAATGTAGTTGGGATAATTCAAATATTTACAATACATTATTTGAGATATATATTTTCGTACTATTTTTTTTTGTATTTCAAAATCTGTTTGGTCTTTATTTTTCTGTAAACATAAATTTCGTTATTTTGCATAATAAAATTTATTTTACAAATAACACGAATTTATATTTTTTAATGCATTTTTCCTCCAAAAATGTAAAATAGATAATTGCAAGAAATAAGTTAATATTTTTTTTTAAATATGTATTTTACAAATAATATTTGCAATAGCTTTAAAGTTTTTCGGGAATCTTCAAAATTTGTTTTAGATTCTCTTCTTAGATCTAACAAATAAATTTAACTATTTCTCACAATGGAACTTATTTAATGAATAAAGTAACGGAATACAATTTCTAGAAAGTAAATGCAATGGGTATTATTAATACATCAGTAATTATAGGAATAGCTTGAACAGCGGATGACTAATTCTTCCTTATGCAGGATTCGAATTTACGTCCATTGGTTTGCTGGACCACGCTTTTACCATTAACCTATTAAGGGATTGAAGTTCGAATCGTCTGGAAGTCTTAAATTGCATTAAGAACCAGATATTCTATTGCGCCCGTAGTTGGCAAATTTGTGCAAATCTATTGCATTTTCGCGAAATGAAAATGAAATAAATGCTATCTACATATACAACGCTAATTATTCGATTTTTTTATGGAAAAAAAATCGGGTTTATGCAGGATTCGAACCTACATGAATTGATTTGCCGGACGACGCTCTTTCTTAATGCAATTTAATACTTTCCGACGATTCGAACTTCAGTCCCTGAATAGCTTAATGGTAAAAGCGTGGTCCGGCAAACCAATGCACGTAGGTTCGAATCCTGCCTCAAGGAGAATTATTTTTCAGTAAAAAATCCGAATAATTAGCGTCGTATATGTAGAAAGCATTTATTTCATTCACATCACTTCGCGATTTGCAGAGAAAAAATACAATTTATGGAAAATAGATAAATTTTGAATAAAATATTTTTAATACATTTCACGAAATAGGCATTTTATAACAGACAGAAAAAAAAACCCGCCTAATCACAATATAAATTAATAAACTTTAAATACGTATTTCGGTAATTAAGTTGCAATCTTCAGTTACACAATCTGAAAAAAGGGATAGTGTTATACATAGCGTTTTTGGCTTAGATACAATATTTGGAGATATGCTCGTCACAAAATCGCCAGTGTGATAACACTAGAGTTTATTAACTGTAGTTACTTAGTTAACTGTAGTAATATTTTTTGTTATATATTATGATAGATATAGATAGAGCAAATACACGTTTATAACACTGAAGCTTCTATAGTGTCAATATTTTAAATATCTGCTTTACTATCAACAGTAAATGTGTTATGCCGTGTATAACACAGGCCTACATAAAATTTGTGATGACGTGATTTTTGTTTGTTAAGCTCAGTTTTTATATAGCAATAACTAATTAAAATACAGTTGGTCTCTACCACCCACAGATTTTTTTTTTCATAAAAAAAAAGAAAAGAATATAAAAAAATCTTATATCTAATAGGCGTTTTAATACATTTTAAAATGAATGTACTACTTCAAATTCTAGGTATTAACCCTAGAATGATTTTCTGTTGTGGTTTTAAAGAAATTTGTTAAATAGGCTTTCATTACCTAATGTAAATCTTTTATTACATGTATTAATTTTGGACAAGATTTCCGGGAATTTTTACCTGCTAAATCCTATTCATTATGCTTTCACTTTATTAGTACTGCGAAGAAGGATTTCAAGTTTATCACTCCAAACAAAATGTATATTTTAATGTCATTTACTTCATTATAGCTCTGAGTGTCGATCAGTAAACAAGTAAAATTAATTTGTCTTTAGTGTTGTGCGTGGTATTTGATAAATAAACATTGCTTAAAAAGTATGTCTAGCCGGTGTTGCAAAAACAAACCAGATTATTTCTGTTATATTTGTGGATATTTCGTCTTGAAAAAGTTTAAGAGACCAATTGGTGAATTTGTGAAAAATGCATATTATGCTTATTTCAAAATCAAATTAGGAGATCAAGATAAAGATTGGGCACCGCACGTTGTTTGTAAGGTATGTGAAGAAGGTTTAAGACATTGGACCAAAGGGAATAGAAATAGCCTTCCTTTTGGAATACCGATGGTTTGGAGAGAACCGCAAAATCATCATGAAGATTGCTACTTTTGTCTTTGTGATATTAAGGGGCATAATAGAAAAACTTTGAAACATATTTTGTACCCAAATAATATTAAATCAGTTATCAGACCAGTTCCTCACAGTGATCATGCACCTATACCTATACCCCCCAAAGTACTACAAGAAGATATTGAAACCTCTTCAACTTCCGGCTCCGTACAGATGGATAGTGATTTTGAACCATCAACCTCAGGTCAAAACCAACCTCAGCTATTTTCACAAGCCGAACTGAATGATTTAGTAAGAGATTTGGGACTTTCAAAAAATCTTTCTGAAGTACTGGGGTCTAGGTTGAAACAAAAAATTTGCTTGCCCCAGAAACTACCTTCAGATCTTCCTTTAGCTGAATATGACAGAAAAACAACCAAACGAAGCTTTTCTGAAAAACGAAAACTTTTTTTAAGAAGCATAAAGAATAAATAACTATTTCTAATAGTTTCTATGTGTATATTTTTGTATTTTTTTTAATGTAATATAAAACTAGCTTATAAATGAAATAAATCGTGTTTTTTCAATATTTTTTGATTTTACTGGTTCGAAAAATAGCCTTACGTGATACAAAAAAAATAAAAGCAGATTTGAAATCAGCGCTACCCAATTACTAGAAAACAGTTAAAATTTTTAAATCAACATTCAAAGAGTTGAAAAATGCAGGCCTGTGTAATTAACGTGTCTGTTGTTTTACCGACGACCGTTATCTTTTTACTGGATATTAATAACAATTTTCCTCTGTGACTCTGTAACTTTTCTGCGCTTTATAATCTTACAATTTCTTAGAACTAGGAAATATTAACTTATACACTTATTATTTCTTGCTACAACCGAAAGTAATTAATCATTAACTTAATCAAGACAAGAAATTAGATCCTTTAAGTTTTGAATATACTTTTATTAGTTTAGTAATTAATGATTTCATTTGGAGAATTAGTAGAGCACGGAGTACAACATTGTAAATTAATTATTAGACAGTTAAACATCTCTAAAATATTTATTAATGATCTTAAGACAGTGGATGCGTTGGTATTATAAAATTCTTAATTAATATTATAAAATTTTCACTACTTTCTCTTAATTTCTGATAGTATTAACAACGCTGTTAGTTTCAATATATATTATAATCTAATAATTATTGACAGTTTTACATATAGATTATACTGAAAACTAAGTGATAACTTTTTAAATAAACGATATTTATTTTATTAAATTAAATCAAAATAAAGTGTTTTAGTTACGTATTGCTATCAATAGTGAGTTCGTAGTTGAATGAACCACTATTCACCACAACACTGTCCAACTTTGATGCTCAATCGGTTAATTACTTTTATGAGACAGCTTTCCTCTCCGGGTTGCCAGTAGGAAAACGTGGTATTATACTCCTACAACATTTAATAAGGCGCCAGTATCGAGTATAAACGAAAATGTTAAATATAATTAAAAATCACAATTTTCAAAAGACTGTTTATTATAAAATATAAAGAACTGTGTATAACAATTACACATAGAGGTAAAATAATTTGCTGGTATTGACCGCTAAACAAATTCAAACGTCCTCTAATGAATCGCGAACAAAATTAAATCTAACTAAATGGCAAAGATACCTTTTCTATCACCCCAGAAAACAAACTCAAAAAGTAAACAGATAACAACTGTCAAACCGAAATCTTAAACACCTGCGCGATACCACAAGTATAAAAACACCAACCTTGAAAATTTAAAACGTTCTAGAATTTAACGTAACAAAAAATTTACTAGAAACGAAAAACTATCTTTGTCATCTATTTTTAACTAATATTAAAATATAGAAATTCATACAAACAATAATACAATAAATGCATACAATAAAGGAATAATAATATTATAAAAATTCAACTTACGAAAAAATATATTTTTTCTAAATACATAAGACACACCTCGAGTAAAATTTAATTAAATCAAAATTACGAAGTATACAAACTCGTAAAAATTCGGTAATGAGTAAAGCAATCACAACCACTATAAATTCAAAACAAAAACCGAAATTAACTTGAAATAAGAGATAAAAAGTTTATCTACAAATGCAACACTCTTACTCGGGTATCTAGACGTGTCTCAGGATATATCATGGCCACACGGCGAACTGCATCCCTAGTCAAAACCAAATCAACACAAAATCAATGTTCATACATAAATTTCAAAAAACATACAGTCATCAAAAATTATGGTTTAATCATAAAATAATGTTTTCTTCACAAAGTTGCGGGGAAAAGTCCATAGCGGTATGTATACCGGGTGTATTTTTTAATTTGAAACTTTCAAATATCTCGAAAAATAAGCAGTTCACGACAAAATGTCAAGATTTAAAGTTAATAATTCAATGGAGGAAATACATTAGTATCAGAATAATTGAAACATACATAGGTAAACCCCACCAGTTTTGTATAATATAAAGGTATTTTTAATAATATAAAATATTTAATGTAAACGGGATTTAAGTAAAACACTTATATTAATTTCCAGTATATATTACACTTTATTATATATTAATAAATAGATAACATGTTTCGCTACGATGTAGCTTCTTCGGATCTTATATTACTACTCAGTACTCAGTAGTAATATAAGATCCGAAGAAGCTACATCGTAGCGAAACATGTTATCTATTTATTAATATATAATAAAGTGTAATATATACTGGAAATTAATATAAGTGTTTTACTTAAATCCCATTTACATATAATGGATTTCCAGCAAGTATCGGCCGATTCAATTAAATATAAAATATTACTAAAAATCTGGTGTGAAGAACACAAATGCAGGTTAACTATTATTATTTTATGTGAACGTGTCCGAATATATCCTATCCCCAGAGACGTAGATACGTATTTCTAGAGAGATTGGCTGTGCTAACCTTTGGAAGGGTGTCGTTACTTCACATTAATTATGTGGACGGTATGCGAGGTACTTCGGCTGTCTGACAACAGGTAGCGCCGAATTTACTTCTGCGCTCGGTCTGGATAATTACGGTGATAGGGCGAGGTGGTTCATTTCTGTGAATGTGTCTGGAAATATCCTTTCTCCAGCAGGGGCGTACCAATGAGCTTGTAGAAAAGCGAAATACGTATCTAAGTCTCTGGGGATAGGATATATTCGGACACGTTCACAGAAAATATTAATAGTGAACCTGCATTTGTGTTCTTCACACCAGATTTTTAGTAATATTTTATATTATTAAAAATACCTTTGTATTATACAAAACTGGTGGGGTTTACCTACTCATGTATGTTTCAATTATTCTGATACATTACACATGCGATTAAGCCGTAGTATGAGTGAAGGCACAAACAAAATGCAGTTTTCTAGAGAGATTGGCTGTGCTAACCTTTGGAAGGGAGTCGTTACTTCACATTAATTATGTGGACGGTATGCGAGGTACTTCGGCTGTCTGACAACAGGTAGCGCCGAATTTACTTCTGCGCTCGGTCTGGATAATTACGGTGATAGGGCGAGGTGGTTCTTTTCTGTGAATGTGTCTGGAAATATCCTTTCTCCAGCAGGGGCGTACCGATGAGCCTGTAGAAAAGAGAAATACGTATCTACGTCTCTGGGGATAGGATATATTCGGACACGTTCACAGAAAATATTAATAGTGAACCTGCATTTGTGTTCTTCACACCAGATTTTTAGTAAAATACATTAGTGCTAGAATTAGTCCATCTCTCTCTCTCCCTGATGTAGTTGTGACGGGGGTAATTTTGAAATCTCAAACCCGTATATTTTACATATTACAGATTCAAATTCTACTGGAAAAAGTACGTAGGATTTTTCTGAAACAATTCATGCAGCTGTAATCGATCAAATTAATTTTTTTTTCAATTTCTCACACTGAGAACCTATGAATACGATTCTGCAATTTGTTTTCAATAAAAAGAATACCACGAAAAATGACTTATCAAGAAAGTCCTATTATCATAAATCATAACCCAGGAACGGGTGCCCTTCATTACGCACTTGGACAAGGCGATTTCCTTCGCTCATGACTTATCGAAGTGTTTTCAAATTTTAAAAAAATGTATTTTTCTTTTAACACCATTTCTTATATTGAAAATATGTTTCATAAAAAGGCTTTTGTATGTACAATGTTGTATTTAACGTTTGTGTTATTTCGTCCATTCATATATTTTCTAATTCCTAAAACACAAAATAAACGTGGAAAAGAAATAACTTTAAGAAACGACTTATTTTACTCGAAGAATATTTCGAATAGTAAAAGACCTGTTTCTGTTACGCTGTTAATAGTACCTATTACAGAATGGAGTATTTAACTGTACAAGAGAAAATTGAAATGGTTCTGGTATATGGAGAAGCTGGCAGAAGTCTTGATAATGCCGTCAATCTCAACGCTTAGCGTTTTCCGGATAAGATTCGGTTACGTGCTTCATTTTACCCCTGATGGCAGTGTTCAACAGTCGCCGGAGAAAATAATTAAGTCGCTGTATTAGCTACAGTGGCTGTTAATCTTATGTTAGTACAAGAGAAATATGCCGCGATTCTGGATTATCCCAGACCAGTGCTTGGAAAAATTTTAAATATATACAGGGTTAGTTAAAAATATGGAGACGGCGATTTATTGTCGTTAATATTCATTTTAGGGAATTATGTTCAATGTAAAAGTTTGTTAAGATATTTTGATCTACATTTGTGATTATTTGTTTTTTTTTCTTCAATTGTTTTTTTAGATACGCCTCTTCGCGCATTTTTTTTTAAAATGGGAACTGGTAAATTTTGCTCTTCCATTCGATAGAGGTTTTTTTTCTCTTTACAATAATATTTTTGTTTTTTTTAAATTCATTTTAATAACTTTTTTACAAGAAAAATTAAACAAATTAATAACAAAGTAAATTAAAGTAAGTGTTCAAATTGTCGTCCATTAGTAATTTGACCATGACCCAATCGATTTACAAAACCTCGAACAGAGTTCTGTAAAATATCTCGGGGAATTTCTTGTATCGTTATGGTAATTCGGATTTGTAAATCTTCGATGTTATCGGGCTTATCTTTGTAAAATTTGTTTTTTACGTATCCCCAAGAAAAAAAACCAAAGGACTTAAATCTGGCGAACGGGCTGGCCATTCAATGGTTCCTCGTCTTCCAATCCATCTGTGGGGAAAAACTTTGTCCAGATATTGACGAAACTTTACAGCATAATGTGGTGGGGCGCCATCTTGTTGGAACCAGATACTGTCATTGGGCAGGTGTTCATTGTTTTCATGAGGATAGAGCGTAGCACAAGCAGCTATTATTTCATTTTGCAATAACTGCAAATACAGAGCCGAAGTTAAATTGCCATTGATGAAAAAGGGACCGATAATATGACCGCCTAGAATGCCAACCCAAACATTAACCTTTTGGGGGTACTGCGTATGGTGCTCCAAAGACCAAGAGGGATTTTCCGATGACCAGTATCTGCAGTTATGTCTGTTTACTTCACCGGTAAGGCAAAAAGTAGCTTCGTCTGAGAAAAGAATATTGTTGACAAAATTTTCATTATTATTGCAAATATTTAACATTTCTTCAGAAAATTGTAATCTCCTATTAAAATCATCTTCCATTAACTCGTGTACAAGGTGTACCTTATAAGGTTTATACTTTTCACTTTTTAAAAACGACACGATCGATGACTGAAATATTGAAATTGGACGCTAATTGATTGGTTGATAAATGCGGATATTCAGATACAGCCAATAAAATATCCTGTTTGTTATCATCATAAATAACAAATAATAGGTATTTATTGAAAACTATAACAAATGTTGAAAATGTTGTCCTTCAAGATCAATTCACTTTAAAATCCTCCGTTCAAAATTTCTGATTATACTCTGCAACATTACTGGATTGTTATTAATTTCCATGCATTTCTGTTCGATTCTCTGTAGCATATCATTCAAATTCAATATGGGTGTTCGAAATATGTTATTTTTTAGATAAGGCCACAAAAAGAAGTCGCAAGGTGTTAAATCGCATGAACGTGCAGGCCAGGCAATTTCAGTATTTCGACTAATTATACGCTCATCAAACAATTCTCTTAAATAATCCAAAGGTTCTGCAGTACAGTGACAAGGTGCCCCGTCTTGTTGGACATATGGATTTTGAAGTTCATCATCATGCAACTGATTGACAAATGGTTGTAAAATTTCTGTACGGTACCTTTGAGCAGTTAACGTTCCCTGAAAAAATATTGGTCCAATGATTCGCCTTTGGCTTATCGCTGCCCAAACACCAATTTTCTCTGGATGTAGCGATTCTTCATTAATTACATGTGGATTTTCACTACTCCAAATTCTTGTATTTTGTGAATTTAGGTATCCTGTTTTATAAAACCATGCTTCATCAGTAAAGATGACTCTTTGCGAAAGTTCTCCATTATTGTTCATATTTACAAACCAATTACAAAACTGTAGTCTACGTGGGTAATCAATTTCTAACAATTCTTGTACGGCTGTGACACGGTATGGATAAAGTTGCACATCTTTTTTTAATAACTTGTGAGTTGCACCAACAGAAAGGTTTATTTGTTGGCTCAAATGTCGAACAGATGATTGTGGTTCATTTTCCATTATTTCTTCAACACGATTGACAACTTGAGGTGTACGTTTCTTAACTGCTCCGCTGCCTGATTTTCTTAAGAGACTACCAGTTTCAGAAAAAAGTTTTTAAGTTTTATCCAAAGTATTCTTAAATTGTATATAATCTATTACAAAATGTGGAAACTCAACTTGAAATTCTACCATGCAATCTTGAACTGAATAAACCCATAAACCATCAATTTTATCACCACTTCGAAAATAAGCCTGGACTAAAAAAATATTATGTTCTAAAATTAAAACTGAGAAGCAATTTATTTAAACCAGAATCGACACACGATTATTTTATGCACTAACTGATATTTGTGATTGACATTATAAAATGTCATTTGGATTTACGTTTACGGAACAACAAACACATATTAATATATTTGCGTCTTATTTTATCAAAATTTCAAAGTTACCTAGATTGACTTTTCAAATGAACACTTGTTATATATATACATATATAATGTATTACTAACTCATCGGGTAAGCGGTCTGTCATCTAAAAAAAAAAACTCATTTATATTACACTTCTTCAGGAGAAAAAACAGAGTTAAAAATTAGCAGTGGACGCCACTCAAGATGTTAAAAATATATTGATCAATCTATTTTTAACATGTTGAGTGAAGCGAGGGAAAATCAAGTACTTTGATAAGTGAGAGGCGAAAGGACTTACATAAATGAAGCACCCTGATACGTGAGGGGCAAGGAGACTCAGATTAATCAAGCACCCCAACCAAGGTGGTACTACATACACGTCGTTGTTGTTGGATTACGCTAAAAGTAATTTAGTCACCTCTAATTTACATTTCTACAGGTGACATTTTCCCAGTTATTTGAAATTTGGAAAGCGAATAAAGACTAATTTTGATTATTCACAAAGAAAACGTATTTTTTATTGCACACGAATTGCAGAATCGTATGCACAGGTTCTCAGTGCGAGAAATTGAAAAAAATTTAATTTTATCAATTACAGCGTCATCTATAATGAATTGAAGAAATGTTACATACAAATCCTAAATACTTTTTCCAGTAGAAGTCCAATCTCTAATATATGTATTTATATTTATGATTTCAAAGTTACCCCCTCTCTACCTACATGTAGAGAGAAAGAGTAATTCTAGCACTAATATATTTCCTCCACTGAATTATTAAATTTTAGATCTGGATATTTTTTCATGAACTGCTTATTTTTCGAGGTATTTGAAAGTCGTAAGTTAAAAAATTCACTAGGTATAATAACACCGATTTAAGTTCCTATTTAGCTGCTTACTTCTACTTTCTTAAATCGTAATAAGAAAACGTTTCCACGTTTAGAAACTCGAATACCGTTTTTATTTTACTCATTTTTCAAAAGAACAAAGTGTAAAAATAATACACTTTTCTCCTCATATATAGACGTAGAATTCTAGTCAGTCAACATGAAGTACGTATATCTGTAAATGATGAATAAAATGAAAACTTTCGTCACACGCTGATCGCTTAACCTAGTTTTATTTAGACTCTGGAGTCTAGAACATTTACCCGTTACTATATAACTATGTAATAGTGCGATCGAGATAATGGCATGCAATAATTTAAAAACTATTTCTTATTTGCATATTTTTTTAAAAAGTGTTTTAATATTTTTTCCACGCCTTGTGATTTTATTCATTGTAATGATCTACATTATTACAATGAATAAGATATATTGTAGGTTTACTTACACATAATAGTTATCGAAACCGCATTATAGATATACAACAAACTAAAAATGGCAAAAATTTGACCCAAATTGGAAGAATCGGATTTTTATTAATTCATTTCATGCATTAGATTAGAGTGTTGTTAATGATAATATTAATAGTAATAGTTTTTATTGGTTAAAAGTAAATGATTACAAGACGAATTGTGCATATTGTGCATGCTGATTCATTTTCGGCCCTCACCATGGGGATCTCCCTTATTATTGGAGATAGAGTATAGGTTTAAATTTGGAAAAGTTGTTAAATTTTGTGTTTGTTATAAATCCGTAAAGAAAATAGACCTGTGACAAATGACCTTCGTTATTAAAAAAAAAAACGCGAAAACCCCATTTTCTTCTTTTACCTGTAGCACCGACATTTGGACTTGTAGAGAAAATATAAAAACACATCCTTGTGGCCATTTCTAAACTTCTATCCAGTGGTGTACAGTGGTGGTTTTATACGACGTTTCGTTTCTTTCTGGCCATCATCAACTATCTAATTTCTTATAGATGATTTTGCTTAAAAAATTTTCGTCATTTTCTATCCTTCCCATTAACCAATTACAATATTCTAGCCTTCTCAAATTATCTCCAGGCAGTAAAGAGTGACTAACATGGATCCTGTATGGTTTAAATCTACTTTTATGTAAAGTTCTCCAAACTCTGGACTGGCACAAATTTAATTCTGACGCTATTTCGCGTGTAGAAATTGATGGATTATTATTTATCTAAAAAAATACAAGATTAACATGAAATTTGAAAACGCGCTTTTAATTTACCATTTGTAAAATATCTTGTCGATTTTCATTTAAATTCCTGTTGTCTTGACCATTACGCGGCTTAGTAAACGATCCATTCTCGACCAAATTACTGTCGAGATCTAGAAAAATGGTACGATGAGGCTGTTGTCGTTCTGGATATAATTGTAGATATCTTGTACTCGCTACTGTTGAATTTCGGTTCGAAGAATAAAAAATACTTATCATATCTCGTTTCTCTTCGTTAGTGTATGACATTTTTGTATTATTAATGAACAATAAATGAAATGTTTGACAGATTGAAATTCCATGGCTACCTTATTTAATCTTATAATTTATTCTTTCAAATAAAACCTAATGTCAAAAACTTTAGTCAGCATGTGGTACATGGTTGAAATCAGAAAAAAAAACTCTTTCTGAAGATGTCTAAATCCAATATGGCGCCTATAAGAAATTAGATAGTTGATGATGGCCAGAAAGAAACGAAACGTCGTATAAAAATTTAGAGTACACGACTGGATAGAGGTTTAGAAATGGCCACAAGGATGTGTTTTTATTTTTTCTCTACAAGGCCAAATGTCGGTGCTACAGGTAAAAGAAGAAAATGGGGTTTTCGCGTTTTTTTTTTAAATAACGAAGTCATTTGTCACAGGTCTATTTTCTTTACGGATTTATAACAAACACAAAATTTAACAACTTTGCCAAATTTAAACATATACTCTATCTCCAATAATAAGCGAGATCCCCATGGTGAGGGCTGAAAATGAATCAGAATTTTAATATTTTTTCCACTCCTTGTGATTTTATTCATTGTAATGATCTACATTATTATAATGAATAAGATATATTGTAGGTTTACTTATACATAATAGTTATCGAAACCGCATTATAGATATACAACAAGCTAAAAATGGCAAAAATTTGACCCAAATTGGAAGAATCGGATTTTTATTAATTCATTTCATGTATTAGATTAGAGTGTTGTTAATGATAATATTAATAGTAATAGTTTTTATTGGTTAAAAGTAAATGATTACAAGACGAATTGAAGAAATGTGCATATATAACATGAAATAGATAAGTACATCGTATGAATAAGCGTCCTATTGTCACCTATTGTAATCGCTTATGTGACAGTTTCGTACTGGCTGCACCGTGGAACACAGCTATCGTAGAGTCACATATTGTCCTAATTCTATTTATTGTTTGCAGTTAATTTAGTATTTTCTTCCGTTAACGGTACCGTAAAGTGGGGCGAAATTGATCATAAATATTGCATTTTTGCTCGTATTTTTGTTTAAAATACGAGCAAAAATACTCGTAATAAAATGGTGGTTATTTCCCTTAAAGTGGGTGGGGGTACAAGATATGTAGCCGTTACATTTTGTAAAAACCAAAAATTATTTTTGTATTTGTTAACATAATGAAAATAAAAGATGATCAACTACACCCTCAGAGCGGGGTGAAATTGATCACTTGCAATTTATTGCATAGGATGCACATACGAACTGTATAAGCGCGATCAATTTGACCCTGACCGAAATATATTGGATGATTAAAATGTTATTGGAAATTTTCGGTTTCGGGGTGAAATTGATCAGCATCATCCGTTTAACTTTTCTCGATTATTATCAATTTTTAAGGCAAAATAAAAGTAAAAAACACAAAATGTGATTACTTTATTTGAAAAAGACATAATACAGAAAAATTCTAAACAACTAGATTTCCTTGATATCGATTACGTGGTCAAAATAGTACGCCTGTAGCTTACCAAATGCTTTTAATGTGGGATTCGGAAGCTGAGCTATTATGTCTGCAAATTCAACTGCAAATTTGTCAGTTTCTTCAGTTTTGAAAATTTTGCCTTCTTTGTCCAAAGACTTCATTCCCAGCAGTTCTATTTCACTGTCATTTGTTACATTTTGAGCTAATGCAACGTATCTATACATTGTTTTCTTCCTTGAACCACCGAATACTTTTACCAATACAAAGTTTCCCTTCTCGATTCCATTTTGCTCTGGTGCTGTATATTCTACTTCCTCATGACTATCTTCCATCGGTTCATTGTCAGAATTATCATTGGTCAATGAATCAGGTGCACTGAATTCGCTATCTCAGTCTTCGTCTGGCGCAGTCACACTTTTTCCCGGCACAACGACAAGTTTTTGTCTTTTTATATTCCGTCTTGATGGCACGGCTGAAAATCTTTGCTGCTGCAAATATGAAACCAATACATTGTTGAGATCGTTGTTGGGTTCATCAGTGTCTTCTGAGGGAATCTTTCGCAAAACAGGATTCGGATTTAACGGTGATATTCCAGTTGCATTAAAGGACATCACCAGATCTTTTCTTATAGCGCCATTAGCGATCTTCTTATCCATTTCCAGCCGATCAAAATTAAAAATAATAAATTTCAAAGAAACTTTTTAATTTCTCCCAAGAGAACAAAATCAAAATAAACAAACTTGACAGCCCGAAGCAAACTCTAACGCATGTGCACCCACATGTAACAAAAAATGCCCTTGAGATACCAAACGTATAAAATTTTACAGTTACAGAAATTTTTTTTTACTAGAAATTTAAAAAATCCTTCTTTGTTATTTATATTAAATATCTACGACTAAATCGCAATACGATAATAATAATACAATCAAAAATACAGTACTTAACTCTTTTAAATATAAAAAGATATCTTTTAAAAAATATTTTACTTACGTAAAAAAAAATATATATATATATATATATACAGTGTGGTCATAAAGTTTGGAACCAAGCTTATAACCGCATTATTTTACATTTTAGGAAAAACGCTCGGACAGGTAAATTTTCTTTTTTAAAACGCCATCTTTTGACATAAATTTTTTTTCTATGATGTCATTGGTTTTCGAGTGACGACGTTATCAACATTTTCTTTAAATGGCAACCATATTATTTTTTTCTCGTTTTTGGTAATCTTTATATCCACCAAATAGTGATATAAAACAATTGGTATGTTGCATCACAATTTTTTTGAAAAAATTATATAAATTTAGAAAAAAATACGAAAATTTTATTTTTGTACAAAATTAAAATTAAATTAAAAAAAAATACATCTGAACTTAAATTTATTGTAACAGTTAACGTAAATTTTCAAAATGGACCCCACCAACCAACTGACACTGTCCTAGCCGTGAGTAAATGCTTTGCGATCAATAGTAATCTGCGTTATTCGCTCCAGGTCAAAAGAAATTCGTCTTCCCAATCGGCCAATTACTTATTAAAAAATCTTATTTAACATTAAATAGTTTCACAAAAAAGGGCCAAAGAAGTTTAATTTATTTAAAAAATTGACATGATGTGGCAGACCATTTCTTAATTAAAATTATCGCCCAAAAATTGAAGATTTCAAAAACTAATTAAGCTTACAAAATTTACTGAAATATGTAAGTTTTTTTCACACTTCTGTCTTGTGTGAGGACTTAAATATTCATCTTGAACAAACTGGATCGTCAAAAGCACATGTACTCAGGTTACTATGCAAAAAATTTACAAAAACAAAAACACGCATTTTTTTTGCAAGATATTTCTTTATGACATTCTTGCTTCTTTTTATACAATTTATGTACAAAAATTTTAGTTTTAAATTGTTTCTATGGCGACAACATTGTTGAATTATTTACTTCTCTTTTTGACGTTAGATTTTTGAGATATAGCGTAAAAATTGTTCATTTTCGCTAATATAAAAAATGGCACATTTATCTGAGCGAGAAAGAATCCAATTTTAATTATGGTTGGGTATAAGGACAGACAAAGAACGCATGCAGAAGCATGCGAATTGTTTAACCATGAACACCCTGATAGACCTCCAATTACCAGGTCTACGGTGGCAAAACTAGTTGGAAAGTTTACCGAAACTGGATCTGTAAAAGATTGACCACGGCAAGGTAGACCTCAAGTAGGAGAAGATGTGAAATTAAATGTGCTTCTAGAAGCAGAAGAAAGGCATCATGTTTCCACCAGACAACTTGCGTTAGCCAATCAGGTGGCTCACTCATTTGTCGTCAACTTATTTAAAAAAGAACACTATCGTCCTTACAAAGTTCAACTTGTACAGGAATTACATGAGGATGACGAAGATCGTCGACTGCAGTTCTGTGAAGACGTAATGTTACGTTGTGACCAAAATCCAAATTTCTTGGAAAACATCGTCTTCTCAGATGAAGCTACGTTCTGCCTAAATGGATCTGTTCACCGCCATAATTGCAGATATTGGTCGCAGAACAATCCGCATTGGACTCAAGCGTGTCATACTCAGCGCAGAGGAAAAGTTAACGTATGGGTTGGAATGATTGGACGACGCATTTTAGGACCATATTTTTTTGAAGGAAATTTAACTGCTGTGCAATATTTAGAATTTTTAAGATTTGAACTGGTTCCAGCGCTCGCTGTTATTTTCCCAAATCACGAGGATGGTGATGTACCCCATCCAAATATTTGGTTTCAACAAGATGGGGCGCCTCCCCATTATGGTGTAGAGGTTCGCCACTATCTTGACGAAATATTTCCCAATAAATGGATTGGACGGAGAGGCGCCATAGAATGGCCACCTCGTTCTTCTGATCTGACTCCGTTAGACTTTTTTTTTGTGGGGTTATTTGAAATCGAAAGTGTATTTTAACAAACCGAACAATTTAGAAGATTTAAAAGAACGAATTCGCGTAGAACTTACACAAATATCCCCAGACATAATTGAGGCGAGTATACGAAGTGTTTACACTCGGCTAGGACAGTGTCAGTTGGTTGGTGGGGTCCATTTTGAAAATTTACGTCAACTGTTACAATAAATTTAAGTTCAGATGTATTTTTTTTAATTTAATTTTAATTTTTTACAAAAATAAAATTTTCGCATTTTTTTCTAATTTTATATCATTTCTTCAAAAAAATTGTGATGCAACATACCAATTGCTTTATATCACTATTTGGTGGATATAAAGATCTACCAAAAACCAGAAAAAAATAATATGGTTGCCATTTAAAGAAAGTGTTGATAACGTCATCACTCGAAAACCAATGACGTCATAGAAAAAAATTGTATGTCAAAAGATGGCGTTTTAAAAAATAAAATTTACCTATCCGAGCGTTTTTCCTAAAAATGTAAAATAATGCGGTTATAAGCTTGGTTCCAAATTTTATACACACTGTATAATCAGATTCTGATATACGTACAAAACTTACACGTGTTCAAACGACACGCACAAAAAAAACCCTTTAATCCTCTCGAACAAACTTTTCAATTATAATATTAACAAAGAAATGTTAATAGTAAGCTTTAGTATCTATATTTATAATAATTTAAATCTCTTATCTATAAACTTTAATACAATAGAAATATAATTGTAGTATTTATGAATTCATAAAAAATTTATATACTTACAAAAAACTAATATTGAGACTCACGAACAAAGGTGCTTTCAATTTAATCATAAATACAAAGAGAAATCATCTCTATAAATATCGGGAATATGAAACTAATATATCAAAATCACTTTCAACCCGAACTAATAAAATATATCAAAGAAAACAACCTTATCGTTTCACAGCTTATAGTCGTCTCCCAGTTTGAATTGACCTCGGTCTCTACATGAGATCAATCCCGAATAACAAGTTTTTATCTTCGCACATTTAAATAACATTTTCAATGTACATACATACGGTCTGGTTTTAACAAAATATTTACATTTTTAAATAAATTATTTTTAATTAAAAATCCATAGCAATATGTACAATTCTACCAGAAATTACAATCGGGTGATTATAAGAATTAAAACATATTATTTTTGTGTTGCAAATAGTCGTTTTTATAATGAAGGAAGTTGTCATTTTCTCGAGGAAAACTGTTGGTGTA
Organism: Melolontha melolontha; assembly: GCA_935421215.2. Taxonomy (NCBI): domain Eukaryota; kingdom Metazoa; phylum Arthropoda; class Insecta; order Coleoptera; family Scarabaeidae; genus Melolontha; species Melolontha melolontha. The sequence goes on from OW285238.1 coordinate 172,961,397, forward strand.
TGTTATATCACAACGACCATTCGGTTGCAAATGTTCAGGAACAGGTAAATGACAATTTGCATATTAAGGCTCTTATCTTAAGCCAGGTAGATTTAAAGCACTTATAAACTTCCTGTTACAACGGATATCGACATCAATACAGGTATCGATCTTTCGCTTTACAATTTTTAGATTAAACTTTAATTTATGCAAGATTTCCGTCCTTAAAAGGTATTTAATAATTATAAACAAGTTTTGATTATATTACCAAATTTATTTCTGCCAAATCTATCCAAATAAAGGAAATACAAATGTATACAAGTGTCTCGAACATAGTGTTTAGCAGGCGCGGCTCGTGACGACGAACTTTGGTTTGCAGTACAAAGATACGAGTGCCTCGTGTGTTTTCGGTGTTTACTAAGCAAACGTTACAGTTAGTACACGAGAATACACGAAGCACTCGGATCATTGTACTGCAAACCAAAATACGTCATCACGAACCGCGCCTGGTGTTTAGCATATAACGGGATTTTAAACACAAAAGTGGTCCAAGGTCAAGTTATAAACCCAGTGCCCTACACAATGTAAGCAATGAATGCGGAAGCTATTTCTTTTTTGCATCGATGAACTCAATTTTTACTTTTATCTTTTATGCGCTTGTAATTAACGTATTACTTCATTGACGAGTTGTATTACTTTGATGATGGGAAGGCTCTTACGTTACCTAGTTTTTGCGTAAATGTCATAATGTATAGACACGACATGCAAAAGCATAGCGTACAGTAATTTCGGTCATTTAGAGAATGTGGTCGTAATATTTATGCGACGAACTGGAAAAAGACAGCTTACATACTTTAACCTAAAAAAAAAGTCACATCATATTATTTACTTTCAATAATGTGGACGTCATTTCCTACATTCAAAGTATTGTTTAAAAATAACGGTTTTAAACTAAATTAATATTGTTTAAGGTTAATTACGTACCTGAAATTTTAATTTATTTCAGAAAATTCAATATAAACCGGCAACCAAAAACAAACATTAATAGTTAAAGATGATTTTATTGATTTTCAAAAATATATTTCGTCACAATCAATGCACTTTTTTGCATACGTTTGAACTAATTTTCTCAGCACTTTTTCCATTTCGGTTGAGGTATTTCCAAAACATATTTTGAACGCATTAACCGCTTTCTTTAAAATCGAAAATCGCTGACCACGTAGTTTCGGTACCAAATGAGGGTTATACGGAGGCTAACTCAACAATTCGATGTTTTTACTGGTCAAATATATAGGATTTCTTCAGCCATGACTTGATAAAATTCCATAATAACTATTATCGGGGTAAAATAAAAAAAAATTAATGAATTTCACTACTTTTTACAACACAAAGTTACGATTGTTTCAGTCACACAAAAACTTCGTCAGATATATCTCATTTCAAAAATTCATTAAAATTTGTTTTTATTTTATCCCGATAATGGACAAATATATGCCATGCACAGTGGCGTAGATAAAAAATTTGCTCCCCCCTCACGCAAAATGTTTAGGGGGCCCTTCCGAAATGCCTGTTTAGAATAAGTTGCACAAACCGCGAATGTTGTAGTAAATTAAATTATTTTGTAGATCTTGTCTTTTTTTTGTAAGTGAGAGTAAGTTAATAAATAATTTTATTTTATAATCAGAGAGCGGACTCGAGCGATTGATGATTCATAACCCATAGGTGTATGCCTTGTATTCGCAATAGGTTTGCTTCTGTAAGCGATCCGTGAGTTTCGAACAATTTAATACGTGTGGCTACTGCATAAGTGGCACATAACTACATAGGCAGTTAATATGTATCTGTCAATGCACAACAGAGCGAATGTAATAAATGGTTTGGTAACCGGCAGCAACTACTGCTGAAACAAAAGTAATGCTGACAAGCGAATTGCGTTTCGAATTTTGAATAAAAATAATTTAGAAAGAATAAAACTCAAAACTATGTATTTTCTGTGAAATATTGAAAGTGTAAAACATTACTATGAACAACTAGAATTTGTTCAAGGTGTTCCTGTATTAAAATTAGTTCTTTTAGATGTTAAAACGTCTTTAAAAATAGAAAATGTCCGTTCCACATCACAACTGGTGATGGGTGCGTGATTAAAATGTTGCAAAAATGCACCATACTATGAATGTATAGATTTTTCAATCGGCTCTGTGCAGAATTGATATAATATATTCAAATCTGGATTTCTGTTAAATATGGCATCAACTTTTTGTCTCGGCTTTGAAAAATATCTTTTTAAGTGATGAAACTAACTTATCAACATTTGGAAAATGGCCCCTGGATGTATTCACATACTCTGTGTAGTGCATGTGCTGTATAGGTAACGTGTAGCATATTGGGATAAGATTGCTTTAATAACTTCCCTGTTTCTAACATATAAGCTGCCGCATCAGTTAAAAATAATAGCAACATGTCTTTATAATCGTTATCGGATGACAGAATATTATGAATACATTGATCAATTACGTCTGGAACTGTTTCACCATTTACGACTGGCAATATTTTAGTTGCAATTAAGTATGGTTGGTATGAAGTTGTCGGATGAAGAATACCAACAACTACATTTAACACATATCGTCCTAATACATCCGTTGTTTCGTCTGCACTTATCCAAAGATAACGACCAGATAGGTTGGTTTGTATTTTTTCAATGGTTCTCAAATAATATTTTGGTAATTGGTATTTAGGTAAAGCAGATTCATCTGGTATATGACGATCAGTATATTTTGTAAGAAACCTCTTGAGGACTGTTAAGCTTTTTGAATGGGATATTGGCCGCTATGAAAGCTTCACACAGTTCTTCGTTAAAAGTGTCAGGTGCAGATGGTCATAAGTTATCATGATGAGTTTGCGAAGAAACTGTTATTGTCGATTAACATTAAAATATCGTCTTTTATAATATAGTCGATTGCACAGTGGCATGACAAAATTTTTTTAAATATCTTCGTAATTTTTTTTGTCGCTTATGATAGGGAATTTTAGATTTGCATCTATATAATTGCGTCTTTCCATTTTTCACACTTTGTCTTTTTATTTCAAGTGTAATAACTCGATATACGGTCATGTGTATGCGTAACACTTTGGCAAGGCGACAGCCTCGCCTGTAATACAAAACATTAACGTGTTATCCAAACACGACCTTACTCCGTATTTGTCGCATTCGCCAACTATTATAGGCGCTTCATTCCAAATTTTGCCAACATCGTGAATCCTTTGAACAACCTTACAAGGAAAAACGTAATTTTTACATGGTCCGATGTGGAACAAAAAGCATTTGAAAAGCTCAAGCTAGCCCTTCAGACACCACCAATTTTGCAATATCCAAATTTCGATGCAGATAAAATGTTTACTTTAAAAACAGATGCATCCGGCTACTCAATTGGCGCAGTTCTATCCAACAGCAACGACAGGCCAATCGCTTATGCCAGTCGGTCCTTAAACAAAGCTGAAAGGAACTACTGCACAATTGAAAAAGAGTTATTAGCCGTGGTTTGGGCAGTGAAGCATTTCAGGCCTTACCTATACGGTCGAAAATTCAAGATCTGACCATAGGCCATTAGTATATTTGTTTGGAATGACCAACCCGTCTAGCCGTCTTACGAAATTCAGATTAGTGTTAGAAGAATACGATTTTATCATCAACTATGTTAAGGGTTCGGAAAACGTAGTTGCAGACGCCTTATCACGGATAGAGATAGATTCCAACGACTTAAAGAAGGTTAGTAATGGGATTAACGACAGCATTTTTGTTACGACTAGAGCTCAGTCAAGACAGGCAGCTGCCGATCACACCATTACGAACCCAGCAATTACAGAGTCCACCGGCTCCAGGGAGGATCCCCCCGGGGTTGTGGAACTGTTGAAAAGACCAGCGGGATCTATTGAACTTCGAGTGATAGACAAGGCAAGCTTCAATTCCCTCCAACGTCGTAATGAAACAAGCATGCGTTTCAAGGAAATGTTCCTATACGACGAAGATGCTCTCACAATTTTTATGAAGGAGACTGTAGGTACAATAAGTCCTCAGCAGCACATGCGCTTATTGACTACACTCCAGGAGTTCTGCGCAGGACACGACATACAAGAAATATGTATAGTCAAAGATAATTCCAGGAACAGCGACTTCCTGAGAAATTTTATTCCATTGAGGAAGAGAGAGCCAAACGGTTTAAAAATAAACGTAATTGGAGGAGTAATAAGAATTGAAGACTACGAAACACAGCAACTGATCATCAACGATTACCATATGCTACATACAGGAGGACACGGAGGAATAAACCGAACGTTTAACCAAATCAAGAGATTTTATTTTTGGCCAAAGCTAAAACACGACATCGAATCATTCGTGAAACGATGTAGTGATTGCCAAAAACACAAGCACTCAATACCCAACAAAGAACCAATCAAGGTAACGACCACATCGTCATACGCTTTCCAAAAGATTTTTGTAGATTTAGTAGGTCCATTAAACCAAGACCACGAGGAGAACAAATACATCTTGACACTCCAATGCGAACTAACGAAATTCGTGGAGGCATATCCTATCCAAAACAAAGAAGCTGCCACAGTAGCCAGAGCGCTGGTCGAGAATTTTATACTAAGATACGCTATTCCTGAACAGATAGTTTCCGACCAAGGAATAGAATTCATGGCCGCAGTTTTCAAAGAAACTTGCTCTTGTTAGGAGTACAGCAACTAAGATCAACTGCTTACCACCACGAAACGTTAAGCGCATTAGAAAATACACACAAGAATCTTGGAGCGTATCTACGAATTCAACTAGATAACCACAAAGACAATTGGTCAACTTGGATACCTTATTGGTGCTTTGCATTTAACAACACAGTGCATACTGAAACCAAATATACACCTCATGAGTTAGTTTTTGGTAAACACAATCCGCTACCTTCATCGTTAACAAACGCGATAGAGCCACTTTTCAACTTTGACAATTATGTCGCGGAAATGAAATACAGACTTCAGACAGCCCTGCACGATGCGAAACACAATTTAATCCTATCTAAAGTTAAGAGACAGGGAAAGTTAAATAAAAATTGCAGGCCCACACACTTCTGTGTCGGCGACCAAATTTTACTAAAAAACGAAGCAGGGAATAAATTCGAGTCACTGTATAACGGCCCTTTTGTCATTACCGAAACAAACAAGCCGCCAAATATAACAGTTTGCATAGACAGTAAATATACCGAAGTACACAAAAACCGCCTCAAACATTATCATGCATAAGATAAGAACAGAGATGTTATTTAGAATATTATTAAGTTAAGTAAAAGTATGTTAATAGGAAATAAAAAACTTGTATATAATAAATGAACAACTATTCTTAAGGTTTAAATAATGCATGTCATATTATTGTAATTTTGTAATTTCATTAATGTTTACCATATTTTCAAATAGAAAATAAGGAAAGTAAATAGATAGAGAGATTCTTGATAAAAGAAAAACCAAACATATTATGTTGGTTTTCCTTTTTCCCCAAGGGGGCAGGTGTAATAACTCGATATACGGTCATGTGTATGCGTAACACTTTGGCAAGGCGACAGCCTCGCCTGTAATACAAAACATTAACGTGTTATCCAAACACGACCTTACTCCGTATTTGTTGCATACACAAGACTATGTATCAGGGTTGTACATTTGTTCTAGAAACAAATGAAAGTAAGACAAGGATCTTTCTCTGATATATATAGGCGATAGTTTAAGTCATAGGGATAGTAACAACCAGTCAGTGGTACGAACTGTGGGTGCATCTTAATAACCACGTTCTACCCTGTCTTAGTTGAACTAAGTATAATGTGTATATCTTGTAAATAGTATTGTTATTCATTTTATAAGCGTTGATTAATTATAGTATGTAAACCGAACTTCGAATGTGTATCATTTAATTCTCCGCTCGAATTCTCAGCCTCGAACCTGCTCAACAATGTGGCCGCACAAACGGCCCACATTACACATAATGTATAATTGCGTTGTTCGAATTTAATAATTTTCTCAACTTGAATATGTACTTATAATTCAGTAAAATTCTTTTTATTTTATTCCAGAATGTACAGACAAATAAAAGGATGGTCCATATTAGTGCTTCTATCATCTAGTGCAATTATCAGCACGTTTGCCTATCCAAATCAACAACTAGAAAGAGGATTCGTACCATCTAGAGTACCACAACTTCCCGCACAGAGGATAGAAAGAAAATACAATGAAAAACCGAATGCGATTAAGAAAGTGGCGCTGGATGATATTAACGACATAGAATCGAACGAAATTCAAGAACCTGGATTTACGTGGTCCAGTTTACTAGGTAAGTTTAATATTCCTTACAAACCTCATAAGAAAGCGTGTTTTTGAGTCGATTTCGTAAGCTTTCTAAGGGAAAGCAACAGGTTCTTTGTTTTATGGGACTAAAATTAGAATTACGTGTTCTGTCATACTATTAAATTAATATTGTATTGTAATGTACGAAGTATTGGAGTTTTACAATCAATATATTTCCGTTTAAAACCTGTTTTGTCCGTACAGACTTTCAAATAGAATATATGCGTGGTATTGAATATTTTGGAGATGTAAAATGTTATATACCCTAGCAAAGCAAGGTAAATATAAAACGTAACACCTACGTTTAATTATTGATGTATTTAGTTCATGAATCGCGAATTAAATTTGATTATTTTACACATACAAATATAAACCAATCAGATTCGCGTATTACTGAAGCAACTCGAAATTACAGCGGTAATTTATCGATAATTTTCATAGTAGAATAATTAGGCGTTGTTATGGAAATGCGGTTAATAAGGATAGACATTTCTAAAGCTCTGTCAAAAAACTGGTTTCACTGTCACAAAACAATGCTGAGATTTGGGGAAGAATCAGTTGTAAACATTGATCAAATAGTAAAACAAGCTGAACCGGCTAATACGAAAAAGAGTAAAGCGTCAATTTGGCGACAATTTTGTGAGCTTTGTGATGCGAAAAACTACAGCATCGAACAAAATGCTACAGAAGAGGAACTTGCAGATATTGTGAAAGACTGGGCCTTCAATATGAGGAAGGTGAATGGGGAAGAATATAAAGAAGGTGTTGTTAAAACGATGTGGAATGTCACGGCAAAATTGCTACAAGAGAAGTTTAATAACGAATATAACAGAAAAATTGATCCTTTTCAGAGCATCGTATTTAAAGCAGCCCGCGACGCAAGGAACTCCAAGAGGAGAATTCTTCAAGCGATACCTGGTAAACGGAAAATGAGTTCTGCAGCTTTACAGAAAAACGAATATGAAAAAATGATAAATGTTTGGGATGAAGAAAATCCAGATGGACTACAAAAGAAATTTTACCTGATAGTGTCGATTGAATTGGCATGGCGAGGAGGAGAAGGCGCGGCATGTTTGATTCACTACTTCCGAGAAGAAATGAACATATACAATACACCGACTGGAAGAATAGAGTACAATCCCATATTCACGAAAACTACCCAAGGTGGAGCACAAAAATGTGCTGACAGTAAATGGTTGATTCCCAACAAAGTAAAACCAATTTCCCAGTCAGACTTTTTAAAAAAACTCATTTCAAAGAGGACAGAAAACGCTCGTATTAAAAGTGAAAGACTCTTTTTAATTGTCAATCCAGCGTGGAATATGAAAAAAGGTAGCTGGTATAAAAATATGCCTATTGGAAGAAATGAAATTTTGAAATGGTTTAAGAAAAGTGCTGAACTCGCTGGTTTCAACATAGAAAACCAAAAAATAAGTAACCATTCCAGTCGCGCGATAGCTGTCTCAAATTTAGCAAAAGCTGGTGTAAATGAACAACAATTAATTAAAATTTCTGGCCATAGTAGTTCGCACTCTATTAAGCCGTATCTACAACTAGATAAAGAACACCATGAAACTATTATTAATCAAATGCGAGGAAATAGTTACAACAGTGCAAATATTGATTCAAGCACATCCAATAAAAAACAGAATGTATATAACAATTGTACCTTTCAGTGTACTAATTTATACATGAATTAATAAATAAAGAGTTTAGATAATTTCATTTTGTATTACGTAAAATAATCTAATCAAATACCATACGAGCTTTGAATTAAAATCGATAATTTCACTCATACTTCCGGCATAACGACTTCGACTCGTGTCAATTTGACAATTAAACCACTCCAGCCCTACGGGCTGTCGTGATTTAAATGCTTGTCAAACTGACACTCGTCTTAGTCGCTATGCAACAAGCATTCGTGAAATTATCGATAAATTCAAAGCTCTTATGGTATTACTACAGATAATTCATTCATGCAATAACACATTATGGAAATGACAATGATGATAACATATTTATGAACAATATTTTACGAATTTCCTATTCAAATTTTTAATTTTGGATTGATATTATTTTATTGTGTCTACATTTTCTAAGAAATTCCTGCCATTTTTTCCGCGACTTTGTATCTGCTTTGGTTTTCGAGATATTCGCGAAATAATGGGAAAATGCAAGATCCAACTTTCGATGTTCAGAACAGTTTAATCTATGGATTCTAATGCGCTGATTACGATAAACAACACCTCGATTCCGTATCTCTTTTGGTTTTCAAGATATTCGTCAAAGAATGGTAAAATACAAATTGTCGATTTTCGTTGTTCAGAAGAGTTAACTTTATGGATTTTGATGCGCTGATTACGACAAAGAAAACCTCGATTCCGTATCTCTTTTGGTTTGCAAGATATTTGCCAAAAAAACGGTAAAATACAATTTGTCGATTTTCGTTGTTCAGAAGAGTTAACTTTATGGAATTTGATGCGCGGATTACGATAAACGAAACCGCGGCTCTGTATATCTCTGGGTTTTCAAGATATTTGAGATAAAAGGGTTAAACACAATATGTCGATTTTCAATGTTCAAAACAGTTTATTCTGTGAATTTTGATGCCCTGATTACGATAAATAAATCGTCGATTCCGTACCTCTTTTGGTTTTCCAGATATTCATCAAAGAACGATAAAATACAATTTGTGGATTTTCGTTGTTCAGAAGAGTTAACTTTATGGAATTCGATGCGCGGATTACGATAAACGAAACCGCGGCTCTGTATATCTTTGGGTTTTTAAGATATTTGAGATAAAAGGGTTAAACACAAAATGTCGATTTTCAATGTTCAAAACGGTTTACTCCATGGATTTTGATGCGCTGATTACGATAAATAAATCCTCGATTCCGTACCTCTTTTGGTATTCCAGATATTCATCAACGAACGATAAAATACAATTTGTCGATTTTCGTTGTTCAGAAGAGTTAACTTTATGGAATTTGATGCGCGGATTACAATAAATAAAACCTCGATTCCGTGGTGTCTCTTTTGGTTTTCCAAATATTCGCCAAAGAACGGTAAAATACAAATTGTCGATTTTCAATGTTCAGAAGATTATACTTTATGGATTTAGAGACGCTGATTACGATAAACGAAACCGCGGCTCTGTATATCTTTGGGTGTTCAAGATATTCGAGATAAAAGGGCTAAATACAAAATGTCGATTTTCGCTGTTCAGAACTGTTTATTCTATGGATTTCGAAGCGCTAATTACGATAAACAAAATCGCGGCTTTGTATATCTTCGGGTTTTCGAGATATTCGCGATAAAATGCGTAAATACAAAATGTGGATTTTTTATGTTTTGAAGAATTGACTTTATGGATGATGTCAAATCTTAAATGTATATCGCGCAAAAATATAGTGAATAGTTCATTATTAGACGGAAACTTTCCCATGATGTTCTGTTATAGCAAACAAGTAATAATTTGACTTACGTTTCATATTTTAGCTTTACTTTCAAAGATCGATTACCTACCTTTTGTATATTTAACAAAATAGTGACTTTTCAAATATTTATTTTATTTTTCAACGTAATTCCCATCAAGTTCTATATACTCAACTCAGCGATTTTCCAATTTAAAAAAGTAATCGTTCGGAAGCTCATTAAAATAGGGCTTTGTTCCGGTTTCCACCTCCTCATTTGTTACGAATCTTTCCACCAAGACATTTCTTCAAGTTTTAGAATAATAAAAAATCACTCGGAACCAGATTTAGAGAATATGATGGGATCAGGCAGCAATTCGTATCCTAATTCGACAAATATAGCGATTACCAAGAGATGGCGCGTTATTCTGATGGAATAAAACTTCTTTTTTGAATTGAATGAATCGTTTTTCCTTCAGTTCGATATGGAAATGTGTCAAAACATCAGTCCAGTTATTGTAAATAATCTTCTGTAAATTAATCAATAGAGATTACGTCTCTGTAATTTCAAAAAATTGCGGCTACAATCTTATTGGCCGAGAAAATTATTTCTGCCTTTTTCGGAACACATTAATCAGAAAACATTGACTGTTTTGATTGTATTTTTGCCTCTGGAATATAGTAATGTATGTAGGGTTCATTTACGGCGACATCGATCAAAAAATTCTCTCAGATTTTATTTGAATTTAACCATAGTTTAGTATTTGAGATTGTAACACGAATTTGCATTTTGCGGTTAGTTTCTTCATGTTTAAATGTTGTGTATTCTTCCATGGGAAGGAGCAGATTAATAATATGTATGGTACATACCTTTTTTCTATGTTAAAAATGTTTGATTGCCACACATAATTTCTTTTTTCTTCATATTAACACAGAAACAACAAACAGTTTACTTTAAATGATAGTAAAAACTGACAGATTAGGCGAAATTTTGACAGTACGCTTCTAAAACATGGCTGAAGTCAGCAAATACATCCATCATGACGAAAGTGTAACCAACTTTTGAAAATTCGCGCTCAGGAAGAGTCAAAAAACTCTCCTGACTCTTTGAGAATGACTGTATAAGTCGAAACATATGTCAGATATATTTTAAATACATTTTGTGAAACAAATATACCAAGTGTTTTATTTAGTAAATTATCAACAACATTTAAATAACTTCTTTAGAAGTTCATCAATACAACATTGCAATTCCAAGATACACAATTATACCTACAATTTATAATAAATATATCTTAGTATCTTAACATTAGACAATTACAACCTAATTTTGCTTCATAAATTGTTAAATGGGGGAAAAACTTCTGCCATTCTTTAACTTTGTTAAGCGCAACAAACATTACAGGTTCACTCATGCAAATGATTTTCAATCCAGCGCCCCCGCAGGGACCTAACAAGTCCGACAGCTTGGACGATAACGGCATTGCTCCGTCGCCATGGGCTAACCTCATCACCGTTGGTTTGAGGATACTGACGGCGATTTTGGGTGGCGGAGGAGGTGGTGGTGATGGAATCGACAAAGTCGATAACGGATCTCCTATGCAGGTAATTACTAAACATCGCTATTACTGAATCAGAGTGTAAAAAGTAGGCAGGTGTTAGATAATATACATATTATAATAGTTTCTAATTTCAAACCAAAATAGGTTTTTACATGCTTTTGGCTTAATGTATGCTTATTAATTTAGATAATTTTGCATTTTTTTGTAAATATATCGTAATAAGTATTTATTATAATTCAATAAGTCAAGTAAAAAATATAAATAGGATAAGTTATGGTAAAAGGAACATAATAACTTCGCATTTTTTGTTTCAATTAGAGAATACAATCCCGGGATCTCGGCCGGGTTTTGATCCCGTAAATCCTGGAACTGTACTTGGCTAATCTCGGGATTTTCGGAATTGCCACTTTGCATTCCGTAATCCGTTGCGCCTTGACAATTACTTTACCTGGATTATATTAAGGGCACTTATTACATAAAAACAAAAAATCAACCTTAGGTGCGCCGTACGATAAAAGAACTACACAGGTATAGCCCAAATAATATGTAACCTAGAAGGGACTTCCCTGCCCGACATACTACAATACAATACTGTTAAAGTAATTCCTGGGCCAACATGGGAATCACCCGATCACCTCATATGATATATCATATTATTGTTGCGAGGGATTCCCTGTACGAAAGTATAAATACGCTTATTAGGTTTTACTTTTTCCATTTATTATTCTACCAGCGACAAGGTTAAGTAATTTAAATTTAAAAGTCAATTATCTGAAAAAGTTACTTTAAATGGCGGGAGATTTTGTTCAACATAAAAAAAACTGTGATACGTCGTGGAGTTATTTTTTAGTTACGAAAGACGGGAATAGTGCTAAATGTAAGCGATGCCCTGCTATTCTCAAGACTTTGGGTGGATCGACTAAGAGATTACATACACATTTGTCATCAAAACATAACATTAAGATTTTAGCTGACGTTAATCGTTTAACAGCTTCAACAAGTCAAGATTCCGAAAATCTGAACACAGCACCGCCGCCAACTAAACGAAAGTTAGAAGATTATTTTACTAAAAGTGCCGACGATAGCTTAGATGATGTTTTGGCAAGAATGATTGCATTAGATGGATTTCCATTCAGTGTATTCATAACTTCAGACGATTTGAGAAAATTGCTCTTAGCGAAATACACGGATTTACCAAAATCAGCCGTCACAATTCGAAAGCGTGTTATGAATTACAGTGAAAAAATCAGAAAGCAAGTTAACTGCAGAATTAAAACATTTGAAAAGTGCAGATGAAACATTCACTCTATCTTTCGACGAGTGGACATCAACGTCCAATAAACGATACATGGCTGTCAACGTTCATTCATATAAAAGAAAATGGAGCTTAGGACTCGTTCCTATTCATGGAAGTGTGACGGCTGAAAATTGTCTTCGTATATTGAAAGAGCGTCTAAGTAAATTCGATATTTCCCTGGAAACTGATATCGTGGCTACTGTAACCGATGGACCGAACGTTATGATAAAGGTGGGACAGCTTATTTGCACAGCTTGTGTGAGCAACAACTGTGTCTCGCACATGGTATCAATTTGGCCGTCTGTGATAAAATAAAGAAGTCCTACCTCAGACTCAGATGATACTATAAATAAACCAGCTGTGACTGCTGATATATGAACGATAGCGATGATGATGACAATTTACAAGACTTAGACTGTCCAGAATCAGGCTTAATCTTAATGTCACAAAATGAACTTGCGCGAGAACACATACCAGAGCTAACGAAATATGAAAACATTAATGAGCTGATAAAGAAAATCCGCAAAGTTGTAGTGTATTTCAAAGGATCACCATTGAAAACTGAAACAGTACTTCAAAAATATGTGAAAATTGAACATTAAAAAGAGCTGTCACTTTTTTTGGACTGTAAAACCAGGTGGAATAGTCTTTTAACCATGCTGAAACGATTTTCTCTTTTAAAAACCTGCATTCAAAAAGCTATTATAGATATCAATCATCCAATCCGTTTAGAAGATCCTGATTTTGACTTGGTAAATAAAATTGTTGATGTGCTGACCCCAATTAAATTAACAGTAAAAGCTATCTGTCGACGAGATGCTAATTTATGCACAGCAGATTCCGCTTTGAAATTTGTTATAAAACAATTGTCTAGCAAAAACTCGCCAATAAAATGAAAACATCCTTAGTGGAACGTATAAAGCAACGACGAAATGATGATTTAACTGGTGTGTTGAATTATTTACAAAATCCACGAAAAGATGACGAAAATCAGTTATTATTGGATTTGGAATGGCTTGAGTTATTTCCAGTTCCTACACAGGCTTTAGTGAGGGCGCAAATAAAGAGTATTGTTAAAAGACTAAATAGTCGAGATGACACGGAAGAGAGGTCAGTATCACAAACAGATGAGCCAAGGCAACAAACCTCTCAACCCCAATTGACTGAAGGAAAACTTACAGCTGGAAATTAATACGAGCATGGAATCCCCAGATCCTGAAGTCCAAAATGAATCGGGGTTGGTAAATAGTATTAGACGCGAAATGAGCCTGTTCGAAAATGGAGGAGTTCGTAGATATCACTTAGAATTAGCATACAAATATCTATTGTCTATTCCTCCAACCACTGTAGAACCTGAGCGAGCGTTTTCAGCTGCTGCTTATGTTGGCAATAACCTACGAAGCAGGCTTGGAAATGAAACATTGAATGCTTTGATATTTCTGCGATTGTATTTTCGAAATTCTAAATAGCTTTTTATATTGTCTTTTTTGTTCCTTATTTTAGTGTGTTGTGCAACAATATTAATAGATTTTTAATAATTATTAATTAAATTAATAATTTTTATAAGAAATTACTTAAGTTTTTTTTTCATTTGAGCCCAATTGGAAACCACATAATCTAATCCCGGGATTATGCTTCATTGTATTCTCTAGTTTCAATACATACAGGTAGTTACATCAACCAAGTGATATTGTGTGTTCAAAGAAAAACTGGTTCAGAGTTTCCCATGAATTTGCAAGTGTGTCTTAATAATAAAATCATTTATTTACCCAATAGAGACCATTTACAGGGTATACTCGTAATATAAATATATGCAGGTAAATACACAAAACAATTTACAGAAAACATAAATAACCAAAATTAAGTATCGTGCTTATTAGCTGTAAGTACCTGATGAAGCCACTGTGCTGGCGAAACAATTGTCGTGTTACGATTATGTATTAAAAAAGTGAAGATTTTAACCATTAGTTTTATTTCTATTTTAAATTGAATAAGACTTAATCCTAGCAAAGCTAACCATTTCGATAATAAAACTTTTGTGTTCTTGAGAAAATGGGTCATCTTGTCATCGTCCAATATTAACAATACGTTTTTAGAAAAACAGATTTTCTCAGCTTTCAATTAATATTCGAGGTAAATAGAATGACTAAATACGCAAATGACAGACAACCGATTTGTTGAATTAATTTCAGACATACAGTTTAACTTCATGGTAAAATCAAGATTAATTAGAGTTTTTTTTTGAACGTAGGATATACCTACATATAATTACTAGGTATCCACGGAATAGTAATCAGTAATCAGATATAAGGAATAAGATTAAAGAACAAATCTATTCAACGAGCAGAAGACGACAGAGCATTTAATCTATAAAAAGTTAAGCTACTTGCTTTACATTTTCATCACTTTCGTAAAGTTTTAATAATATTCTTTAAGAAAAATATTGAATTTTATTTTCTTTTTTATTTATTTATTTTCAATGTATTTTGTAAGAATTTTCAGAAACCATAAAATATTCTTTACATATACAGTGCTGTTTGGAGTTCTTTAAGTCAACTTTTCCAAAACACTGTTGTAGATTTGCGCAATATTTTGAAATGTTTTATAAAAACTTAAAAGAAACTTAACTAGTTAGTACAAAAATACATTTCTAAGTAATTTTTATTGAAGTTTATTCATTCAAACCGTTGAGTGAAGGAGCCACTTCACTCAACGTTCAAACGAAATGATAATATGTAAATTTAATAGAAACACATATTTTCTAATTGGACACAATTCCAGTCATATCTGGAATTAAATTCATACAAAAAATACGCTTCTCTTATTTCTTGTGGATGTTGGTATCACTTGTGTTGCCGTGCGACCTGTATGCTAAATGTAAATATATATTTGATAAATAAAGACATTTTTATTGAGTTAAATTAGATAATTATTAATTTAAAGAAATGGATTAAATTAGTTTATTTTAATATATATTATGTAATTTCTTATTCTGAAAAGTAAATTATGACTTAAATATTAGTTTTGCTTTTATATGCGAAAAGGAGACACATATACGAATTAGCTTTATATTATATTTTAGAAAACAACTTCAGTTAAAATATTATTTTCATAAATTAGTTATCGTTAGAAGACTTGGAGATTCAAACGAATTTAAATTATTTTTATTTACGGCAATATCTTTTTTCAAATAGCTCTTCGAATGACAAAAGACGAAAATAGAATACTCGTTGATTTCAATTATAAAAAAATTATCGAAAAATAATATTAAATATAAATCACTACAAAATAATTTCCCCATTTTCATTACCTATTTAGGTATATTGTAAATTCTTGTTAATCTCTACGTCTTCTAATATATTCCCCGGACATATTACGAAGCAGTAAGATAATCTCGATTAAAATAAGGCGAAAATAGATTTTGGAAAAATAAGCTTTCAGTATAATAAATATCAGCTATTGATAGTTTCCTCACTAAATCATATTTTAATGATTAAGTTGTCATCATCAGTAAGAGGTACACAAATAATAATAATGATTTATTGGACACAAGCCAGAAATATAAAAAATGTCAATTACAAATAATTGTGTCTAAAAAGGTCATTATCAGTTCCGCAATCTCTTTGCTCTATCTATTAATAATTTGAAAAATATTACAAGTGACTTCGGATGTGGTCTTCGACAAAAGTTAGACGCAATTTTTAATGGAAATCCAGATTTAATAACATTGCGGCAATTGTATATGGGGACAATGCTTTAAAATCTAGCTGCTAAATACGCAGAAATAAAAGAATATTTCTAGTATGCACCTATAACCAGTTGCGATGTAGAAAGGACGTTTGCTATCTACAAGGATGTATTTTGTTCAAAGAGAACAAATTTTACAGAAGAGAAGGTATTGCTAGTTAATATTAATACTCCTTTACTCAACTTGAACTACAAAATAAAATTGGATGAATATTAGCAAATAATAGCAGAAAACGTTGGATGGATATACAAAGTGTGCGATCGTCTTAAAGCTTAAAGTATCTTAAAGCTGACAGACAATACCAAAAAAAGTTTTGCTATAGTCGGTCTCGCTTAAAATTTTTAATAGCTGACTTTTCTCGAATCCTTAGCATACAAAGTTGTCTAAACAAAGTTATCTTAAAGAGTTTTTATAAATATAAATATTGCAGCGTGTGTTTGCATGTAAATATTTTTTATAGACATTTTGAAGCCATATTAATATTTTATATTTGTTACTTTTCGCTACAAAAAAAAACAAATTCCTGTTATACATGTGAAATGAAAAAAGATGTAGTTATATAGAATATGAAATCAAAATATTTTCCACAAATGCGATAAAAAAAATGACAAAGATGTTTAGAAAATATTTGTCGCCTTCAGCGTGTCTCCACGCTGAAAACTTGCTACCTAAACGCGACCAAAATAAAATAATGCACAACAAGCAGTAAGAGGTTGCGCGATGTTCAGCGTGCCCCCCCCCTCTTGTTCTGACCTACCTGAAGGTGGACGTCCCTTTGTAAATTCCTTGCCGGCTAGCCCAATAGTTTTTCGGAGAGTCGCGAGTTTCCCTAGATCGCTAGATGAAGGTTTGACGCCACCGTATAAAAAAACCTGCAAAGCTCCCCCGTATATACGGTTGCGGGTGGGACTCCAGTAGCTCAAAAGCAAGAGAGTTTGCCCCCTTACTACTTGTTACCCTGATTCGAACCGATCTTTGCCTAGTTAAACACTTGTGGGAAGGAAGTCAAACAAACACAAGACGTCGATATAAACAAAATTTAATATTTCAACAAAGCAGGACAGAGACAATAAATTTTATACGAAAGTAATATCTACTAACGTCAAATGAGCAATAAAAAAAAAGTTTAAATGGGTGTTTACAGAAAGAAGTTTACCAAAATAAACTAAAATAAAAGTAATCACAGAGCAAATCGTGAAGGCAGTAATTAAGCTTAGTTAAATAATAAAATCTGATAAGGAGACTCCCAGATTATTTTATCCCCTCTGAGTATATAGGAAAGTAATGAGTAAATTACAGGAAAAGCTAGAAGTAATTTTCGGTAAACTCCCTTAAAAGCAGAGAGGTTTATAAGAGTATAGTATCTGGGTATGTTCAGATTATACAAATACCCCCTGTATGTACAAGTGAGATATAAAATATTCAAATAATGAAAAAGAAATTGATTTACAAACAATACAGAAGTAGAACTCTAATTACGTATGCGTGATTTTTTTTTTTGTTCTTCACAGTTTAGTAACATAGATTTAATCATAAGAAATAAATTAAAAATATCGTACTTCAAGATATCGAATACGCCATTCGTAAACCAGTCTGAAGGATCTTAGCTACGAATCACTGCATGAATTATCCACAACTGGCAGCTGGTGAAGCAGTCAACCAGATGAGAATAATATATTAAACTTATAATTGATCCCGAAGGGTCAAACAACTATCTTAAACAATAATAATGAATTGTCTTGTTTGCTTTCATTGTTCAACGATCAAACTTGTAAAGGTGACTCAGATTAGTGATCAGTTGAAGTAAAGTAAAGTTATGAAATACAGATTGATATACATTAGATTTAATGAGGTTGCCCAAGTTTGATTAATGTTCATATATAAAATTTAGAATATCTACACCTACTTCAAATTTCAATGCGATTTTCGTCCCTATACCAGACTATTTCGAGTCAGCCTTCCAGAGGTTTGCACGGACCATCCAAATCCAAAATGTTTTATGTCGAAATAGACACCGCCATATTAGATCTTAGAAGCCATTTTTGACGCGATGGTAAAACACTTCTAGTTTTTTCCCGCTGACGACCACGCCGATTACTCCAATTAATGCAGGAGGAAGGTGATTAATTTTCACCGGAATTCCTTCCCAAAATAACGCAAATTTATATTGTACAGCAAAAGAAAAATGTGATCGCTTGCACCAGCCTTTCCTGTGGTACTCAAAAGCTACAGAAAGGAGCAGCGATAGCAGGATCTTTCTCCACACAGTTAGCGGTTATATAAAGACAATACTATTAAATCCTGAAAGGATTAAAAGGAAAAACATAAAACAAAGCTCTTTAGATAATAAATCTACTCACCGCAGAATAGGTTCACTGACAAAAATTAAAAGAACCAGCGCGATTCAAGTTCGAAGAACGAATGCGGTCGCAGAAGCCACGCATGAATCGATTGATTACCGATCTACGTCACAAACAAGATCGATAGACGGGTAATTTTGAAAGGAAAGGAATTAATTTACCATAATCCCTAACTAGGTGTAAGAATGAGAACAAAGCTAAGAATTAGCTAAACGAACGTCAAGAAAACTGTATTTGAAAGATAAACCAAAAGACGTGAGAGGGCGCTTCAAGGGAAAGAGAAAATGTGTTCGCAAAATTATGTTAATAAGGGGTTAATTAGACTAGTAAGATTAAGTAGTACTATTAGGATTATCGGCATGACAATAAATAATTATTATTATTAGTTATTTTAGCTGTAACACACGAGGACCTGCAGACGCTAATTAACAGAATGGTCACAGTAAGCAAAGAGTATGGACCAACGCTGAACATAAGCAAAACAAAATATATGCTGATAACAAAAACAACTATAGATAATCGTAAGATATATGTGAAGAACCAGCCTATTGAGAGAGTAAGACAATACAAATACCTGGGCACGATCATTAATGAGAACAATGACAGCTCCCAAGAAATACGAGTCAGAATAGAACAAGCGAGAAGCACCTTTACAAGGATGAAAAGGCTTTTCTGCTGCCGAGATTTAAACCTTGACTTAAAAATACGACTGATGAGATGCTATGTGCTGTCTATACTATACTATGGGATGGAGGCCTGGACGCTGAAGGTAACCGACATGAGGAGACTGGAGGCATTTGAGATGTGGTTATACCGGAGAATATTGAAGATCTCATGGGTAGAGAGAAAAACCAACGTAGAAGTGATGAGACGTATGCATAAGGAGAGAGAAGTGATTCCGACAATTAAGAAAAGAAAACTGCTGTACATGGGACATGTCATGAGGGGAGAAAAATATCAAATACTACAAATAATTATGCAGGGAAAAATCCCGGGCAAGAGATCTATAGGAAGAAGACGGAATTCATGGCTGAAGAACCTTAGGGACTGGTTTGGATGCAATAATAATGAACTGTTTAGAGCTGCGGTTTCAAAAGTAAGAATTGCTATGATAATTGCCAACCTTCGAAGCGGAGACGGCACCTAAAGAAGAAGAAGACTAGTAAGCACCCAAACAGGGTCGAAAAATTCTAATAAAAATTACACAATAATAGAATAGTTTACAGAGAAACAAAATCTGATTTAATAACAAATATTAAATGCAACGTGACTAAGCATTAAAATTTCCAAGATGTCGGACAACGTCCAGGTAAAAGGGAATACGGATAAAGCGGCATCCAAAATATTTGAACGTACAAAGTAATGAAAAGGTAATTAAAATTTGAAAAAGCCTAAGTTGATCCAAAATTAAAATCAAAATAATAATAAACGAAAATGTTGAAAAAGGAAGGGCCTAAGTTGTCTGAACGTAAGAAGATAACGAAATAACTTCATTAAAAATTCCCGAAAGATCTCAAAGTAATTTTTCGAGCGTAACACACTTCATCTGAGCTTTCTACCTGTTGTACCTATTTACAAATCGAGTTTATAGTGATATATTCGTACGTAACCGTACTGACCCTTTACTGAACCTTAAGTAAACAAAGCTGCTTCATTGTAAAGTGTTTAAAACATCGACAGCCGTCTAAACAATGTTATCTTTTAGAGTTTTTATAAACATAAATATTGAAACGTATGTTTGCCTCGAGTTTTATAGACATTCTTATTCATAGGCGGCACATAATTTTATTTTGGGTTCTTAATTTCGCGTCGTAATTGACTCATAATATTTTGCAATTAAAATCCTCTTTTTTAGTTGTCTATAATGGTTGTCAGTTATAATAGCACCTTGTGTATATCGAGATTATCTTACAGAGAAATATTTTCCTCTCCTAAATCAATAACTTTTCAAAAATAGCTTCTAAAATCATTAAATTATGTATATATATTATGACGGATTGGCACTAGTAGTGGCTTGGCTTACACAGGGTATACTGGGAGCTGTACTTTCACACCTCGTTGGTACCCAAGACCCCGAACAGGTGAACATGTTGGCTAAACAAGCCGGCGAGGTAAGCTACTAAAAACATCATTTTCTGTATACAAATTCATACATGCATACTCATAATGCTGTTACATTATCATCATCATCTTCCATAATTACAAAACTAACTATTATTCATGTCCTAATCTATATATTGCTCATAATTTTCACGAATCGTAAGTTGATGTGTATTTACAGTTCATCAACATCGTAATGAACTTGCTTGATGCTCTTAAAACATCTTTCTCACACCGATCCTTGGCCGCCAGACACATCGGAAAGAAAGACACCATGAGCGATGCTACAGTTGCGGGTATAACGATGGTTAAAGGATATATGAAATCGTTGAGCACGGTTCAGAATTCCTGCATGCAGAAATATATGTGTGACGCTAGCAGGGAATGTATATCTGACATTGGACAGTCGTCTATATTCTGTCAGTTAGGAACGTAAGTATTTCAAGACATTTTAATTTTTTCTTTAAAATTAAATGATTTGCAACGTTTAATAGAAATATCTAATATAAGCTTTATAAATGGTAAATCTCCTCTAAATTAACTAAAACTATTTTGAACTTGTTGCATGTGAGAATTGATAACACCGGTCTACAAAATTAAACTTTTTGTCAGATGTTTTTATTTTGAAAACTGATTTTATATAATTTTGGTAGGCTGATTTCAAAAATTCTATGCATTTATTTGTATCACGTAAGGTTTTTTTGCAAATATTAAATGAAAAAAAAACGATATTTCTAAAAAAAATTATTTGTTTATTGAGTAAAAAGGTGGAATATAAGTTAAAAAAGTGGAAAAAATACTTTACTCAGTCCTTTTTAAGTGAAATCTTTGTCTTTTTGACAGAAAGCTGCGTTGTCCGGACATTCGGTTGTATGTTTTTAAGGGCATATCCCGTTTTAACATCCAGCAGTAGTCCGCCATCATCCGTTATGCTCCAACTTCCTTGGTATCGCCGTTCCATTTCCTTAATGTCTTGGTGAAACCTCTCTGCCTGTTCTTCGCTAACTGCTCCAAGATTTTCAGGAAAATATTTCAAGTGTGAAAACAGGAAATGCACTTTCAAACTCATATTACAACCTAGACGATGAAAGTGTTGTAGCATATTTTTAACAATATTTTCGTAGTTTTTGTCCTTAGAGTTCCCAAGAAACTTATCAATTACTTCTTTAAATGAAACCCAGGCGTTTTTCTAGACATTGGTCATTGTGTTTTGAAAATCCTTGTCTTTGCATAATGTTCTTATCTGCGGCCCAACAAAAATACCTTCTTTTAACTTGGCATCGGATAAGGCTGGAAATGTCTGGCACAAATATTTAAAACACTGTCCATTTTTGTCTAGGGCTTTAATAAACTGCTTCATCAAGCCACGTTTGATATGGAGAGGAGGTAGTAAAACTTTTTTGGGGTCAACCAAGCTATCTCTTAATACATTTGTGCTAGCAGGTGTAAGGCTTGTTCCAGAGGGCCATTCTATTTGAGTCCAATGTCTATCCCTTGCTCGACTAACCCACTCACAAATAGAGCATGGAAATTTTGTATAACCTCCTTGTTGTCCTAGTAGCATGCACAGCACTTTAAGGTCACCACAAAGCATCCACTGATGTTCTTGGTAGTTTATTTTCTTTAAAAGAAGTTCAAAATTTTCATACGTTTCCATTAAATGTACCGAATTGGCAACGGGAACCGAGGCCAGCTCGTTATCATTGTGCAATAAAACGCCTTTTAAACTACGCTTACTTGAGACAATAAACAGGCGCCATTCTTTTACATACGGCACATTTCCTAATTTTGAAATTAAGTAAGGAAAATTGTTGCAATACACTAGCGGTCCGTCTTGAGTAAAATATTGACATAACTCCTTTTCGCGATCCCGGTAAAAGCTTGATGTGACGCCAGGTGCCAGTAAATGTTTCTCACGAAGTCGGGAGGCTAACAATTCGGATGCATCCTTTGGAAGGTGCAAATCTCTAATTAAATCATTTAGTTCGCTCTGGTTAAACACTTCGGGCTCTCTGAAATCTGGTGTGAAATCTGAGTCATCTGGGTCGCAATTAGATTCCTCTGATTCTGAAGATATGACGTTTTCTAGTGCTTTTGGGGCGGTAGGTATCGGTACATCTGGTCCATGAGGAACTGGTCGAATAGCAGAGTCAAGATTGGGATACACAATTTGTTTCTTATTTTTTCTGTTGAATCTTTGAACATTACACGAACAAAAATAACAATCATCACTGTGATTTCTAGGCTCTCGCCATACCATAGGAACACCAAAGCTTAAACATTTCTTCCTACCTTTTGCCAGTTTCTTAATGCTTCAACGCAAACGGAACAAACAGTATGAGAAGCCCAGGACTTGTCATGGTCGCCAATTTTTACACCAAAATAAGCGTGGTATACATTTTTCACAAACGAAGTTATAGTTTGCCTCTGCTTTACTACGACATAACTACCACAGATATAACAAAAGTTATTCGGATTGTTCACACAATGTCTTCTTTCCATATTTATACGTTCTAGAACACTTAAAATACGCAACAACGAAGACAACAAGCGCGCGGACACAGTAGCACGACGACTAACACAACCAAACTGCACATAAGCAGGTTTCAACGTTGTATTGACGCTTCTGCGCCGACTCTGTTGCTTTGCTGAGAAATCTAATATTAACCAGTGTTGCCAAATCACATTTAATTTCATAAAAATCAATTAATTTAAAAATCATGCCTAACATAGAACAAACATATTCTTGTCATAGATATGTTTATTAATAAAATAACATTTTTAAGATATAGAGCGCTATAAAAAAAATTTACGTGATAGAGCAAAAATATGGGGTTTTTTGGAATAAGGGCCCCCAAACATATACAAATTAGCAAACAGCTTTCAAACATCAAAATCACTGTAGACCTGTGTAATTATTAAAATCTCATCTAATATCCATTTGTCACGATGATCTGTAACGACAGTGGAATATCGATACCTGCACGTTTCGGGACAGACCGGGACTTACATTTTTATAAAACTATTTTATCATTAACATACATAGTTAGTTCCTTTGATTCTTTAACAATCACACACAAGATTAGTTAAAAATTTGAGTTCATGCATTCTTTAAGCGTCTTTGAAAAAATTTAACGCATCTAGACATGCCACAAAATCGAAAAATACTTATTTTAAATAGTTTTACGTAAAAGGAGCATTAGTTAAGTAATTTCTTTTAAAATAACATTCCAATATTATTTTATTTATGAATTACACTTTGTATATCGAAAATGTTATAAAAAAGTATTCATATCTAATTACATCAATTTTTATAAAGAAAATAAAGTTGTATTTAATATAAAACCTAATGTATATTTCTAGTGACTTCGTTTCAATGTAGAGAATGTTCAAAGTAAATCCAAACACCAAACAAAATTAAATTTAAAATGAGTAGATTATAACGTATTTTTTAATCAATAAAATCATATAAACGAACGCCACTGACAGCAGACAGTGACGTTCGTAATTCAAAATTTGCACAAAATATAAGTAAATTAAAAATATTAAAGATCTTGAAAAAACTGATCTACAGAAATGTTTCGTTTGCGAGCTGGATACGAATAGTATGCAATCTCTAACGAACTATACGAAACCGTATACATATGTGAATTTCAAAAATACCATCACTGCATTATAATAAAGTAAAAATCACAAAATTTTCTATATCTAATTGTAATTTTTATAAAACCAAGTTGTATTTAATAGAAAACTTTTATCCTTTTATCTTTCACGTCTTAGCTTCAATGTAAAAAATGTTTAACATAAGCTAACACCAAACACAAATAATTTAAAAATTAATGAACTGAAATCATGCTTTTTTATAAGTAAGATTATCTAAACGAACGCTACTGACACCTGACGTTCGTAATTAAAAACTGGTAAAAATATAAGGAAAATCTAAGTAAGATTAGAGAAAGCTTATCCATAGAAATGTTTCGATTGCGAGCCGGATATGAGTAGAACGCAATCCTTACGAAACCTTATATGTGAATACCAAAAAAATCGCAAAATTTTCCGAACGAAATCTAATTGGTATTTCTATGAAACAAAATTATATTTTTTATAAGAAACTTATCATATATCTCTTAACGACTTCGTTTCAATGTAGAAAATCTTTGGACGTAAGTTCTAACACCAAACAAAAATGAGTGCATTAAATTAAATTAAATTTTTTAAATTAAATAAAAACAATGCAAAAATTTCACGATTCGAAGACGTGCACGTCATCAACAGAATTTTGGGAATTACTAACACAACGACAATAAAAGAAGTATAATATTTATATCAACAATACTGTGAACGCATATGTTGGTGCAAATGTTCAGTGTTAACACATATCGTTGTCATATTTTGCGTCTGTTTACTCTTGCTTTGCAATGCCGAAAGCCTTTGCAGCCAATGTAAGCGACTTATTGCATCTGCGATTGCAAACTGTGAAGCAGAACACGATAATGATGGACTGTTGACGCCTTTATCAGTAAAATCATATTTGTATTTTGATATAATTTTACATTACATATTGCACTTATAACCTAAATATTACTAGTTTGACATAAACGCTTACTACCCTAACCTAAAATGTAAACAAATCGACTTTGCAACATTGTTTTGACATCATTGATGGCGTAAACGTCTTCGAATCGTGAACGGCGTATAACAATATTTTTTAAAGCAATATCATCTAAACGAACGTTACTGACTACAGTCAGTAGCGGCGAATGTTATGGATTTTATTACAATTAACTTTTTAACACAAAAAAAGGTTGTATTTATTTAATCGAAAACTTACCGTTTATCTCTAACGACATCCGTTCAATAGAGAATGTTTGACGTAAGTTCTAGTACAAAAAAAATAATTGAAAAATTAGTGCGTTACACATATAACGGCGTTTTTTTAGTAAAATCTAAACGAACGCTACTAACTGTAGTCAGTCGTAGGTAATTCAAAATTTTAGAAAAATTGATAACGAAAGTTTTAGATTTTATTACATTTAACTTAAGATCAAATTTAAAATTAAGAAACTCAGAGAAAGCTTATATACAAAAATGTTCCAGTTACAAATCAGTAATTATATGAAAAATAGACAATTGTCAATGAAGCTTAAATGTGAATTCGTAAAATACCATAATTACCCACAATAATATAATTCGTGAAATTTCATTTATTTTGTAATCTAATGACCGAAGTGTTTCTTTCAATTTATTGAAAGTTAACGCAATATATTTTACGTCAGTAAAATTCTTAAGTTGTAAAAGCTCCTTCTTTGACTGCTCGTCAAAACACAAGTTACTATAGACCAATGACAAGTTCAACCCTATAGATAGAAAATAATCTTCCTAAATCACATGAAACCGTATAAAAGCGCCATCTAACGCATGGGGAGAATTGCGAGCGAGAAAATTTAAAATGTCCGCCACAATTTATTTTTTCTATTTTGCGTTCGAAATGAACTCATTATGAAACCCAAAACAGTATCGAAATGAGCTTCATTTCGATACGCTTTTTTTCGTTTTTCAATGTTGGCGTTGTTCGAATACAGAAATAAATATCATTGCTGTCATTTGATTTTAAGAATTTATGACATTTGACAGATATGATATATGTCCGTATTTTACCCAAACAACGTATGTTGTATACAATTGACAACATATATATGTTTCTAAGTCACTCATGTTTATATTTTTAAATGAAGTATCAAGTAATGTTAACGAAAATTAGTAAATAATATGTAATATAATACTTCGCGGATAGCAAGATTTAAATTTGAAAATGTCAAGTATCAATGTGACCAACTGCGTGTTTTATATAAAAATTAAACTCTGAACTTTCAAATTAAATAATTCCAATTTAAGCAATTTATTAATGTAAAAAACGCAAAATAGAAAAAATAGTATAAAAAACTCGTTTCATAAGGCCTTTTGCCGCACTCGCTCTTTAGAAAACTCGCCGCTATCGCGGCTCGTTTTCTAAACTGATCTCGTGCGGCAAAATGGTGCCTTATGAAACTGTTTTTTAATATACTATTATAGGTTTCTTGAAAAATACGAAATGACGGGTGTTCAGAAACATTCGAAGTCGAAGTAGTCCTTGAAAATATGAAGTCATGTCTGATATAGATTGATACATTTACTTAATACAATTTTATAGGTTATCATACACGCAAATGTCAGTTTATGTCGAAATATATTACTTTAATATGCCATATTAATTAATATAAACTAGTCAAATAATGATTTTAGAAGGCACCAGTAATTAATTTGCAAATTTCAAATTAAGTATTTTGATATTTTAGAGAATTCTTGCTGAACAATAGCACCTCTTCATGCGATAACTGGAAAAAATTACATAATCCAATTAATATGCTGTTCATTCTTGTGTAATCAATCTCATCTAATCTGTATTAACATGTAAAAAGACAATGCAGAATTAAGAGGAAATAACTTTACAAGTAAAGGTTTTATTCATCTTATAGTGACAATAGTATCTAGTTATCGTACTAGTTTAATATATTAACATTCAACAAATTATTGTAAGAAATGGCTTAAAATAAATTGTTTGTAGAGTCCTTAGATTACAACCTTATAATAAATATCATAAATTGTAGTTGTATAAATTACCAACAATAATGACCATAATTATAAAAGATGTTGAAAATGTCCACCACCTTCTTCCAAGCATTTTACGCATTTCCTCCGAATGCTACTAAATACATTTTGCAGTATGGGACTATTTCTAATTTCACTAATTTTATTTATAATTCTGTCTTGGAGATCTATATAATCTTGCACTGGTACTTGATAAATTGAATTATTTAAAAAGGTCATAAATATTAATCACACGGTGTAAGATCACAAGATCTTGGAGGAAATTCATGATCGCTGTTCAAACTAATTAAACGACTTCCAAACACTTCTTGTATTATATTCATTGTTTCCCCCGCTGTGTGAGCTCTGGCACCATCTTATTGAAAGTATCCCAAAGCTAGTTCATCATCGCGAAGTTGATTAAAGAAAGGCAATAGTATTTCCTGTCGATATCTTTCTGCAGTCAAGGTACCATTAAAAAAATTTGGACCAATAATCCTTCTTCTACTTATAGCGCACCAAACACCAACTTTCTGAGGATGTAAAGGAGCTTCAATATAAAAATTATTGGGCTTTGTATCACTCCACATTCTCATGTTTTGCGAGTTAACATATCCACTAACATGAAACCATGCTTTGTCTGAAAAGAAAGTTTTGTCCAGGACATCATCATTAAAATTATTTGTAAACCATTCGCAAAATACTACTCGTCGCGGATAATCAATAACGAGGATTTCTTGCAAACAAGTTATACGATATGGGAATAACTGTAAATCTTCTTTTAAAACTTTATGGCAAGAACCAACTGACAACCCGGTTTGTTGAGCAAGAGTTCTTACTGAAGTTTTAGGGGCATCAGTCATTATTTCTCTAACATTCCCAATCACTTCTTCTGTCCGGACTTTCGGTCGCCCACACTACCAGTTTGTCGAAAAACTGGAACAATTCTGATTAGTGTACACTGAAAAATATTATAATCAAAAGCAAGGTTGCGAAATTCATCTCGAAATTCTTCCAAACAAGCTTGAATTGAATACTTCCACTGGCCATCGATCTTTTGACCATTTCGAAAATATGCTTCAACCATGAATGCTTTGTGTACGTTAGTAAATACCATTTTCAAAATTAAAAAATATAAATTAGTATCTTCGATATTAGATTCTGACAATTTTTTGACAGACAACAGTTGACATTTAATAATTATTACAAATCAGATACTTAAGTAAAGATATACGATTTTTTGTTCAGAGCCCACTTGACTTCTAATGTTTCTGAACACGCGTTAGATTAAAGCAATTATTGTAAAATATACTTTGACCAAGTTTTATTTATGTATTTTACCAACAACCATATTTATTATTATTTCTATATTATCTAGAAGTCGGACATAGGAAGATGTATAAAAATAAGATATGATGTACCTAAAATTCGTTAATTTTCTCCGCTTTTTATAAAGATGGCAAGCTTGCTTGCTTAAATCAGAAGTATTATTGGGTAAAGCTTTTTTTTTTTACAAAATTAAAGTGTATTTCAGACTCTAACGTATTACAAATGTTCTTAAATAAATACTTCTTGCTAGCATAGTTTTGTATATAATATATATATATATATATATATATATATATATAACAATTGATAAATTATTGGAGTTTTTCGGCTTTTATATGAAATATTTACAAATATCAAATTAGAATGTATGTAAGTGCAGAGTAACTGACATGAGCTTTCAAAACTGACTTCTGCTTTCAACTTGACATCTACATTCAATAACTGACATCTGATTCATTAACACTGTTACTTTATAATGCATTTCTAAATAGCTTGAACCTGGGTCTATTGTGGCTTAGTGGTAAAAGCAACAGCCCGGATAGCGGTAGACTTGGGTTCGAGTCCCAACGTAGACCATATTTTTCAAATAAAAAATTTCGTATGATTTGCTTTGTAATTTGTAGACAGCAATGTTTACATCCCCACTTACTCTGCAATTACATACATTCTAATTTAATATTTGTAAATATTTCAAATAAAAGCCGAAAAACTCCAATAATTTATCAATTGTTATATTTAATAAACGGCTAAGAAATTACCTAAACACACACACACACACATATATATATATATATATATATATTATAAATCTTTACATAATTTTTACATATATCCTTATTCGAATATTTCAAACGATGTAGAACCAGTACCTTTACTGCCATACAAAAAAACTAACGTACCTAATTACGCTAATATTAGTCTTTAAACACTGGCTATACAAAAAATAAATACACTCTAAATAAAAGTTCGCAATATATAAAGGTTCAAATATAATCAAAAACCACGGAGAAATAATACGCAACCCTAATGATAATAAAATGAAATCCTAAATTCAAAATGGTGTTAGCCTAAAATAAACTAATTGTATACTACGTCGGGCGTCCGGGCGATACCTAATAAATGCACAGCGAAGAAATTCATAAGCATGCAATAAATTAAGTGCTTTATATTTGAAATGTCTTTTTTTAATTTGCGTCGATTTGATATTTCGCGCTCAATTACCCCATGCATAGTGAATTTCGAGCTCTAGCGCGTTGTAAAATCTAACTTCGATTTATTCGTATTTTAAAAATTTCCCGGTATTAGTAACGCATGCGCAGTATGCTCCGAGCCTTCTATTTAGTGTAGTCTATACAATGTAGGCTATACAATAGAATAAAGGTTGCCACTTTCGATAACAGATATAATAGATTGCGCCAACTACTTCCCCAAGTAATTTTCGAAAAGATGAGGTTTCTATTCAGAAAAGGGGAATAGACAATATTTTGGCACAATCAGACACAAGATATAATTATTTAAAAATTGATTAAATAATTTATATTTTCTAATTTACAGATACGCAGCTAGCTTCATCTTGGATAAATCTCTCAAAGCGAACACTTTCGATTTATTATACGAAGCTGGACGAAGAGGTCGATCAGGTGATAACTGTCATCAGGCTTATATGGAATGTAACGAGGTCTAAACCACAAAGAAATAATACAAAAACGAACGCGATAGAAACAATCATAATTAAATTGAAAATTAAAAAACAGGTTTTGTACAGTATTAGGTTTCATAAAAAGACTTGAAGACACAATTATTTATAAAGCACTTATTTATTTTGTTACGGCGTCTTTCTTTTATTTTTGCAAATGTCTACACACTACCAGTCAATATTTTATGAGAATAATTTATTTAAAAACAAAGTATAAATATGTAATATTAATCAGTTTTAATTTTTATCATTCACCCCCTCTGTACTTTGTAGTATTTTTTTCTTTATATATTAGCTCAGGGTTTTCAAGATAAAACGGTGCAAATTTCTGTAGCTCATTTGCTAATGTGACTTTTCCCGGCTCCGGTGGATTAAATAACTGGATTGTATAGATTAGGAACGAATAAAAAGAAAAAATGGTTTAGGATGAACTATTCTATCAAATAGAAGAGGACATTTAGGCGTATAATATTTGAGCATGTGGTGCGATAGGATGTGCAATTAATAATTTCTTACCAGATGAACGACGGGTGATTGTGATGATACGTTCCTTTTTTCTATTTAATTATTTATTCTAAAATTTATGTGAAAAATAATAAAGAACATCACAGTTACTCGTCATCACGAGAAAATATATAATTTAGTTGTTTTATATATTATTATATTTATAAATAAATATGTTTCGAAAATATGTGTTTGTTATTTATCACTAGAGCAGACCAATTTCCGTACGCGCCATGAGCGCCGGTATGGGAATGTAATTCGTAATATATTAAAATATGCGATAGAATAGGGACGCAACATGAGCTTGTTACCAATATAAGTATAGAAGTAGAGACATTTATTCTATCAGAAATAATTAAATATACATTTGGTTTTCTGCTATTAGAGTAATATGCATAAACACACGAAAAATAAGAATAGTACATATTATAGCAGCGTTGAATGTACCTATAAATAAAATGGACAATGTATGAAATCAGTGATTGTGTGCACGACAGAGGATTTAAAAAACACTTACCGTTTTAAGCGTCTTCCAAGGATTGACAAACTGGAGAAACCCGATTGTATATTTTCAACATCAGGTGCGTTTCTAAGGATATTTCTGAAAAACATGTCCGCCGTGAGGAAAAAATATGTTTATATTCGGAAAACGAGCGTTCTACATCTAGTGATGTTATATTCGCATAATCAAAATATTTTTTTAAGCAACTTAACGCATCTGTAGACGTGCCCTCACAAATACGTGTTAAGGTGTCAAACTCTCCATTTCTGTCTAAAACACTTTCAAATTTAATTAGAACACTTTCACTTTTTGCGTCTTCTACAGCACACAGTTGTGCGTGAACATCTTTAACGATTTGCAGTGATTCCTCTAACGACAACGGCGAATTTTCTAATTTTGTTATTGCTTCTTCTAGTCCCAAGTAATTCTCACGAATACTTTGTAAATCTAATCTTTGTATTGATAGCTGCACTTTCTTTCGGATCGAATGATAAAACAAAGTCCTTAATTTTTTTAAAATGTTCATGATAGTAAAACCCCGCCCATAACCAAGTACCCCAACGTGTCAGAATCTGCTGTGGTGGCTCAGGGGTATGGGGACACAATTCGTGAAATTTCCGAATACGTTTTGGAGACTTCAGGAATACTGCCTTTGTACTCGATATTAAAGAATCTACCTCTGGATAACATCTACGAACTGTTCTGCCACAAGGTGTAGAGCATGGAGTTTACAAGTAATATATAACAAGTTAGGACAATATTTTCTAAGAGACCGGCCTACAGAACACATGGTTGCGGCACCATCGGTTACAAACATTAATACTTGGTCTTTCGAAAGTTTTAATTTTTCCAAAGTATCTAATAGCACCTGAAATTTTTTCGGCATTACACTGTTCTAGTCGTCTGGATGCTAATAAAATTGAAGACGTTGGTTGATGTGGTTCCATATTACGCGCCATCACATTAACTACAGATTGTTTTTTGCCGTCAGTTGTTTCGTCCACACATAACCAGTTTTTTATTTTTTAAATTCCTTCGTAACGTTGTCGTGCACGGTAATGTTTGATTCGCGTATTTATTCCAAAATGAAATAAATCAATCATTACTTAACAAGGTAAACGGCAGTGTACACACAATCATAGTTACACATAGTTCATTTTATTATTGTGCTTCGAACTGCTTACGTGTTCTTTACAATGTGTTTTTGACCAACACATTAGATATGTATTGCACACTAAACATTTAATTTTTGAGCCATCGTATATTAAGTCCGGGAATTCCATAATAAACTTATTCAATTCGGCTGACAACGGTCGTTTTCTCGATTTATGCGTCGACGACATTTTATGCTTACACTTACATGCAGTCTAAGCAAGTACCAAACACATACTGAATGCTTATTAGTTCTGATGCAATACAATCATCCTCACATCGGCGCGCACGGAAATCTGCTCTATTTATCATATATAATTATATAAACGGTACCCTTGAAAATGCTTTTTGAAACATTAACCAAGATTGACTTCAATAAGACCTATGTCCAAGCCATCTGGAATATACCGTAGTCGACAAATTTTTATTTCTGGTTGCGTATATAGTGTAAGCTTGTTGTATCCAACGATGCCAGCTTTCAAACAGTGCAGGGAGAATCAGAGTGGTAGACATACATACCACATTTAACATGCCCTATTCCCTAAGAAACACTTACCGGGTGTACAACACTTATTTCTCTACGTATGTATATTAATAGTAGATTTCAACATGCATGTTTTTACAACTCAAGAAAAGACACAAATCATAAAATGGTATTGCGCCGGTAGACACCTCAATGCACATGTACCTTACCCGATATCCACAAAAATTAAATGTATGGGCTGGTATTTTAAATAATTCAATTGTCGGTTCTTTCTATAGGGACATATCAGTAATGTCCGCCAAGAATTTTATTATAGGTTGGCATACTGCCAAGAACAATGTGGTGGATTACTTGAACCTTTAATTTAGAATATTTATTTTTTATTATTATTGGAGAAGAGTTAATTTATTTTCTTTTCATATGAGTTACATTAATTTTTTTTTTACATAATTTAGAACTAATATTTCATTTCATTTATATGCGGAAAATATAAGCTTTGTTCTACATGCTCATAAAAGTAATACACCATGAAATAAATATTTTTCTGTAAATATTCGTGGCGAATTTTATACGTATTTCTAAGATGCGTTCTACAACCCTCTAAAGCAATAGACTTACTGACTAGCTATAATCTGACTGAACTTTATCGTACCTCACTTAAATCTACTTGCATACATTTATTGGTAACCTCGCTATATGTCTTTCTTTACTTTTCTCTGTCGCGTTCTTTTCCTCTTCTACTTTCGTACCAGAAATTAAAATTTGTCGATTACGGTATATGCAAACGGAATGCGTGCAGTTACATTAGGAAACTAACATGCCTTCAAAAACTTTCCCCATTAGAGACGGCCATGCTTTTTGATAATTGGTGACGTAATCCGTCACAAACGTATAATTTTGAATGAGTAAGAAAAGTTTTTGAAGGCACTATATTTCGCATCCTTTCCCTGCGACAAAAGATTTTAACAGGAATGTAGTCTTTCACCCACCTTGTTTAAAATATATATTCAACAAACTCTAGGTAATTAGAGAAGAAAAATTGCAGAAATGGAGATTCAGATAAAAAAACCAATGTTTAACAATTCTTCTATTTGCTAACGATTAAGTAATTATAGCTTGTGACGAAGAAGATACCGACTGCATGTTTAGAATATTAAATATTATATAGTAAGCCAAGCAATGTGTATGGTGATATAGTTGTCATATTTGATTAATGTCACAGATATAAAAAATATATTTATTATTCCTGTTAAAGCATTCAACATATCAACAACTTATTATAATAAACTTTTATTGTTCAACAACTAAAGAATAGTCTTATCATTCAATAGGTTATGGGCCCAGATAACCACGTATTAAAACAATAAATAGTATTTATATTTGTTGAAGTGAGTGCAAAATAATTGGAAAAGAACAAGAAAAATGAGTGCACCTGTGATTCACATAGAAAAACTGGACGAGAAGAACTGACAGTTGGTCGATCCAGATGAAGAGTGTCTTAGTCCACTGTGGACATTGGAAAATTGTCAGTGGAGTACTTAAGATTGATTCTACTGATGTAAAGAAGGAGCAGTAGGAGTCTGACGACGAGAAGGCGCTAGCATCTATTTTTCTTGGTGTAAAACCTACTCAATTGGTTTATATTAGAAGCTGCAAAACTTCTTCCGAAGCTTGGGAGAAGCTTAAAAATGTGCATATGCCCAAAGGACCTTTACAAAAGTGTCACTATACAAAAGGTTGGTGAGTTTAAACATGGCTAATGGAAATGTTGTGGGACATATAAACGAGTTTGCCGAAATCTGTGAAAAACTATCCGAAAGTGGTATTGAAATTCAGGAGGAGCTTTTGGCAATTATTTTGCTTTCCAGTTTGTCATCAGAGTACGAAAACTTCGTAATAGCTATGGAAACAAGGGACGCATTGCCAAACCTTTCACAACTAAAACAGAAGCTTCTAGAAGAAGGCAAGAGAAGGAAGGAAACCGAAGCTAAGCCAACAAGTTTACAGCAACAAGCGTTTTTAGCTAAAAATACAAGCGATAGCAAAGGAAATAAAAAATATTCAAGCAGCAAGAAATTCAAAGGGAAATGTTTTGTATGTGGTGTAGCAGGTCATTTTGCAAATAAATGTGAAAAAAGACAAAGAAATTTCAACAATATGCAGGCGATGACGATGGTGGCTGCAGCAGACACCAAAAAGTTTGAAAGCAGATGGTTGGTATGTCGATAGCGGTGCAACGTCGGATATGTGTAACGATAGGAAGTTGTTCGTTCGTATACGTGATCATAACGAAGAAATCGCATTGGCTGGCAACAAGTTCATAACTGCCAGTGCTAAAGGTGATGTATTGATAAAGAACAGAAATTTTGAAGTTTTACTTCAAAATGTTTTGTTCTCCTCCGAATTACAGGTAAATTTTATTTCGGTCAATAAAACCGTTGACTGTGGTCTATCAGTAGTGTTTGATGCGCAAAAGGCTTTGATTAAAAGATCAAACGGCACTATCGTATTGGTGGCTAAACGTAGGGATAACATGTTTGTAGCAGATAATGAGAAGACAAAAGAAAGGGTATACGCTATTAAAGAAAAGAATTTGGTGTTGTGGCATAATAGTAAAATACATGTATTGCCTTTTCCAAAAGAAAGTCAAACAAAAAACGAGTCAACTGTTGGAGGTGGTTCATTCGGATGTTTGCGGTCCGTTTAAAGTAAATTCTGTAGGTGGTGCAAGGTACTTTGTTACGTTTATTGACGACATATCACGACGTATTTGTGTGTATTTTATAAAACATAAAAGCGAAGTTTTTGAAAAATTCAAAATGTACAAAAACTATGTAGAAAAGCAAACAGGCTGTAGAATTAAAACATTACGCTCAGATAACGGTGGACAGTACATAAATTCGCTGTTTGAAAGTTTTTTGTCAGCAGAGGGTATCGGTAGACAGTTGACTGTCCCATATACACCACAACAGAATGGAGTGGCGGAGAGAGCTAATCGGACATTAATAGAAATGGCAAGATCCATGATGGTTCATGCTGGTGTTAAGGAATATTTATGGGCAGAGGCTGTTAATACAGCGGCGTACATAAGAAATAGATGTCCTACAAAGCGGTTGGAGAATAAAACACCACACGAAATTTGGTTCGGTCGTAAGCCAAGTGTGCAGCATTTCAAAACTTTTGGTGCGTATGCTGTAAGTCTCAATAAATCTAAGTTCAAAGCTAAGGGTTTGTCATACATTATGGTAGGATATTCAGCAACATCAAAAGCGTATCGTCTATTTAACACAACGACACGCAAGGTCATTGAACAATGAAATGTTATATTTGATGAGAAAATGCACAATGTAGACAACAGTAACAACGAAAACGGGAAAAAATCCCTTAATACAGATGATTACTTAACATTTTGTTTTAATGTAGATCAATATGTAGATGTTGTTGATTGTAATAGCCGATCTTCTGAGCAGATAGAAAGTGATGAAGAATCGTATGGTACAGCTGATAATGATGATGATACTGATAATGGAATTGTAGGTCAGCAAGCGATTCATTATCGAGGGCGGTCTAAAATTATACGGGATGGTAAACGGGGTAGACTAAAGAAACAGTTTAACACTAAACAAGCTAATGAACTGTGTGTTGCTATTGAGGAAGAAATTCCTGAGACGGTTGAGGATGCCCTTGCTAGTTTAAATAAACAACAGTGGGTAAAAGCAATGGACGATGAGATTTATGCATTGCGTAAGAACAAAACATGGAGTCTGACAGATTTGCCAGAGGGACATAAAGCGATTCCGTGTAAGTGGGTATTTGCTTTGAAGAAAAATATGAAGGGCGAAGTCGAACGATTCAAAGCAAGATTAGTTGCCAAAGGTTGTAATCAACGATTCGGCATTGATTACAAAGAAACATTTTCTCCAGTCGTACGATATTCGACAATACGCTTGCTTCTGGCGTTAGCTGTTAAGCATAAGATGCATTTGCATCAAATGGATGTGCGTACCGCTTACCTAAATGGCGACCTAAAAACTACAGGACGAAATTTATATGAAACAGCCCCCAAATTTTAGTGACGAGAAATCACCAAATGCTGTTTTGAAATTGAACAAAGCAATTTATGGCTTAAAGCAAAGCGGCAAGGAGTGGAATAACAAGCTTGATAGTGTACTGAGACGTATGAATTTCAACCCATGTGAAAATGAGCCATCTTTATACAGGTCAAACATAGATGGAAATCTTGTGCTGATTGCTGTTTATGTGGATGATCTGATCATTGCCTGTGGAAATTTGGATATTGTGTATAAAGTAAAAGCACAGATTTCCAACGAATTCGAGGTGGATGATAAGGGTATTCTTAAACATTTTCTGGGAATGGAAATTGAGCGCCAGGGAGAAACAGGTATGATTAAATTAAGTCAGAGCCAATATATTGCAAACGTTTTGATGCATTATGGAATGGATCAATGCAAGGCAGTATATGTACCGTTAGAGGCTGGGTATCAAGTTGATTGCAAAGACAATTGTATAAAAGTTTAATCAACACGATTATCAATCGCTGGTAGGTACTCTAATGTATTTGGCTATATCCACCAGACCAGATATTTTACACTCCGTGTCAACGATGGCACAACGCAATACTGATGCGCATGAGGAACATATGACCAAACTAAAACATATATTGCGCTACTTATCTGGTACACGAAACCTGAAAATGATTTTTGATTCTGATGGTAGTGGTCTTGAAGGGTATGTGGATGCAGACTGGGGCGGAAACGCGATGGACAGAAAATCATATACGGGATTTACATTTTTCTACGATGGATCTCTTATCTCGTGGGAATCTAATAAGCAAAATACGATTGCACTTAGTAGCACAGAGGCTGAGTATATGGCAGCGTCAGATGAAGCCAAAGAAGCTGCTTATTTGAAAAAATTGCTTTTTGAAATTGATGGTTATAAAAGAGGAGTAACAAAACTTAACATTGACAATCAAGGTGCGATGAAGTTAGCAGAAAATCCTGTCTTCCATAAGAGAAGTAAGCATATCGATATCATGTATCATCATGTAAGGGAACTGGTACGTGATGGGCAGATCGATTTAACCTATTGTCCAACACAAAATATGATAGCTGATGTACTAACCAAAAACTTATCGAAGATTAAACATGTTAATTTTGTAAAACAACTAAAACTTGAATAATTCTGAAAAATAATTGAAACTTAAATAATATTGTAAAGCAACATCCACATTGAGGAGGAGTATTAAATATTATATAGTAAGCCAAGCAATGTGTATGGTGATATAGTTGTCATATTTGATTAATGTCATAGATATAAAAAATATATTTATTATTCCTGTTAAAGCCTTCAACATATCAACAACTTATTATAATAAACTTTTATTGTTCAACAACTAAAGAATAGTCTTATCATTCAATATAGAAAACTCCAAGAATAAAAGTATGGAATGATAATTCATACTGGGTTCTCTTTTTTATCATTACAGATAGATGCCCTATGTGTAGAGCTAAAAAAATAAAATAAAAATCAATGCATTAGTGGCATAGACGTATTTTTCCAATTGTCAAACATTTCTGATTTTTCATTCATACTTAAATCTTAATTTAAATACATTTTATTGAAAAATAGATAACTTTTTTAAAACAGTTAATTATCCTAATGAAAAATGCCATCAGATACAGGTGTACTTTTTCCTCCGTCCATATAAAAGAATAAAGTTTGATGACGGTTTCTCAAAACTGAAACGTCGGACTAAAAATGTAACAACACCATCTTGTAGAGCTTTGAATGTGCCAATGAGGAAGTCTAATTTATTTTTCGATAACTTGTAAAATAAAATCAGAAAAAAATAAAAACATTTTCCTAAATATCTCGTAAAACAAACAAAAAAAAATTGAATTACACAAATGCCATCCATGTAAAAGGTCACTAAAATACGCAATTTTTTTCCCATTTAAACAACTTTGTATCTCTTAACTGCACCCAAGAGCCTCATGCAGTTCATTCTTATCTTGGACACAGTGTAGAATATACGACAGCGAAACCATATTAATTGCTTCGCATACATTCTACTGCCTCGATAGTGAACTGGATGCTCGGCTTATACAGGATGACTTTTTTTGAATGTTTAGCATTGGGATCTCAGAAACTACTAGAGATAGAAAAACGCTTAAATGGGGAAGGATGCGCAGTTTTACGAGTTTGATTTAAAACTGCTTTTGTTTCTCCGATAACTTTCATGGCTTATTAGATATTAAAAAAAAAACTAAATTTTACGATTTTCTTTAAACATGCTTAGCATCGTTAATAGTAATTTTAGAGAAAAAGTGTTCAGACAAAAGTTTTAGATAATTTTACGCCAAATAAAACTATGTAGCTAATATTTTTTTTTCGTTCACCATTATCGAGTTATGACACAAACTTGTGTTTTTTTTTAATGGAAACCATAGTTGGTTTTGACATCATTAAAAAGCTTATTTTTTGCTGATTAC
Source organism: Melolontha melolontha (assembly GCA_935421215.2). NCBI lineage: Eukaryota > Metazoa > Arthropoda > Insecta > Coleoptera > Scarabaeidae > Melolontha > Melolontha melolontha. Next base: position 173,001,046 of record OW285238.1, read on the forward strand.
AATGATATAAGGTTTGATATGGTTATTTTAAAAAATAAAGAGGATATAGGCATTTCTATGATTGTTCACTTTATAAGATAAAAACTTAAAAAAAAAATGTTTGTTTTGTAATTCAAAAAACGAAAAATCTGAGTTACAATAGTGTTCGTTGGAGCAGTCGAGATAAATATACTAACATTGCTTTCACGTTGAGTCACAGAAGTGAGAGCTGTTAATTTTTACTTTTAAGTCAAGTTAATTGTCAAACATTGACAATTAACTATTAATTAATTTAATTGTAACTTAACTATAAGCGGTGCAAACGGCCGTTAATCATAAGTTTGCATTGGCTATGGAATTTTCTAAGGTAGAAAAGCGTGATATGGTTGAATGTTACATTCAGTGCCAGAAAAATTCTACTAGAGCTGCTGAAGTTTATTTTGAAAATTATTTTGGTCGACGTCAGCCGTCGCTACCTACTTTTAAGAGATTATGGGATAATTTAGCTGATTATGGTTCGTTCGTTAAACCAAAATCAAAAAAAGGGATGGATGAAGATAGAGAAATAAACATATTAGCAAGTGTCGCTCAGAATTCATCTACATCAACCCGACTAATTTCAACAGAAATGGGCTCCTCTCAACGCACTATTGTCAGAGTGTTGAAGAAGCATAAATTTCGTTCCTACAAATTATCAGTATCACAAACTTTACATGAAGGTGATAACATCAGACGAATAGCTTTTTGTAGATGGTTTAAAGATCAGTGTCAAAACGATCCACACTTTTCAATGAAAATATTATGGACTGATGAATCTCGTTTCACAAATTGTGGAATGTTTAATAGGCACAATGAGCACATATGGTCTCAAACAAATCCACTTCACGTTGAACATAGGAGACCACAAATTAAATTTGGGTTTAATGTTTGGTGTGGTGTTATAGGATCAATTGTTCTTCCTCCTTTTATTTTTGATGGATCACTAACTGGCAATCGTTATCTTAATTTTTTACAACAAGATTTCGAGGAAATGTTAGATAATTTAAATTTAAGAACCCGAGCAATGCTGCAATGGTTTCAACATGACGTTAGTTATTTAAATTTGAACTTCCCTAATCAATGGATAGGACAAAATGCACCCATTGAATGGCCGGCTAGATCCCTGGTTTATCAGTTTTGGATTTTTCTTGTGGGGTGTACTAAAGGACACAGTATACAAAAGAACATATGAAACAATCGACGATTTAAGAGAAGCTGTCTTAGTTGCTTTTAATAACATCGATAGGCGTAAAGTCCGCAATGCTACAAATTCTGTTGTGAAGAGATGCAATTTGTGTATTAATAATAATGGAGGTATCTTTGAACATTAATAATGTTGTGTGCCCTTAATAAAAGTTCTTATAGTTTTCATTTTATTACTACATAAGATTTCAAAATAAGTTTTCGTTTTGTTTGTATTATATCAGTTCGAAATTCAATCGTTTTTCATAAAAACTATAAAAATGTCTATATACTCTTTATTTTTTAAAATAACCATATCAAACCTTATATCATTGTAATCAGCAAAAAATAAGCTTTTTAATCATGTCAAAACCAACTATGGTTTCCATTTAAAAAACCACAAGTTTGTGTCATAACTCGATAATGGTGAACGAAAAAAAAAAATAGCTACTAAGTTTTATTTGGCGTAAAATTATCTAAAACTTTTGTCTGAACACTTTTTCTCTAAAATTACTATTAGCGATGCTAAGCATGTTTAAAGAAAATCGTAAAATTTTAGTTTTCTTTGAATATCTAATAAGCCATGAAAGTTATCGGAGAAACAAAAGCAGTTTTAAATCAAACTCGTAAAACTGCACATCTTTCCCCATTTAAGCGTTTTTCTATCTCCAGTAGTTTCTGAGATCCAAATGCTAAACATTCAAAAAAACTCAGCCTGTATAAGAGCTTTCTCATCCTGGTCTATGATATAGTATTATATTAAAAGTTTACATAAATTGATTTTCATACAAAAATTACTGAAATAAGAGTAGATTTAGAATCATGATTCACGCCGAAAATAATAAAATGCTGGTTTTAATCATGTACCCCAGGGTGTACGAATTGGCTGTGTAGGTTGCGGGATATTGTGTGTATTCACATTGACTATGAAATTTGCGAATACGTTTTAGGGATTTGAAAAACACTGGTGTTATATGCGCTATTAAAACTGTCACAAATTAATCGATATAATTTTGTACGTTATGAATACATCGACGTTCGTAATTGCGATTAAACTGAACCGTAGAAAACTCCTAATACAATGAAGACAATTGTAGAAACGAGATATATGCGTGCCGCAAAAAAACTGACGGTCCCCTGACTATAACATCTGTTAAACCCCATCCACTGTTTCGAAGCACGCGCTACTTACTGACCGAATGTTCGCAAGGCCAGCTTTAATAATAAACGATCGCAAAAAAGTGTGGCTTAGTGTAATTACCACCGATTATACAGATGTATCACTCGCGCAAATCTTCATGCTATTTAATTTTTTGTAATGATTGAGCGGAAATACAAAGTACGTGGCGCAGTTTTGGATGGAACATGCTCATTTCAGTTCACTAGACGCTGTCGATGTTTTTGTATATCTTCGTAGAAAAACCCAGTGTAGTAAGCTTTAGTTTTTTTGTGAGTGTGGATTTGGTTTGTATTATAAATTTCGGAAGTGCTTTTGTATTTTTCGTAGATTTTTATAACTATTATTTCTTGTTTAAGTAGTGTACATATATATTTAAAGTAATGAATAAATGTATACTAGTAAATTTACTCATTTTTTAAGATGGCCCGAAATATTGTTGTGCTGTGCATTTCAAAGATTGTATAATGACTATTGTCAAGAATACGTATACCAAAAATTTTTGGAAAGAAATTGTTGAATCCTCTAAACGACCACAAAAGAAAAAACTTTTTCTAATAAAGTTATTGGCGGAAACGTACTGGAATGCTACAATTAAATAAAATACGTTACTTACCTTCTTATAGGTTATCCATGCGATCAACACACTTTATTAACGAAATTTTGGTAATTAATAGCCGTTTTGAATATGTAACAATGTAAGACAAACATACTTTTCACTTACATAAATGAGAAACGTACTTAAATATACTCTACAAAATATATCCTCCTTGCAAGAAATGTGTTCGTGTATGTAACCAACTTTATATATTATATTTGTTTTTATCAAATTATATTATTTAGTTAATTGCTTTTAAATGTACAATATTTTATACAGGCTGATTCATTTTCGGCCCTCACCATGGGGATCTCTCTTATTATTGGAGATAGAGTATAGGTTTAAATTTGGCAAAGTTGTTAAATTTTGTGTTTGTTATAAATCCGTAAAGAAAATAGACCTGTGACAAATGACCTTCGTTATTTAAAAAAAAACACGAAAACCCCATTTTCTTCTTTTACCTGTAGCACCGACATTTGGCCTTGTAGAGAAAAAATAAAAACACATCCTTGTGGCCATTTCTAAACCTCTATCCAGTGGTGTACTCTAAATTTTTATACAACGTTTCATTTCTTTCTGGCCATCATCAACTATCTAATTTCTTATAGGCGCCATATTGGAATTAAGAAATACTGAAAAAACAAGCCTATCAACGCGAGGAAACGTACAGACGACCGTTTCGTTCTAATTGGAACTTCTCAATGCACGGCATTCCCTTTCGATGACGACCTTGCTTTTTCATCTCTATACTTTCTGTATATATAGTTAACATTTGGAATTTACTGCAAGTGAGAATTAATGAATATTAAATCACATTCTTACATGTAAATGTCGACTTATTTAATGCGTATAAATCTACAATCCGTCAAACTAAGTTTGCACTAGTATGCAGAACACACTCTTTCGCGACAACGAACTTCCTGGTGATTAGGTTAATTAAGAATTAAGAAATACTGAAAAAACAAGCCTATCAACGCGAGGAAACGTACAGACGACCGTTTCGTTCTAATACTAGTGCAAACTTAGTTTGACGGATTGTAGATTTATACGCATTAAATAAGTCGACATTTACATGTAAGAATGTGATTTAATATTCATTAATTCTCACTTGCAGTAAATTCCAAAAGCGCCATATTGGATTTAGACATCTTCAGAAAGAGTTCTTTTTCTGATTTCAACCATGTACCACATGCTGACTATAGTTTTTGACATTAGGTTTTATTTGACAGAATAAATTATAAGATTAAATAAGGTAGCCTTTGGAATTTCAATCGGTCAAACATTTCATTTATTGTTCATTAATAATACAAAAATGTCATACACTAACGAAGAGAAACGGGATATGATAAGTATTTTTTATTCTTCGAAACGAAATTCAACAGTAGCGAGTACAAGATAACAAAAACATTAATAAAAATATGTACATAGAAAAGTAAACAATAAACAATTACAGTAAATGTTCAATTATCTGGCCATCTTCGTTAATGCAGAATTGGGTACGCCTTCTGGCATTTTGTACTGCCCTTTGTATAGTTCTTCTAGGAACTGCATCGAAGGCATTCTGAAGTCTGTCTCGTAATTCTTCAATGTTTTGTGGCGCATCTACTTTATAAATATTATTTTTAACATATCCCCATAAAAAAAAATCTAGCGGACTTAAATCAGGTGATCTCGCAGGCCATTCAACAACTCCCCTATTTCCAATCCAACGGTTTGCAAACTCTTGATTTAAGAAATTTCTAACAGCTGCATTGTGTGCCGGTGCGCCATCTTGTTGCCGCCATAAATATTGTAATTGATTTAATGGGATATTGTCGTCAAGATAGTCAGATACGTATGTACGTAAAATGTTTAAATATCTTTCTCCATTTAAATGTTCTTCATACATAACTGGTCCTAAGAGACGATTTGCCAAAATACCCATCCAAACGTTTATTCCAAAACGATGTTGTGGTCTTCGAGCCCTGTTTTGTCGTGGATTTTGTACTGCCCAATAGTGCTCCGTATTTCTGTTGAACATTCCAGAATTTGTAAATTTTGTTTCATCTGAACAGATGATTTTGCTCAAAAAATTTTCGTCATTTTCTATCCTTCCCATTAACCAATTACAATATTCTAACCTTCTCAAATTATCTTCAGGCAGTAAAGAGTGACTAACATGGATCCTGTATGGTTTAAACCTACTTTTATGTAAAGTTCTCCAAACTCTGGGCTGACACAAATTTAATTCTGACGCTACTTCACGTGTAGAAATTGATGGATTATTATTTATCTATAAAAATACAAGATTAACATGAAATTTGAAAACACGCTTTTAATTTACCCTTTGTAAAATATCTTGTCGATTTTCATTTAAATTCCTGTTGTCTTGACCATTACGCGGCTTAGTAAACGATCCATTCTCGACCAAATTTCTGTCGAGATCTAGAAAAATGGTACGATGAGGCTGTTGTCGTTCTGGATATAATTGTAGATATCTTGTACTCGCTACTGTTGAATTTCGGTTCGAAGAATAAAAAATACTTATCATATCTCGTGTCTCTTCGTTAGTGTATGACATTTTTGTTTTATTAATGAAGAATAAATCAAATGTTTGACAGATTGAAATTCCATGGCTACCTTATTTAATCTAATAATTTATTCTTTCAAATAAAACCTAATGTCAAAAACTTTAGTCAGCATGTGGTACATGGTTGAAATCAGAAAAAAAACTCTTTCTGAAGATGTCTAAATCCAATATGGCGCCTATAAGAAATTAGATAGTTGATGATGGCCAGAAAGAAACGAAACGTCGTATAAAAATTTAGAGTACACCACTGGATAGAGGTTTAAATGTGTTTTTATTTTTTCTCTACAAGGCCAAATGTCGGTGCTACAGGTAAAAGAGAAAAATGGGGTTTTCGCGTTTTTCTTTTAAATAACGAAGGTCATTTGTCACAGGTCTATTTTCTTTACGGATTTATACAAACACAAAATTTAACAACTTTGCCAAATTTAAACCTATACTCTATCTCCAATAATAAGCGAGATCCACATGGTGAGGGCCGAAAATGAATCAGCCTGTATATTCAGAGGTCTGAAAATTATTAAACTATATAAAAAGCGAATTTAATTTAAATTCAAGGGTTTCAAATATGCAAAACACATGTAATTTTTTAATTGTTAAAAAGTGTGAATTTATTTTAAAATTTTTGTTTTTAATGTACAGAATAACAGCTAATTATTTTTATTATTTTTACTAGAAAATCTATAGGTTTGATCAAGTACAGAATCCCTGACAGTTTGATGTACATTTGTAGTGTGCATGTGCAAGCAAATAATTAATTTGATATTAGTTTGCAATTGCGTATGCTAGAACAAGCGAAACATTCTGTGCGACATCTGCCCCAAATGTGTGATACTAAATAGCAAAAATATATAGTTCCCATTCCTGATTATTAGGTATTTTGGCACCATAACCAATTATCTATGGTTAGGTTATAAATATTATCATAAATTTTTTAATTCTTAATTAATCTAAACCACTATTCCCGTTAAAAAGAAAGTATCGTTTACGTTAATACACTCGAACTGATCTGAAATACACCTCACACTGTTACAGCGTTATGCGCATGTCCCAAATTTCAAATTTGATTAAAATCCAAGAATTGTTTGGATTATCCAAAATCAATCAGTAACTACAATTTTCGCCTGCTAGAACAGCTTGCTATTAGCAAGAAATTAGCAATTTTACTTGCTAGAACACAATATTAGTATTACGCATGCGCTATACAATACCTAATAGTTTCTTACTGCTGCTAGAACAAACCTAATATGTATATCATTAAAACACATATGATATATACATATACCAGGGTACGTAAATGAATTTCTTGACATTGAGAGCTGTGTGGAAGGGTTAAGAAGGCGGATTACCTTGAGTACTCGAACAAGGTTGAGTTCACTCCGCTAAGGCACAAATTTGTGTTTTCCTACGGTCGCACTGAAGACAATGTAAGATAAGCGGTTGTTTCAAATTTGTGTATAATGTTGTACACAGAGGTCGTTGTGGAAACAGGGCTGTCTTTAAATAAAAACACAAATTTTGTAATTATTTTATTGGCATTACATCTGCTCTAATACCACTTGATCATTTGCAGTTTTTCTCCAACGGTACAGAATATTTTTCTAATCATAACTATTCAATACGGACCAAAGTTATAAATAGAATAAACGGATGTACAGTTGCAAACCCTTTGCCACGACTTGCGTCTAAATGTAGGGGAGGAGCCTACTATGCTATTTCAGACTTGTTTACAGGCAAATCTGTTTCATTCTGAACCATTGGTATAAGTTCAATGTCAAGACTTAAATTTACGCACCCTAGTATAAATTTAAGAATATAACCCTAGTTTGGTTCTGATTCGTATATTAGTTAGGTACATATAGCTGTGGTTTTTTCCCCGCAAACATTTTGAAAAGTTGATTATTTATTGTTGTACATTTATCTTAGATGCTATTTCAGACTTATTTACAGGCAAATCTGTTTCATTCTGAACCATTGGTATAAGTTCAATGTCAAGACTTAAATTTACGCACCCTAGTATAAATTTAAGAATATAACCCTAGTTTGGTTCTGATTCGTATATTAGTTAGGTACATATTGCTGTGGTTTTTTTCCCGCAAACATTTTGAAAAGTTGATTATTTATTGTTGTACATTTATTTTAGATGCCAGTGTATAATTTATGAAAAACATTATTTTATATGAATGTATATTTTATTTTGATTTATATTTTGACTAGCGTTGTCGTAGTACGCCGTTTTCCCATGCCATTTCCGCAGACACTAACTGTTATCTGAGTTGAGAAGACGTGTTTTTATAAGATATATTTTCTTATCTTAGTTTATTAGCTTCGTGATTTTTATTAATTTGTGGTTGTGCTTGAATTCATTATCGTTATATTTATACGAGTTTGTTGATCTCGTAGTGTATTTTTTACGTTTTTCTAACTCAGGTGTCTCGTGAAAAAGAAAGAAATATTTTTTTCATTGATGTAAGTTAAATGATATTACTTATTATTATAATTATTTGAATGATTTGAACTGTGTATTTTCATTGTATTAATTTGGATATATATATTTTTAATCTTAGTATTTGAATTAAATGACAAAGAACGTTTTTTAAAATTTCTAGAATTAAAAAAATTTCTGTAACTATAAAATTTTGTTCGCTTGGTATCAAAGGCATTTTTTCATGTGGCTTGCACATGCGTTTAGAGTTTGTTCGGTCTGTCATATAAGTTTGTTTACGTTTAATATTGTGGGAGAAATTAAAACACGTTTTTGCAATTTATTAGTTTTTAATTTTGCTCGGGAGTCAATAAGGATGTTTAATTTTACGTAACGGTCATTTTCGTATAATAATTTTACCTTAAGAATATTGTTTAATGACGCAATATTTATCTTTATACTCCATAAAGATTTTTTTTCTTTTTTTTTTTGTATTAAAGTTTCATTTATTTTATACTGTGTGTGTCATTGAAATTAACCTTGCTTCTACAAATTTACAAGTAACTTAAAAACAGTTTCATAACTTTTCTCAAATAAATTTTGAGTGGCGCTCAACTATTTATTAATTAAATTCTGTTTTCCACTTTTCCAATTGGAACCCTGAGGGAAAAGCAGTCTCATCCTGGGAATTAAACCGACTGAATATCGAAGCTGGACACATTGGTTGTGAATTGTGAATAAGCAGTATATAAAATCACAATTCATTAGCAATATGTGCGGAGGAATTATAAAATGTATGTGCAAAAACAAAACATCTAAGGTGTCGACTACCTCTGATAATTCGATTTTTAATTTTACTGATACGAGTGGTCTTATTATCTACGAAAATTCGTAGATATCTATTCAAATTCAGTTCATTGGTTAGCATAGAATTGAGAATCAACTGTTGTAAATGGTTAATTGACGAAGGAGATACTTGTTGAAACTTCATTATAACGCTAAGAAATAAGTAATTAAACTTCTAGTTTCAAAAATTCTTTTATTGTAAATACCACTACAATATTATTTTGCCATACAATATTGTAGTGGTATTTACAATAAAAGAATTTTTTAAACTTGAAGTTTAATTACTTATTTCTTAGCGTTATCGTTAAAATGTGAAAAAGAAAACAAATTAATTTTGAAATACAAGTAATGTTTTGTACGAAATAAACATTTCCAACCGTGAAATTGCAAAATTTTGTATAAAAAAATGTTGTTTCCAGTTATTCTTTGGTGTAATTACACTTTTCAACCAACGCGATTAAACTTATGAGCGGTAGTATATGTATCTGTGGCAACTACAGGTTAGTAATTATATTAACCTAACCTGTTGCATCCTAAATATTTTCTTAATTTTACGTAGCGTAAAAATTAAAAGAACAATTACATTACAATCGCACAAATTCATCTTAATTTAGATAACAGAACTTAATCACTATAAAAAACATCGTGAAAAATTAGTCACGGCAGAAGAAACGCACCAGAAAATTGACACGAAACTGTTAGATACATGTTGATATTTCCGACGATATTTGAGACAAAAAAGTCGACGAACACTGCATTTGAAGGCAAACACAGACCGTAGAATGACACTTACAATGGAAACACTTTTTCCAAACGCTAGAATACAGAACGTTGGAAATATTCCGCAATCGAAAATGATCGAAAGAAATCATTTCGGCATCGGTAGTTTGTCGGGATCGGATTATTACAAGTAAGTGATTATATCTAATTTATAACTTGTAATTATAAAATACATAACTGTATTTTAAAATATATATAGCGAACTTATATACTATATATATATCGAGGGTATTGCTAATTAGCATTAAAAGGTTGGAAAAAGCTAAGACATGAATTATTATATAATCCTTTGGGCGCACAATAATGATAATAAGCATTGTATATTTTTATCTTATTACATATTTACGGATAAGAACAAAAACATATTTTATTACAAAATTCAAGGTATTACATTCTAATAAAATATAATGTAAATTAGTGTAATATATACTCATATCATAGCTATTTCTCACTTTAAGATAAACTGGTTCCTTTATATAATACTTAATAAATTACAATTTTCGATTAAGTTTTTCCTTTTTTTATAATTACCTTTTCCTCGGAGAAGAAAGGGGACATTTCTAGAAATTAAACCCAAATAATTTTATTCAAAAACTCAGATAATTTTGCAATAAAATCGTGCAATTTTGCTGTATGTTAATAAAATGTAAAAAATTAATTTTCAATAGTCTAGACTTCGTGGAAATTTCGATCAATCTGTACATCTGAAACGCTTGAATGATTATTTTGATATTGGCACAATATCAAAATAAATATTTTTGATATTAGCACAACGATCAATTCATCAATCAAGCATTCATTGGTTCAAATCGGAATCCTCTGCGATTTTTATTTTCGATGTAAGTTGCAAATTTTGGTTGAATTCTATATTTCATGAAAGTTCGACTTTCTTTGGAGACTGGTTAAGTAAAAACTTGAAAAAGGTATATAACCCCTTACCACAATTACTAATCGTATCCTAAATACGATTTCGACAACTAAGTTGTCATCATCAGTAGGTAGAACTACTAATCAAAGTGTCGTACATGGGGCACAGTAAATCTCCATTAATATACATAAGGGTCCGAATCCATATAGTTGTCTCTTTTCATTCTTAGAAAAGAGGTAGAAAGGTTGTAGACGCGCAGAGAGAGAATAAACACATGTGGTTACCGTTTCCTTAAGAGAGGTAATTTTGTCGTAATTTTTAGTCGATATATTTGTATTTTTAAGTCAGTGTATACGTGGACGCCGGGTAAAGTTGTTTCGTGATCAGATGTGTTAGTTTTACTGTGCTCCATGTGCGACACTTTGATTAGTGGTTTTACCTACTAATGATGACAACTAAGTTGTGGAAATATGTATTTAGGATACGATTAGTAATTGTGGTACGGGGTTATATATCTTTTTTTTTTCGACTTACCAGTTAGAGATCATTTTGATTTATTCTAATCGTCTCGACGAGAACTCTAATTTGACGCAAAGTTCACGCGAGTTTAATGAAAAATGAAGGAGTCATGAAGGTGTGAATATTTTACCTTTTTTTTTTTACTTCAATTTAATTTGTAATAAAATTTTACTACAAAAATTTAAGAAAATTTTAAAATAAAAATTTAAAGAACACTCGAACAAGATCGACTTGACTTCACTTGACCAAAAACTTTGACTAGACTTTCTAGCTTTGACCTACCCCGTACCTCGGAAACTATACGCTCCAAGGCGATAGTGCTAATACAATAGGATATATGAATCGCTATACCGAATTAATCGGCAACAAATCGTAATCTTATAACTGCGTTTCGAGTTGTTTGAAAAATCCCAAATTTCGAAATTTTGTGAAAACTAAAACTTTTATTGGTCGAGATGTTGGCGAAAAATTTACGTTAAAATCGCAAAAAAATTGCCAATTTTCAGGGCAAAATCGGTTAAGACAATCTGGTATTCGAGCTTGAAAATTTACCAAAAAAAATTGGCAACAATTTTCAATTTATTTTAGTAGATGTTTCCGTTCCTCAAAACTCAGATGTATTTTGCCAGGAATTCTTATTAACACTAATATATCATAAAAAAAAGTATTTCTTTGGAGACTATGGTTAAGTAAAAACCTAAAAAAAGATATAAAACCTCTCACCGCACTAACTTACTTTAATAATACTTTGTATCCTAAATACACATTTTCGACAACTAAGTTACTATCCTCAGTAGGTAAAATTAATCATCACAGTGGCCCAGTAAAGCATCCAGGTTTACGTTAACGCCTTGAAAAGTGTTTCGAAATTCATTGTGTTAGCTTTGGTTAAGTAAAAACCTAAAAAAAGATATAAAACCTCTCACCGCACTAACTTACTTTAATAATACTTTGTATCCTAAATACACATTTTCGACAACTAAGTTACTATCCTCAGTAGGTAAAATTAATCATCACAGTGGCCCAGTAAAGCATCCAGGTTTACGTTAACGCCTTGAAAAGTGTTTCGAAATTCATTGTGTTAGCTTTACTGCCGCATTATACTACCAAACTCCTAAAACTAATACTTTGCGGAAATCCCCAATCTATTCAATGTGTACTATTTGCAATGAAATTCTCACAGCCAACAAAAGTATTGATCTATTTTCCACCCCCCTACCCATCCTATTAACTAATATACACACTCCCAATAGCTTTATCGTATAGCATTGTATCAACCACCTCACACCACTTGTTATTTACTTCTGCCTTCTTTAAGTATATGTAACACACGAACTGTATTATCAAATTCTTAAATTGTCGTGTAATTAGATGTATATCTGTTGGGCAAATATATCTATTATTATTATTATTTACTGTGATCCATGTTCAACATTACGATTATTAATTTTGCCTACTGAGGATAGCAACTTAGTTGTCGAAATACGTATTTAGTATACGAGTATTATTTATGGTAACGGATTTTATATCTTTTTTTAAGACTAATATATCACAATTAAAACATTCCGTCCGTATGACCAAAATTACTGACGTATCTAAAGTCGTGCATATTCCGATCGGCAGTTAGTTTCAAATCATCGCAGTGGTTAGATCGTTGAAAGTTAATCTTGCAATTGGTATAAATTTTGTTGATTGAATTACTAAAGTTTTATAATTACTAATAATCGAGATTCGGTTATTTCGAATTAAACTTTAAGTAGGAAAATAAAAACACTAATGATTTTTAGTTGACAAAGTTTTATTTAACCTTCTTGGCCGAACTACAGTAATACAACGATTAAAAATATATCGGGCACATCAAAGGCACTGTACACTAAACATACTGACAATTTATGACATCTTAACTTATTAAACGATAAGATTTCATGTCAAAGGTTTGCGAGAACTAATTTAAACATTCGGCATTCTAACATATACCAGGGTTTTTACTTACAATTAGAGAATACAATTCCGGGATCCCGGCCGGGTTTTGATCCCGTAAATCCCGGGACTGTAATTGGCTAATCTCGAGATTGCCAATTTGCATTCCGTAATCCGTTGCACCTTGACAATGACCTTACCTAGATTATATTAAGGACACTTATTACATAAAGACAAACAAATCAACTTTAGGTACGCCGTACGATAAAAGAACTACACAGGTACAGCCCAAATAATATGTAACTTAGAAGGGACTTCCCCGCCCGGCATACTTCAATACAATACTGTTAAAGTAATTCCCCAACAGGCCAACAGGAGAATCACCCGATCACCTCATATGATGAAATATCATAATATTGTTGCGAGGGATTCCCCGTCGGGGATTCCCTGTACGAAAGTATAAATACGCTTATTAGAATTTACTTTTTCATTTATTATTCTACCAGCGACAAGGTTACGCAGGTTACGTCATTTAAATTTAAAAGTCAATTATCTGAAAAAGTTATTTTAATTGGCGGGAGACTTTGTTCAATATAAAAAAACAGTGATACGTCTGCGTGGAGTTATTTTTTAGTTGCGAAAGACGGGAATAGTGCTAAATGTAAGCGATGCCCTGCCATTCTCAAGATTTTAGGTGGATCGACTAAGGGATTACATACATATTTGTCATCAAAACATAACATTAAGATTTTAGCAGACGTTAATCGTTTAACAACTTCAACAAGTCAAGATTCTGAAAATCTGAACACAGCTGAAGCCAGCTAAACGAAAGTTAGAAATTATTTTACTAAAAGTGCTGACGATAGCCTGGATGATGTTTTGACAAGAATGATTGCATTAGATGGATTTCCATTCAGTGTATTCATAACTTCAGACGATTTGAGATAATTGCTCTTAGCGAAATACACGGATTTACCAAAATCAGCCGTCACAATTCGAAAGCGTGTTATGAGTTACAGTGAAAAATCAAAAAGCAAGTAACTGCAGAATTAAAACCTTTGAAAATTGCAGGTGAAAGATTGAGTCTATCTTTCGACGAGTGAACATCAACGTCCAATAAATGATACATGGCTGTCAACGTTCATTCATATAAAAAAATTTGGAGCTTAGGACTCGTTCCTATTCATGAAAGTATGACGGCTGAAAATTGTCTTCGTATATTGAAAGAGCGTCTAAGTAAATTTGATATTTCCAGGATATCGTGGCTACTGTAACCGATGGAGTGAACGTTATGATAAAGGTGGTACAGCTTGTTTGCCCTGAACAACTGCGTCTGCACATGGTATCAATTTGGCCGTCTGTGATGTGCTTTATAAAATAAAGAATTGTTTTCAAGACAGGCAAGACAGCCCTACCTAAGACTCAGATGATACTATAAATGAACCAGGTGTGACTGCTGAGTATATGAACGATAGCGATGATGATGACAATTTAAAAGACTTAGACTGTCCAAAATCAGGTTTAATCTTAATATCACAAAATGAACTTGCGCGAGAGCACATACCCGAGTTAACGAAAAATGAAAACATTAATGAGCTGATAAACAAAATCCGCAAAGTTGTAGTGTATTTCAAAAGATCACCATTGAAAACTGAAACAGTACTTCAAAAATATGTGAAGATTGAACATGAAAAAGAGCTGTCACTTCTTTTGGACTGTAAAACCACGTGGAATAGTCTTTTAACCATGCTGGAACGATTTTCTCTTTTAAAAACCTGCATTCAAAAAGCTATTATAGATCTCAATCATCCAATCCGTTTAGAAGATTCTGATTTTGACTTGGTAAATAAAATTGTTGATGTGCTGACCCCAATTAAATTAACAGTAGAAACAATCCGTCGACGAGATGCTAATTTATGCACAGCAGATTCCGCTTTGAAATTTGTTATAAAACAATTGTCTAGCAAAAACTCGCCAATAAAATGAAAACATCCTTAGTGGAACGTATAAAGCAACGACGAAATGATTATTTAATTGGTGTGTTGAATTATTTACAAAATCCACGAAAAGATGATGAAAATCAGTTATTATCGGATTTGGAATGGCTTGACTTATTTCCAGTTCATACACAAGCTTTAGTGAGGGCGCAAATAAAAAGTATTGTTAAAAGACTAAATAGTCGAGATGACACGGAAGAGGAAGAAAGGTCAGGATCACAAACAGATGATGGGCCAAGGCAACAAACCTCCCAACCCCAATTGACACTAAAGGAAAAGTTACAACTGGAAATTAATAAGAGCATGTAATCCCCAGATCCTGAAGTACAAAATGAATCGGGGTTGGTAAATAGTATTAGATGCGAAACGAGCCTGTTCGGAAATGGAGGAGTTCGTGAATATCACTTAGAATTAGTATATAAATATCTATTGTCTATTCCTCCAACCAGTGTAGAACCTGAGCGAGCGTTTTCAGCTGCTGCTTATGTTGGCAATAAACTACGAAGCAGGCTTGGAAGTCAAACATTGGATGCTTTGTATTTCTGCGATTGTATTTTCGAAATTCTAAATAATTTTTTGTATTCTTTTTTGTTCCTTATTTTAGTATATTGTGTTGTGCAACAATATTAATAAATAATTTTTAAGAAATTACTTAAGTTTTTTTTTATTTGAGCCCAATTAGAAACTACATAGTCTAATCCCGAGATTACGCTTCAAAAATCCCGTAATCCCGGGATTGAAAAACATGCTCGATTGTATTCTCTGGTAATAGGGGCGATTAATGAAATCCAGGTATTCTGCGATTTTATTTATCGTTACACTTTGCGTACTATTGGCTACCACCTCGTATAAAAATAAATCAATCCATGTAATTTTAAAACATACTGTTTTTGATTCCAGTAATAATTCAGGAAAAGGTTCAACGGGGAAAAAGAGCATTGCTCTAACAGCACTCACATTGTTAGCTTTTATGTTCTTTTTGAATATCCTGCAAAATTGCCTGCAAGAACAAACAAGTTTGAACCAAGCCTCACAAGTTATGGTGTTGTCGTCTCGTCTGCAACAACCAAAGCAAGCAGATAAACGCAGGGGAGAAGAACCTGATGCGACGGAAGTGGACGAAGATGATTTAAATGCAGAAGACGATGAAAAAACCTATCTAAAAATTGCTAGACGAGTTTTAAAATCGGACGGAGAGGATATTGATAATTCTTAATGTATTCAAATTTAAATGTTTAATAAATTATAAATATGTAGTTGAGGTAAATAAGTATTACGTTATTTGTACCCATTTTGAAGGCAATTTTACAGAGAATTTGCTGAAAATATCGAAAAATATAGGTTCCATTTAAAAAAAATCGAGAGAGAAGCGTGGAATTTCAATAAATGTGGCACGATCTATTTAACAAGCTGTATATATTTTTACATTATACCATCTTGAACGATATGAAGTGCTAGACCTGAAATCGATATCCAAAGAATAAATCTATGCACGGTACTTATCTTCAGTCTACGCCTTAAAACGTCAGACGCTGTAAATGTAAAATTTTTGACAAAAATTCCAATATAACCAAAAATTAGTTGTCGGAAATGCACATCAACATATATCACTGCAAAGGTAATTTAGGCGGCTATCGAAATAATTTCTAAAAAATATAGCAATGCATTTAAACTGAAAAATCTTGAAGGTGGGTGCGGAAATTTGTAACACCCTGTACATTCGTGAATAATTTTATATCTGCTGTGATATACTATATCGTCTGTAAACGTGGTAAGTTAACGACACTGCTGCGCAAGACGCGTTCCCGCCAACTTTACTTCCCCGATATGTTTATTCAATTTATAGTGTAGCATTTGATTGGATAAGCAATAGGGATAGGCCAGAAGTAGGTGTGGTATACATATACATATTGCCTATGTATTCGTATTTCTATCGTATCCATCGTCGACGTATCTGATCAGATTGGGCACAGACCAGCGTTGCCAGAAGTATAAAACTAAAAGTACTCGGCCAAAGACAAAAAAGGTATTGATCTAGAGATAAAAGTACTGCCGAGTTAAAATGAGTAGTTAAATTAATTTTCTTTTATTTGCGAATGTGAAGTAAATTTAAACAAAAACAATTGTCTTAATATTTAACTCTTTCATTTAACAATTCCTTCAAAATTCATACAGAAAATTTTCGCCATTTTATTCATTTTTTAGTTACTATTAGTATATCTATGACAAAACTAGAGTAAAGTACGAGGATAAGTTGACATATGCTGCCATCTATCATCTTTAATCAGAATCAAAACAGAAAGTGGGCGATAAGAATATTTTATTCATTCGTATTAAACTATACTCATGGATTATATCAATAAATCTTTTTAAAACGACAAAATATGTTCTGAATATGTCGCACAAAAAAGTACTGATGGAGGAAAAGTAACACTGAAGTTCTGTTAAAAAGGTATTGATTTCAGTACTTTGGTACTGACACTGGCAACGCTGGCACAGACACGCCTGGCGCCTGGT
The DNA here is from genome assembly GCA_935421215.2 of Melolontha melolontha. Classification (NCBI taxonomy): domain Eukaryota; kingdom Metazoa; phylum Arthropoda; class Insecta; order Coleoptera; family Scarabaeidae; genus Melolontha; species Melolontha melolontha. Next base: position 173,018,459 of record OW285238.1, read on the forward strand.
ATGGTACCTCCCTTCTCTCTTATCAAGTGTACTGGCGGGGTATTTTTCACGTTTCCACCGTTAACTCACCACGTTTACAGACGCTATACGTATAGAAAATCTCAATTTCCTATCTTTGTTAGTTTTCACTAATGATGCACCCGGTATAATTCTGTTTGAGATTAACTTCAAAAGTGAAAAAAGTTGAAAAACTTGGATTAGTAATTTTAATGAAACATGTCGTATTATAAAGATGAAATTGTATTTAACTAAATAACGAATTAAGAATTGCAGAAAATGCAATTCATATAATACTCGCCCGAAAAGAATGGTTAAGAACCAACAGTAAATAAATAAAGACAAGTTTAAAATCATTTGTTGTATTCCGGAAAAATAACAATAATAATAATAACTAAAGCAGGACAAAGCAATGGATTCACAGTAGCGAGTAGGTCGAGGAGGTGCGATTATAAATATAATAAATAATGTATGTAATTAGCAGAGAGCGGACTCGAGCGATTGATAATTCATATCCCATAGGCGTCTGCGTTGTATTCGCAATAGGTTGGTTTCTGTAGGCGATCCGTGAGTTTCGAACAATTTGATACGTGTGGCTAGCTGCATAAGTGGCACATACCTACATATGCAGTTAATGTGCCATGGCCATCCCTTATCTAAATAATTTTTGCTCATATTGTACTTTTTAAGAATTGAAACATTGAAGAAGTATCTTCTAAAGTTTTAACCTTTGCGTAAGACAGAAATGTAATTTAGTTACCTCGTGATGCTCTCCAGGCTGCAGAAATTATATCTTAGGAGAGTGAGAGGCGTAACTAAAAAGGACAAAATGAGAAATTCACAAATACGAAAGGAACTGCAGATACAATCGATAATGGACTTTATTGAACAGCGGCAACTACATTGGTGGGGACATCTATAACGAACGGGAGACACTAGACCAGTAACCGAAAATTATGGAGGAATTTTGTTCATAATTTAGATTAGAAATATACATACATCTGTGGTTTTGTGTTTGTGTGAGAGCGTAAGTGTAGGGTTTTATATGTTGGCGCGCTCGTGCGTGTGTTTAGTGGCCGGTCGCGTAAATTTAGAGAGATCGGATAACCAGCCGTTGCGCAGAGTCGCCAACCCTTTCCCGGCAACTTCTTTACTTTTCCGTGCAGTACTTCGACGGCCCGACCCCCGCCCCATCGAGGCAAGGCGCAGACCAGCGAAGCGAACCCTGCACGGGGTTGCTCATCGCCAACCGAGGGAACCCTCTTAGCGGCTACTTCGGTCGACGACGGTCACACTTTGTGCCATCTTAACGTTTTCCGCCAGGGCGGGGGCACTGCACACACGTCGAACGTGTGTGTGCTGTTAACGGAAGCCTAGCTAGGTTGCCGCCCAGGACCGGTCCTAGTGGTGTGTGCAATGCACACACCACTAGGACCTGTCTGCCTGATGGGCGGACAAGTACCATTCCGCCTTTCCAGCAGGAGAGAGGAACCTAGCTACGCGGCGCAAATCACGGCGCCGCGCATTGCACACACCACTAGAACCGGTCCTGAGCGGCAACCTGGCTAGGCTGTCGTTAACAGCACACACACGTTCGACGTGTGTGCAGTGCCCCCGCCTTGGCGGAAAACGTTAAGATGGCACAAAGTGTGACTGTCTCGACCGAAGTAGCCGCTAAGAGGGTTCCCTCGGTTGGCGATGAGCAACCCCGTGCAGGGTTCGCTTCGCTGGTCTGCGCCTTGCCTCGATGGGGCGGGGGTCGGGCCGTCGAAGTACTGCACGGAAAAGTAAAGAAGTTGCCGGGAAAGGGTTGGTGGCCCTGCGCAACGGCTGGTTATCCGATCTCTCTAAATTTACGCGACCGGTCACTAAACACACGCACGTGCGCGCCAACATACAAAACCCTACACTTACGCTCTCACACAAACACAAAACCACACACCCAAAGAGAGGCGCTAGCTGCCAGCAGCAACCAACAAACAAGTTCATACCCAGAAATAGACACAAGCTGCTAGCAGCGAACAACACATATGTTCACACCTTGCTATCTGTTTTTGGAATACTAAGGCATGATTTATTATTAAGCAATTGGAATGTATCTTTGAATAATTTAAACCATAGCAACTCAATTATTTGACATTTGTATTCTGTCATTTATATTTTATATCCTTGATAAAGGCATCATTGCCGAAACATGTAGGGTTGTTTTAAATATATATACTTTGAAGTAAACCAGACCTTTAATCGCCGACTGATTGAATTTACCATATATATAGTACACCAATGCTATATCATTTTCTCTATCCTTTCAAGGCAAATTCAAATATGCAATCAAATGTAGGAAATGCCATCTAAAAAATGCAACTTTAATGTATAACTTTTTTTCTTGACTACCCTGCATAAAGGAAAAATATTTTTAGAAGGTACAGAATGTACTATATATAATTTTGTACAAACCGCATTAAATTAGCTAAAACAACAAAGACGTAGGAGAAGAAATACGAAACTATACAACACCCTGTATTTGTAATGGGTTATCCATTTCGTGGTTTCAAAACCGTAGGGCTGTCTTTTGACAAACTGTCAAATATTTATGTCAACCGAAGCGTAAAATTTTTAGTTGAATGTTTGCCATTCCCGAAAATGCATCAAATAATAACAGAAAACGCGTTAAAATTGTTAAAACCAACTATAAAAGTGGGGATTCAAACGTAGGCACGTTTCGCGCAATTGGAAACGATTTTGGCCGTCATAATCGTCCTACTGTAGAAGCAATTGGCAAGATAGTGAAAAAATTTGAAGAAACAGGGACCGTATTAGAAATTAAGAGGCATGTACATCATCGTAATGTACGCTCTACTGAAAATATCACCGCCGTGAGTGAAAGTGTATCCGAAGAGCCGAATTTGTCGATTCCACGGCGTTCTCAGCAATTGGGCCTCTCTTACGGCTCATATGACAAATTTTGCATCTGGATTTACACTTTTATTCGTATAAAGTCCAGTTCACGCAACAATTAAAGCCTGCTGACCATCAACAATGCAGGAGATACGTCAAATCGAGTCCTTGAGCAACAGGCTATAAATGATGATTCTTCGAACAAAATTCCCTTCAGCGATGAACATTTCTCACTCGTTGGATACGTAAATAAGTAAAATTGTCGCATTTGGGCCTCTGAAATCCTCAAATAATTGAAGAGAGGTCGTTACGTCTAGAAAAAGTAACTGCGTGGTGCGCATTATGGTCTGGAGGCATTATAGGACCGTATTTTTTCGAAGAGGACGAGGCAAGAGCGGCTACTGTTAATTCGGAGCGGTATGGTTGAATGATAACAGACTTTTTTGGACTGCGATTGAAGATATGGACTTGGACAATATGTGGTTCCAACAAAACTGTGCAACAAGTCACACAACACGACCGATTTTGGCTCTATTGCGCGAGAAGTTTGCTGGTCGTCTAATTTCACGTTATGGCGACGTTAATTGGCCACCGAGATCATGCGATTTGAAGGCGTTAGACTTTTTTGTAGGGCTACGCAAAATACCGTGTTTAATAATCCTCTAATTTTAGAGTATTTGAAAGACAACATTCGTCAACTCATATGGCCGAGGTACCGGCCGAAATGTGCCGAAAAGTGGTCCAAAGTTACCTCAAAAGGATCGAGTGTTACCACAAATCCTGAGGCGGTCATTTGAATAATACTGTACTTCATACATAATGGCAAGGCCCAAAGTTTATCATAAAAAATTTTCATTTAAAATTTAATTTTATGTGTATTTCTTTACGCTATTTTTAGGAAACCTTAAAATCTATAACCTTGTATCATTTACGAAGGAAGATCAGTAAGTACCCGTGTTTGAAGACAGGTGGCGCTGCTGAGGGAAGTTGGCATTACCGTCGTGTACTACCATCTGTCAGACAACACCATAATAAATTTCAGACTGATTCATAGGTTAGTTTTTATTTGGCAGCCAGTTGTATCACACGTGTTTCGTGTTTCTCGATAAAATGGAAAAAGAGCAATATCGATCCGTAATTCGCTTTTTATTTTTGGATGGAAAAACATGCGAAGAAATAAAAGCGAAGTTGGATGCTGTCTATGGGGACCCTTCACCATCTATGACAACCGTAAGATATTGGTTCAACGAATTTAAACGTGGTCGTACATCTGTTTTTGATGAGGAGCGCCCAGGCCGCCCGGCAGACGTGGTTACCGAGGAAATCGTTGAAAAGGCCCACGACATGATTCTCGCTGATCGCCGAACGAAAGTGCGCGAAGTAGCAGAGGCCGTGGGCGTGTCGTACGGAACGGCAATTAATATTTTACATGATAAGTTATCGGTGAGAAAGGTGTCGGCCCGATGAGTGCCGCGATTGCTTACGGTGGACAACAAGCGGATACGGTTGTCAATGTCGAGGAAGTGTTTGGACCTCTTTAAGAGAAATTCGCAGGAGTTTTTGCGTCGAGTCGTCACCGTTGATGAAACCTGGATCCATTATTATACGCCAGAGTCCAAGCGACAGTCAAAACAATGGATTTCTCGGGGTGAATCTGCTCCGAAGAAGGCAAAGACTGTCCCATCGGCCGGAAAGGTCATGGCTACGATTTTTTGGGATTCCAACGGAATAATCCTCATGGACTTTTTGCAGAAAGGAAGAACAGTCACGGGGCAGTACTACAGTGAATTATTGGACCGATTCGATATAAAATTGAAGGAGGCATGGCCCCATTTGGCTAAGAAAAAAGTGCTGTTTCACCACGATAATGCACCAGCACATTCATCCAGAATTGTCGCGGCAAAGTTGCATGAACTGCACTACGAATTGCTGCCGCACCCACCGTACTCGCCTGACTTGGCTCCCTGCGACTTCTTTCTGTTCCCCAACATGAAAACGTGGCTCGGGGGAAAAAGATTCAGCTCAAACGAGGAGGTTATCGTCGAGACAGAAGCGTATTTTGCAGAGTTTGACAAATCGTATTTTTTGGAGGGGTTAAAGAAATGGCAGAAACGTTGGGAAAAGTGTATTGTACTAAAAGGTGATTACGTTGAAAAATAAATAAAAAATTTGTGAAAAACTTGCGTCTTCTTTCCTAACACGGGTATTTATTGATCCACCCTCGTAAATGTAAATTCTATATTTATAAATTATAAATATATGTATATATATATATATATATATATATACAGGGTGTTCCCTGAGGTAACTGACAAACTTGCGCAATGTGTTCTAGAGGTGATTCTGAACAAAAAAGTTCATATACACTTTAGCTTAATTTATTTTCTGTTCTTCAGATTTCAACAAAAGGAGAAAACTGCTTCAGTAATGTATTTAATCATGACATTACATAACAAATTAATAAACTAATATTATAATTGCTCGAAATGTTCGCCTCTTCTTTCTAAACATGTTGCTAGTCTTTGGGCCATATTCTGTTTCCATTTAATAATATAATATCTGCAAGTTCATTTCGTAAGGAATCTACACCTGCAACTATGCTTTCGATCAATTCTTCTCGCGTGTTTGGCTTGCCGTTATAGTAAACACGATTTTTAGACAACTCCAAAAGAAAATGTCCAATGGCGAAAAGTAAAGAGAACGTGTAAGTACAGACCCCCCTGCCTATCCACCGTCCAAGAAAATTTTAATTTAGAAAGACAATAACTTGCCTACTAAAATGCGGTGGAGCGCCGTCATGATACATATTTGTCATTTTACAAAATGAATGGCAACATGTTTAGAAAGAGGCGACCGTTTCAAGCAACTGTTATGACATTAGTTTTATTAGTGTTTTATGTAATTTTATGATTAAATACATTATTGAAATAGTGTTCTTCTTTTGTTGAAATCTAAAGAACAAAAAGAAATTAGCTAAAGTACATATGAAGCTTTTTGTTCAGAATCACCTCTAGAACGCATAGACGTAAGTTTGTCGTTACCTCACGGAACACCCTGTATATATATATATATATATGATAAACGTAATGCTAATGAGAACTCATAATTATTGAATTCTCACACACATGCCATTGCCGCTCTAATTCGTTGCATCAATTTCTTTCTACACATGACAAAATCACCTTTGTCTAAGAATGTAGCTGAAACGTGTCACGGCGTCAACCGTCCAGGTTGTCCGGGAAAATGAAACAATGTGTGAAAGCCGTATCCATCCGGGATGTGCAGACGTCGACGTTTCATAGTTATTACTAATTGTCAATACACCTTACCCAGAAATAGATACGACTTTCATTTCTATACTGCGTGTATATACCGATAGGTCCAGCTCGGAACGGGCCATAGTCAGCAATGAGTGGCAACAGCGAATCCCCTCTACGCGCACCAGCTTCAATTGCAGCACATTGCAGTTAAGAATTTAGTAAGACTTAAACCGCGCAAGGATATAGTCGTTTGCATATTCGTTCTGTATACGTAATTTGCCCATTTGTTTCAGACATAATAAGGTCCAGTTTATTATTATTATTATTGTATTCTTAGCTGCTACGGAAAAGTAATTTTAAGTAATAAAAAACAGTAACGTTTTCTAAAAGATAAAAGTAAAAAAATCAATAATTCTGCAAAATAAATTTAAATTTTAAGAAAGTCACTCAATATAGGATTCGAAAATACCGCCCTCTCTTCCCAAACAATAGCCGAGCCTATTGTAAAACTCCCGCCTCACTCCCTCGAGATTTCTAGGGGTTATTGTCTCGAAAATTCTAAACAGTTTAACTTGCAACTGTTGCAAGTTCGGTATTGTTAGAAGACCGTAAAGATTTTCTTTGACATAACCCCACAGAAAAAAATCGCAGGGATTGAGGTCGGGTGATCGAGGTGGCCATATTATCGTACCCCTCCCGGAAATAACACGATTAGGAAAAGTGTTTTCTAAAAACCCTTTTACTAATCTGCTGTTATGCGCGGGACAACCGTCTTGCATAAACCAAATTGCATCAAAATCGACGTTTAGTTGACGGACAGCAGGAATAATTCGTGTTCGCAGCAAATCTAAATATTTTATTGCATTCAAATTGCCGTCGATAACAAATGGCCCTATAATGTTATCACCCAAGATACCTGCCCAAACGTTGAGTTTTTCGGGGTATTGAGTTTTAACATTACGAGCTAGATGTTTATTTTCTCGAGACCAATATCGCACGACTGAGGGATTATGCTTGCCATGACGTGGAAAAGAAGACTCGTCGGTAAACAGAATATTTTTTATAAAATATTCGTACCTGTTAGCCTTTTCCATCACGGACTCACAAAACTCCATTCTTGCAAAATTATCCTCGGGAAAAATCTCCTGGCACTTTCGAACTTTGTAACTTTTATATTTGTTGCGATTTAGAATCCGCTTTACTGTACTTCTACTAACACCGATTTCGTCTGCAATTTGCCGTGTACACTTAAGGTCGCCCATTTCAACTAACGAACAAACCCTCACGTCTCTCTCCTCCCAATCGGCAGGTATTAGAGGGATATGAGGCTGTTCGTCAATTTGTTGGCATTTGCGGCAATTTCCGACTACACAGCCATATTTCCTAAACGCATTTACGATCTTTCAATCGTCGAATGCGAAGGAATAGGCCGACTTACGTACTCTACAGCAAATAAATCAGCGGTTGTTCGACAGGAATTGCCGGCAAGATACCACGAAACTATTTGTACCTTCTCTGCGGTTGTATACACTGACATGATAACTACCTTTACGTATGCACAGCTAAATACGAATGACGGGTAATCTGTTGCGCTCGACCATCGGACTTATGTTGCGCACGTGGAGTGGCATCGTACACACGTTGCCAAATCGCATTACGTTCGATACGTATATTGTTGCCTATGGCCCGTAGCGGGCTGGACTTATCGGTATACTAATGATGATAAACGTAATACTAATGAGAACTCATAATTATTGAATTCTCATTAGCATTACGTTTATCATCGTTAGTATATATACACGCAGTATAGAAATGAAAGTCGTATCTATTTCTGGGTAAGGTGTATTCACAATTAGTAATAACTATGAAACGTCGACGTCTGCACATCCCGGATGGATACGGCTTTCACACATTTTTTCATATATATATATATTATATATATATATATATATATATATATATATATATTATTTTCGTGACCTTGGTATGATATGGTAAATTCAATCAGTCGGCGATTAAAGGTCTGGTTTACTTCAAAGTATATATATTTAAAACAACCCTACATGTTTCGGCAATGATGCCTTTATCAAGGATATAAAATATAAATGACAGAATACAAATGTCAAATAATTCAGTTGCTATGGTTTAAATTATTCAAAGATACATTCCAATTGCATAATAATAAATCATGCCTTAGTATTCCAAAAACAGATAGCAAGGTGTGAACATATGTGTTGTTCGCTGCTAGCAGCTTGTGTCTCTTTCAGGGTATGAACTTGTGTGTTGGTTGCTGCTGGCAGCTTGCGTCTCTCTCTGGGTGTGTGGTTTTGTGTTTGTGTGAGCGTGTAAGTGTAGGGTTTTGGATGTTGGCGCGCTCGTGCGTTTGTTTAGTGACCGGTCGCGTAAATTTAGAGAGATCGGATAACCAGCCGTTGCGCAAGGCCGCCAACCCTTTCCCGGCAACTTCTTTACTTTTACGTGCAGTACTTCGACGGCCCGACCCCCGTCCTGGGCGGCAACCTAGCTAGGCTGCCGTTAACAGCACACACACGTTCGACGTGTGTGCAGTGCCCCCGCCTTGGCGGAATACGTTAAGATGGCACAAAGTGTGACCGTCGTCGACCGAAGTAGCCGCTAAGAGTGTTCCCTCGGTTGGCGATGAGCAACCCCGTGCAGGGTGCGCTTCGCTGGTCTGCGCCTTGCCTCGATGGGGCGGGGGTCGGGCCGTCGAAGTACTGCACGGAAAAATAAAGAAGTTGCCGGGAAAGGGTTGGCGGCCCTGCGCAACGGCTGGTTATCCGATCTCTCTAAATTTACGCGACCGGTCACTAAACACACGCACGAGCGCGCCAACATACAAAACCCTACACTTACACGCTCACACAAACACAAAACCACACACCCAGAGAGAGACGCAAGCTGCCAGCAGCAACCAACAAACAAGTTCATACCCAGAAATAGACACAAGCTGCTAGCAGCGAACAACACATATGTTCACACCTTGCTATCTGTTTTTGGAATACTAAGGCATGATTTATTATTATGCAATTGGAATGTATCTTTGAATAATTTAAACCATAGCAACTCAATTATTTGACATTTGTATTCTGACATTTATATTTTATATCCTTGATAAAGGCATCATTGCCGAAACATGTGGGGTTGTTTTAAATATATATACTTTGAAGTAAATCAGACCTTTAATCGCCGACTGATTGAATTTACCATATATATATATATATTATATTATATTCGTTTTTTTAAATGGTAAGAAGTGTACCTAAAAGATATGTTTCTGTAATAATACAAAAAAATAAATTAAAGTTATATATTTTAATTTCTTTTTTTCGTGGCCAATAGATGGCGCGAATTCGATCCCTACTTTCTATTATGTAGTGAGGATTCTATTTATATTTAAAGACTTGTCTATGATACGATCGAGTCATACATACATACCTTGAGTATGCATGCGTGCTTTCGGATAAAATCGCTGTCACTGCAAATGCATTCGTTTGTCCACGTTTAATAATAACTCAATATTTGAACAGATGAATTTATTTCTAGTACATTACAGATGTAATACAAGTAAATACCTTATAAAATAAAACACAAACTCTCATTCCCTAAACTATTCTATAAACTTAATTACAAAATCGAATTAGAAAAAAATCAGAATCTGTTTAAGGAAAATCTTACTGCTAGTAAAGACATATATATATATTTATATATCTATATGGAAATAGTAGTTACTTCGAATACATTTAACTAATAAATTACACGTTATCGTTAAAAATAAACGAATAGAATTCTCATTCGTTCAATTTTTGTAAAATCGAGGATTGCCTGTCCTCTCGATATATTTTGTTTGCGTCAGAGCGCTGCTTCCCAATGTGGGATCCATCATGCGGTCCCAGTTAGTTTGTCCGACAACGAAACCGATAGCTCTCATCTTCTCTTGTTTCTTTCGCGCTTCCAAATCGGCCCACCGGACCTAAACAGACAGACACTTCGTACAGGATAGGGGGCGATAAAACAAAAGTCTAAATGTATTTTTTTTGTCGTAAGAATTCTTCACGACCACTATTTACAAAAAGAAGCACTTTACGTACAAGAGCCGAAACTAAGTTCAAAAGTGGTCTAATATTCGATAAAAGAATATTTGAATGACGCTGTATGTAATTCTGTTAAAAAGTATATAAAGAATTAATCCAAAATTGCCGCCAAAAAATTACCGAATCACAACAACTAAAAAGGTGCTGTTAATATGCAATACCCCCGTAGAGTTTGGAAGGCATGTGTCGATTTCACAGACAATTCAATTTATAAACCTGTAAATAACAAAATCATTTGAAACATACTTGAGTAGGTAAAACTTCACCATATTTTGTATAAAAACATTTTTAATAATACAAAAATATTACTAAAAATCTGGTGTGGAAAACACAATACAAGTTTGACATAAATATCTTTCCAAACATGTGTTTCATCTTACTATAGAATCATTAGCGCATGCTGCTGGAGATACTTTCACCATAAATAACACTACATTACAAATGTTATTAAAGTAGCGTAGAACATTCAGCGCCGGTCATTGACTAATGTCAACATCATAAACGGTAAAACGACCATCGCTGGGTTCATACCAAGTGTAAGACTTGCCCGGAGAAAGGAGGACCATCAGACCAAAAGAAAGCTGAAAGAGACAGCATATATGGCCATAACGCCCAACACCATAAGTATACCAAGCCTGGAGATAAAAGGTTGGCTACCAATTATTCGGAAAAATGTACGGAGAAGACGTACAACCACGGTACCAAAGACAGAATAGACAAGATAACCCAATGCGCACACAACACGGTGCAGTAATATAGACCAAAACCTACTGCGCATATGACACTGCGCAGCACAATTTATAGGGTTACTGCGCAGGTACAATTGCGGCATTAAAAAACGCATACAGTTGAAATTTTTCTGTGTAATTGTGATTTTTTTTCAAAAGCTAACCGTATTTCATATTGCAATTTAATCGTGATAGTCATATTGACATGTCGCAATTAAGTGTTGTCCAAAAAAAACAAATAATTACTTTAATAGGAGTAGGACGGTCAGTCAGAAGATTAGCTGTAAGATTTATGGTTAAAGACGGCAGACTATGTGCCCCAGCAGTGGCGTTGCGTGGAGAGTTTAGCATAATAACAGTGCGCTTACTTAAAAATAAATATATCGAATCCCTATACAAAACGTTAAGAAAAAACATAAATAACTTGCCCAACATGTTTACATTGTTGCAAAAAAATGCGGATGTGCGCGATGAAAAAACTGCACCATAATATATGTTTCTGTATTAGTCTCGGAAAGGTTTGTACGTAGCGACGTATATATATATTTATATACAGAGAAGGATTGTTCGACGTTGAGAGATGTTATATTTGCATAGTTAAAGCGCTCTTTGTATCTGTACAACGGATCTTCAGTATTGGTAAAATTGGTAATTTTGTAAAATCTACATTTTTATCTAATACACTGTTAAATTTTTCACGGACACAATCACTTTTTTCATCTTCAAGGATATGCAGCACTAGTTTTACGTGGTCAATAATTGCTAATGAGTCCGATAAGGACAGCGCAGTGTTCTGTAAATTTTTTATTGCGTCCAGTATTGGAACGTAACTGTCGTAAATAATTTTTAAATTTGCTGCAACTTGAGGATTGTTAAATTGAACCTGGCTGAGCCGTATTGCAGCTGCTTCTTTGACATCTAGTTGTAAAATCACTGATTTAATTTTTTCAAAATGTTTATAACAATAAAATGCTGCTTCTAACCAAGTGCCCCATCGTATAAGAATTGGTTGCGGCGGCTCGGGTATATCAGGACACAGCGAATGAAATAGCCGAATCCGTTTCGGAGATTTAAGAAAAACCGCTTTCGTTTGTCCTATCAGTTGATCCACATCAGGATAAGTTGTACGTATAGTGTTTGTTACAAGGTGTAAAGCGTGAAGCAAACATGTGACATGCAGCAGGTTTGGTTGAATCGTTTTGAGTAAGTTTGCCGTGGAATACATAACCTTGGCAGCATCGGTAACTAACATTAACACTTGCTTCGGTAAAATCTCAAATTTGTGTAGTGTTTCTATTAATACATCATATATCGCTCTGGCAGTACACCCTTGCATTCGTTTACAGATTAGTAAATAAGGAGGAGAAGGTCCTTGCGGAGTCAGCGTCCGTACTAGAATGGCTAGGATGGACTGTTTTTTAATATCTGTAGTTTCGTCTATTGTTAACCACAGGAATTTTTTTTTACCGTATTTTTCGTACAATTTACAATTCTCTCACGCACTGACGGTACGTAATTCCGTAGCATACTTCTTGCTGGTAATTTCCACGTAGGATTGTATTTCTTCCAAAACTGACGAAACATTGGGTGTTCCACTTTCTGCATTGGTATATTGGTCGCAATTAACATCATTGTTAAATCACACACAAATTTATTATATGATCTGCGTCCACTATTATTCGATTTATGTTTGTCACTATTTATATGTCTTTGGCACTGACTTGCTTTCCAAGTTAATAAAGTTGTTTCACAAACTAAACATTTCACTACGGTACCGTCATATATTAAATCGGGAAACCGATGTAAAAATTTCTTTACTACGTTAGCATGCAACCGAGTCGATGCATTGTTTCTACGCACTCCCGACATTTTCAACACGATTGTGTTAACAATGTATCGCTTACAACGTCTCAACGGTAACTGAATTGATCGTCGTACGCCTCTACTCGATCCCTCCACATCACGCTACTGTTCGGGCACATAGTCTGCCGTCTTTATTTATGGTTAATAAAAGCACCATTCAAAGAGTTAAAACCAAGTAGGAGGAACAGGGGATTCTTCAAAGACAAAGGGGATCCGGCCGAAAGAAAATATCAACTCTTGAACAAGATGAAAATCTCTTAGAAGTAATAAGAAACCATCCATATAACTAATTTCCCTGGCCGTGTGCGCACTGAACCGCACTAAGAAATATTCAGATTCAAGAAATTTCTTCCCCATAACTTAATGTTTTGGGAGAATTTGGGGGGATTTTGGGGAATCATGTTTTTTCATGATCTGACAATCACATTCATAGATCTGTAACTTTGAAACAAATAAAAATGGATATACAAGTTTTGCGTTTTTGTTACTTGAAATGAAGTCTACTTTACACTCCTAAAATTTGAACATAACGATACAGGATACCTTGTATACTTTTATTAGAAATATAGATTATGGTAATTTACATGAATTTTCGTTTGACGTTTTAAAAAAATCAAAACTGATGGACTGATTTAAATTAGTAAAATATTTCGAAATGTAACCTAAAGAGATGTACGCGTTTTTTAATGCCGCAATTGTACATGTAACTTAAATAAAGGTTTTAAGAAATAATATACTGTCCCTCAAATAACATAGTAGTTAGTGAGCTGGATTCAGTTCAAACTTTGGAATTCAGAACGAGTTAGAATTTCAGAGTACATTTCGCAATTAAAAAATTGGGAAAACAAATATGTCAGTCCCCCCCCCCCCCTCCCCCAAACGGCAGTAGATTGTCTGCTGAAACATCAGATTATACAAATCCTACAAACAATGAAAGTAGCCCAAACAACTACCTAATTATTCATTCATCATCAACAACTTGTTATGACAATAATAATACCTAACTTATTTTTTAATTGTAAAAAAGAAAGCTCTACATTTTATAAACATATGCAATGATTGAACGTGAAACCCCGATATTTAAGCGATATCCTTATAAATACCAGAAACACCTTAATTCTATTAAATCGACGACAAACAAAACAATAGTCACTACAGCTATACACATCCAACAATAATCTCGATTTTTTACTAATACCTAGGTACATAAGCGTCACTCTTTATATTCTCACTGAATTTTTATGTTATACAGGGCGTCGAGAATAATTAAACACAAAATCTAATGAAGGACGCAACTGCGACAAATTAGAACAGAAAAAATATTATATTTTCGATAATTATACTATAAAACAAGAATATGGATTAGGCCAGTTTGCTTTATTGGCATATAAAACTTTGGGTGTATATATTTGCGACCGTTAATACTGTTTTAATTCATCGAATAATCATTCGATTAGAACCAACAGCAAAAATAAATAAAACGTCTTGAATTAGATGTTTTTCATTTATAAAATGTTGTATTTAACAGATTATTTTGTATTTAATGTCTGGTTTTGTGCAAGATGTTCTTGAAATAAAGAGACAACGCATGAAAAATGGAAAGATGTAATTATATGGGATATAAATCCAAAATTTCTTCTCATTAGCGAGAAAAAAAACTACCAAAAACATTAATAAAATATTTGTCACGCCACTGTACGACCGAATATAATAAATATCGTAGAGTATTGGAGACAGTATCTTAAAGCTGATCGACAATAGTAGTTTCGTTATTGTCGGTCTCGCTTTAAATTTTTAACAGCTCACTTTTCTCGAATCCTTAGCATACAAAGTTGTCTAAACAATGTTATCTTCAATAATTTTTATAAATCGGCGCGCACCAATTAGAGCTCTCGATGTAATAAATGTAGATCGGCGAACTGGACACCAGGTACCTTTTCAAAGCGACCTTTTGAGACATGCGAAATCAGCACTTTCTAATATTGGACGACCCCCAATGTTAATCTCTTTATTTAAACTTAAAATTATTATTAGCATCTATTTAAGTACCCTTAGTTAAGCTACGCTTTAGAATATAACGATGGAAACGAGCACAGGGATATTATTAAAAACCAATTTGTATTATTCATATACCGTGTGTAAACGAGGTAAGAAAACGATACTGCTGCGCAAGATGCGTCCCCACCGCTTTACTTCTCCGATATGTTTACTGAATTTATAGTGCAGCATTTGATTGGATAAGCATAGGTCAGCATAAGGATAGGTCAGATGTAGGTGTGCTATACACATACGTATGATTGGATAAGCAATGATAAGTCAGGAGTAGGTGTGGTATAAGCATACGTATTACGTATGTACTCGTATTTCTGTCATATCTATCGTCGACGACTGGGCACTGACACGCCTGGCGCTATAACCGTCCCTTCTCTCTTATCTAGTATACTGGTGGGATATCGTTTACCTCCTCGCCGTTCTCTCACCCCAATTCCATACGGTATATCATTTGTGAATATAAGAATAAGATCTAATAACATAATTATTGCTGACAAATTTTTTTAATAAAAAAATGCCTACTATAACTTCTTTATTTTTATTTGGCCGAGAAAGATAACTGTTTGCATTACCTCAGCACCTCATAAGTTGGTGATCAATTGGTGTGTCCGGCAACGGTATATACATTTTTACCTGAATGTAATACAGTGTTCAATTGGTAGCCGTCTTTATAAATTTTAACATTACAGCGTATGTAAACATTTTACGACGCTAATTAATAGAATTTTTTAATAGAAAAAATTCGCCCTTAAGTAGGATTCGAGCCAACGTCCATGGCTTGCCGGACCATTGCTTTAACCACTAAGCTATCAAGGAACGGCAAGGCATGGATGTGGGTTCGAATTCTGCTCAATGGCGAATTTTTTTATATTAAAAAATTCGATTAATTAGCATCGTAAAATGTAGAATATTTATATTCACTTCGCGAAAATGCAATAAATTTGTAAAAACTGCCGACGACTACGGGCACATATATCATCTGTTTCCTTAATGCGATTTAAGGCCATCCACAATTATTCGGAATCACAGTTCCTCGACAGCTTAGTGGTTAAAGCAATGGTCCGGCAAACCATGAACGCGGGCTCGAATTCTGCTTAAGGGCGAATTTTGTAGAAACCAATATTTACATTTACATTATTTCGCGGAAATGCAATTAATTTGCAGTACAGCGTGTGTTTGCGTGTAAATATTTTTTTTGATACACTTGTCTTTTAATTGTGTGTTTAGAAATTTCGTATTTACGACAGCAAACATTTAAAGTAATATTCCCATTCTTGTATTCTGTTAAGCATTTTTCATATCTTGTGCGGACCATTTTCCGTATTTGCGTTTCGTCATTTCCAATTAAAAATTATAAAGTACATAACAAATAATACAAATTATACAAAATTGTTATTATAGTTTATGGTGCTTAAATCGTACCGGTACGATTTAGCAAACCCGATGCAAATGTAAGAATGACCACACTTACCAAAATTAATGAATAATATTCCTCACTAAATACACTTTCTAAGCATCAACATAAAATGTGTCAAACTCTTCTATAAAATTAGAAATTATGTTATTAAGAACTGTTAAAAATTAGGCGAACTTTAAGCGAATTTCTTTAACGTTATTAACTAAGAATTCATTGATTGGACACCAAACCAAATCACGGACATATATTCTGCGTTAACTGTGTTTGGTTAAAACCTTAACATAGTGCGACAAAATTAACTAGTTTTTATAGAAATTAATGGTGGTACGAGTAGGAACCGATACGATTTTAGCAGCGTTACCCTATATTCGTACGTAATCGTATTGAGGTTACCGAAGCCTAAGTAAACAAAGCTGCTTCATTGTAGAGTTTTTATATCATCGACAGAAGTTTAAACAATGTTATCTTTCAGAGTTTTTATAAACATAAACGTTGCATGTTTGCGTCGAGTTTTTTTATAGACATTTTTGTCGTATATTTACGGCTGATAGCGGATGTTAATGCGTAAATTATTATTATTATTATCCATAGGCGACGCATAATTTTATTTTCAGGAGATTTTTAATTTTGAGGTTCATGTCGTAATTGACAATATTTTGAATTTATATTCTATATAATTGCATCTTTCAATTTTTTCGCACGTTGTCTTTTTATTTCAAGAACAGCCTGTATACCTATTTAGTATCTCTGCAAAATAATTACCAGTTATATTTTATTTATATAAAAATATGGAATTATAACATTTTTATTAGTAATATTTGATAAAAACTGCTATATCATGTAATTTCCTTAGATACACCTGCATCTAGGGAAACTAACGTAGCTCATACGCAGTTTAAAAAATAAAATATCACACACCACTCTATTACAATAAAAAGCTACAGATACTCATTTCTTTTAAAAAAAACCACGTGTGACAATGTAACGAAATAAGACTGCATACCAACCCCATGCCTTACAAAACGAAAAATCTCATTTCTTTTAAAAAAAACCACGTGTGACAATGTAACGAAATAAGACTGCATACCAACCCCATGCCTTACAAAACGAAAAATCTATTCATATCACTAGTTTAAATTTTAATTTTTAAAGATACAACAATGGGAATAAGTCATCGGAGACTTAATAAATAATACGTTTTACATAAAGATTCAGAAATGTATGTACAAACGACAAATCAGTCGTAAAATGGTATGATAAGGGAACATAAATACAAGACATTTTGACATATTTCTCGGTAACATATTAACATTAGTTATTTGTTACAATACTTTTGTAAAAGGTTGCTTTTAAAAGTGAAATTGCATTTATTCGATGGTAAATATAAGACGAGTTAACCGCGTCTAAAACGAGTATGTTTGATTTTGGGGAAATCTCAGTATTACAAGAATAATGAACATAGTTAAAGCACATCATAATATGTACAAAATGAACAACGCATTTGTAAATTTAGTAAGCGAAATTTCCTCCCCTTTCCCCTCGAATTAAATAGAGTAATGCATGATAATAATGACATAAAAACGAAAGAGAATTGTAAATCAAATTGGTAAAATACTAATATAGCATTTACCAATATTTTCAAATAATCGTAAAAGCTAAAAAATCGAGATTTTTCAGCAAATGAAACAAAATAAATTGGCGCCCAAATTTGAACGCGAGCGTAGATTTATTTCAAATAAACCATTCACCAATATTTCAAGTAACAATAGCGGAAGTCGAAAATAGACATCTTTCAGCAAAATTGAACAAAAAAATATAATGTTTAAAGTGATATTATTTAACTTACTCTCTTCTGTCCTGGTTTTTTCGATTCTCTTGATACCCACTCATCGTCGCACTGTAGGTAGTCTTCCATGGTTCTGGAGTGGCGAAGCGGTTTGCTTGTGCCATCGAGCTTGGCTAGAACACAGAAACAGAACTTACACATGCATCGTTCATCGGATGCTTCTAATATAGGCAAGTAAATTGAATCGTCATCCAGGTCTAGTTACTGGACACTGCGCTGAAATACTTAACTGAAAAGACTAAATTATGTTTAGATATTTAATATAATTAATTCTAACGTTAAACATTAAAATCCTAGGATTATCTAGTCTTTATCGAATGTATTTTGAGCTTATAATGTTAATTATGTATCTGTATAAGAAATAGTATTCGTTAAGGAACGAAAAGAAGGTAAATCATTTAGAAAATGACACGAAAGGTGTCTTGTTAGACTGGATATAAATGCTATTTAATAGAATGTAGTAAAATGCAATCAACATTTGTCCGAAGTTAATATTTTCTAAATGCACGTGTTATAATTCAAATTTTAAATAATAGAACAGACTTGAAACAGAATTCTGTTCCAAGATAATATTTATTGTTGGAGAATAGAATATTGAACACACTTCATTATCATATAAATTCACAAAAAAATACTAAAAAAAGTATTTCTAATGCGCATAATTCCAATGCTAATAATTTAGTTTTAAATAACAGGCTACAGTTTTTAATTTTATTCAAATGTAGTTACCAAAAATGCTAGCGTAGTTAAGTGCATATAATTCGATGATTTTCAAGTATAGAAGAATGCTAATTTTATGGAGAGAAAAGAAATTTTTTTGGGGAAGAAGTTAAGACTTAAAAAAAAAACTTGTCCAAATACGTAATACGTAATATTCTCTGTTACTTCGTTACTCTTTTCCCCCCAACAGTTCGAACTCTTTACGAGTAAATCTTTCAGTTTCACAGTATCACCATCATATTTTTCTGCTTTTGACGATTTTATGTATATTACATATATTAAAACTCAGGCGGTTAAACATCAAAATTATAAACGCATCTTTAACACTCATTCCTAAAGTTATAATTTAAATATTTATTTAAATAAATAACGTGTTTTCTAAAAATAATTTTTGGAAGGTGCTAAATAGTATTTTAATGTGTTGTGATCAATGTAAATTGTGAATTGTAATAATCATTACTTGAGACAAATTTTAAAATGTAAAGATCTTGAATAACTTTATATATGGACTGGAAGATAATTCTCTCAATGACCATTTCCAACTGTCATCTTGTATATTTAATAATGCTGGTATACAGGTGCCCCGTATCGTTATGTTCAAATTTTACGAGTGTAAAGTAGACTTAATTTCAAGTAACAAAAACGCAAAACTTGTATATCCATTTTTATTTGTTTCAGAGTTACAGATCTATGAATGTGATTATCAGATCATGAAAAAAATGTAATCCCAAAGTAAATACAAACTGATTTTATTCAAAAAAAAAGTTATACAATTCAATAACAGGCCTGTGATTGTTAACGTCGCATAATAAAATGTTATCCTAAAATAAACACGTGTCGTGGTACATACAGTAATTTCTTGGAAATCTACAAAAAAGAGTACTGAAAATTGATTTATGATAAAGAAGGTTCTTACTTATTTCGTAAGTGCTGAACCATGAATATCATACAATAAACAAATGTTCAGATGACTGTTAACGTTGCATTTTTTAATAAAGGATTACATTGCGTTTCAGTTCATACAACAGCTTATTAGTGAGTGGACACGATTTCTTTATTCAAAATGCCTTACCGATTTTCTTCTCAAGAGTATGCGGACATTCATTTTATGTACGGCTACTGTAACGGCAGTGCACGTCAAGCAATTATTGAATACCGACATCGGTTTCTCGATAGGCGCATTCCTCATACAGAACGTTTCTGGAAGTACAAAGACAATTTCGGGAATGCGAACTGCGTGATTATCTTTTCGACCGAGGAGTAACTTTGCCAGCAGACTTAGAGGAAGAAGCAGTAGCTATTGTTACAAGGGATCCAACACTCAGTGTACGTCGAATTGCTAGACAACTAGGAGTGCCAAAAACGACAGTTTGGCGAATTTTAAAACGTGAGGGCTTATATCCATATCACTATTGCAGGGGACACGGTTTGCTTGAGGCAGACCACCATGCTCGTCTAGTTTATTCTACCTGGATATTAAGATAGTCACGGCTTCATTTTAATTTCTGCAGAACAGTCCTCTGGACAGATGAATCTACGTTCACGAGAAGTGGTGTTACAAATCTAAGAAACCTGCACAGGTGGTCATCAGAAAATCCCAAAGCTATACGCCCATCTAAATTTCAATATGAATTTTCTATTATCGTTTGGGCGGCCCTAATCCGATGACTTGTCGATTGGTCCTGTCGTTCTTCCTGAGAGGTTAAATGCGGACAATTACCTTCAATTTCTTATTGACGAACTGCCAGGTCTTTTAGAGGATGTCCCACTGAATGTTCGACGAGACATGTGGTTTCACATGGATGGGGCACCACCACATTTCGGAATTGCTGTCCGAAATTGGGTTAACGTCAATTATCCAAGATGGATTGGTCGAAGTGGTCCTGTTGCATGGCCACCCAGATCACCCAATCTTAATCCCCTTGACTTTTATTTATGGGGGTACATGAAAAATTTAGTCTACGCGCAAGTTTCGAACACAAGAGTTGTTGGATCGTATTCACATGGCTGCCGAGCAAATCCGACAAAACAAGAATGAAATTCGGATAAGTACTTCTTCTGTTGGCTTACGGGCACAAAGCTGCATTCAACCAGGAGGTGGAAATTTCGAAAATATTATTAATTGAACTTCTTTAAATAAAATCAGTTTTTATTGACTTTAGGATTACATTTTTTTTCATGATCTGACAATCACCTTCATAGATCTGTAACTCTGAAACAAATAAAAATGGATATATAATTTTTGTGTTTTTGTTACTTGAAATGAAGTCTACTTTACACTCCTAAAATTTGAACATAACGATACGGGACATTTGTATATGAACTGGAAGATATTGTCTCAAAGACCATTTTTAATTGTCATCTTGTATATTTAATAATGTTGGTATATAAGGTAGATAAAGTTTCATAGGTTTTTAAGGCAAGTGTCGTTATTAATACAATTCTATTCCGGATTTCACTGTGACGTCTAATCAACATTTTGCTGTTCATATCACCAGCTTCTTCGTGATCTCCACCGGAGACTAATAAATGATTTTAGAGAAAGTGGCAGAACAAATTCTTATTTATCTCGTAACAGATCTTGAAGAAGCTGAGAGTATGAACAGCAACACAATTACTACAATGATAAATACAGCGAAACCTGGAAGAAGATTGTATTATGACAGTTAATAGTTTTAAAAAATTATTTTTTTAAAGACTGTTAAACATTGAGATAAAGAAACTGAATTATTTAAGTTTCTAAATTGCTTAACAATAAGCAATTTATATTTAACCAAAGTTAATATTTAATTAAATTTTTGTAAGCATTGGCAATACAAAAAAGTATGTGGGAAAAGAAAATAAAGACACGAAAAGAGCATTATGGTGGAACGAAGAAATGAATGCTCGAAAAACATTTGGAAATAAAACGAAAGACATGGAGGAATATAAGACAAGAACGAAAGAAGCAAAAAAATAGTAATAAATGGCCAAAGAAAAAATTGGAAGAAATACAAGAAAGCTTCAGTATAAAAAAAGAATAAATTTTTAGGGGAGAATATAAAAATAAAAAGAGGAAAAAAGAAATTCTGAGAATAAGGGACCAGTCCAACAAATTACAAACGAAAACTGAGATAGAAAAGTAACAGTTTGGAATTCTACATAACCAAATTCAAGAAATATATATAGGGAAGAGAAAGAACTAATTAATCAGCTTGTCCAAGAAGAACATAAAGAAAATATAACGGAGAATAAAGTGATAAAGGAAGTAAAATACATTAGGTTGTAAAAAAAAAAACACGAGGTGAAGACGAGATTACATCAGAAACGATTGTTTCTGAAATGAGGAAACAGATATTTTTCGAAAATATCCCTAAGGGCGTGGAAAACAGAAAAATAATATGATTGGGAAGAGAATGTAATAATGTGCATCCACAAGATGGGTGAAACTGGGAAATGTGACAACTACAAAGCAATATGCTTATCATCAACAAAATTGTGTATGTATAGAAGAAATGCTAAGGGAATTTTCAGAGAAAAATTGAAAAGAGGAACAGACGCATATAGACCCAACAAATGATAATAAATTTGGGTTAAAATCATTTAGTTGAGATGTAGTCAAACAGTTTACTGTAGAAAATAATGGAGCCAGGAAGATGGAAGCAAATGAGAAGAGGTTGACCTAGAAAACAATGGACTCAACAAATAGTTGAGATAGGAAAGGTAAGAGGAATACCAATGGCAGTGAATGATGACAAGGAATAGAAATCGATGGAAAAAGCTGGTAAAAATGGAGTCGAATTTGTAATCCAAGTCCGATGCTCGAAAAAGCAGAAAGGAGATAAAGAAATAATCTGCTAATAGATCTAATAAGTAATCCAAGAAAACTAAATGTTTGAAACTAGGAAACAAATCCCAAAATAACCAATCAAGCATTAGATCTGGGTTACTGATAGATCTGTATCAAGATTTCTCTATAGCAGTACTTGTAAAATAACAGAGAACAAAATAGCTAGTGCAGGTATTCCAATTGTCAAAAAAATAGTATTTACAAAGAAAGTTCTTAAAAAAGGGATCGAACGAATAAGGAAACAGATGTAGATAGTTACAGCTGCATTGAGGAAATAAAAGCTAAAAATAAGAGCGTAGGATAGCCAATAAAGTATTAGACATGATTATTGATACACCCGCATCAATATCGTCCTTAGCAGCATGGCACATGGCTACCCGAATGTAGTGTTACAAAAAAGTTGTTAAAAATTGAATCGAAAACAAAACAAGGGATTATTTTAAGGTAGAATTAAATAGATGTACTGACAGTCAAATGTGAACTATAAAAACTGAATGTCTGAAACTAAGAAGCAAAAGTTAAAACTAAAAAGACAGGTTTTCACGACTTGTAAACCTATTAGATATATAACCTTGATTACAGTTAATGTACAAAACTGATTTCTTTTTCTGTAATTTTTAATAATAATATGGTCTATTAACGACTATAGATGAGGCAGGATATAACCATACGTCATAATCGCGTCACATCGTCGATAGATTTAAGCAACATAAAAAAGCAACGGGAATAACGAAAGTTGTGACATGCAATGCTCCGATAACGTTGTGAAGGGAAGGTAATAGAATATATCTTGAATGCACCAGTATATGACCTTTAGATTACCGCTTCTGATCCTGTGACATGCCTCATCTAGAATCGTAAATGGATTACAATAACGATACTTTGGCCTATTCCGTAAGCTCTTTTTTATAGCAAAACATCCGCTTTTTCTATCGACACGTCGAACATTGATTAATAATATAGTGCATCTCGTAATTACTAATTATCATCAGCAATCAATAGAATTGTCAGATTTTCTCCACGTTTAGAATCCTACTCAGAATAAGTTAATATATACGTACGAATGTTTTCAAAACACATCGCGTTTAATAAAGAACACCTTCTCGTATGAAATTACAACACTGAGCATATTTGTTTATACAGTCCGATAAGATTTAAGTATTTAACAAAGAAATTACTTACTGTAAGAGATATTTACGAAAAGTTTTGTTTTTTTAACGGGACGCAACCACTTATAAAAGAAAGATTGCGAAATTGAAGGATAAGCAAGTTCATTGTATGCATTGTGTTAGGTCGTGTATGTTGGCCAGATGTTAATATTTTAGTTAAGCGCAGATCTCGACGCGAGGCGGTTGAACTTGTGATGTTATAATTTCTTACGCACACGCTTTCTTTACAAAACGCGATGTATATTGCAAATATAACGTGTGTTCATTTGAAAAGTCAATCTAGGTTACTTTGAAATTTTGATAGAATAAGACGCATATATATTAGTATGTGTTTGTTGTTCCGTAAACGTAAATCCAAATGACATTTGATAATGTCAATCACATTTGTTATTTATTTGTATGTATGAAACTATCAAAATATACGACTTCGTAGGTTAAGTAGTAAATTTTAATTTACGACATACTTCAAAATGTTCTCAGTAAATCACATGCTACTAGATTGACTTTTCAAATGAACACCCGTTATGTACATATTAACTTCTACTGAGTATTAATTCTGGAATGCGGTGATAAGTAACTCTAGTAATCAAATATGTGTTTGAATACTTTTGACGGTCAGGGTATATATTCTTTATTGCTCTCCATAATATTTGCATTAACCAAAATAAAAGTCATCAAATTATATACGTTTAAAAAAATATAATTTAAAAGTTTTTTTAATAAGATATTAAACATTTTTTATCAATTAAAGGTCAATAATAAATACAATTTGTATTTATAACAAGTAATAAATGTTTAGCACGAGTTTAAAGAGAAAATTATCTCATAAACTTAAAAGAAATAACGATTTTAAAACAAGTAATTATCATTTATTATCACTATTATAGTACGACCAATATGTAAAGTTATTACCCAAAAATTATTTAAAAAGAATAAATATTTTGTATCACGCTTCATAGATTCGTGTTTGCAAATATTCCAGTTTTAAAAGGTATTAGAATATAATGAAATACTTCATTAGAATTAGAATTAAAAATTTATTTTTAAATAGTGTTTTACAAGCTATTTTATACAATGAATAGCACTGTCTATTGATATATTTAATATTTCAAATTGAAATTAATGTATTTATTAAAGTATAGGAAATTAAAATTATTAATAATAAACCAGATTTTAAAGTAAAAGTTTGTACATATTCAGGATGGTATATAAAAATAGAAATACGTAATTGAACTTTAACTAAGAGTTTTTTTAAATCTTTTAAAAAGACGAGCGAAATTGTAAAACGTAAAATCGCAAATAAAAAATTTCACGACTTTTCTTGTTAAATATAAATACAACAATTACGATAATAAAGATAATGTAACGGTGTCCAGCGGAAAGAAAATGTTCAAGTTTAATTGATTTATTTATTTGTGAAAATTAAGTAGGAATTGTGGATATTATTTTTTAAAAATGTCAAAATGACACCGTTTTTTTCAAAACACTCTTGCAGCCGACCCCTTATATTTGCAAATACACGAGAGCAATTTTATTACGGAGATTATTTGTTGGGCCTGATTTGTTCGAGGACTGTTGTTGTAAACCTTCGAGTTAAGTTAGTCCCATAAAAAAGGTCGCATAGTGAAGTCAGGCGAGCCATGTGACCAGGGTATGTCGTCTCCATAGTTGCTGATTAATTTACTAGGAAAAATTGCCCTTAGCTTCATCATCGCGATCCTAACTGTGTGTCGAGTGGCATTGTCTTTCTGGTTATTGTACCCGGGAAACTGCTGCAGTTGGGGAAACAAGGACTGGTCAAGAAACCCCAGCTGTGACTGTCGCTCACTGATTGAAAAGATATGGTCCAATTATTTCTAG
Organism: Melolontha melolontha; assembly: GCA_935421215.2. Lineage (NCBI taxonomy): Eukaryota > Metazoa > Arthropoda > Insecta > Coleoptera > Scarabaeidae > Melolontha > Melolontha melolontha. The sequence continues at coordinate 173,044,210 of OW285238.1, forward strand.
GACAGAAATTGCACACTACCACACAGTTGTTTTTTGGCAATGCAAGCGTTTTTGATAGTGTTGTTTAGGATTGTTGGGGCACCTTTAGACGTCTTACACTTGAAGATGCGCTTGCTATGTTAGAAGATGATAAAATCGAAGCGGAAAAACTCCAAGAAATTACAATTTCTGCTCTTAATAATGCAACTATCGAGCTAACATGAAGATTCAGGCGATGAAGATATTATGAGTATGAATAGTTTGCCCGGATCACAGATAAAAGTTCCATAATACAAAGGTATTTTTAATAATATAAAATATTATTAAAAAAAAAAAACCTTTGTATTATACAAAACTGGTGGGGTTTACCTACTCATGTATGTTTCAATTATTCTGATATAAAAGTTCCAACTGAAAAATAGTTTTTTAAAACGATATTGGTGACTACTTTTCCTCTGAAGATGATAGATGTACTTTTATCAGAAATTCAGAAAACCTTAATAATAAATAAGCCAAGAGGTACTGCCAAAAAAATATGGATAATGGATTAGAGAAGTTGTACTGTACAGCATGTAACGGATCACTTCAACAATTATGAAGTATCTGAAACCCAAAGAGAGCCAACTGCAATTTTTTTCAAATCTTTTCGACGAAGATTTGATAGAAATGATCGTCACTGAAAGCAACAAATATGTTGAACGTTCAGTAAAAAGATACTTACGAAAAGAACACAGAAATATTCAGGTAATTTGTGAAGATGAATCGACAAATCCGTATATCAATACGAAGGAAAATGTGGTACTTTTCACTTATTGCACATTGCAGTAACGTGTCAGTTCAAAACGCGTGGCAGATACATAAGCAAAATGATGGACAGTTAGCTTGCTTTTAGACGAAGGATTGCTACACCTCTCTGCTAGTTCAAAATATGAAAAAATTCGTATATCAAAAAGGGCGACCACTCATTTCATAACACTGATTGCGCTATGATCGGCTAGACCACTGATGATTCCTCAGGGAAAACAAACGCGCTGCGGACATTATCACGACAGAACAACGATACAATGTTTGATTTTTTTCAAAACTATGGCGGAAGTTTTTCCCCGAAAGTTTTTAGATATATCTGGGTTATATAATAATACATAATATATACAGGGTATAAAGTTCCCAAATTGTATAATAACCAAAAAAATCGCGTAGAAAAATTTTCAAATAAGCGCGGAAAAAAAAGAAGAAAATATAGACAAATGTTTTTTAAGATGATCTGCATGCAGTGTCTGTGTGTGTGCCTTCTACGTAAGTTTTATGCTATAGACTGTTATTTAAAGGAAAAATGCTGACCTGTGAAGAATAGACCCACTTGTCGAACATATGGCGCTATTGTGCTTACTGTATCATATTAAGACATTTACCGCTGAAACTATGATGTTCGTATTTGTACCGACCAATGCAGTTGTGCCTGGCAAATATTGTATCAATTTTTTTTGTGTTGTTACCTTACATCAATATGGCTTACAATAATAATGAATTAGTAGATACGGTGTTTAATGTATGGTAAGTGCAAACAGAATAGACAATTGCCCGCGAGAGCTACCTTTGTACAATTAGTTAAACGCTTAAGAGATACTAGACGAAGAAAAACTATTTAATTTAATATTTTGTAATCGGATATCTGAAGTAGTAGGCGAGTAGGTATTTTATTTACGATTGATGAATGTGTTTATATAAAGCGAACATGCATCGACCTTTAAACTAAATCTTTGTCATTGGACATCTGTTGGCGTGTAAATAGACACAATTTTATGAATGACCAGTCTAATAATAAAAAGCTAACAAAGGGATATTTATTTACAAAGTTTTCTTCTTGTACAGGTTGAACTAACTAAACAGCGAATTCTTGTAATTTATCACTTACCAACCTCAACACAATGTGTACTATCTAACATTGACTTTATCTTAAAAATCAACACAATTAAAAATGTTCTGGTATCGTTGCTGAGGTCGAAGATCCTAGAGTTCCATTGACTATTGTTCCTTTTTGCCTGAACCTTTACACCTATGAGCAGATAAGTTGTGTCCTCGGTCCATCATTTAATCGTCAATTATTCAAGTTAGTAGAAAAAGCGCGACGTGTACGAACCAGCGATTCACCGCAGTTGAAATATTGCTCTGACAAATTCGCAAGACATACGCGTCGACCGATACCCCTCCCGCTTAACCCCCGAGAGTTTTCGAACAATTACAATTTAAACTTGAACACTTTCCGCTGGATACCCCTTACAAAAAATGTTAATATATATATATCATTGAAAGGAAGATAACTAATTGGAAATGTAAAAAAACACTTTCCAATAATATTGTTAAACTTACCGAGATTATCAACGGAACAGTCGAAAGTGTCCCACTTGCTTCTACACTCTCGATCCTACGAAATTCTTGTAGTTCAGTTTTAAAATACAGTTGAAAAGTATAACAGTTATAAATTAAAAATGCAACCATTTTTAAATGATTTTTAGAGAAATGTTATCCCTTAACTGCTGTGGAAAAAATATTTAAAACATGGGCAAAAGTTCACAAAATTTTAATTAAATTAATGAATGCAATAACCATGAAGATAGATATATCAAACTTTGTCATTTCGGAAATTATTTACTCACCAATCCCCGAAAGTTCTTACCTCAGTGTCCAGGGATTCGAAATCTTCGCTTGGCGGTGAATTTATTTCCTCCATTTCGACTTCCGGTATGGAACCGGATTGAATTAAACTTGTGGCGTCCAATGTTGGATGGTGTGCCGGTGTTGGTTCCCAACTCGCTATTAACTTTTCTAATTCGACTTCTGATCTGTTATGTATATTTCTTTTCGTGCAAGTATTTAAATCAAATTCGAGCTGACATATGTAAACCTAAAATTGAGTTATTAAAGGAAATTCGAAATTAAAATATGAGCGCAAACCTGAAAACCGTTTTGTTTGGCGAAGCTCCACATTTCTCCGAAATACTTAACTTTGTCATTGACATTGTCAACAATTATAAAAGGGAAATAACCATCGGTTATAGTCTTTTTAAATGCTTTGAATAACGAGAGTCGATATGTATGTTCCATTCCTTCCTCAAATTCGTACACCATTTCTTTTACTTTAGTCTTTTTGCCATCAACTTCGACCTCTTTCTCTTGTTCTACCATAAAATAATCATCTAAAGATAAAATTCTCGGAGCTGACCCACCATTTTCGACCTAGCAAAACAAGGCTATAATGTTAAATTCATAAACGAATTGTGTAGCGAAACAAATGTTGCCTATTTTATTGAAGCTCGCAGACTGGCGTGGCTGAGACGTTTACATAGGAAGATAAGAAAATAGCTTAGAAGGTTACTGACGAAAGATAATGTAATGGGTCATATTCTTTAGAAAATAAAGCGTTAATGTATATGCCAGTTGTCTACTGTATATATTAAAAGCAATTTCATTTCTTTTACTTAATTTCTCTCTGACTGTTTAAAAATTTATCTAACAAGGCATTCTGCATTAAAACGGGTTCTTCCCCGGACGCACATTCAATAACGAAAACAGTACCTCAGTATGAGATCACTTCTCTTTGTCCGTTGTATTAATATGTAAAGCATACTTCCCCATATATATGTATATATAAATGAGAGTCAACATGTATTTAATATAAGGATATGCTTTGTCAGCAATACCACATTTTGTAATCTTAACTGTACTATGTATGGGGCCCAATGAAGGAGAATATATAGAAGATATTCTGGAAACATTCTTTCGCATGAAAGGGGAAGGAGGAAGAAATAGAACAGCAGAAAGAATGAGGCGATCAAGCCCTGCGAGAAATAGCGGACGGCTGATCTACTTAGGTCTAGTACGACGTAAATAAAAAAAACGTCGGACCTAACAAGAGTAAAAAAGTCCCACGCAAGTAAAGCCTTAGCAGTAGCCAGTGAAGAAAAGACTGCAAAATATGCTAGTTTTTATAGCACTCGCAAAGGGTGAATCAGCCCTGTAATAAGGTCACCTGTGCGCGCTTTAATCATTTGGATTACAACAAAAATTCTTGTAGTGCAAAGTTAATTTGCGTGTGTTTTGTGAGAGTTTGATAAAATAGAGATCGGCCTATAATTGCTAATCAACGCACGATCTCCTTTTCTAACGAATGCCAGGACGACTTCCTTCGACTGGAAAGGTAATGACTAAATATTTTGGAATTCGAAGAGGATACTTCTTATCGGCTATCTTGCAAAAAGCCAAGCTATCAACGAGACATATGCAGGTCTTCTGGACAAAGTGAAAGTAACCGTTGACGAAAAAAGTTCCGCAATGGCTCGAAAGAAAGTACATACTATTTCATCGTGGGAATAGTAGCAAAAACTACAAAACTTAGCAATACATTTTTTTTACTTACTTGCCAACCCAATAGTAATTAATTTTAATACCACGAATTAATGAAGAAACTAAATTTTTATTCATACTCACCTCTTTATCCTTGATTAGTTTTGCCAAGAATGTTTTTCCGCTTCCAGGCGGGCCACGCAGTATGATAACTATCCTTGCTGCTCGGGAATATCGCCCGGGCGGGTTTAATATATCCTGAATTAAGGTGACATTAGAAACTCGCGGTTTGCTTTGCATTGGCGAAAATTTGTCATCTTTTTTCACGAAAAAGTCTTGCGGTCTTTCATCGTCAATCATTTCGACATCGTCAATTTTTCTGTCATAATCTTTCTTAGTCTCATAATCCTTCTTAGTTTCATAATCTCGTCTAGGTTCATAGTCTCGTCTATTTTCATAATCTCTTTTGTTGTCATAATCCCTTTTAGGTTCATAATCCCTTTTAGGTTCATAATCCCTTTTAGGTTCATAATCCCTTTTAGGTTCATATTCTCTTTTAGGTTCATAATCCCTTTTAGGTTCATAATCCCTCTTAGGTTCATAATCTCTTTTAGGTTCATAATCCCTTTTAGGTTCATAATCCCTTTTAGGTTCATATTCCCTTTTAGGTTCATATTCCCTTTTAGGTTCATATTCCTTTTTTTGATACGACGGTCCGTCATGCGGCCTCCTTGTCATTGACGGACCATAATCGTCGAATCGTTTTTGAGGTCTATTTGGTTCTTCCACGGGTCTTCTAGTGAGTGCAGGTTCTCTATTATTTCTGCGATTGTCGTACCTTCCCTCCGGATATCTTTCGTATCTTTCCGAGTATCTATTATTGTTGTTATTATTATTATTATAGGGTTGATCATACGGTCTTGGAATTGCGAAATCGAATTCTGGAAACTTTTTCAGCAAACTCGTTAGCCATTGGGGACGCTGGGGCAATGGAATTCTGTTTGCGGATTTGTGGCGATAGTCGAAAGTACGTAGAGGGTCCAGTGAAATTTCAGCATCGTCTGGAATAAATTACTGGAGTATCAGATACCATACTTTCATTCAGAATTGCTAATTCGACATAGAGATAAAAACAAAGGAGGAAGGCTTACAGACAAATAATTTTAGAAAATTTCTTTAAACTGCGGGTGTGAAGGTAGCTATTTATGTATCCGTAACTTGCAACACTAGTATTGCTACTCAGAACAGTGTCATATGGACGCTATTTGTATTCTTTAAAGACTTGAAAGTTTCATCTGTGAAAAAAAAAGGAATTAACTCGTTAAAATTTTGGTGCGATGATTTACTACTCGAGATGGCATATTGATGCCATTATATACAAGCTGTCCCGTATCGTTATGTTCAAATTTTAGGAGTGTAAAGTAGACTTCATTTGAAGTAACAAAAACGCAAAACTTGTATATACTTTTTTATTTGTTTCAAAGTTACAGATCTATCAATGTGATTGTCAGATCATAAAAAAAATGTAATCCTAAAGTCAATAAAAACTGATTTTATTTAAAAAAGATCAATTAATAATATTTTCGAAATGTCCACCTCCTTGTTGAATGCATGCTTGTGCCCGTAAGCCAACAGAAGAAGTACTTATCCGAATTTCATACTTGTTTTGTCGGATTTGCTCGGCAGCCAGGTGAATACGATCCAACAACTCTTCTTTTGTGTTCGAAACTTGCGCGTAGACTAAATTTTTCATGTACCCCCATAAATAAAAGTCAAGGGGATTAAGATCGGGTGATCTGGGTGGCCATGCAACAGGACCACCTCGACCAATCCATCTTGGATAATTGACGTTAACCCAATTTCGGACAACAATTCCGATATGTGGTGTTGCCCCATCCATGTGAAATCACATGTTTCGTCGAACATTCAGTGCGACATCCGCTAAAAGAAATGGCAGTTCGTCAATAAGAAATTGAAGGTAATTGTCCGCATTTAACCTCCCAGGAAGAACGACAGCACCAATCAACAAGTCATCGATTAGGGCCGCCCAAACGGTATTAGAAAATTTGTGTTGAAATTTAGATGGGCGTATAGCTTTGGGATTTTCTGATGACATGTGGAGGTTCCTCAGATTTGTCTGCAGAAATTAAAATGAAGCCGTGAGTGTCTTAATATACAGGTAGAATAAACTATACGAGCATAGCGGTCTGCCTCAAGTAAACCGTGTCCCCTGCGATAGTGATATGGATATAAGCCCTCACGTTTTAAAATTCGCCAAACTGTCGTTCGTGGCACTCCTAGTTGTCTAGCTATTCGATGTACACTGAGAGTTGGATCCCTTGTAACAATAGCTACTGCTTCTTCCTCTAAGTCTGCTGGCAAATTTACTCCTTGGTCGAAAAGATAATCACGCAGTCCGCATTCCCGAAATTGTCTGTGTACTTCCAGAATCGTTCCGTAATGAGGAATGCGCCTATCGGGAAACCGATGTCGGTATTCAATAACTGCTTGACGTGCACTGCCGTTACAGTAGCCATACACAAAATGCATGTCAGCATACTCTTGAGAAAGTAAGGCATTTTGAATAAAGAAAACGTGTCCACTCACTAATAAGCTGTTGTATGAACTGAAACGTAATGTAATCCATTATTAAAAAATGCAACGTTAACAGACATCTGAACATTTGTTTATTGTATGATATTCATGGCCCAGCAATTACAAAATAAGTAAGAACCTTCTTTATCATAAATCAATTTCCAGTATTCTTTTTTGTAGATCTCCAAGAAATTACTGTATGCACTACGACACGTGTCTATTTAATTTAGGATAACATTTTATTATGCGACGTTAACAATCACAGGCCTGTTATTGAATCGTATAACTTTTTTTAAATAAAATCAGTTTGTGTTGAGTTTAGGATTACATTTTTTTCCTTGATCTGACAATCACATTCACAGGTCTGTAACATTGAAACAAATAAAAATGGATATACAAGTTTTGCGTTTTTGTTACTTGAAATGAAGTCTACTTTACACTCCTAAAATTTGAACATAACGATATGGGACACTTGTATAGCCGGAGATATTGCGGACGTTATCGGGTTTGATATCGGCAGCTAACGGTGCGAATGAAAGGAACCTTAGTATGCAGTCGTGTCGTGTATAAATATGCCACGATCGGTGATCTCGCTTAACCGTCCAATGTGGAATACAGTGTGTAAATTCATTGGCAATTTCCCGGATCTAAAATACGATGGATGTAGAAGAAAATGCACAGTGTGCAATAGATTTTTGAATGTGTCGTAGGTGAAAAGATTGCGAAATGCACGTAAACAGCATAACCCATGGCGACAAAAAAAGGGGTGTGCCAGAAAAACATGGATTTTATTTTGATTTATGTTTAACTCTTATTGCATGCAATATACCATTTGCTGTACTAGACCGCTGTGAATGTATCTCTTTTTGGACAAATACGCAAAGTGCGAATTTTCTGCTCATAAAGATATTGAAAAAAGAATTAATAATGAGTAAATCAGTGGTTAATGTTATAGTACGTACAATGGAGCCTTAACAACTGTCACTTGCTATGTTACTTGCTTCCAGACGAGTTAAAATGTGTACTGCAATTTTGAAGGTAGTGTTGAAGTCATCAGACAAAATTGAAATTTCACGAAAATAAATATTCATTTCTGTCAGTGCCGCAAACATGCTGTCTTTAGGTCGATCTCCCAAAGAACATAGTGCCAACCTTTTACATGTAACGTGCAAAATCCACGCTTTAAATCTTGTGGCAGAAACGATTCGTGAATGTTATCCAGTTGAAGCGTATGAAACACATTTCAAACATACCATCTTCTGAGTGGGATAAATGTTTTACTAATTGGTTTTACGAATGAAAAAGTGTATAGAACTTAAGAGTGATTATTTCGAAAAACAATAAAGTACTTCAATCTGATAACATTTTATTGTATTCACGATTTTTCCGAAATTTTCAGTGTACACCTCGTATATGTGCATACTAGCAACACAATGTTTGCCTGCCTCATTTGTTTATATATCCACACGCCTTCTAAAACGATTTACGTATATTTACCTGTTTTTGAAGACTTGTGATCATACTCGATTATATTGGTTGGCTGCCATAATGCGTCTTCTTTATCTGTTTCTGCGTTTTCATTAACATCGTTTTCATTCGCGTCAGATTTTGCGCTACTTTCGTTTGCTACAATCTCTTCAGGTGGTTCGAAAACTCCAAAACTTTGCCTTGGCCTTGGTGCATTACTATCATCGAAGCTTCGTTTCCTTTTGAAATCATTTCCCCCTTTCGGTCCCCATTCTTCCGTGTTTTCGGGTTTACTTTTAAAATCAGCAATTGGCTCTTGAGGCCGAAAATCTGAGTCTCTTTCCAAATCGCGTTGAACTTGAAAATCGGGGCCACTCCTGTAATTGTTTAATCCTTGCTGATTAGGTCCTGGTGATTTGAAATTGCCGGGACGATTGTTCGTGTCCCCGCCGAACACGTTATTTCGATTAAAGTTTCTTCCTCTAAAGTTCCCTTGTTCGGGAAAGTTTTCATTGTTGCCTTGCCGAAAATTATCGGAATCTCTATTCTTCGCGAAATCTCTCTCCTGGAAATTACCCGGACCACTCTTCTCAAAATCTCCGGGTTGTCGTCTAAAATCGTTGTCCAAACCACTGTAATTATCACCTTGCTGGTCTCCACGAGGTTCGAATCGTCTGAGGTTCTTCTGAGGTCCTCTAAAATTATCTGACGGCGGGGGTTCGAACGTGCACTTATGCTCTGGTTTGTCGCCTAAAGTGCCACTTCTAAAATTGGAATTTCTAAATTGATCAGGTCCCCTGTAATTATCTTGCGAACCGGCAAAGTTATCGCCTCCACGAAAATTATCGGAGCCCTTGAAATTATTAGGACTTCTGAAATTATCAGGACCTCTAAAATTATCAGAGCCTCTGAAATTATCAGGGCCTCTGAAATTATCAGGACCTCTGAAATTATCAGAGCCTCTAAAATTATCAGGGCCTGTAAAATTATCAGGGCCTCTAAAATTATCAGGACCTCTAGTATTGGCAGGTCCACGAAAATTATTTGGACCTCTGTCACCTCGGAAATTATCTGATCCACCTCTAAAATTATCTTGGCCTCGGAAGTTCTTATTCTGCCCAAAATTATCTTGGTTACGGAAGTTATTTGAATCTCTGAAGTTATCAGGTTCTCTTTGCATTCCTTGCTGGTCGTAATCATTACGTCCGAAATTATCGTTTCCAAAATTCCTGTCATAATCATCCGTTCCTGAATTAAAATCATTTTGATTTCCGTAACCATCACCACTTGCTCTATTATATCTCCAATCGGCATCACCACCACCTCGACCTCCAAAGCTACCCCTACTGTGTTCTTCATGAATACTAACATTATCATTAGTTTTATTATAGTTATCATCAGCATTTGACCAACCTTGATTAGATCCTTCATTTAAATTCCTCAGATTACTTTGAGGATCAGTATTTGCTTGAATTTTAGATGTAGTATCCACACTACCAGACGGTATTTGATTAATTTGTTGATTATTATTTGATTGATTTTGTGAGACCATCGACAACATGTTCAGCAATTTCTGGTCGCCTAAAATATTATTAATACCCTTGGAAATTGCTTCAAAGTCTGGCCCTTTATTTGGGTCTTGGGATTTACTGTTTTCTAAATTTCTGTTCGCTTCTTCGCCTCTTTGAGGACTATCCAAGCTAATAACGTCTTCTTTCTTTTCTTCGGCTTCTTGGTTTTCTTCCACCAAATCCAGACCGGGTATTCCATCATTGGCCTTCGACATTTTAAGGAAACTGCTGTCATCACCCGCTACTTCCTCGTCCATGTCATGCGAAAACTCGTCCGCATGAAAATCTTTAGATGCTGACGAATCTAGACCTGTAAACGTCGATTCTTTTGTTGCAGAAAAATCTGTAGACGCGGAAGAATCTTTAGCTATTAATGGAGGAGGTTTTGAAGTATCCATCACATCCTTTATTAATGGCGGTGGTAGTGAAATATTCGGTTGTTTTGCAGGGGGAGTTTTTGTATCTACAACTGGCTTATCAGAGAGTCCTAGTCTTTTTCTTCGCATCTGTTCACGTCTCTCCAATAATTGCGTTCTCCACGCTTCCCATTTCTTTTCATATTCTCTATATTGCTCTTTATCAGGATGATTCATATTCTGGTCTTTCCATTTATTAAACTGGGCTTCCCATTCTGTAAATTGCTTAATAAATTTCTTTTCCGTTTCCGACAAATCTTCATTAGAACTAGCTGCAGGCGATCGTTGGTTAGTACTTGGCGTCTCTTCGAATTTAGCCTTCTTCGGATCATTGAACGTCGGTTGTGTAATAGGTCTCTTCTCACTTAGTGAAGGATAATCTGATTTATTTGGGATGCTCCTAGGCATATCGCCGTATTGATTCTGGTTCACGGGGGGGCGGCTTTTGGTATTGTAACCATAATTACCTCCTTTGTTTGATCTTATAGTTGGAGGCGGCTGATTATGAATTGGAGGTGCTGTTTTGTACGGAGATTGAGCTTGTGTTTGAGATGGCGCAGGATTGAAAGTTGGTGGTGGACCAGACATAAAACTTTGTTGGGTATTGTAACTTTGAGTTTCAACTTCCGGTTGTTGCTGTACTGGTGGAGGCTGGTGCTGCTCTATAGGCGGTTCTTCAGGTGGAAGAGGTGGTTTAGATTCTTTAGGTAAGGGAGGCGGTACGGAAGTGTTCGGTATCGGCGGTTGAAAAGATGTTGTTGGTCGCGATGTTTGTGATAAAGCCGTCATAGATTTTTGATACTAAAAATTAAATAAAATTATTTAATGTTTATTTTTCAATACAAATATATACACGGTATATCTCGAAAATAACTGGAATGGCTTTATTTTAACAAAATTAGTCGGGATATCTGTTGAAGGGGGATTTATTACTGAACTATCAACCTTTCGTTATAATTTGTAATATTTTATGACATTTAGTTCACTAGACGCTAAAATATTATGTATTTAAGTGATATACGCCGGTCACGATTCGAAGACATGCCGAAAAAGATTTCGTGAAAATTTCGAAAACACTTCAATGAAATTAATGGAAATTGAAATATTCAAGATAATACTTTATCGCATTTTTCTAAAAGACTTGGTCTTCGGTAGCTAAATTCAAAGATTGTTTCGCATCGATTAACGCATGGCCAAAAATTGTACCGAATTGAGCATTGTAAAGATGTAATTAGAATAACACAGGTCTACAGTGGTTTTGATGTTTGAAAGCTGTTTGCTAATTTGTATAAGTTTGGGGGCCCTTATTCCAAAAAACGCCATATTTTAGCTCTATCACGTAAATTTTTGTTATAGCGCTCTATATCTTAAAAATGTTAATTTATTAATATACATACCTATGACAAGAATGTTTGTTCCATGTTAGGAATGATTTTCAAATGAATTGATTTTTATGAAATTAAATGTGATTTGGCAACACTGGTTAATATTAGATTTCTCAGCAAAGCAACAGAGTCGGCGCAGAAACGTCAATACAACGTTGAAACCTGCTTATGTGCAGTCTGGTTGTGTTAGTCGTCGTGCTACTGTGTCCGCGCGCTTGTTGTCTTCGTTGTTGCGTATTTTAGGTGTTCTAGAACGTATAAATATAGAAAGAAGACTAGAATCTAATTGCGACCCAGATGACTCAGATTTTACACCAGATTTCAGAGAGCCCGAAGGGTTTAATCAGAGCGAACTAAATGATTTAATTAGAGATTTGCACCTTCCAAAGGATGCATCCGAATTGTTAGCCTCCCGACTTCGTGAGAAACATTTACTGGCACCTGGCGTCACATCAAGCTTTTACCGGGATCGCGAAAAGGAGTTATGTCAATATTTTACTCAAGTGTATTGCAACAATATTCCTGATTTAATTTCAAAATTATGTAAAAGAAGAATGGCGCCTGTTTATTGACTTAAGTAAGCGTAGTTTAAAAGGCGTTTTATTGCACAATGGTAGCGAGCTGGCCTCGGTTCCCGTTGCCCATTCGGTACATTTAATGGAAACGTATGAAAATTTTGAACTTCTTTTAAAGAAAATAAACTACCAAGAACATCAGTGGATGCTTTGTGGTGACCTTAAAGTGCTGTGCATGCTACTAGGATAACAAGGAGGTTATACAAAATTTCCATGCTTTATTTGTGAGTGGGATAATCGAGCAAGGGATAGACATTGGACTCAAATAGAATGGCCCTCTAGAACAAGCCTTACACCTGGTAGCAAAAATGTATTAAGAGATAGCTTGGTTGACCCCAAAAAAGTTTTACTGCCTCCTCTCCATATCAAACTTGGCTTGATGAAGCAGTTTGTTAAAGCCCTAGACAAAAATGGACAGTGTTTTAAATATTTGTGCGAGACATTTCCAGCCTTATCCAATGCCAAGTTAAAAGAAGGTATTTTTGTTGGGCCGCAGATAAGAACATTATGCAAAGACAAGGATTTTCAAAACACAATGACCAATGTCGAGAAAAACGCCTGGGTTTCATTTAAAGAAGTAATTGATAAGTTTCTTGGGAACTCTAAGGACGAAATCTACGAAAATATTGTTCAAAATATGCTACAACACTTTCATCGTCTAGGTTGTAATATGAGTTTGAAAGTGCATTTTCTGTTTTCACACTTGAACTATTTTCCTGAAAATCTTGGAGCAGTTAGTGAAGAACAGGGAGAGAGGTTTCACCAAGACATTAAGGAAATGGAACGGCGATACGAAGGCAGATGGAACATAACGATGATGGCGGACTACTGCTGGATGTTAAAACGGGATATGCCCTTAAAAGCATACAACCGAATGTCCGAACAACGCAGCTTCCTGACAAAAAGACAAAGATTTCACTTAAAAAAGACTGAGTAAAGTATTATTTTCCACTTTTTTAACTTGTATTCCACCTTTTTACTCAATAAACAAATAAATTTTTTTAGAAATATCGTTTTTTTTTCATTTAATATTTGCAAAAAATCTTACGTGATACAAATAAATGCATAGAATTTTTGAAATCAGCCTACCAAAATTATATAAAATCAGTTTTCAAAATAAAAACATCTGTCAAAAAGTTTAATTTTGTAGACCTGTGTAATTATCCTAGGAAGGTTGACGTTGCGACGTGTTGCGTTCTGTATACTTGTACAAGCTTAGTTTGTCGAATTGTAGTAATTAAAGCAATACATTAATCGATATTTACATGTGGGAATGAGATTAAGGACGTCATTAATTCTCATTTGCAGTAAGTTCAAAATTGTAAAGACATCGTTATGGAAACTGGAGCATACGAAAACTTTTTAGAAACGACGGTCACTAGTGTTTCTAATATGATCCAGACTCTAAGCGTCAAAGTGTTGAATGGTAGGGCACCAGATGAAGGAAATCTAAAAAGATCTCTTTGGATAAAGTTTGAAAATCAAGACAACACTTAATGCTTTTCACGATTCCATAGGGGTTATACACAAAGAGTTTGTTCTAAGTGATACTATAGTGATTATTTTTGTCAAGATTTTTGTTCAATTTTTAAAGTTATTCCGGTTATTTTTGAGACAAAGGATATATCCAATCCCATAGCCGAGCCGTGCGTGCCTGTGAATTCCCAATTGCTGTTGTAATAATGCCTAAATATAAATGTTTTGGTCATTTAGAGTAATGAAGAGAATTCTTATATTTCTGTTAAATTCGCATATACGAGGACAGTCTGATATATTTCCGACATTAACGTGAAGATGGCAGCACTCCTCAATAAAACCTGTGGAATGCAGTTGCGAATCTATTGACAGGCACTTACCAAAATTTCAGCCATTTTGGACGTGCAGTTGTTGTTTGACAATCGTTTGAATGAGTCGATGTGAGTGTTTTTGTGAAAATGGAAAAGTCGAGTGTCGAGCCGTCATTAAATATTTGTTTTTAAAAGGGCGAATTAAAGATGAATTGGACGTTATGTACGGGGACTCTGCACCATCATTTACCACGGTGAAATTTGGGAAACGTGGCCGTACCAGCTTGGGAGACGATGTGCGTTCGGGACGTCCAAAAACTGTCCACTGACGATAACATCGCTAAAGTTCACCAAATGGTGCTAGACGATCGCCGAATTAAAGTGAGACAGATAGCAGAGATTATGAATTTGTCCAAAGTACGTATTTGTCATATATTGAATCAAGATTTAGGCATGAGAAAGCTGTCCGCGCCTTGGGTGCCGCGTTTGCTAACGTTAGACCAAAAACGTGTTCGAATGAACATTTCCAACGCTTTGTTGGTGCAGTTTAGGCGCAATAAAGCAGAATTTTGGCGCCGATTAATTACCGTAGATGAAACTTGGATACACCACTATACGCCCGCTATAAAAATACAGTCAAAGCAGTAGACTGTGACGGGGGAATCGGCTCCAAAAAAAACCGAAACTGTTTCTTCGGCTGGGAAATTGATGGCTGTTTTTTTAGGATAGTAATCGAGTTTTCTTAATTGATTATCTTCAAATGGGGAAAACCATTACAGAAACATACTACGTATCATTACTTTACAAGCTGAGGACAGAAATTACAGAAAAGCGACCACATTTGCAGAAAAAAAAATGTTGTTTTACCAAGACAATTTGGCGTCTCACACCTCAGCGGTTTTCATGGCGAAAATCTAGGAATTGCGGTTTGAACTGCTTAACCACCCTCCTTAGTCACCAGATCTAGTCCCAAGCGACTTCTTTTTCTTCCCTAATCTCAAAATTGCGCTCGGAGATCAGATTTTCGCCAAATGAGGAGATCTTCGGATCACCTTCGTAAACAATTATTTTGCAGAGCAAGACGCCGAGTACTATTTGGACAGGTTGAAGAGATAGGAGCATCGCTGAGAGAAGTGTGTAGATTTACAAGGAGACTATGTAGAAAAATAAAAATAAATTTTAGGAAAAAATGTCTTGTATTTTTGTTAGGTCGGAAACATTTCAGATCATCCTCGCACTGCTATGGGTGGGAGCAAACTGTTAACGTGGGAAGAAACGATTCATTACTCAGTTGCAGATGGACGGAAAGTCGAGTCGGACGAAAATAACCAAAGCTATCAAACTTTCTTTTGTTGTGCATTTCATAACAAGGATCTCTACTGTAGCTGACAGGAAAAAAGTTTTTTTAATAACAGGTGGTCCATCGAGTACGCCGGAATTCAATTTCCAACCATTTTTTTTAAATATATTTAAGTAGCCAACCCTAATGTTTGTCAACTGCTGTCGTTGAGATGATTAAAAATGGATCGCTATACAAAAGAACAAATAGTGTTATTGTTAAAACATATTAGAATTTAGCGAGTTCTGCGACAGTTGGAAAAATGTGTGGGATTGAGGACATCCATAGTTCACTTAACGAGTACGCTGTTCAAAGGTTAATTAAAGAAATTTAGGTCGGCCGAAAACATTTCAGTCGTCAGTGACAGTATCTAAAAGGAACACAGGAACATCAACAAATCATCGTTCTCAACAATTGAACATTAGCAGAACCAGTTTGAAACAAACTCTCACCAAAGACCTTCATCTCCACCCTTACAAAGTACAATTAACTAAGGAACTTAAGTCACAAGACCGTTTGCAACGGAGACAATGTGCTAAATAGGAAATGGAAAACCAAACAATGACATTTTCATTTGGATGGTTCTGTTAATAAACAGAATTGCCGGATTCTTGCCAATGAAAATCCTCGTGCTATTCAACAAAAACGGATGCACCTACTAAGAGCCACCGTTTGGTAAGGAATATGGGCTGGACGTGTTCTTTTTTGAGAATTTGACCAAACTTTAACTATAAGCGGAGATCGTGACATGATATTGGACTTATTGAGGGATTAATTGGACAATATGGACCTCGAAGAAATGTGGTTTCAACAGGATGGTACCACACACCATAGAGTAATAGAAACCATCGATCTGTAAAGACTTTTTCCTGGTCATGTAATTTACGGAAATACTGACGTTAACTGGTAGCCCAAATCTAGAGAATTGATGTCATGCGATTTTTTTTCTCTAGAGTTTTGTAAAGTTCAAGGTATATGCTAACAAACCGCAAACGATCCCACAGAAAATAGAAAACCAACGCGTTATTGCTGAATTTGAACCAACTGACTTGGAAATGGTTTGTGAAAATTTGATCAAGAGTCACAGCAAAGGTGTGGCGGCCACTTGGTCGGCATCATATTCCATAATTACTCTCAACATGTCTAGTTTATAAATCAGCAAAAATTGCCCGATTAAATAATACTTTACTGTTTCATTCTAAAATTAAATATATAGCAACTTGGTGTTACTCTTATCTGTAACCATGTATAGATTTGTTCAAGCAACATTCAATGATAAATAATGTATTGAATCCAAAACAAAGAGCGTATTAAATGTAAACCAGAAGAGCTTCTGAAGAAATGTTGTATAATCTTTAAGAATGGTAAAACAATTACAGGATATGCCATTATTTTGCTGTATTGACAAAATAAAAGTACTTATAATGTATCATGATCATACAGATACATATTGTTATAAGATATATCTTTGGTGTCGATGCCTCTTCTATGGTGAAAAAATCTTCTAAGTTTAGTTAAAACTTAGCCAGTCATAAAATGATAAATGATATTAATAGTAGTGATAAGATGGCTTAATTAGACCAAAAAGTATTGAAAATAGAAGGTAGTATAAAATATTAAACTTGCGTTTGTATATTGTATGATAAAATTAATTCTTTATTCAACGCTAGCCCGTACCAATAGTTTCGTATCCATATTTCTTAAAAATTACAATTTCCAATTCATTAAATATGGGCAGTAGATAAAAAGAAATAAAATAAATTATAATAATAGATATTAATACGAACATCATATTCAATTTAACAGTTCATACTAGAATTCTTGTCAACATACAATGTAAACTAAAAATAATTGTTTGGGAAAGTATTGATCGAAATGAAAAATTAAAGAAATTTAACTAAAAAAGTAATATATATGCATTATTATATTTAAAGTGTAATCAAAATTATCTTACGAAGTGTTGATTAAAACTACGTACCTCAGCACCATACTGTTGATGCCATTGTTGGTATTGCTGCTGCCATTGAGCCCATTGCTGCCAGTTTTGGTGCTGCATTTGTGCCCACTGTTCGGGAGTATACTGACTCCCTGTAGGTAAAACTGCTGGAGCAGGGTTTACTACTGAAGGTAAGCCGGCTATTGTGGGAACAACTCCTGGATTACCTGATGACCATGGCTGCCAAGCCATTCCACTACAACAATTTCCGTGTTATTGCTTTTCTCTTAGACAATAAATAATAATGATATTGTCAATCTTATAAAAAACAACTTACCTTATAAATGAAGCTATCTTCAAATACACTCAATAATCAAATTTTGTTTTACATTGATTTAACACGTTATTAACCGATTTCTTAATCAAATAATAATCAAACGAAAGAAAATAACACCAAAAATGTGTACTTAATGAACAAAAAATGAAAGAAAACAATATAAGCTTACCTATGTTAACACTAACAGAAAGTAGAATTGATACTGGACAGGAAAGACAACAGTCCAAAATGGCTTATTTATTAATCTCAAAAGAAATGTCCGTATTACGGATTATATTGCACGTTTAATACAAACTCAATCACTTGTACTTGTATTAATAAATTTTACGAACGTTTTGGGACTGGAATATTTATTGTATTTTACAGAAAAAAATTTACGCGCACTATCAAAATAGCGTCTCCGATCTTTAAGATATTTTAGTGATTTTTTCATTAGGGCGAATGCGTGACATGGTGGTGAAAAGCTGGAAATTAAAGTAGTTCTGCCAACTGTCTAATAATACATCCCCGTACGAAGAAAACTAACCTAAAACTTCTAAAGTCATAATTGTGGTCACAATAAAATATTGCTGACCCGTTTTTAGAATAGTTATTATTAAATTAAAAATCATGTTTAAGAAGTATGTAATAGTTTTATTTCGGATAAAAATGATTTATGATATATTTTAGATTTGATGAGAAAGAGGCAGTTTCTGGTGTTTTGCAGCTAAAATCATCTGTACAAAAAGGTATTCGAACAAAATTATTAGAACAATATCAATATTTAGAAGGATACATAGATCAAATTTTACCTAAAAAGGATAATTTAAGAATAGTTAAATGGTTAGTTTTGCATTTATTTTAACACAAAAGATGTATTGATAATTATTTCAGCCACGATCACATTGAAATTATTGTAAATACTGCAGGGGATTTGCTGTTTTTTAGACAGAGAGAAGGCTCATGGATGCCTACATTAAGATTATTTCATAAATGTATGATTAATAATCTGGTTTAATAATTAACTTATTATAATTAGCATTCTATTGTAGATCCATTTTTTTTACCTATGCAACAAGTAGATAAAGGAGCTATTCGTTTTGTTTTAAGTGGCGCTAATATAATGTGTCCTGGCCTTACATCACCCGGAGCTAAAATGACAGATGTACCAAAAGGGACAGTAGTTGTACGTACTTTATTTGTAGGAAATATTAGATTCTAATTTGATTCATATTCAACAGGCAATAATGGCTGAAGGCAAGCAACATGCATTATCTATAGGAATTACTTCATTATCTACAGATGATATGTAAGTGTAATTTTAAAGTAAAAGAAAATGCTTACTAATAATTTTATTTTAGAACAAAAATTAATAAAGGTGTTGGTGTTGAAAATTGTCATTACTTAAATGATGGCTTGTGGCACATGAAACCTGTTAAGTAATTTAATTTGTTCTTATCTTATAAATATAAATTTTGCACAATGCTATTGTATTATTTATTGTAATTATGAATTATATATTTTTTAATATAACATATGGGCAAGTATAGAGAGAGGTCTTTTATATAACTGAAAATTAAAACTGTATATGATGTGTTAATATGTAAATATATAAAACTATATGCTTGAGGAAATGCAATATGCAAAATTCTATAACAAAAAGGTATTATTAATTAACAAAGTTTTATTAGCAAAATTATTGAACGTAGGTTGTTAAATAAAAATGTAGGATTGATTAAATACTAAATAAAGTTTTTACGTTAATCCCTAGATTTCAAACAAGACTGCACTTAATTATCAGATGAAATTATAATCATATAGAAATACTACCACATGGAAACTCAGTAACTGACTATAGTGTCATGTCTTCCAGCAAAGTAACACAAAAATTGCAACAGATAATAACATATTGTAAAGTATATTTGTGACAAAAATAAAATTAAGGTTAGAATGAATAAATTGCATATTAATAGATTTTCATTGAAGCGCCATCTCTTATGCATTGTCAACAATCTTAACCGAGCTAATTCACTATTAGGTTTGTAACTTGAATGCTGATCTCATATTGTCGCGTATTTTTCAAACCATTGGACAAAATAATAATTACACTATGTTTAATATAATATATTAATTTTATTATATTTCATTACATTCTTTTATTGTTTTAAAATCCAGCTAACTCTTTCAATAAAACCCTAAAATTATTAAGATGGACAGCTTAAACTTTAAATGTAAACAAATATTATGGACATCATAACATTCATAAGTTACTACTGTGACATATCGACTCTTGGAAAATAAAATTTTGGTTATTTTTTTGATGTACTTGCCTCAAAAGTTTCCTCAGAGAGGGCGCAATTCTTACTATTAAAATCTGATACCATTTAACAATTATCAAATTTCTTTTAAATTCTTGTAATAAACCATCTAAAAAAGTATTAGTTGCAGATAATATTCAGGTTAGATATCGAATTTTTGAGTATATTGCACTTATCAAAAGTTGGTAAGGATGTAAATTGTCGATTGTAATGTATGCAAGCGCCAATTAAGTTGGCGCGTGGAGGGGGTGAGCAGAAGCCGTTTTTAAAAACGTCCACCCCCACTACTCAAGTAATTGTCAGAATACATTTGTCATTGGCGTTTGACAGAACATAATTGATAATGTCTTTTCTAGGGGATCATAAAGTGATACACGCTCAGAGGTTAGAATTATCTGACATTTGATGTAAAACCAAATACAAATCTCCCCACTACTTCTAATCCTGCGCGAACTTACCCCACCTCACGCCAACTTAATTGGCGTTTGCAATACAATTATTACGAAATGTAAGAGTTCAAATGGGAAATTTGCCAGGATTCACTATAATCACACGATACACTTACACCGGTATGCTCGATTGCCGTCTTAAAGTCGTTGCGTTCGCGCATGACGTCACACGGGAAGCATAGCTCGCACGATAACAGCTCGTATCGTGCGTGATCAGACTGATCAGTATATCGTGTGCTCACTACAATCGTGCTCCTCAGTCAACAAACAGTCCATCATAATTTACCAGGATGCCGGGTTGTGCTGTTGCGGATTGTTGTAATTACAATCGAAAAACTCGAGGAACGGCTGTAAAGTTTTTAAGTTTTCCTAAGAACGACGAGTTAGCGAGTGTGTGGATTGCTGCATGTCGCCGAAATGAC
The DNA here is from genome assembly GCA_935421215.2 of Melolontha melolontha. Lineage (NCBI taxonomy): Eukaryota > Metazoa > Arthropoda > Insecta > Coleoptera > Scarabaeidae > Melolontha > Melolontha melolontha. The sequence goes on from OW285238.1 coordinate 173,065,109, forward strand.
AAAATCAATCTAAAGAATAGTATGTTAGTGGTAACTGTTTTGTACTTACAAAGAAACATAAATCAATCTATTTTTTAGCGCGAATATGTTCAATACATTTCGAAGACGATTGCTTCGAAGTGCCTTTGAAGCAGAGATTACTAAAATACACACCAAAAAATAGCCGCAATTTGAAAGAGGATGCCAGACCAACAAAAAACCTTCCAGGAAACTGTGAAAAACGACCAAATGATGAACGTTCAGCACGAATGGCTAAAAGATTGCGTCGAGATGTAATCAACGATGTAATGAAATAAGATTGATATTGACATAAAAGCCGAACAAGTTGTGGGACCTCACAAAACCTGCCAAACCGTTATGGTCCGCGGATTGTTTTCGCATTGGTAGCAGCCTCTGTATTATCAATTTGATGAGGACATGAAGAAAAATGTTTTGGAAGATATTATCTCACAATTGTTCTCCGCAAATTTCATTGTAGTGGCAATGGCAAGTGACATGGGTACAGGTAATGTAGGCTTTTGGTCCAAATTGGAAGTCGGGCACAACAAATCATGTTCTTTTCCTCATCCATCTGATAGTTCATTGAAAATATTCGTGTATGCAGATGTGCCACATTTAATTAAGCTTGCACGAAACCACCTAATAGATCAAGGATTTAATGTGGGGAATAAGGTGATAAACATTGACTATTTCGAAGCTTTATTAAATATTTCCACTTCCGAACTGACACTCGCCCATAAATTAACGTCACAGCATCTTAGTGTCACAGGAGCCATGCGGCAACGAGTGCGACCAGCTGTTCAATTATTGTCAAATTCCGTAGCTAAAGGTGTTTTGTATGCCGGAAGTAACGGACTTATGCCTAAAAACAGTCATTGGGAAAAAGCTGCCGAAATTGTCCAGCTATTTAACGACTGGTTCGATTTACTAAATTCCAGATCAAAATTTGCTGGAAACTGTCCAACACGTCATGCATTTGGTATAAATTTGGATGAACAAAAAAATCTTCTTATGCAGATGTCGGAAGTTGTCGGAACAATGAGAGTTGGTAATCATGAACAGTTAATTCCATTTCAAAAAGGAATATTACTAACAAATAGGTCCCTATCTGAAACGTACACATATCTGCAAGAGAAATATAAAGTAGACTACAGCTACCAGCTGTTCAATTATTGTCAAATTCCGTAGCTAAAGGTGTTTTGTATGCCGGAAGTAACGGACTTATGCCTAAAAACAGTCATTGGGAAAAAGCTGCCGAAATTGTCCAGCTATTTAACGACTGGTTCGATTTACTAAATTCCAGATCAAAATTTGCTGGAAACTGTCCAACACGTCATGCATTTGGTATAAATTTGGATGAACAAAAAAATCTTCTTATGCAGATGTCGGAAGTTGTCGGAACAATGAGAGTTGGTAATCATGAACAGTTAATTCCATTTCAAAAAGGAATATTACTAACAAATAGGTCCCTATCTGAAACGTACACATATCTGCAAGAGAAATATAAAGTAGACTACATTATGACAGCTCGTTTGAGATGTTCTGGAAAACTTCTTCTCGTATATTCGGGGAATGGGTGGTTCAAACGACCATCCATCTCCATTGGATTTCAAATTTCGATTGCGTTGGTATATTCTGGGGAAAAATTCAAAAGCAATTTTTACTGAAAATAGAAATACGATTGAGAGTGATGAATCTTGTTTAGTGCAAGTATTAAACGAAACAAAGAACTCAAACAACACCTCTACAAGTGACGTCCATAAGATAATTATAGCAGACGATGCCTGTCTTACCGAAAAGATGCTATCTAATTTTAGCGAAAAACAAATGGGAACAGTTCCAGAGGTTGAAGAGGAAAAAATTGTGACACATGCATTCATCGAACCCCAATATTTAGAAGACGAAATGATGGGACAAGAAATTCTACAATTAATGGATAACTTTGAAATAAAAGAGAAAATGAATCGTGACGCGTTGTCATACATTGCTGGATACGTGGCGTTCAAATTTAAAAACAAATATAATTTAGGAATTCCGACAAGAAAATTGGATTCACAAAATTCGACAGATTGGATACGAATGATATCAAAAGGGAGTCTTCTTTACCCAAATGATGGATTAATGGAATTAGCCATTAAACTTGATGAAGAATTTTATAAAATCCACGGAACCTCACTCAGTAAAGACAAAAAAATTTTTCATGAATTAGCTAAAAGAACTTTGTCTCATTTCAAAGAAACTTCAATTCCATTTGAAGTAATACTCTGCCTCAGTAGAACTCGAATTTATATTAGATTACGCGATGAACCGCAAAATTAGCTTTAAAAACTGTCAACGAAAACTCAACAAAAAATTGTCAAAATTTACAAATTTAAAAAAATAAATTATTCTTTTGCCGCCTATTTCTAATTTCTAAAAACATGACCATTATTTATTCGTTTATTCATTCTACCTACAATGAGTTTTGAGACGAACACTTGCTTAAATCTCTAACGTTTTTAATATTTTCGCATGTCTACTATTACATTCTGCTTCCAGAGTGACGTCAAATCGTGCGAGAGAGATGGAGCTATGATGCGCATGAACAACCGGTGTAAGTGTATCGTGCTATAATCATATAAAATCTTCTAACCTCACCCCTCCAGATTTTTATTTGTTCTAGTCTCTACCATTCTTTTTCTATGGTCTCTACGAAAGAGGTTCGATGACAACGACTTTGGTTCCGTAGTCAGAGGCGGATTTAAGCATAAGCGCACTAAGCGCGCGCTTAGGGCCTCGCTCAGAGGGGGGCCAAATTTCAACAGGTAAAACCAAATTTTTAAAGCATCGCCCTTATAGAATTTTACAAGATGCGGGACTCTTCTGCACGTCTATGTGTTCAGGAAATTCAGGTTACTGTTACTGCCGCTCTGGCTCTGGCTCTTCTAGTCTCGCGCAATTATTTTTTCCCTTCCCCTTCCCCTGGCTGCAGCAGTCGGTGCACGTGCACTCCAGGCCAGGTCAGTGCTTAGCGTCTTCCCGCGCGACTCATTATAGCGCCCATCCCCATCATTATAATAGGTAACCTCTGTTCTCTGTTTCCTCTATTTCATGAACAAAATCTGTTACCTACTTTATCTTAGCTTTACAACATACAACATGAACATACAACAACAACTTTCTGTGTCCCTACCAAATAAAATGAAGCGATTCGAGTCCGGTGCTGCTAAACGAAAACGAAAAAGATTGCAGGAAGAAGATGCCAAGCGACAACGAAATGCCTTATGTAAATTTCTTACGGGAGCTCAGGCAAGTGAACAGCAAACTGAAACTAATGATATTTCTGACTGTGACAATGAGACTGAAACCAACACAGATATTTTCGTTGGTCAAGAGATTGACTCTTTACCAGTACAAGAAAATGACGCCAGTGCATGTACAAGTATTGAACAAAATAAAAATGGTATACTGGATGTTGATGTTCAATTAGAGACAAAATCACAAATGACTCCAAAGTGATATTGCATTGTGGCCTAGTTTTATAACAGATAAAATGATTGATTTTTACCTGTTAAATAAACCTAAAAATATCGGCGACCTTACAGATTTAAAAATTGAATATGAGGACAGAAACAGAACATACTGCAGAAGCTTTCAAGAATCGAATTTCTATTACATAAAGGCAAATGGTGAAAAGGAAAGGCGGGTACGGTTGATTTTTACTGAAACATCTAAGTCAATATATTGCTATGTTTGTAAATTATTCTCTCGATCTTCAAAATTTGCTACTACGGGATTCAATGACTGGAGGAACGTTAATAAATGTTTAAAGGAACATGAGCATTCGCCAGGTATAATATTTTAATTTCCCTGTTTCGGCTTGCAAGGTAATATTAATTTAAAATGTTACAGAACACATAATTTCAATGTGCAACTTGAGTAAAAGATTGTCGACAATGGGAAGAATTGATACACAAATTCTTCAACAAATTGAAACCGAAAAGGATTATTGGCAAAATGTTTTGAAAAGGTTGTTTCTACTGTAAAACTATTAACAAAATTGGGAGTGGCGTTCAGAGGTCACAGAGAGGGAATGGATTCCCAGAGAAAAGGGAATTTTTTGAGTTGCATTGAATATTAGGCCGAATATGACGAATTTTTGAAAAAACAATTTAATGAAATACGAAAACTGTGGCAGCGGTAAAACCAATTATCTGTCGCATCATATTTTTGATGAATTTATCAAAATTATGGCCCAATCTGTTTTGGATAAAATTACATCAAAGGTCAAAAATGCCATATATTATTCCATCATCGTGGACTCGACACCAGACGTCTCCCACGTTGATCAAGTCTCTTTTATTTTACGGTATGTGACAGAATATGGAGCGATTCAGGAAAGTTTCTGTGGATTTATTCAAATTGAGCATCACGACAGTGCATATTTAACAGACGTTGTTTTAAATACACTACAGAACTTCGGAATCTCGGTCACTAATTGTAGAGGGCAGTCATATGACAATGCTGCGAATATGGCAGGAAAATATACCGGCTTACAAGCAAGAATCAAAGAACATAGTGAAACCGCGTATTATGTGCCATGTGCTGCTCACTCCCTCAATCTAGTTGGAAATTGCGCTGCAGAATCATGTTTAGCTTCAGTTGATTTCTTTTCCTTCGTAAATAATCTGTTTACATTTTTTTCATCCTCTACAAGTCGTTGGAAAATTGTAATAGATCATTTATCTCGTTCCAATTCTAAACAATTAAAACGTGTCAGTGACACCATATGGTCAGCAAGAGCTGATGCAGTGTTGGCTCTTCGCGAAGATTACCAGAACATTAAGGAAGCGTTGAAAGAGTTTTGTGAGAGCTCAAACCAGCAACCAGTGAGTAGGATGGAAGCTAAAGGTTTACTTAAAATGGATGAATATGAAACAGTTTTATTAACAGTTTTGTGGAACAAATTGTTATCCAGAATCAATTCTACCAGTAAATCTCTTCAAGAAATAAAGTGCAATTTGCTTACCGGATCAAATCTTTTGAAATCCCTAACCGAATTTGTGAATAATGTTCGAAACAATTTTGAAAGTATTGAAAATGAAGCAACTGAGCTTTTGAATGTGATGGAAGATGATTACCGAACTTTTAAGGATGAAAGATCTAGGGATAAGAAGCGAAAATTGCAATTTGATGACTCTCGCAGTAATGAAATACGCTTGGCTGGGAGAATAGCATTTATTGTAAATGTTCACAATACAATTTGTGATGCGTTATCTTCTGAACTTATTAGAAGAAGACAAATCTATGACGAAACTTTAAAAGATTTTCAATTCTTTTTTCATGATCAAACCGATGAAGAAATTGAAATAAGCATTAATAATTTGAGTCAAAAATACGCAAGTGATATTCAAGAGAATACTTTTAAAGATGAAGTTTTACAATGGTTGCGTTTTACCAAAGAAATGAACATTACTAGTCCCACTGAAATGTACAAAGCAATAATAACTAGTTTGAGATCCACATTTCCAAATGTGGAAACCATTTTAAAAATGTTCCTCACAATACCTGTGTGCAATGCCACTGCGGAGCGATCATTCTCGGTGCTTAAACGCGTGAAAAATTATTTTAGGAATTCCCTTTTAAATGATAATTTAAGTTGTCTTGCCATATTATTTATTGAAAATGAATTAGTTCAAGAAATAAACTACGATGAGATGATTGACAATTTTTCGCGCGCAAAAGTTCGAAGAGTGGCTCTGTAGTAAAGTTTTTATGTTTATTTGTTTTTGTTTTTTATGTAAGATTTTAACCCTGTTAAAATATATTTTTTAGAGTTTTGTTTTATTTTTTTGGTATCTATAATTATTATTGATTTATGTTTATTAGAGAAAAATATAAGAACATCGTTTTTTTATGCGCTTCTTTTTAGTCATACCTATAGTGGTGTAAAAAAGTCTGGAAAATGGGGCCTCAAATTTTCGTAGCGCTTAGGGCCCTTACAAGCTTAAATCCGCCACTGTCCGTAGTAGTCAATTGAAAACATAACCTTTTTTGGGGTAAAAGCATTTGTAAAGGATAAATTACGTTCTTGGTTTTCTAATCTTTTGTCCATATGAAGAATTGTCCTTATTTTATATTGTTATGAGTATAAAGTTTATTTTGTATTATTGCAAGAATTTGCACTTTTTTTTATATATTTGTTGAATTTTAAATATTTATTCTTGTTACATAGAGTTAAAATTTATTTTTTAACAGAATTCATTTTTAGTTATATGCACGTAAATACGTGTCTGTGATTTCTATATTTATAGATATATCACACTGATGAGATCAAAAAAGATCGAAACACGTATTTACAGCATATTTAGAACAAAGAAAAAACACTAGTAATTTAAAAGTGCCGCCAATGCGGTTGTTTACGAATTTAGTACTACCATATGAACATCAAAAGCGCTAACGTAAGGGTCTAATTTTTAACATGGAATGAAGCAGCTTATAACATGCTCTTGGTTAAAACTGGGTAAAACTAACACGTTTGACACATGCATCGTTCCGCATCGTTGTAGAAGAATATGGAAAATTGCAGGTTAATGTTTATTAAAAATATACAGAATATAATTTTGAATGCCAAATATCTAATCTAATAAAACTAACTTATTCATTGTAATTGTCATTCAAAAATGTAAACACAATTTCGTGACATAACATAACCACAAATAACGGGCGAGTGGAGATGGCATATTACGCTAGATGGTACCACAGAATAACAGAAAGGACAAATAATTTTTATTGTTGATTTAGAATTTTGTGCGCCGAATCAACGGCCGAATCCAGTCAGCCAGTATAGAAGTAGAGACATTTATTCTATCAGAAATAATTAAATATACATTTGGTTTTCTGCTATTAAAGTAATATGCATAAACACACGAAAAATAAGAATAGTACATATTATAGCAGTGTTATAAGGATATACCTATAAATAAAATGGAAAATGTATGAAATCAGTGATTGTGTGCACGACAGAGGATTTAAAAAAAAACACTTACCGTTTTAAGCGTCTTCCAAGGATTGACAAACTGGAGAAACCCGATTGTATATTTTCAACATCAGGTGCGTTTCTAAGGATATTTCTGAAAAACGTGTCCGCCGTGAGGAAAAAATATGTTTATATTCGGAAAACGAGCGTTCTACATCTAGTGATGTTATATTCGCATAATCAAAATACTTTTTTAAGCAACTTAACGCTTCTGTAGACGTGCCCTCACAAATACGTGTTAAGGTGTCAAAAATCTGCATTTCTGTCTAAAACATTTTCAAATTTAATTAGAACACTTTCACTTTTTGCGTCTTCTACAGCACACAGTTGTGCGTGAACATCTTTAACGACTTGTAGTGATTCCTCTAACGACAGCGACGAATTTTCTAATTTTGTTATTGCTTCTTCTAGTCCCAAGTAATTCTCACGAATACTTTGTAAATCCATTTTAACCTGGCATCTTGAAATTTTTTCTGGCTTGTATTGATAGCTGCACTTTCTTTCGGATCAAATGATAAAACCACGTCCTTAATTTTTTCAAAATGTTCATGATAGTAAAACTCCGCCCGTAACCATGTACCCCAACGTGTCAGAATCGGCTGTGGTGGCTCAGGGGTATGGGGACACAATTCGTGAAATTTCCGAATACGTTTTGGAGATTTCAGGAATACTGCCTTTGTACTCGATATTAAAGCATCTACCTCTGGATAACATCTACGAACCGGTTCTGCCACAAGGTGTAGAGCATGGAGTACAAGTAATATGTAACAAGTTAGGACAATATTTTCTAAGAGACCGGCCTACAGAACACATGGTTGCGGCACCATCGGTCATAAACATTAAAACTTGGTCTTTCGAAAGTTTAAATTTTTCCAAAGTATCTAATAGCACCTCTGAAATTTTTCCGGAATTACATTGTTGTAGTCGTCTGGATGCTAATAAAATTGAAGACGTTGGTTGATGTGGTTCCATATTACGCGCCATCACATTAACTACAGATTGTTTTTTTGCTGTCAGTTGTTTCGTTCACACATAACCACAGTTTTTTATTTTTCAGTTCGGCTTTGATTTTATTTTCGACCTGTTTACGCACCGATGGTAAATTCCTTCGTAACGTTGTCGTGCTCGGTAATGTTTGATTCGCGATTTATTCCAAAATGAAATAAATGAATCATTACTTAACAAGGTAAACGGCAGTGTACACACAATCATAGTTACACATAATTCATGTATAAACTGTTGTCGATTAATTTTGTTATTATTGTGCTTCGAACTGCTTACGTGTTCTTTACAATGTGTTTTTGACCAACACATTAGATACGTATTGCACTCTAAGCATTTAATTTTTGAGCCATCGTATATTAAGTCCGGGAAATCCATAACAAACATATTCACTTCGTCTGACGGTCGTTTTCTCGATTTATGTGTCGACGACATTTTATTACGTATGCTTACACTTACATGCAGTCTAAGCAAATACCAAACACATACTGAATGCTTTTTATTAGTTCTGATGCAATACAATCATCCTCACATCGGCGCACATGGCGCGCACGGAAATTGGTCTGCTCTAGTCATTATAGTTGGTATGAGGTATGAGATGTTTTTATGAAAAAGGAATGAATCATTGGGAGATTGTTACCCGAAACAAAGGAGCCTATATTATTGATTAATAAAGAAGTTTTTTTTTAAATACAGCAGCTAATATTTTATTTTTAAATTGGACATTAACTTTTGCAATTATCTAATAGATTATTAAGCAAAATGTTTATGTCAAATAAACATTTTGCTTGAATATAAATGAATTGTATTCAAGACGTCCTTAAAGCTTGTCGATAATACTTTTCTTAACGTAAAAACATAGAATCCTTTTCGGAAAAAGCCTTAAAGTAATAGGAATTAGGTAATAATATAATCTTTAGGATTAATTAATAATTACTATATACAACGTGTCCAGGAAAGTATGCAACAAAGGGAAAACTTTTTTATTGTCTATTTCTCAGGAAATTTTATTCTTTATAAAAGTTTTTGCTTTACATAAAACCTATTTACCCGTTAAAATAAATAAGTTATCATATTAGATAGTAAAAATACAATTATTTTATTAATTGTTCAAAATTTCCATACCTACTTAATATCGTGTGTGCAGTCATTACTTTTTACTTTTAATCACGTATGCATGGTATTTGACAGTAACTTTGACATCCTACAAAATACATTACTATGGCAGAACGTTTAACTTTGCAAGAAAGAGCAGAGTTAATGCTTACATGTGGCGATAATTATAAGACATGTAGAGACGTAGCTGCGACTTTTAACGAAAGGCATCCCAATAAAAACGTTAGTTGGTCTACGGTATCCCGAATTTTGCAACAACTTAAAAAACAGGCTCTTTGGAATTTAATTTTAGAAAGGAACATTAGACCAGCAAGAAATTTAGATAATTCTTTAAATGTTTTACAAAGTGTAATTGCCAATCCTAAATTATCTGTGAGAAAATGTGCAACTAATTTAGGATTACGTAAATCATCAGTACATCAAATATTGAAAACATACAAGTTTACTCCATTTAAACCAAGATATGTCCAAACGTTGCAAGAACGAGATTATGACCAGCGTTTAGAGTTTTCCTTCATGATACAAGGTGAAATAGAAGCAGACGTAACATTTCCCAGAAAATTATTATTTACCGATGAAGCGACATTCACCACAAATGGTGTAGTTTGTTCGCAAAACTGCCGTTGGTGGTCTTAAGAGAATCCACATTTCCAAATGGAGTGTAAAAACCAATATTCACGAAATATAAATGTTGGGTGCAGAATTTTGGAGAGAAGAGTGGTCGGGCCGTATTTTCTTCAACAAACTCTAAATGCTGAAAGGTATTTAGCATTTCTGACTACAGAATTAGAAGATGAGTTTGACAACTTACCTTTACAAACAAGACGTGCTTTGTGGTTTATGCGGGATGGTGCACCTGCACATAGTTCTCGTCGAGTCGTGCAGTATTTAAACCAAGAATTTCAAGAAAAATGAATAGGAAGATATTCAACATTTCCATGGCTTCCACGCTCGCCGTTTTTAAATCCTTTGGATTATTTTTTATGGGGTTGGTTGAAAAATCGGGTGTATTCAGAAAGGCCATTTGATAACCAAGAAGATTTGCAGAACAGGATTAAGGAAGCGGTAACGCATTTAAATAATAATCCCAATTTCCTGCAAAATGCCGCCAGGACTTAAGTAGACGTACAAATTTATGTATTTAGCGAGAGGGGCATCATATCGAGTGACGTTTGTTTAAAACATAGAAATAACATTTTTTGTATTTTCAAGTTATTAAAGAATATTTTCATTATTTAAAGCGATATTTTATTTGTTTTAACGGGTAAATGGGTTTCAAGTAAAGCAAAAACTTTTATAAAGAATAAAATTTCCTGATAAATAGACAATAAAAAAGTTTTCCCTTTGTTGCATACTTTCCTGGACACGTTGTAGATTTTAATGCATAGAAATTTGCAATATGGACAGCAAAGCAATAATTATTAAGTATTATTTTTACTACAAATGAAACAGACATGCAATATACATATCTGAAACTGTACACATGGACAATACACCTCGTATTTTCAGCATTTACTTCTGCTTATAACACGTGTTTCTGCCATTTACTATTAGGCGTCATCAGTTAAGCTAGTGAAGTAATTAAAGCTTAAATCGCCTATAAGGTATAGCAAATTTTGTCCTATCAGGTAGCACCATATAATATAGTGACATCTGACGGACGAAAACACGTGTCTTAAGCAGAAGTAAATGCTGAAAATACGAGGAGTATTGTCCATGTGTACAGTTACAGATATGTATATTGCATGTCTGTGTCATTTGTAACAAATGCGTAGTACGTGCTTAACGTATTGATATACTTAAACCTTTTTTGTATAATTATTTTTACTATAGATCGTTCCAACCTCCGTATTCAGTATACGTCTTATGGGAATTTGTTTCATGGTTGCCAAATCATCCAATCAGCTGTACATTACCATTTCCGGTTAATTATTTGACATTTCACGCGATCAAATCATAACCTTTATTTACGTTTTTTGACGTTGAAGGTGCAAAATTATTGAGATTCATATGACATTTTGTTTATTATTTTATTAAAGTAACTAAATTTTAACAGAGTGCATAGCGATTCGCTGCACGTAAAATTATAGGAAAGAATACTACAAGGAAAATAGCTGTATTTCAATATTTATTAACAATACTACACACATTTCTAAACAAATATACATATTGCAGTGGAATGTGCTTTTAATTATGATTTTTAATTAAGTTCGCACTGCAATCTATATACCGCAACTTATTCTCCCAGCTGACTTCAGTCGTGTTGCCTTCCTTGAGCTTCTACTTCAGGGGTTATCCTCGCGGATACGGGCCGAGTTTAAATTTAAAGTAAAACAATAAGCATTAATAGAAAAGTCACATTTAATTTGTTTATAAATTTAATAAAAAAATAAAAAAAAGAAAAAAATCCCTTTACTGAGTGTATAGGGAGCTAAAGCAAATTAACAGTAGCTAGGAGGAAAGAGTCCTTGCGATAAATGACACGCGCAAGGAGAAAAACCCCCTTTGACTCTCGAACAAACATAAATAAATATAACAATAAAATTTTATCAGATGTCAACAAACTAACCTTAATCCCAAAACTCCAAACGTCAAGATACAAATTTGTCTATCTTGCGCGCGAAATCAAAATCTTAAGATCATGCGTGAAATAAACATGACAAAGCACAAAAATATCCCCACCATTCTACGTATTAATATATTCAATTTAATAAAAACCCAACTCAGAAAAACAACGATCTGATAATATTTTCTAGATATTTTTCGATTATGAAAAAATATTTTTCAACATTACAAATTATATTATTAATTTATAGAGCTCTTTCAATTCTTAATTAATAATGAAATACTACTTACATTAATTAATGTAATAGAACATAACAACGAAAGATCCCTTCAACAGATAGGTGTTTTTTTTAACAAAATGAAAATACAAGTATACAACACTTGTAAAACCGTGTACTAAGAAGTTTAACAAAACAATCGAAGCACAAAACTAACACTACGAATTATCCAAGATTTTAATTAAACAAAATTAAGTTTTATTTAATTTCAAATTTACCAACACCTATCTTCACGACCACCCGAGAATCTCTAAGCTATCATGGATCCCGGAAACGCCAGGGCAATCCCTACCTAATATAATCTCAAGATAACACAAATATAAAATATCTCTAAACATTTTTGATTTCCATATAGGCGCCACGTTCAAACATCAATTTCGACCTGGACAACCTACAGCCGTGGTTCAAATTCAAACATACCACAATTTAAATATATCTACATAACATATAATCACAATTTTTTTTATATCAATTACATACAAATAAAGTTCAATATAATTCTTCTATTTTTTCTTTCTACTGAAGACTAAAAATCCATTGCAATATGAACGATATCTATGCAACGTACAGTGAATATTTACTTCGATATTGGGGTGTTATGCAATTTATTAAATTAAAAACGATGATGATCCTTTAACAAATAACAGTTTCCACTTTTGTAACAAAAAGAACTGGAATCATACAAATACGTATATTTTTCCTATTATATTTATATTTTTTTATATTACATATATTTCGTCCTACTTTTTTAAATTCGAAACCCATATCGTGTAACAATCTATGTAAAGTTGTTCGACTGAAGTTAGGAAGTTCATCATCAGCATTGACAGCAGCAAGAATTCTATTTAATGTAGGTGGCATATTCTGTATAAAAAAGCCATGCACTTTACGTCGAATAGCTGCTTGCGTGTTCTCATCATATGTATGTAGTCGATCATTTAGTTGTATGCCTTTCCTTTTTTTAGGTTTTTTTTTGACTTGATAATAAACCAGTTCGTTGCTCCTGTTTTAGATGATATATTGCACGGTCTGAGATACCCAAAGCTTTACTTGCTTCTTGAACGGCAGCACTCACATTCATTGATTTATTGAAATAATTGAAAACATTTGCAATCATACACTTCTCCTTACGGCTAAATTTGTCTCCTTTGCGTCGTTTTCTTGCTACAGGCTCCATTAATGCAGCGCAAACTGTAATTACATTTATATTATGTTATAACGTTTATAAAAATCAATAAAAATACCCATATTATACCCTGTGCACGCTTGAAAAAGATAGAAGTGTTCAATTTGTACAACTATATAAACAAATTAACAATTTAACGAAATATTTTAAAAGTAGGACGATGACGGTTGACAGTTGATATTAATAGACAGATAGATACTGTTGTCGATGCCGACAGCATATGTCAATAAGTTGCAACATAGCAACCGGAAGTGAAGATAGCGTTAATGACAGCAACTAAGGATAGTAAGAGATAAAAGTTGCTATTATATCCCATACTGAATACGGAGGTTGGAACGATCTATAGTTAATTACGCGGGAAAGTCGAAAGACAATATTAAAAGTGATCAAGAACTATGAGAGCCTACAGTGTAATATTTTCCTAAAATTATAAATAAGCAATTGAAAGCAACATGAATTTCATATTATCAAAACAAAAATATATAAAAAATTTAAATATGTACATATTTTCCTCAATGTTTACGCAACCAGTATTACGCCTTTGTTATTTGGATTGCCTAGCATACCGCGTTAACACAGGATCGCGAATCCTGATTTTATTCCGGCGTCTGCCGATCGATGCTGTCACTATTATTATCCACCTTCTGATACAGAAAGCCCGTAACTAGCGGACGAACAGTCTAACGTCGACTGCTTTTTTCAGGTGGTTCAGTTTTATTCGATACTTCGCGTGCGAAGTTCGGTTTGTGCTTGCTTATCGAATAAACACATACAGAGACATAGGACAGATTTCAGTTGGTCGGTGAACTGTGTGATCGTTTAAGTGGAAATAGAATAATGTTCAGAAAATGACATCAGCCACAACCGTTAGAAAATCTTATGGGAATAGGAAGTTGAATACATTTTCCGAAGACTATTTCCGTTTGGCCAAACAAAAGACTAGCCCCAGTGCCGCTTTAAAGAAGACTGAGGACGTTTCGAAGCTTCTGAAGTACATCGATGATAATGTGATTGGGAAAAATAACGCGTTCTTAGGACCGTTTGGCAGACGAAAAGGTACTTATGTTAGGAAAATTTTTGTTCTTGGAAATGCTGTGTCGCGTAACTGATGGATTAATTTTTATTTTGAAAACTTTGTAAAACGGAATTCTTTGAATTTGATATTCTTGTTATTTATAAACAAAATAATTTTATTATTGTTTGTATCTCTACTTATGTACTAATTAATTAAATTATTTTTGAAATTTTTATGAAAAATTAAATTACTAACCACTTTATTTTGGCGTCTTTGTTTCCTTTTCTGATAAAACTGTGTATTCTTGAAATATCGTCACAATTTTGTTTTCCAAAAAATGTTAATTTATCTTTAATTCCTTAACCAATTTGAACCTATTTGAAATAAGCAAAATTATTCACGTTTTATCGCGATACTCTTTACAAATTCAAACAATAAGTATAATGCTAATACATTTATTTATAATTAAAAAAAAAAAACGGTGCGACAGACTCTGAAGATGGGTAAATTCATTCAGTTTACTGAATTACATAATATACTTGTTTGCGAATTTATAAATAGATCTCATTAAGTTTGTTACAGCACGTTATTATAACAAAATACATAATAGTATATTAAAACAAGTTTCATAAGGCACTAATTTGCCGCGTGAGTTTTCCAAAGAACGAGTGCGGCAAAAGGGCTTATGAAACGAGTTTTTTATGCAATTTTTTCTATTTTGCATTTTTTACATTAATAAATTGAAATTACTTAATTTGAAAGTCTAAGGTTTAATTTTTATATAAAGTATGCAGTTGGTCACATTGATACTTGACATTTTCAAATTTAAATCTTGCTATCGACGAAGTTAATAACGACGGAGTTAAATTACTCGATATTTTATTTAAAAAATATAAACATGAGTAACATAGAAAGTAATATATCTTGTTGTCAATTGTATACAATGTACTATCGTGAGCAAAAAAAAGTGGCACAGTCATATTTTAATCGGATTAAATTAGGCTGCATGAATGTAGATATATATTAGATGTAGGCGTCAAATTTAAATATTCAAATAACCTATAAGTATCAAATAACATATACGTTGATATACAGATATGTGTAAGTGTCAAAAATGACTTTTGCACGTTACTACGATTTTAAGTACCTTAGGCAACGTCACAATACTAAAATGTTTAAAAATTGACTTCACATATAACTTCACTATTGTACCACTTTTTTTTGCTCACGATAGTACGTTGTTTGTGTGTAGCCTACGTACATATATCATATCTGTCAAATGTACTAAAATTCTTAAAATCAAATGACAGCAATGATATTTACATCTGTGTTCAAACAACACCAACATAGAAAAATGAAAAAAAGCGTATCGAAATGAAGTTCATTTCTATACTGTTTTGGGTTTCATAATGAGTTCATTACGAACGCAAAATAGAGAAACATCATTCTAGTACTTATATTTGTATGTAAAATTATACAGTCATATTATATACCATATTATATACCATACCTTCAAAATCTTTCCTGATTAGAGATGGCCATGCTTTTGATAACGATTGGTAACAATGCATGCACGCACTGACAGTTTGTATGTCACCAATATATGTGCAAAATTAAAAATTTAACTTTATTAAAAATTTTTATTATAAAAGTATCCCGTATCGTTATGTTCAAATTTTAGGAGTGTAAAGTAGACTTTCATTTCAAGTAACAAAACTGCAAAACTTGTATATCCATTATTATTTGTTTCAAAGTTACAGATCTATGAATGTGATTGCCGGATCACGAAAAAAATGTAATCCTAAAATCAATACAACCTGATTATTAAAAAAACGTTATACGATTCAATAACACGCCTGTGATTGTTAACGTCGCATAATTAAATGTTATCCTAAAATAAATAAACACGTGTCGTAGTGCATACAGTAATTTCTTGGAGATCTACAAGAAAGAGTACTCGAAATTGATTTATGATAAAGAAGGTTCTTACTTATTTCGTAAGTGCTGAACCATGAATATCATACAATAAACAAATGTTCAGATGACTGTTAACGTTACATTTTTTAATAAAGGATTACATTACGTTTCAGTTCATACAACAGCTTATTAGTGAGTGGACACGTTTTCTTTATTCAAAATGCCTTACCGATTTTCTTCTCAAGAGTATGCGGACATGCATTTTGTGTATGGCTACTATAACGGCAGTGCGCGTCAAGCAGTTATTGAATACCGACATCGGTTTCCCGATAGGCGCATTCCTCATTACAGAACGTTTCTGGAAATACACAGACAATTTCGGGAATGCAGACTGCGTGATTATCTTTTCGACCTAGGAATAAATTTGCCAGCAGACTTAGAGGAAGAAGCAGTAGCTATTGTTACAAGGGATCCAACTCTCAGTGTACGTCGAATCGCTAGACAACTAGGAGTGCCACGAACGACAGTTTGGCGAATTTTAAAACGTGAGGGCTTATATCCATATCACTATCGCAGGGGACACGGTTTGCTTGAGGCAGACCACTATGCTCGTCTAGTTTATTCTACCTGGATATTAAGACAGTCACGGCTTCATTTTAATTTCTGCAGAACAGTACTTTGGACAGATGAATCTACGTTCACGAGAAGTGGTGTTACAAATCTGAGAAACCTGCACAGGTGGTCATCAGAAAATCCCAAAGCTATACGCCCATCTAAATTTCAACATGAATTTTCTATTAACGTTTGGGCGGCCCTAATCGATGACTTGTTGATTGGTCCTGGTTGATAGGCTCTATTGAAATTCACAAAAATATACAGGCTGTTTCATTTAAAATAAAAAAGTTGACATCGTTTCCGACTAAACAGGAAGTCCGATTTGGATATAAATATGCTCTTCGAATTCCTTATTTGCATTAACTTAAATGTGGACAATTTTATTAATTTATTAATAGCCGTATCAAAGATGTTCGAATAGATCCATATATCTGCCTAACTCTGTATATTTCGTCAGTCGCTGTCGGACAACATTAAACGCACTTCGCTCGTGAGATGTTACGTCGATGGGATGTTACTCGAATGAACCGCTCTACTAATTATACGGTCTTTTATTAATTCGTTGGCACTTAATGGTTTTAGGATTGATGGTGCATAATAATCTTAGATTGTTAAATTATATTAATGATCAGGGTGGTCCTAAATTTCTTCGAGAAATTTTAGGGTGCGATTCCTTGGGTAATCTCGAGAGAAATAGTTCTTATAAACATTTCCGTTGTAGAGATACAGGCTGATTAATTTTTCACCAAAAAAATTTTTATTTCAAAAATTTAGAAATCGTAGGGAACTGTTGTGTTGGTTGTCATGTTTACAGCATTTATTTGTACTTACGTAACTGTCATAAGTAAAGACGGCAGACTATGTGCCAGACAGACAAGAATCATTTCACCATGTGTACTAAATATTGTTTTGGATACTATAATATAAATATGTTTTGAAGGTGCATCTGTTATTGCCAATAATACCAGTTTTTCTTTAGAATTAATGTTTCGTTCATTGTTAGAAATACAAAATAATGGTTTTTTTTTATTTTGATTTAGAACTGTGAAATATATGTTCAAATTCTGTTATCTCTTTGATAAATGCATGTATGGAAATATTTAGGAAACTAAATATAAACTATAACTATAACTACTAAATATATGCTTTTCTGCTCCGATATGTAAACAAAGCGAGAGGAATGAAAAATAATATTTAGTACAGATGGTGAAATGATTCTTGTCACCATGCACCGGGCACATAGTCTGCCGTCTTTAGTCATAAGTATTGTCAAACAATAATTAATTTGAAAGTTCGTACCTACAAATCTTTTTTTGTAATTATGGTGAATTATACAAATGATGAAATGGCAGATATGCATTTTGTATACGGTCTAGCTAATGGAAATAGTTATGAAGCAAGGCGTATTTACCAACAAAAATATCCTCGACGACTTGTACCTTGTGCGGAAACCTTCAGTAATATTCACCGTCGTCTAGCAGAAACTGGTACATTTGAGAGAAACAAAAATACTCCGGGAAGACCTCAAACTAAAAGAACACCCGATTTAGAGGAAGCTGTTCTGCAGATAATCGATGATCATCCAGAAACCAGTACAAGAAAGATTGGTGTAATGGTAAACGCAAGCCATCAAACCATCTTAAGGATACTACACGATCAACAATTATATCCTTTCCATATTCAGAGAGTACAGGCTCTTCTTCCGCGTGACATTCCGTAACGCTTAATCCTTTGTGATTGGTTCCGACAAAAAATTGCCCAAAATGCACAATTTCTAACCTACATTCTATTTACTGACGAGGCGAACTTCTCCAGAAATGGTATTAGGAATTTCCACAACAACCATTTATGGTCAGATGAAAATCCGCATGCCATAAGGGAGATGCACTTTCAAGAGCAATTTTCCTTAAATGTATGGGCGGGGATAATTAATAATTATTTAATTGGTCCCTTTTTCCTTCCTATACGACTTAATGGTGCATCATATCGGCTATTTCTTGAAAACGAGTTGCCTGGCCTTTTAGAAGATATTCCACTTTTGATCCGAAATGAACTTTGGTTTATGCATGACGGCGCTCCAGCACACTTTAGTTTACAAGCTAGACAATTTTTAAATAGGACATATCAGAATAGATGGATAGGTCGAGGAGTGGAAGTTCCGAATCAGCTGTGGCCTCCAAGGTTACCTGATTTGAACCCTCTAGACTTCTTTCTGTGGGGACATTTAAAATCACTTGTTTATACTTCGCCAATTCAAGATTTAGATGACCTAAGAAATCGCATAATTGTTGGATGCGAAACAATTCGAAACACTCACGGACTTCTTCAGCGTGTGAGTATGCAATTGAATAGGAGGATAGAAGCCTGCATATTAGCTGTTGGTGGTCATTTTCAACAGTACCTTTAGGGTTTATTGTAACCGTTTCTTATATTTTTGAAATAAAATTTTTTTTTTGAAAAGTTAAACAGCCTGTATCTCTACAACGGAAAACATTAAGACAAATGTTTATAGGAACTATTTCTCTCGATATAACCCAAGGAATCGCACCCTAAAATTTCTCGACGAACTTAAGGACCACCCTGTATTAAGTATGTTAAATGTATTTGATTTTAAGATATTTAAATAAGTCGTATAACTTAAGTGCTTTAATAACTTCATAACATTCTAATCATATATCTACTTTACACTGTAATATAATGCAATACATATACCGAGACTATTTCTCGAACACGTACTGTGAATTTGTCCTTCAAAGAGAAATCGCTAAGATTAATTACTAGAATATGATTTTGTTATTTGTTTCAATGATTGCTTTTTTTAAATTTTCCGTATCCTTTTTCATTTATTTTGTTATGTTCGCACATTTTACACTTACGTAAGACATGTATTTAATTTTATTATTATTATTATTACATTTTATAAGGGTAACCTGTATATTTTTCAAATATTACAAATTGAACTTTCCAATGATACATAGAGTATTCTTTGAGGGTGCTTTTGTGCTTGACAACAATTTTCTATAGGCGGTAATGTAACTGCACGAATCCAAACCGTGTTTACATGTTTCGTCAATAATATCGACCGAATCTGTTACATTCAAAAAATAAATGTTTAACATATAATAGAATACTGTTTGTACAAGGAACTAACAGTTACATATAAATTTAAATCATATTCAACTTAAAATGGTAACGTACTTTAAATTCCAAGTAGAAATATGTTAACCAAAACTCAAAATACAACTTACTATATTATAGGTTGCTAAAGTCTGCATATCGAGCGATATACGAAATTAAGAATATTTCCTACATAACTAAATTATTAAATTATTTCATTGTGTAATTTATTAATAATAACAATAACATTCAACATAGCGGACAAAAATAATAGTTAATTGCATAAAAAATCCATATTTTTAAGGTATTTAAAATTGGGGGTTATTCTGTTTATTTTCGTCATTTATGATTATATGATTTATTTCTTATTTAATGGAATATTAGAAACAATGCTTAGTATGCATTTTAACGGCTGAAATTAAAACTATTTTATTTCTTACATTATTGAATTATCATTATAATTATTTCATATAATTTAGATCCGGTCTTTCCAAGTTGCTAATAAACTGATAAGGTACCTAATAACTAAAGGCTGGATTATATGCAAAAAAAATGAAAATATGCGCATAAATATGCACATATTTTAGCGTAAATATGCACTTCCTTATGAAAAATATGCAGGTAAAAAAATACGAGGATTGTTAAAAAATGGAATCCTCTAGAAAAAAATATTCTATTATATTTACTACAAGTTTATTTAGAATAGTTTACAACATAATTAACTATGAAAACAATTTACAATCACATATTTCTTTTCAATAGAAAAATTGTGACGGTTGCCTGAAAACATGTATGTATATATTGAAAAGGTTCGTTCTACGTCGACGCTTGTTATACGAACATATTTCAAATTATAAATATCATCTAATATCAACTCAATATTTTCTTCTGAATCACCACACAAGATTTTAGCAATGTCCTTTAGCTTTTTAAAACCGTCATTTTTTCCTATTACACCTAAAAATTTATCATACACCGACTGTCCCACTCCTCCTTTAACATCAAAACATGACTTTTCAAATTTATTGATTATTTCAATGCTCTCGATTAGCGACATAAATTGTTGAAACTTCATTATAACGCTAAGAAATAAGTAATTAAACTTCTAGTTTCAAAAATTATTTTATTGTAAATACCACTACAATATTGTTTCGCCATACAATGGCTTCATCAGGTGGATGAAATACTGAATATGTACAATACAAGTTTGAATATTTATGTGAAAATTATTGGGGAAATGGTGGTGAAAAAATTTTTACAATCTTAAATTTAGTAGAGGGGAGTTGTTTAAATCTAGTTGGTCATTTAAAGCTAATCCTAAACTATTGTATCTATTAATTTCTAAGTTTTCAACAGGTTAAGTTTTTTACTTTTTTCTTGAATGTGTAAAATTTTGAAATCTATATTAAATCTATGATTTATATCTATACAACGACTTGCGAAAGTTGAATCTGTTTTCTTTTCTTAATGGCTTCTCTCGTGTTCTTTTATCCTAATTTTGAATGTCCTCCCCGTTTGTCCTATGTATACCTTATTACAATCTTCGCATGTTAACTTATATACACCAGAGTTTGATTCTTTGTCTATTTTATCTTTGTTGTTTTTAATAATGTTCTGTATAGTATTGTCTGTTTTAAATGATATATGTTCGTTATTAAGTTTTTTAATGAAAGTACCAATTTTTTCCGAAATTTTTCCTAAGTAAGTGATTGAATTATAGGAATTAATTATCTTGTATTTTAATTTTGGATAAACTAAGGAAAGGGTTTTTGATTTTTGTTGGCTATTTAGGATGTTATTGACCATATTTATAGAGTAACCATTGTTTAATGCTATTGTGTATATTCTATTTAGTTCAAGGTCGAAATTACTTTTACTCATAGGTACATGAATTAATCTATATACCATTGATTGGTATGCTGATAATTTGTGTGTTATAGGATGAAAAGAATTAGCGTGTATTGTGGTATCTGTATGTGTTGGTTTATGGTATATAGCGAACTCGTGTTTATTAGTTTTGTGTGATATGGTTAAATCTAGAAAATTAATTTAGATTTAGATTTAACTATATCACACAAAACCAGTAAACACAAGTTCGCTATATACCATAAACAAGCACATACAGATACCACAATACACGCTAATTCTTTTCATCCTATAACACACAAATTATCAGCATACCAATCAATGATATATAGATTAATTCATATACCTATGAGTAAAAGTAATTTCGACCTTGAACTAAATAGAATATACACAATAGCATTAAACAATGGTTACTCTATAAATATGGTCAATAACATCCTAAATAGCCAATAAAAATCTAAAACCCTTTCCTTAGTTTATCCAAAATTAAAATACAAGATAATTAATTCCTATAATTCAATCACTTACTTAGGAAAAATTTCGGAAAAAATTGGTACTTTCATTAAAAATCTTAATAACGAACATATATCATTTAAAACAGACAATACTATACAGAACATTATTAAAAACAACAAAGATAAAATAGACAAAGAATCAAACTCTGGTGTATATAAGTTAACATGCGAAGATTGTAATAAGGTATACATAGGACAAACGGGGAGGACATTCAAAATTAGGATGAAAGAACACGAGAGAAGCCATAAAGAAAAGAAAACAGATTCAAG
Source organism: Melolontha melolontha (assembly GCA_935421215.2). Classification (NCBI taxonomy): domain Eukaryota; kingdom Metazoa; phylum Arthropoda; class Insecta; order Coleoptera; family Scarabaeidae; genus Melolontha; species Melolontha melolontha. The sequence continues at coordinate 173,087,589 of OW285238.1, forward strand.
TTTCGCAAGTCATTGTATAGATATCAATCATAGATTTAATATAAATTTCAAAATTTTACACATTCAAGAAAAAAGTAAAAAACTTAACCTGTTAGAAAACTAATTTTTGAAACTAGAAGTTTAATTACTTATTTCTTAGCGTTATAATGAAGTTTCAACAAGTATCTCCTTCGTCAATTAACTAAACAAATAAAATATTAGTAATAACTGGTAATAACATGATTGATAGTTTTTTCCATATTTCTTCCTTCTGGAGGTATTATTTATTTTATAATAATTCAGTAAACATGCACGATATTTGATCATTATATATTATATTATCATGTAATTGTAAGATATTTTTCCAAAACAGAAATTTGTGCGTATAATTTAGTTTGTAAAATTTTCCATTGTTTTTTTACTTGTTACGATGACGCATGTATATGTATATATGATATCGATATGAATAAAATCTGCTATAGTATGTATATTTTTAGGTGACGACAACCTTTATACAACGATACAAATCTGAACACATTTATTTACGTTTAATCTCAATTTTATAACACGTTTTACCTTGGCTAATTTTAAATTAGTAAACACGAAGATCTATCTAAGAATTATTAGTGAGCACAAACATTTTATATGTTATTTATATATATTATTTTAATTTAATTTTTTTAAATAATTCAGAAAGCCTACCTTTAATTTGCGACGTTAATCGTATGGTGAGAATCATCCTCAAGTCATATTTTTAGATAGAATTTTCAAATAATATTACATGCTACTAGCACATGCATTGTAAAAATACGATCGCGTGGGTTTCCGTAAAACAGGTTTGTCATAAACGAATGTTTATAAAAACAGAAAAGCCACAAACAAATATAATAGTAATAAAATTAAAGTGAATCTGGATGGCATTTGCGTGTTGGAGTTACTGTAATAGTATTTTTAATTTTATTTCTTTTATGTTTTGGTCAGACATGTGGTATTATTCATACTTTATTTAAAATAAATTTTAATAATAAATATTTCTTAGTTAAAAAATAATTGTAATTACTAGAGCAGACCAATTTCTGTGCGCGCCATGTGCGCCGATGTGAGGATGATTGCATCAGAACTAATAAAAAGCATTCAGTATGTGTTTGGTACTTGCTTAGACTGCATGCAAGTGTAAGCATACGTAATAAAATGTCGTCAACACATAAATCGAGAAAACGACCATTGTCAGACGAAGTGAATAAGTTTACTATGGATTTCCCGGACTTAATATACGATGGCTCAAAAATTAAATGTTTAGTGTGCAATACATATCTAATGTGTTGATCGAAAAAACATTGTAAAGAACACGTAAGCAGTTCGAAGCACAATAATAACAAAATTAATCGACAACAGTTTATACATGAACTATGTGTAACTATGATTGTGTGTGCACTGCGGTTTACCTTGTTAAGTAATGATTCATTTATTTCATTTTGGAATAAATACGCGAATCAAACATTACCGAGCATGACAACGTTACGATGGAATTAACCATCGGTGCGTAGACAGGTTGAAAATAAAATCAAAGCCGAACTGAAAAATAAAAAACTGTGGTTATGTGTGGACGAAACAACTGACAGCAAAAAGCAATCTGTAGTTAATGTGATGGCGCGTAATATGGAACCACATCAACCAACGTCTTCAATTTTATTAGCATCCAGACGACTAGAACAATGTAATGCCGAAAAAATTTCAGAGGTGCTATTAGATACTTTGGAAAAATTTAAACTTTCGAAAGACCAAGTATTAATGTTTATGACCGATGGCGCCGCAACCATGTGTTCTGTAGGCGTGTCCTAACTTGTTACATATTACTTGTAAACTCCATTCTCTACACCTTGTGGCAGAACAGGTTCGTAGATGTTATCCAGAGGTAGATGCTTTAATATCGAGTACAAAGGCAGTATTCCTGAAATCTCCAAAACGTATTCGGAAATTTCACGAATTGTGTCCCCATACCCCTGAGCCACCACAGCCGATTCTGACACGTTGGGGTACATGGTTACGGGCGGGGTTTTACTATCATGAATATTTTGAAAAAATTAAGGAAGTGGTTTTATCATTCGATCCGAAAGAAAGTGCAGCTATCAATATAAGCCAGAAAAAATTTAAAGATGCCCAGATTAAAATGCATTTACAAAATATTCGTTAGAATTTCTTGGGACTAGAAGAAGCAATAACAAAATTAGAAAATCCTCTGTCGTGCACACAATCACTGATTTCATACATTTTCTATTTTATTTATAGGTACATACAACGCTGCTATAATATGTACTATTCTTATTTTTCGTGTGTTTATGCATATTACTTTAATAGCAGAAAACCAAATGTATATTTAATTATTTCTGATAGAATAAATGTTTCTACTTCTATACTTATATCGGTAACAAGCTCATGTTGCGTCCCTATTCTATCGCATATTCTTATATATATAATATTACGAATTGAACTCCCATACCGGCGCTCATGGCGCGCACGGAAATTGGTCTGCTCTAGTAATTACATATATATAGCTGTATTGTTTAGAAAATTTGAGTAAATTGTTAGGTAAATGAAAAGCAGAGAAAATTGTAAGGCAAAATTTTATTTTGTTTAAAACTAGAAAATTGGAAAATATTTTTAAATATAATTCAAAGCAGTAATTAAATTGTTTTTTCTATAACATGGACAACTTCTGAGAAATTCTAGAAGATAATAAAAAGAAATTAAATGATTTTGAACTCTTACAAGACAGATTCGAGAACATAACATATAGTTATAGGATAATAGTAATATTAACAATATTTATTAAATTATCCAACAGAAATTCTAAGTCGGACAATAAATATTAACATAATTTTAATACATGGAAAAAGAATGAAAAACTTAACAATAATAAGTAAAGGTCGCTACTTAAACAACTTCGCAGCTTTACACTATGATAGCTGTTCATGTAGTACATACGTATAGCACGTGAACCTGTGGTAAAGTAAGTCTCACGAATCTGTCGCTTGTCCACGCCTCTGTGACCCGAGGTAGAGTGGCGGTCTTCAATAATGAGATTAAATTGTCATCGGTAAATAAACACATCCCAGTTCAACGAATTGAAGTCCGTGGCCGAGTATATTAAAGGAGCCTTCATAAGCAGATCTGTTTTTTGAGTATCCATGAAGTTTTCTTCAGTCAATCTTGGCGATAATCGCGGTATTGTAAAGACAACCAGAAATAATAAGCACAAAGTAATTTAAGCAATATTACACATCCATCACAGGCCTTGGAAGCTCCGGACATCAGGCATATGTAGCTTGAAGTACGATACCACGAGAAGCTTTAAACCTTTTACAGGAAAAAAATTCCACTATATTGTCCCTTATTCTTACTGGTAAATAACCAGGAAGAACCAACACATTATTAATGCAAATAAAAAGTTGAAGAATGATATAGAACCGTCCTTGTATACTAAAGTTAATGTGAGTTAATTAAAAACCAAATTTAAGAGACAATATTAGTTATTATATCGCTTCACAACGAATCCAGTACTGTTTTATTTTGACGCACGCTTTTATTTTGAAGTCATTTTATTTATTTAACAACTATAGCATTTCTTATTCAAAGTAAATACCAGATCTTATAAATAGAGAACGGATGCAATTTCCATAAAACGCAATCGGCAATTGGAATTGTGTATAACGTCGCTCAGTACATCCCGGCGTAATTCAATGAAGTATTTGTTTGACTTACTCGGACACCTGGTCTCGCAGCGATAACAATGGACAACTGAGCTATTGTATTCGGAGAATATAGTGTTTTTTAAAGTGTTTTCATGAGCGTAGATAGAAGCGGGGTTTCTATAATGTATTTTATTTATTAGTTTATATTTCGTAAGATAAATAAAGTGCTGTGAGTAAGTTTCTTGTTTTCATGTTTTAACTGTTAGTTACATCGTAATTTTTGTGATAGGTCCTGTTTAATATCGTTTGATTGAATCTATTTCTACCAATTATTTCGACGTAAGTGTGCATTGAATTTCGTTCAGTTTCAATAACTTACGTACATATTTTTAGTTTTCATTTATTTAGATCTAGAGCATTGTTTAAGTTACTTTTTCAGACATGATATGGAAGAATGTCGAGAACGGCATTGTAAAACAATGGCGAGTTGTATTGACGGTCATAGTGATTGTATGTCCATTGTCAGTGATTCCGAAATTTATTACAAAATCCGTAAAATATCGTCAAAAATTCGTCACTTAGGATCGCAAAGACATCTGAACTCTGTAAAACTTTTATGGCGGCTAATATTCCATTAAATAAACTTAGCAATCCCACTTTAAAAATATTTCTTCAAAAATATACCGGTCGAAATGTTCCCGATGAATCAACGCAAATATTATGCTTCTAGGTGCTATACGAGAACAGTAGAACGCATTAGAAGCCATCTTTTAAATCAATACATATGGATAAGCGCCGACGAAACGGTGGATATGTTAGGACGCTGTGTGGTAAATGTTGTAGCTGGTGTACTACATCCAACTATTCCCTATAACTCATATGTAAGAGCAACAAGTGTTATAAATAGAGTTGATGCGGAAACAGTTGCTGAAACAATTAAGGAGAATATGCAAAAAAATGCTTCATTCGGACGCCACGTACAAAGAAAAAATACTTTTATTTGTCAGTGATAGTGCTGCGTATATGTTAAAAACAGGCAGACTATTGAAGAAAACATATCCTAATATGCTGCATATTACTTGTGTAGCACATGCTCTCCACAGAATCTGTGAATATATCAGAGACACTTTTCCGGAAGTTGATAGACTTGTATCAGCTTTTAAAAAAGTTTTCAGAAAAGCACCATTGAGAGTAGCTCTTTTCAGGGAAAAATTTCCATCTCTGTCACTGCCTCCCACTCCAGTAATAACTAAATGGGGAACATGGCTGGAAGCTACTAGTTATTATGCTGAGAATTTCGATAGTCTAAAACATTTCGTAATAATGCTAAAGGAGGATGCTAGAAGTATTGGTGGGTGCACAAATCCCAAATTTAAAAAATCAGTTGTACTTTCTTCACGAACACTTTGGAAAATTGCCAAAACTAATCACTTATTTTGAAAATCGAAATCTCAAATTAAATGACGGATTAACCACATTAGATGTGGCTGTTAATAATTTGAAAAGTATTCCAAGTGACTTCGGATGTGGCCTTCGGCAAAAGTTTGAAGCAATTCTTAATAGAAATCCAGATTTAATTACATTGCCACAATTATGTATGGAGACAATTCCACAAAATCTAACGGCTAAATATGAAGAAATAAAAGAATATTTCCAGTATGCACCTATAACCAGTTGCGATGTAGAAACGACGTTTTCTATTTATAAGAATGTACTTAATTCAAAGAGAACAAAATTGACAGAAGAAAACCTTGAGAAACTATTGCTAGTCAATATTAATACTCCTTTACTCAACTTGATCGACAAAATGAACAAATAAAAATGTTCCAATTATAGAAATAAAATTAAAAACTTTAAAAATACAACTTTTCAACAAATACATATGTATTTCGTAATTTTATAGATCACCACACGTTTGTTTTCTAATTATATAAATAAAATTAATTAATAAATATGTATTTCGTAATTTTAGATAGATAGATCACCACCCGTATGTTTTCCAATTATATAAATAAAATTAAAAACTTTATAAATACAACTTTTCAACAAATAAATATGTATTTCGTAATTTTATAGATCACCACCCGTTCGTTTTCCAATTATATAAATAAAATTAAATAGTTTAGAAATACAGCCTTTCGCCAGTACTGCACTGGGCTTTGCGTCATGTGGTAAGCGTGTACGTTCTCTACTTATAAATATATTTTTCCTGTTCATTCTACTTCATTATCTTAAAAATCAAAAAACTACCTTGTAAGTGCCGAACTCCAGTTTATGAACTTCTTTGTGATTCGTAGATCTTGAAGTTCGCCTTCCAACACCATCACTTTACAGAGACTTTAAACTGAAGGTAATTGACACGCCGACTTTTCTCAATAATTATTCTTAATAAAAAAATTAATCTAATCTAAAAAAAAATCTAATTTTTTTATTCACTTAAAAGCCACAGTCTCCGATTTTTCAATTATTCTTAACTCTTTTCGAATTTGACTTGTTTTCACATATCGTGGCTTTGCGGAAGGGTGATCCGGTAATTTTGTATTTTCCAACTTTCTTATGCTATATCGCGATCATTGAAATAAATTTGCAATTTTCGAGTATCATTTTCCGGAATTGTAAAGTTTGATAAGTGAATTAATCTTTCATTATTAATCTTTCCTCTGCCAATTTGTCAGAACACATCAAGCTTTAAAATGCTTCCTGGCAGTTACTAGCAATTGTCTAGCCTTTCTTTTTTCGAATCTACCAGCAATTTCAGGCTTACATTGTGACAAAATAAAAATGTGTTGATATATTTAGAAATGGCCAATTTTTGATTCATCGCTAAAAATTTTAATAACGAAACGATAAAATTAGTATTTTCTATTGCATATTATTAAATATACCCTGTTAATTAATTTGGGATCTGAAACAAAAATATAACATTTAGTGTTTGTTAATAGTGTCGAAAATAAAATGAACGAAAATGAATCGACTTAAAGTTACAACATGAAGTTACAGTATGAAATATTCCATGAATCGATTAGTGATTTCCGTAATTACAATGACCTAATTTTTAATTACGAAACAACTAAAACTTTTGTTTAATTGACTCATCTAGCAAAAGCGATTGATACTAACGAAACATATAATCAAACATGTGCGAATATTTTCAATTTAAACATATTGCTTTCATTGATTTGCGGTCGGCATGTGTTCAAGAATATCATGTACAGACTTTCAAGTCATCAATTAAAAAGAAACTCATTAATTCTGGTGTAAATTGACAAGATCTATTATGAAAACACACATGGATCTTACAATACTCTTATAATGTATTTATGTGTACAGTGAAGTGCAAAAGCATATGTACATTGTAAAACATACCCAAAATAGATTTATAGTAAGATTGTTTGTGGTTAAATACAATTTTGATAAAAAGATAAAATAATTGAGTGTTAGTAAAAAGATATGTTATCCTTTTTATTTGTTACAAAATTGGAAATATTCTCTAGCATTGGCTTCAATTTTAGTCCATCGTTACTTAGAATGTACAGAATATCTTAAGCTAATGTTAACCTAAAACAATATATTTTTATTAGGAGCAATGGGCAATAATCTTTGTAAATAAATTCTACCTGCATTCATTAGTTGCGTACAATTGCAATGTGTTTTTGATGATGGTACCTGTTTTCACGACAAAAAAGAAGTTAGTACAAGTGTTTTAGGGTAGCTAAATTAACATGCTTTATTTATTATTTCCGCCGGCTTAAATGAATGACTTGGACATTTTTGCTCTCTTCTGTACTCGCTATACTTCCTGTCGTATTTCTTCTATCTCAAAACTGGATGAAGTCTTTACGGTTGCTCCTACTTTTAAAAATATTTCTTTTTTTTGCATTTCTTTTGGTATAATAACCTTGATTATTATCACTCCAAAAATGTTGGTCTGGACAGTGGATAATTTCCTTAATAATGACTTTCTTAATTATTTAAATTCGTCCTTTCGTATATTTTTGAACTGTTTGTAGAACTTTTTTAGTATTTATCGAAATGTCAGCTTAACAACCACGTTTTTTAAAACTATTTAGGTTCATTTTTCTGCTTGTTTTCGAGTCTTCTTATGGAATTTCTTCTTCTGGTCCTTACCCAACTTCTCAAAGTGTCGCCTTGTTGTCAACCACGTAATTTGATCAGGTTCCAGATTTCTTCTTCAATATCTTTGATAATGTTAACATAAAGTGATAATTTACTATACACAGCGTGAATATTCTCCAGCAGCAGTACCCGTTAGGTTTTTTTTAGAATCTTCTTGGCTATTCGGTTTTGTATATCTACTTATACGAAATTCGGTATAGTCTCTTGATCTTTGCATCCGTCGTAGGAATATTGGACGAGAGTTTGGCTTCCTTACTGAGTACAGAATCCAGCATGGTTCTGATAGATAGAAACACTTCCTTTCTATATAGATTGGTGATGAAATTCACGTATGACTCTCTTAATAGATTCTTTCAGGTGTTGCTAAATTTGTAACCGTCTTTTAGGTTAATATCTTGATGTTTTTCTGTCTCTATAGGTTCTCTAACGATTGTCCGATGATAATGTTTGGTAGTAACCAATGCTTCTGTTCCTTTAAAATCTACTTTATGTTCTTTTCTGTGAACATCTTCTGCAACCACTGATTGCTCGATTCTTCTTCTTTGTGTGGCTCTCGGTTGTTTTATCCTCTACTCAACAATTCTTCTTGTTTGACCAACGCAGCTTTTCCCGTACTTCCAAATTAATTTGTGGTCACCTTCTATTTGCGTTCTGAGCAGCTGGTCTTTAATTCCGATGAATTTATGTGCTTACTGTATTGACATGAGCTGTGTTGTTGATCTAGTAGGTCTAATAGGTTATTAGATTATGGATCGAATCCTGTTCATCCAATAAGATCACTGACGTTTTTCTGGTCCCGGTTCAAGTAAGGCTGACAAAAACCAGTATTTGAAGGTACTTCTCACATTACCTACAACTCAATGGATCTTCAAGGCCTGTTACGGGGCACTATTAATATATTATTGTATTGACGTGCTTGTATAAAATTTTATTTGCAAATTATTTTTGCTTAATATTTTCTTTGTTTCCTTGGCGACGCCAGAAATGTATGGTACAGGTAGCAATTTTCTTATATTATAATACAGAGTATAATTTAGTAAAGGTACAGTTTCTTTTGTATTTAATAAATAAAATCTAAATAATATTAATATTCATAATATTTCTTTCTTTCCAAATAGTTAGGTTAAGCTATGAATAATTTTAAATTAATAATTTTTTTTTGCGTTTCATTTGGATGAGTAAAATTATGTCTGTAAATGTATATGAAGCTATTAATGTTTATGAATTAGTACCCTTACTTATTCAATTCCCGCGGGCAATATAAATGGACTTTTAGTCGTTAAGAGGTATTTAAGGATCTACTTTTAATGAAAGGAAATGTCTAATGTTGAAGTCTCGTCAGAGTGCCTTTACGGACTTTTTTTTAGCGAAGAAAGGTCATTGTACTGATGGTACTCTAGTATTTTTTTAGAAAAATATTATTTTAATAAAATAGCTAAAGAAAAAAATAATTTAAAATTAAATTATCTGCATCTAATGAAGTTATTGTTTGGCTTATCTATATTTTTGATATCAGCTTATTAAGTATTAGAATAAAGGTATTTCTTAGCTATTTACCTGTATATTTACGAGTGGGTGTTGATAACTATTTAGCCTACTATAAAAACGTAGCATTTTTTTAATACAAAATTTTATTTATTCAACATACTTTAAGATCTCCACATTTAACAGAACTTTCATAAAGTAAGTCCTTTAATAAATTTTTTTGTCCAGGTCTACAAACTTCAACATTTGTCGAAAATCTTGTGAACTATAGGGCGGAGTGGTCAATCAATTCAAAATTTTAAAATTAAAAAAAATGTATAATTTAAAAAATTTTATTTTTAATTTAAATAAAAATTTATAATTAAAAAACAATATATAATTTAAAAATAATTTTATAATTAAAAAAAAATTATAATATAATAAATTTTATAATTTAAAAAATTTTTTTGTCATATATTTAAACTTCATAATTTTTCGAAATTTTGTGGACAATAGGGCGAGTGGTCAATCAATTCAAAATTTTAAAATTAAAAAAAAATATATAATTTAAAAAATTTTATTTTTAATTTAAAGAAAAATTTATAATTTAAAAAAATATAGAATTTATAACATTGCATAATTAAAAAAATGTTATAATTAGAGAACGGACGCAATTTCCATAAAACGCAATCGGCAATTGGAATTGTGTCTAACGTCGCTCAGTACATCCCGGCGTAATTCAATGAAGTATTTGTTTGACTTACTCGGACACCTGGTCTCGCCGCGATAACAATGGACAACCCAGCTATTGTACTCCGAGAATATAGTGCTTTTTAAAGTGTTTTCATGAGCGTAGATAGAAGTGGGGTTTTTATAATGTATGTATTTTATTTATTAGTTTATATTTCGTAAGATAAATAAAGTGCTGTGAGTAAGTTTCTTGTTTTCATAGTTTTAACTGTTAATTACATCGTAATTTTTGTGATAGATCATGTTTAATATCGTTTGATTGAATCTATTTTTACCAATTATTTCGACGTAAGAGTGTGCATTGAATTTCGTTCAGTTTCAATAACTTACGCACACATTTTTAGTTTTCATTTATTTAGATCTAGAGCATTGTTTAAGTTACTTTTTCAGACATGATATGGAAGAATGTCGAGAACTGCATTGTAAAACAATGGCGAGTTGGATTGACGGTCATACTGATTGTATGTCCATTGTCAGTGATTCCGAAATTTATTACAAAATCCGTAAAATATCGTCAAAAATTCGTCACTTAGGATCGCAAACACATCTGAATTCTGTAAAACTTTTATGGCGGCTAATATTCCATTAAATAAACTTAGCAACCCCACTTTAAAAATATTTCTTCAAAATATACTGGTCGAAATGTTCCTGATGAATCAACTTACGCAAATATTGTGTTTCTAGGTGCTATACGAGAACAGTAGAACGCATTAGAAGCCATCTTTTAAATCAATACATATGGATAAGCGCCGACGAAACGGTGGATATGTTAAGACGCTGTGTGGTAAATGTTGTAGCTGGTGTACTACATCCAACTATTTCCTATAACTCATATGTAATAGCAACAAGTGTTATAAATAGAGTTGATGCGGAAACAGTTGCTGAAACCATTAAGGAGAATATGCAAAAAATGCTCCATTCGGACGCCACGTACAAAGAAAAAAAATTTTTTCTGGCTTATATTGATAGCTGCACTTTCTTTCGGATCGAATGATAAAAACCACTTCCTTAATTTTTTCAAAATATTCATGATAGTAAAACCCCGCCCGTAACCATGTACCCCAACGTGTCAGAATCGGCTGTGGTGGCTCAGGGGTATGGGGACACAATTCGTGAAATTTCCGAATACGTTTTGGAGATTTCAGGAATACTGCCTTTGTACTCGATATTAAAGCATCTAGCTCTGGATAACATTTACGAACCTGTTCTGCCACAAGGTGTAGAGAATGGAGTTTACAAGTAATATGTAACAAGTTAGGACAATATTTTCTAAGAGACCGGCCTACAGAACACATGGTTGCGGCGCCATCGGTCATAAACATTAATACTTGGTCTTTCGAAAGTTTTAATTTTTCCAAAGTATCTAATAGCACCTCTGAAATTTTTTCGGCATTACATTGTTCTAGTCGTCTGGATGCTAATAAAATTGAAGACGTTGGTTGATGTGGTTCCATATTACGCGCCATCACATTAACTACAGATTGTTTTTTGCTGTCAGTTGTTTCGTCCACACATAACCACAGTTTTTTATTTTTCAGTTCGGCTTTGATTTTATTTTCAACCTGTTTACGCACCGATGGTAAATTCCTTCGTAACGTTGTCGTGCTCGGTAATGTTTGGTTCGCGTATACTTTTATTTGTCAGTGATAGTGCTGCGTATATGTTAAAATCAGGCAGACTATTGAAGAAAACATATCCTAATATGCTGCATATTACTTGTGTAGCACATGCTCTCCACAGAATCTGTGAATATATCAGAGACACTTTTCCGGAAGTTGATAGACTTGTATCAGCTTTTAAAAAAGTTTTCAGAAAAGCACCATTGAGAGTAGCTCTTTTCAGCGAAAAATTTCCATCTCTGTCACTGCCTCCCACTCCAGTAATAACTAGATTGGGAACATGGCTGGAAACTACTAGTTATTATGCTGAGAATTTCGATAGTCTAAAACATTTCGTAACATTGCTAAAGGAGGATGCTAGAAGTATTGGTGAAATCCTGATTGGTGAAATATTTTGAAAATCGAAATCTCAAATTAAATGACGGATTAACCACATTAGATGTGGCTGTTAATAATTTGAAAAGTATTCCAAGTGACTTCGGATGTGGCCTTCGGCAAAAGTTTGGAGCAATTCTTAATAGAAATCCAGATTTAATTACATTGCAGCAATTATGTATGGAGACAATTCCACAAAATCTAACGGCTAAATATGAAGAAATAATAGATATTTAAGGGAATAAACGACAGTTTTAATCCCGAGACAGTAAGTAATTTCATTTCTGTTGAGGGATTGTAGACGTTTATTCCCGAATTAGATACAAAATTTTTGTCCCGACCTTAAATGTAATAATTTATTTCATTATTAGTTTGACAGTTGATTGATATATTGATCTGATGTCATTCATTTAAGTTGGTTTGTCATGAAAATGTGCATAGTTTCTGGTTACTAAGGTAAAACGAGTTTGTTTGTCTTTTTTTTTTCCAAAAAAAATTTTACAAGTAAATGAGAACGAACCTTGCACAAGCACTACTGTAAGCAACCGCCAAGTTAAGATATCAGATGATTGTCCATATATAAATATTGTAAACTCATCTAATGTTACTATTACGATTACAAAATAAAATTGATTGATATATTTATGTGCTTCGTCAATCTGACAGTTAAATTAATTTTGACTTAAATAAATGAACCAAAAGTCATTCACTACAGTATTCAATTTATTCCCTAGGGAAAATCGAATATTTTATTCCCTAGAGAATAAAGTAGTCTAATATATGTTAATTGTCAGATGTATAAGATGACACTTTATTCTCGGTCGGGAGAAAAAGAATATTTCCAGTATGCACCTATAACTAGTTGTGATGTGGAAAGGACGTTTTCTATTTATAAGGATGTACTTAATTCATAGAGAACAAAATTGACAGAAGAAAACCTTGAGAAACTATTGCTAGTCAATATTAATACTCGTTTACTCAACTTGAACGACAAAATGAACAAATAAAAATGTTCCATTTATAGAAATAAAATTAAAAACTTTAAAAATACAACTTTTCAACAAATACATATGTATTTCGTAATTTTATAGATCACCACCCGTTTGTTTTCCAATTATATAAATAAAATTAAAAACTTTATAAATACAACTTTTCAACAAATAAATATGTATTTCGTAATTTTATAGATCACCACCCGTTCGTTTTCCAATTATATAAATAAAATTAAATATTTTAGAAATACAGCCTTTCGCCAGTACTGCACTGAGTGGTAAGCGTGTCCGTTCTCTAGTTATAATTAAAAAAAATATATAATTTAAAAAATTTTATAATTTAAAAAAATTTTTTGGTCCATGTCTTTAAACTTCATAATTTCATAATTTTTCGAAAATCTTGTGGACAATAGTGGTCAATCAATTCAAAATTTTAAAATTAAAAAAAATAAATAATTTAATAAATTTTATTTTTAATTTAAAGAAAAATTTATAATTTAAAAAAATTTTATAATTAAGAAAAAAATTCTAATTTAAAAAATTTTATAATTTAAAAATTTTTTTTGTCCATGTCTTTTAAGCTTCATAATTTTTCGAAAATCTTGTGGCGAATAGGGCGAGTGGTCAAAAAATTTGATAATTTTTGTGTAATCATGACTTGTGAGCAGGATATTTACAATACAACGTATTGTAAAAAGAATGCACTTTTAGCGAGTTTTTCCCGGCGTTTTTCCTTTTTTTTTTTTTACGTAATTTAGTTAGAAACTCGGTATAATATGCTCCGGAAATACTTAAACACTTTTTCAGGTACAGTAACACCTTGAAGTTATACGCTATAAGTAGGTCCGACGAAAATCGCTTAAGTCGAATTCGCGTAAGTCGGGGTATGCATGCATAGGGCCTTCTTTGTTGTCATTGTCAAATTACGGGTTTTATTTGGCATGGCTAGTTTTAAGTGTTTCTGTATAAAGAAAAGTCTTTCTTTGGATACTGTGGTAGTAAAGTAAAAACTCAAAAAAGGAATAAAACTCGTACAACTTTACACGGCGTCCACGTATACACTGACTTTAAAGTAAATCAAACTAAAGTTACGTCCACTTACCATTCTTAAGAAAACGGCAACACCATGTGTTCATTCTCAAGCCCTCAACCTACCTCTTTTCTAAGAATAAAAAAAGACAACCGTAAGGGATATAGACCGTTGTCCGAGTTAAACGTATTAAATTTGTTTGTAACGATATGAATGCTTTCGTATGCGTCGAGATCTTTGGAGTTGTTGATGTTTTTGACAAGTTTAAACCTTATGATCCGTGGCCAATGCACGGTTTGCAACGTTCGATTTTTCTAGTCTATTAAATTTAATATGTGTTCTTTAAAACAGGTTTTTATTGAGCGTTTGTCCTATATATTTCAAATTACAATCGTCGCAATTTAAATTCAAATTAACTTTATCTTTGGTATTACATGGGAGACTTTTCATAGTGATTTAACAACTCTATTAATTTTTTTGGTGATTGGATGATGTGGTAAATAAATACATGTACGGTGTTTACCAAACCATCCAATAAGGAAAAACCTTAAAACTTGTCAAAAACTCATCAGCCCCAGAGATCTCGACGCACGTTTTTCTCCTGATTACGTTGAGATATCAAACTTGTGGATCCGCGGATTGTCTTTTTTAAATTCGTTTTTCTAATTAATTTATTATTAATTATTTCTATGCGATGCTGTATAAAGCTATTTATGTATACTGAAGCCAGTATATGTCCATACAGCTTCTGCTCATGTGCATCTTGGAAATCGAAAAGTTCTCTTTTTGGTCTCTAGGGCGCCCTTGTAATTCATTGGAAGTGCATTTTTTTTTCTTGTAGGATGGCCATCAATCTTTCCAAGTTCTAATGTGTCGGTAGAGGCAATTTCTTTTAACAGTACAATTGTTATTTTTGCTGAATTTTATTATTATCGCGGTGGAATCATAAATGGCGTAGATTCTATCAATTTTTTTAATTATCCTTTTATAACCCTAAAGTCCCTATTACAATGCAAGAAGGAATGCACGCACTGGATAAAACTGCTGAATCTTGTTAAATCGACCGGTATCAACTAGAGCTGTACACATTCTCATCATTGTATGGTTCTTGTTTCGCTCAGGGCAATGGTCAGAAAATAGTATTAATCTCTTAGATTAGGATGCACATAATTGGTTATATAATCCATTACGACGGTGCACATTTTATTAGGCCCCTTAGTAACAATATCCTCGCAGTGGCGGCTCTTTAATGAGAGCAAGTGAGCAATTGCACCTGGAATTATGAAACAAAACAAACCAAGCGGCGACTAACTGAAAGTATTTATTTATTATGTATATTATGTATTCATAGTTATTGACGAGGAACGTGGCACGCTAACAACGTACATACACCGAGCGTCGTCACATATATATTGAGCAAAGCCCTACCGTTGCTCTGTTAAGGCATTAACATTACATTGATGGTGGGGAGAACTGTATTTTGCCGTACTTCAATGTCGTATAATACATAGCGTTGGAGCAACTAAACCAGACTGCTCTCGGGCGTTATTGCCATGAACTCCGTGTCTTTTTTAGAAAACAACGCGTTTTCGCGTTTGACGTATAATGAAAAAATCGCAGTAAAAAATCTTAAACGGCCGATGCCTCAATTATGTTTAGAAAATAAACAAACTGGTAAAGGTAAAAACGTTATAAGAAAATTCAAAATGAATATTTATCAGAAAAATTACTGGATTTGTGGGTGTGAAATTAAAAATTCTTTGTTTTGTTTTCCGTGTCTTTTGTTTGGTGGTGAACCGTCTTGGTCAAAGAACGGAATAAGAGACTTAATTCATCTTAGTGCTCAAATTAGTAAACATGAAAATTCCGAAGGGCATTTGAAAAATATATTTAGTCTAAGAATGTTAGGAAAAAATAACATTCAGAATGTTTTAGATTCATCATATAGAAAAGCTATTCAACAACATAATGAAAAGGTAACAAAAAATAGGCATGTGTTAAATTTAATAATAAATTGCATTAGAAAAAAGGATATGCAACTTTATCCATACCGTGTCACAGCAGTACAAGAATTGTTAGAAATTGATTACCCACGTAGACTACAGTTTTGTAATTGGTTTGTAAATATGAACAATAATGGAGAACTTTCGCAAAGAGTCATCTTTACTGATGAAGCATGGTTTTATAAAACGGGATACCTAAATTCACAAAATACAAGAATTTGGAGTAGTGAAAATCCACATGTAATTAATGAAGAATCGCTACATCCAGAGAAAATTGGTGTTTGGGCAGCGATAAGCCAAAGGCGAATCATTGGACCAATACTTTTTCAGGGAACGTTAACTGCTCAAAGGTACCGTACGGAAATTTTACAACTATTTGTCAATCAGTTGCATGATGATGAACTTCAAAATGCATATTTCCAACAAGATGGAGCACCTTGTCACTGTACTGCAGAATCTTTGGATTATTTAAGAGAATTTTTTGATGAGCGTATAATTAGTCGAAATACTGAAATTGCCTGGCCTGCACGTTCATGCGATTTAACCCCTTGCGACTTCTTTTTGTGGCCTTATCTAAAAAATAACATATTTCGAACACCTATATTGAATATGAATGATATGCTACAGAGAATCGAACAGAAATGCATGGAAATTAATAACAATCCAGTAATGTTGCAGAATATCATCAGAAATTTTGAACGGAGGATTTTAAAGTGCATTTATCTTGAAGGACAACATTTTCAACATTTGTTATAGTTTTCAATAAATACCTATTACTTGTAATTTATTTGTATGTATGAAACTGTCAAAATATACAACTTCGTAGGTTAAGTAGTAAATTTTAATTTACGACATACTTCAAAATGTTCTCAGTAAATCACATGCTACTAGATTGACTTTTCAAATGAACACTTGTTATAAGTATGTGCCACTTACGCAGTGATCACACGTATCAAATTGTTCGAAACTCACGGATCGCTTACAGAAACAAACCTATTGCGAATATGAATCATTACTCGCTCTCTGTTGATAGCATATCTGGCATTCTCTAAATGTTTTCACTATACGACAAATGCCTCAATCTCCAAGGTAATTATGTCGAAAAGTAACCATAAAGGTACATAACTTTTAGTAATAAAATAATTTTTATATACAGTTGTCTTTTATTTATGGCCCATGGGAGGTTGAAAAATAAACGACCTTCGTACACACTCTGGATCTCCACTGGAAACCCGTGCTGAAATGGTGATATATAGCATCTAACTGCAGAGTAGATTCGTGAATAAATAGCTCTTTCAAACACTTTAAAAAAGTTGGATGAAAGCGAAATCGATTTGTAATTTTTAATCTTTAAGAATATAAGAATAATAAACATGACGCAACATTAACAACAAAAGAAATCGAAAGTTTAGATTCTTAAGACTTATACGTAAGTAAGTACATCTCACATATCTTATTATAAACAAATCTGATAATCTAGTAATTTATTCTTGTTGTATTTGCAATACCATAGCTAATTGTAACTAAAATCATTTTCGTGAAAGAAAAGAAATATTAAAAATTACAGTCGTTATATGAAATTTGCGAATAAATTACGTAAAGTAAAGAAAAAGTGTAACACAGAACGCGAAATCATTAACTCAAGGACACATCTGACGCGTATATTATATCCACCTAACCATATACGAGCATGCACAATTACTATCGGAGCGCGCTTACAAACATATACTTTGAAGTCGAGAATAAAAAAAAAAGAGTTCAGACTGTAATTGCTATGTTTAATTAATGACTGTATTCCTAGAAGAACAAATTGACTGGGGGCAGACAGCGTGTCAGTGTCGCTGGATTTACGAAAAAAAAAGCGTATTAGAAAAAGAAGGATGCAAGAAATCGCTCGCGCGGCCAGTCCTCGTTTCAGTGCTTTTTTGGAAAGTTGAATGACCCGCTGTTAGATTCGTAGCTGGGGCATTGTTTGTCGTACCGATATGGGTCAGATTTTGATATTTTCGGATCCACCTCTTGCAAACATGAAATGATAAAAGTACTGATTTATATCACATATCTTTGTTAGTAAATTGTTTTGAAATGATACAACATTTTAATGCATTTCCAAAACGATTGATTACAAACAGCACGAAATTTGTCAACACAATAAATCTAATATCAAAATATACAAGGGGGCATTAATATAGAGTTAGCCTTGAAGGTTTCTAAGAGACAAAATTGAAATTATGGTTGTTATAGTTACAACTGTTTATGATTTATAAAGAAGTTGTTAAAGTTTGTTATTCGGTTATAAATTTGTGAATTCTTGAATAGCTTGTCTGACAAAAACAAAAAGCTAGATTTTGAAAATTTCTCGTCATTTATTTAGCATTTATTTTAGAAAGGCTTATCATTTGCTGATATGATCGAAACGTTAAAATGGATTTCGGAATTTAAGACAGAGGTAGATTAAATGTTAAAGATGGGCACCACTCTGGAAGATAAATTTCTGTGAATTCAAGATTGAACGTTAAAGTAATGTGTGATATGCACAAGAAAAAGTATTCCGGATCGACAGTCATATATAGCTACTACATAAAATCCTTCCGCGAGAATTTTAATCTGCATTTTGGACCCCCCCAAATTGATACTTATTGTCAGTGTGAAGATTTGTCCCTAAAAATCCTTCATTAGGTGAGGCAGCACAACTTGAACTCATTGTTCGTAGCAAGAGCAAAAAACTCTACACTTGTTCTGAAGAAACTCAAGAAAGAAGCGGTATTCCAGCAATTGCCTTTGATTTGATGCAGAATTTGCAATTATCAGAAGCTCCAGTCCACGACATTTTTTATTTAAGTCAAGTGTGTTAAGTGTTAGTGTGTTCTATATTCACGATTTAACAACAGAAAAAGCATATTTTTATATTTACCACGAGGTCACAGTGGCGGCTCGGGGTGGTTCACATAGGGAGTGCATAATTTCAAAATTAAAAAGTGTAATACAAAAACGCTTACCCAATCCTTATAAATTTCACCGACGTACTGTTCCAGACAGGTACTGTTCATTGTAGAGTTTGTTTTGAGGGAATAGTAAATATTACACTACACAGTTTAATTACATCTGACGATAAGCGAAGTCCATTTTACGTGTCTTTGACTTGCAGAACAGTTCTATCACTTTTTCATTAAAGTTTGGGAAATCATTTATACATTCTTTTTCACAAGATAACATAGTAAGGGCATTTAACCTCTCTTCTTTCATTGTATTTCTCAGGAAAGTTTTTATTCTCTTCAACCGTGAAAACTGGGGTTCTGCTTCGGACGTTGTCATTGGGATTGTAATGACAATTTTTAAAAGCGTAACAACTTCATTAAAGGTGTCGCTTAATCCATCCAGCAGAAGACCTAGCAGACCTACAGCACCGACTTCTATATTTTGCCTAAATTCTTCTTTAGAATATAGAACGCTTAATTCAGTTCGTAGTCTGCTTTCATTGAGGCATGGATAAAATTTTACTGCTTCTTTAAGGCAATCTTCCGGAAATTTTTTTTGAAAAGAGGAGAACTGTTTAAAAGAAATTAAGTTTGCTAATATTAAGTGCCCTGTATACCGAAATCTAGTTTTTATTTCTAACAAAATAATATCGCACACTTCAATAGTTGCCCTCCTTCTTTGGCTACCATCAGTTACTCTTCGCCGCTTCGATGGCCGAGGAGTCAGTTCTGGGTCATTTTGTTTAACCAACTGATTATCTGTGTCAGCGATTTCGGTTCGAATTTTTCCAATAGCGCAGCGCGTTCAAAATTATCTAAATTATTCTTGATTTTTAATGACATTTTGTAATTGATTAAACAATATGTCCACATGTGGCATAATTTTATGGAAGAAAGTTAACCAATAGATAAAATTTTCCTCTTCTAAAATTCGCAAATTGGCACTAGCTTGATGAATGGAGGTTTGTAAACTAGCTTCTCCCTCGATTTGTTCTAGAGCTTCAATTATTTCTTCTCGGTGCTCATATATTGTATTCACTGTCCTAGAATTGAAGTTCCAATTTATTTTTGAAGAACGAGGTAAGCTTTTTCTCTGAAGGAAGTCTTCCAATCTTGCAGCTCGTTGTGGTGAAGTGGAGAAAAATGTACATAATCCCGTCAGATTGGCAAAAAAAATTCTGCAATTACTACTGCTCGATGTAGCATGTGACATAATTCGATTTGTCTGATGTGCATAACAATGTACAAAATTAGCCCTTGGATACTTGTCTTGGACATGTCTTTGCACGCCGTTAATAGCACCACTCATGACTGCTGCCCCATCACAGCTCTGTGCAATCAGTTTTTCTGGGTCATCAACAAGCAAACTAATTTCGTTAAGGATGGTGGCAGATAAAGAATTAGCATCATGTCCACCAGGCAGAAGAAATTTCCAAAATCTTTCGACCGGTCTCGCGTTCACAATATATCTTAAAACAACCACCAACTGAAACTGATTGGACACATCTGTGGTTTCATCAGCTATCACAGATATGAAGTCGGTTACTTTAATTTCACTGGCAACTTGTTCATGATACACGTTCAACATTGCATCAAGCAGCTCATTCTGTATCGTTTTTGATAATCCCTTAAAAACCGGTGCTGTTTCGATGTGATCTCTGAGCGATTTATCCAATTCTGCCGTAAAATTTATCAATTCCCGTAAAATGCCCTTGTTATTCGACGTTTGCTGTTCATCATGACCCCGAAGTGCCAGTTCAAACGCGCCACAAAATAATAACTTGTGAGTTGTACCAACAGAAAGGTTTATTTGTTGACTCAAATGTCGAACAGATGTTTGTGGTTCATTTTCTATTATTTCATCAACACGATTGACAACAACTGTACGTTTCTTAAATGCTCCGCTGTCTGATTTTCTTAAGAGACTACCAGTTTCAGAAAAAAGTTTTAAAGTTCTATCCAAAGTATTCTTAAATTGTATATAATCTATTACAAAATGCGGAAACTCAACTTGAAATTCTACCATGCAATCTTGAACTGAATAAACCCATAAACCATCAATTTGATTACCACTTCGAAAATAAGCCTGGACTAAAAAAATTTTATGTTCTAAACTGAAAGCCCTTTTAAAACTGAGAAGCAATTTATTTAAACCAGAATCGACGCACGATTATTTTATGCACTAACTGATATTTGTGATTGACATTATCAAATGTCATTTGGATTTACGTTTACGGAACAACAAACACATACTAATATATTTGCGTCTTATTCTATCAACATTTCAAAGTAACCTAGATTGACTTTTCAAATGAACACTTGTTATATGCAGTTAATATACATCTGTCAATGTACAACAGAGCGAATGCAATAAACGGTTTGGTAATCGGCAGCAACTAGTGCTGAAACAAAAGTAATGCTGGCATGCAAATTGCGTATCGAATTTTTAATAAAAATAATTTACAAGGAACAAAACTCAAAACTATGTATTTTCTGTGAAATATTGAAAGTGTAAAACATTACTATGAACAACTAAAATTTGTTCAAGGTGTTCCTGTGTTAAATTAGTTCTTTTAGATGTTAAAACGTCTTTAAATAGAAAATTTCCGTTCAAAATCACAACTGGTAATGGGTGCGTGATTAAAATGTTGCAAAAGTGCACCATACTTCGAATGTATAGATTTATCAATCGGTTCTGTGCAGAATTGATATAACATATCCAAATCTGGATTTCTGCTAAATATGGCATCAAATTTTAGTCTCAGCTTTGAGAAATATCCTTTTAAATGATGAAACGAACTTATGAACATTGGAAAATGACCACTGATGAATTCACATACTCTGTGTAGTGCATGTGCTGCACAGGTAACGGGTAGCATATTGGGATAAGATTGCTTTAATAACAGGGAAGTTATTAAAGCAATCATTAAAGCAAATATATTTCGTCGCAATCAATGCACGTTTGCATACGTTTGAACTAATTTTCTCAGCACTTTTTCCATTTCGGTTGAGGTATCTCCAGAACATGTATTTTGAACGCATTAACCGATTTCTTTGGCGTCGAAGATCGCTGAACAATCGCTGACGTTGTTTGGGTGCCAAATAAGGGTTGTACGGACGCTAACCCAACAATTCGATGTTTTTGCGGGTCAAATGTATAGGATTTTTTCAGGCTTGACTTGATGAAATTCCATAATAACTATTATACGGGTAAAATAAAAAAAAAAATGTAATGAATTTCACTACTTTTTACTTCACAAAGATACGATTGTTTCACTCACACAAAAGCTTCGTCAGACATATAACTGATTTCAAAATTCATTAAAATTTGTTTTTATTTTATCCTATAATGGTCAAATATATCCCATGCACAGTAGCGTAGATCAAAAATTTGCCCCTCTTTTAGGGGACCCTTCCAAAATGCCTGTTTAAAATAAGTTGCACAATTCGCGAATATTGCAGTAATTCAAATTCTTTTGCAGATCTTAAGTTTTTTTTTTGGAAGTGAGAGTTAAGTTAATTTTTATTTTATAATAAAATAAATCTAAATTAGTTATATATTTTATAATCAAAGAGCGGACTCGAACGATTGATGATTCATAGCCCATAGGCGCCTGCCTTGTATTCGCGATAGGTTTGTTTCTGTAAGCGATCCGTGAGTTTCGAACAATTTGATAGGTGCATGAGTGGCAAATACCTACATATGCAGTTAATTTATATCTGTCAATGCACAACAGAGCGATTGTAATAAACGGCTGAAACAAAAGTAATGCTGACAAGCGATTTGCGTACAATATATATATATAACAATACATATGCAATAAAATCTATAATAGTGTAATACCAGCATATACCGTGTGTCCCAATTTCGATGCTCACCATTGGTATCTCGGTTATTAGAAGATATAGAACAACGGTTAAATGGGGAATGTTTTGCAGAATTCAATACTCGCGGCAAATCTCATTTCAAATTTGATCTAACTTTTTAAATTTTTAAAATATTTTGAAAAATCAAAAATTTGCCGATTTCGTTATGCCTCAATAACTCGATAACGCTTAGTCTGACCTCTTTTAAAGTTTTACATTGTTGAGACACTTTTTTAAAACAAATTATTTGATACAAACAGAAACCCCCGATTGTCATTTGTTTTTAAGTTATTACCACTATCTTTTGTTTTCCATATGGCGACCATATTGGATTTTAGGTTTGCTAGGTAGTCCTCAAAATGTGCTTTTCAACGATGTATAACATGCCTGAAAAATTTTTATTTATAAGGAAAATATTAATAAAAACGTAAATTAATCTTTAATATGAAATTAGTAGGCTGAAAAATTAAACACCAATGTCAAATGAAAGTGAAAAGATATTCTAAGTATAGCAAACGCCAATTAAGTTGGCGCGAGGAGGGGTAAGTTCGCGCAGGATTAAAAGTAGTGGGGAGATTTGTATTTGGTTTTACATCAAATGTCAGATAATTCTAACCTCTGAGCATGTATCACTAGCAAAGACATTATGTTCCGTCAAACGTCAATGACAAATGTATTCAGACAATGAAACAAAACGATAACCTGTCAAAGTACAATTAGTGCTGCAGAGATAAGTTAATTAAAACTACTTGTAGTTAGTGATAAGTAATTATTGTCAAGTATTAAGATTTATAAGTATTGATAATGGCACATACATATTCAAACGAAGAAAAAGTTGATATGTTGGAAGTGTATTTCAAAGCAAATAGAAACACTAAAAATGCGTGCACGAGTTATGCAGAGCGTTTTCCAGAAAGACAACAGCCACACAGGACAATTTTTAGAAGACTAGTTAGCAAATTAAAAAACTTTGGAAGCTTCGAACAAAAACGAGCTAACTATGAAGTTAATGATGCTGATACACGTCTAAATAATATTTTGCAGAACGTTAGGAACAATCCCAGCACATCAGTTCGTCGTGTGACACGAGAAACAGGGATTTCAAAATCTACTGTTCACAGAACCTTGACGAAAAACAAGTATCACCCTTACAAACCAACAATTGTACAAGGTTTAAGTGATAATGACAATCTCGGACGATTACAGTTTAGCAGGTGGTACCTTCAAAAATGTGAATATGATGCTAATTTTCCTAGGAAAATACTATGGACAGATGAAACACGATTTACCAATTGTGGAGTGTTCAATAGGAATAACTATCATCATTGGTCTACTGAAAATCCACATTTGGTAAATCAAAGAAGATTTCAAGTTCGATTTGGTTTTAATGTCTGGTGCGGTTTAATTGGTATGACATTTTGTTTACATTTTTTTGTTTTTTAAACTCTTTTTGTCGTTTTAGATAATCAGTTATAGGTCCTTTCATCTTTGATTACAATTTAACTGGTAACAGATATTTGGAGCTACTAACAAAC
Source organism: Melolontha melolontha (assembly GCA_935421215.2). NCBI lineage: Eukaryota > Metazoa > Arthropoda > Insecta > Coleoptera > Scarabaeidae > Melolontha > Melolontha melolontha. The sequence continues at coordinate 173,112,010 of OW285238.1, forward strand.
GAGACAATGCCTGCTTTGAGGCAAATTATTAATCCCGAGAACATGCAAAACATCTGGTTCCAGCAAGATGGTTGCCCGGCCCATAACACTCGTAACGTGCAACATTTTTTGAGAGAAAACTTTAATGAGAGAGTGATTTCAAATAATGGACCCATGCAATGGCCTGCGAGATCACCCGACCTTACCCCGCTTGACTTTTATTTATGGGGTACCACTAAAAACGAAGTATTTGATTTTGAACCGCCAGAAACTCGGGAAATTTTAGAACAAAGAGTACTAGATGTGCTACGATCAGTAAACGGAAACACGCTACGTAGAGTTTGTAACTCTACTCGAACAAGGTGTCAAAATTGTGTGGAACAGAATGGTCGTCATATTGAACAATTTCTTTAAGTGAATGTGAACTTTAAGTTCTGACTCTTTACTTTTTATTTCTATAATTTTTTTATCGTTTCGTTTGTTTACAGTATTACTTAGAATATCTTTTCACTTTCATTTGACATTGGTGTTTAATTTTTCAGCCTACTAATTTCATATTAAAGATTAATTTACGTTTTTATTAATATTTTCCTTATAAATAAAAATTTTTCAGGCATGTTATACATCGTTGAAAAGCACATTTTGGGGACTACCTAACAAACCCAAAATCCAATATGGTCGCCATATGGAAATCAAAAGATAGTGGGAATAACTTAAAAACAAATGACAATCGGGGGTTTCTGTTTGTATCAAATAATTTGTTTTAAAAAAGTGTCTCAAGAATGTAAAACTTTAAAAGAGGCCAGACTAAGCGTTATCGAGTTATTGAGGAATAACGAAATCGGCAAATTTTTGATTTTTCAAAATATTTTAAAAATTTGAAAAGTTAGGTCAAATTTGAAATGAGATTTGCCGCGAGTATTGAATTCTGCAAAACATTCCCTATTTAACCGTTGTTCTATATCTTCTAATAGCCGAGATACCAATGGTGAGCATCGAAATTGGGACACACGGTATAAAATATTGTATTCGGAACTACAATCCTCAATAGCTTAGTGGTAGGGCAATGGTCCGGCAAACCAATGAACATGGGTTCGAACTTCAGGCCGAATTTTTTCAATAGAAAAATTTGAATAATTAGGGTCGTAAAATGTAGAAAGCATTTAATTCATCTTGTTACGGCTATTTGACAGAGAAACTTGCTATTGTCACTTAATAAAAAATGTCCACGTAAATAAATAAATAATAAATTTAGATTGTCTATTGTGATCGAAGTTTTAAAATTTAATAAACGATCTTTATCTACAAAACATGTATTTATAGATAAATATATTGAAATACGATAAGAACGATAAATCTGGTTAAAGTGGAGATTTTGAATTATATAATACACATAAATTTGGAAACGTTAAAAATACACAAGTTAAGCGTTGACTTTAATTAAAGTAAATCTATTAATCTATAAGACATGTTGATTTATTATTAGAAATACCTATGTTAGTACGTGCAAATATGATTTCTCAGAAAGAAATTTAAAGGCTTGGTTTTCTATTTATTTATTAATTAAAATTCAAATAGCTTGACGTGAAAATACTGTTTCCTCAATTTCTACAATAAATTTACGTTTAGAAACTGACATTCGTAATATATCTCGTCTATTTCCTTGCTTGGATCGCTTATTCTTGCTATAAATATGTATGCATATAACGGGATATACAATAATATGAAAATTTAAAAGATAATGCATGATTTAGTGGCGCATTTAATTATAATATTTAAGAAAGTCTCTTGTTACAAATAAGTAATCCACAGTGTAGAAATTACTTTCACTTATTCTTTTGAAATTGTAGTTGCTCGTTCTGGCTTATCTTATTGTTACATGAACAATTTCATTAAACAAGATAGGCGTGTGTGTGTTTTGAAATATACATATATTTCTTTTTATGGGTACTCACATCTGTAAAGATACTTGGAATTGTTCGATGGATAGCAAGCAATTATTAAAATAATTGCTTTCGTAGAAACAAAAAAATACCTACTCATGTAATTACTTCTTGCAATAAAAGAAAAGATTATATTGCAGGGTAATGCAATATACAATGATCAACACAAACTCAAATGCCGTCGACTTCTAACTGTTACTCCATTCATAATTTTCTCATTATCATATCTCTTTGGATGTATTTACTACGTCACCTACTTCTGGTGTTATATAGGGATTTAATCTCGGGCCACTTTTCTTTAATATCTAAGCCAGGGATGCACAGACTTATAGGGAACAGGGGCCACTCGGGAAAATTATAAGCCAAGGACGAGCCACTACAAAGAATACTTATTAACACAAATATTTTTATTTTTAAATAGTATGAGTTACTACAAATGATAAAAATAAAAGAACATTCAAAAATGTTTGTTGTAATTATGTAATCGTAATGTAATCTAATCATTACAATGTAATATTTCATGTTTTATTATTTTGATGCATGACATTGCATTGACCTAACAATTTTGTTTATGTTTGGCTCCACATTACTTGTCGCCACACGTAAAATTGCTTCCAGATTTTCATTTGCCAGACGGTTTCGATTTTTTGTTTTGTTAAGTTTCATCACTGAAAACGTTTGCTCACAAATATACGTCGATCCAAATAACCTTGCGCATTTCAATGCATTTATTCGCAACTCTTTACAAGCGGTTTTGTCAACGCAACGGTAAAAGTTTAGTAAATTACCTTCATTAAACTTGTTTCGTAAATTATCACCATTTTGCATGTCTATCAATTCCAGCTGTATTGATTCCGGTACATTTTCGGGTGAAATGTTGAAAGGATTGCTGAAAATGTCTAATAGAGGTTTAACTTTTTTGAAGTCTAGAAAACGATCATGAAGAGCTTGTATTAAAATATGAATTTTTTCAACATAAGCAAATTGACATCAGTTTTATTGAATTTCTCCATAATTTTTTTGTAGTTCGGAAAATCGCTGTAATTGGCTGAATTCATTTGTGTCCTGAAAAGACTCAATTTGCATTGAAAGGACGAAACATGAGAGTATAACTGCGAAATCAACTGATCTTTGCATTGGAGTCGCGTAATTAAGACATTCAAGTGATTTGTGATGTCAGCCAATCAGGGTTGTCTACTTCGGAGACGTCCTTTTTCTTTTCCGCCAGAAATATTTTGATTTCTTCAATCAAGTTAAGAAACCGCTCTAGTGACTACCCACGACTTAGCCACCTTACTTCAGTGTAAAACAGGAGATCACCATATTCGCTTTCAATATCCTCGAGAAATTATGTGAATTGTCGATGGTTGAGACCTCGTGATTTTATAAAGTTTACAGTAGGTACTACAACTTTCATCACATTTTCAAATCCCAATAATTTGGAACAATGTATAATGCAATGAAACTGCATGAATTCCTTGTTATCTATGTTTTTAGTTTGTAAATACTCTTTTAACATAGTTATTATCCCAGATTTACTTCCAACCACTGAAGGTGCTCCGTCAGTCGTAATTCCAGATAATTTCGTTAAATCCAAATCCATTATAGAACATTTTTCTAGAAGAGCTTTGAGCATGTCACTCCCCTTGGTTTGACTTGTCAAAGAACTCATACCAATCAGTTCTTCACTCACTTCAAAATTTTGCGTTACACCTCGTAAAAATATTAATAGTTGAGCAGTGGAACTTATCTGTAGATTCGTTGAGTGCTATAGAAAAATACTCAAAACTTTTCGATTTCGTAGCTAATTGCTCTTCTATATTAGCTGCTAATGTGGTAAGTCTTCTTTGAACAGTCATACGATTTAGTTGAATTTTCTCAAACCTCTTTGCATCTTTCGGACACATTTTTTTTGCAGCGATATCTAAGCACTGCTTAATAAACTCACCATCTTTTAAAGGCCGACAAGTTTTCGCTATTATTCGAGATATTTCAAAGCTAATTTCAGTAACCTTCTTGAATTGGTTTTGTAAACATAGCTTGCTGGTCTATTAGTTCCCTTTGTAAAGTGGATTTGCATTTACTTCTTTTCTTCTTAGACCACTGTAAACAGTCTAAAGCTCTTAATTATTATTTACAAACGTCTTTGCTTATTTTAAATTTTTAAAGATACATTTATAAGTGCTGTAATTTGTACTGTGTAAATAATTCTCTCAGTTCATAATGAACGCAGATGTTCCATCTCTGAAATTTTTAATTAAAAAGATTTTGTTTACGTCCGCGATTGAAAAACGATAAAAACCTAACAATATTATACAAACAACATCAAAGAAAAATTCCAACAGATTTATAGCGCGATATATTCACACATACTAGACTATACCTGCATTCTTCAGTAATTGATGCGGCATTGTTCTTTTTGTGTCTGTTCCCCAGTGTAAACTACTTGTTTTGGTAACGCCCCACCTGATCTTTCATTTACGTTTTACCAACGTAGGTTCAACGTTAATATACGAGGCGTGGTTATAAAATTAAGAGAGACTGATGCTGTAAAACTTTTAATTTAAATTTATACATACGTGTTTCAGAAAGAACTTCATCTCAATAGGTATTGAATAACTAGTACTTGCAAATTATTATTAAATCACTTGCCTTTTATTTATAACCAACTATTTATCTAATGTCATTTTGTGACTAGCAATATAATTTTTTCTCACAAATATTTCAAAATAAATTTGAAAGATGAGCAACAGGTTCATGATGTTATCCGTAGAGCTAAGGGATCTCTTCGGGATGGCAGTTTCAAGGATGTTCGTGTTGCTTTCGATCGGACTCCTCGTCAGTAACAACATTTCAATTCCTTGAAGACTGAATTGCAACAGCGTGTGGGAAACGGAGAATCCCTGCAAATTAAGTACATCAGGGGTGTTCCTAAACTTTTCTCGTTAAACTAGCTTCGCCCAACAGAAATAATCTTACCTGTTACTATCAGAACGTGCGTGGATTGAGAACAAAGGCCATTCAGTTTCTTCCATCTGTCACTTCTTGGCCATTTGATGTTATTGGACTTAGTGAAACGTGGTTTTCGAGTGATATTTATAGTGCCGAATTTTTTCCTGATACCTATTCAGTCATCCGTTGTGATCGACGATTTGAAGAACTAAGGCAGTCTCGCGGAGGAGGCGTTCTACTAGCATACAGGAGTACTCTAAATTTTATTGATTTAAATTTATCTGATGTGTTTCGTGAATTTCCTTATGTTGACATCGTTGGAAGCAAATGTACTATAAATGTGATTTCTTTCCATATTATTATTCTCTATATACCGCCTTATATTTCGATTACAAATTTCGAATCGTTTTTGTAATTATTGGAAGAAGTAGTTTTCAACTATCCTAATTTAATCATCATAGGTGACTTCAATTGTCCTCAGTTTAACCTCAATACAGGTAATGATACTAAATCGATACTTGTAACATCTTTTATGGACATGTGCAACCTTAATCAATACAACAGCATTACTAATTCTAACAACAAATTGCTGGATCTCGTCTTATCTGATATGGATTGCGAGGTCATACGTGACGGTTCACCATTGGTTCCCGAGGACACTTTTAATTATTAATACTTCTATTTTCTCAGATACCTCGGCCAACTTTCCCACTAACAATAACAAGTCTTTCAACTTTCGTAAAGCAAATTTTCCTCTTTTATACAATGCACTGTTGTGTATTGATTGGGACTTTTTGGACAGTGTCTCGGATGTTGATTCCATGTGTGAAGTTTTCTACGATGCTCTATATTCTGTGCTCGAAAAATACGTCCCCACTTACGTGAATCACCCCCGTCGTTTTCCTAAATGGTATACTCCCGAAATAATTTATAACCTAAAATTAAAATACAAATATTTTAAGCATTTTAAAAGTACCAAAAGTGCTGCATCTCTATCATTGTTCAAGCATCTGAGAGCATTAGTTAAGAAACAAATATCTTCAGCTTATAAGACCTATCTTAAAATTACTGAAACTGAGCTAAGAGACAATCCCAGACAATTTTGGTCCTACATTGGTGAAAGAAAGAAGAGAAGTCGTATTCCAGGTAGAATGCAGCTATTAGGAGTCAATCTTGAGGATCCTCAACCAATCATTTTAGGAACGTTTATAATACACCCTCTACGAATAATAACATAGATCTCCTATCAATCAATTCAATGCTTCTCCATTTGCATCACTTATCGGATGATGATGTATTGCTCAGCACTAAGATGCTTGGGAATAAATTTACTTCGGGAGATGATCAAATTCCTGCTTTTGTTGCGAGGGACTGTGGAAACGTCTTTGCAACACCATTAGCGAAGATATTTAATTTGGCTCTCGCTACATCTACTTTTCCCGCTATTTGGAAGAGTACTAAAATTGTTCCTGTCTTAAAAGCTGGTGATACTTCGGACATTGCCAACTACCGTCCTATTGCCATCATTTCGAACTTCGCGAAAGTTTTTGAAATTGCATTATACCAAAAGGTATACCCTCTTATTAAGACTGCAATATCACCGAATCAACATGGCTTCATGAAAAAGTGATCTACTGTCTCTAACCTTGCGGTATTCTCTCAATACGTTGCTCACGCGTTGAATTGCGGGTCACAGGTTGATGTCGTAGTCGATCACGCTATCTTGCCAGCTAAATTGGCGAGTTTTGGATTTAGTAAACCGCTGGTTAACCTTTTAACTTCATATCTACATAATAGGCCTCAACGTGTATTTTACAACGGATATTTATCGACACCTTACATTCCCACTTCGGGAGTTCCGCAAGGCTCTAACTTGGGTCCTCTACTTTTCATTATTTTCATTAACGATCTCTCAGACCAGCTCGTGTCTAATAACCTTTTCTTTGCCGATGACTTGAAGTTGTTTTCTCGAGTCTCCGACTCGAGGGACTGCCTTCGACTTCAGACGGATCTGGTGAATATACAAACTTGGTGCAAGGATAACAATTTGCCTTTGAACCCCGTTAAGTGCAAGGTTTTATCTTTCACCAAAAGACGTAATGTTTGATTACCAACTTGGGGCTATAAGTATATCCCGTGTTGAATCAGTTAAAGACCTGGGCGTTACCTTCGATATGAAACTGACTTTCAATGAACATATCAGCAATGTGTCTAAGCAGGCCACACAAACTCTTGGTTTTATTATCCGCAACAGTGGCGAATTTTCTAACGTGAGCGTATTGACATCCTTGTTTAACTCATTAGTGAGATCACGTTTGGAATATGCCAGCTTGATATGGTATCCGTTTTATCAATCACAAAAACGTCTACCTGAGCAAGTTCAGCGGCGATTTTTGAAATACATGTGGCTCAAGGTGGACGGCGTCTATTCCGACAGGGGCTTTGATCACACTCAACTCCTTTCTAGTTTCAACGTGCCTTCTCTCTCCTTTAGACGTTTTGTAGCCAGTCTCAACTTTCTTCATAGACTTCTTCACAATGAAGTTGACTGCACAACACTATTATCCTACTTTAATTTTCTTATCCCACTATTCTTCACACGTCCTTCGCGTACTTTCTATCTTCCTTTTCCTCGAACCAATGTGTTGGTCAGGTCTCCTGTCTACGTTATGAGCAGTAATTACAATCAGGTTTCTTCTGAAATGGATATACATTTTCATGGTTTGTTGAGCTTCAGACAGCGTCTCTATAACATCTGCAATGTGTATTCGTTGTAGTGTGTAATTAATTCCTGGATGTTCCCGTTTCTTTTTTGTTTTTATTGGTTTTGATCACTTGTCCAGACTATTGTTTATATTCATATATATTATTATCTTGAATGTTGTATATTATTTTAGGCATCTTAATATTTTTTATATTTAGGAAATTATGTCTTTATAATACTTTTTTTTCTCTATTAGTACTTATTGTTATGTGTTTGATTTACAGTTTTGTTTTATTTTATCCTGTAAATGGAATTATAATTCTGTTGGGTAATAAATATATAAAATTAAAATTAAAATTAAATAAAATATTTTTTTTTACTTAATAAACAATATTACTCGACTGTCTCGTCATTTTATAGCCACACCTCGTATACTATTTTTTTTAAGCACATATTATTTATTTTATACAGAGAGCGGACTCGAGCGATTGATGATTCATAGCCCATAGGCATCTGCCTTGTATTTGCAATAGATTTGTTTCTGTAAGCGCTCCGTGACTTTCGAACAATTTGATACGTGTGGCTAGTTGCATAATTGGCACACACATACATATGCAGTTAATATGTATCTGTCAATGCACAACACCGCGAATGTAATAAACGGTTTGGTAATAACCGGCAGCAACTACTGCTGAAACAAAAGTAATGCTGACAAGCGAATTGCGTGTTGAATTTTGAATAAAAATAATTTACAAGGAACAAAACTCAAAACTATGTATTTTCTGTGAAACATTGAAAGTGTAAAACATTACTATGAACAACTAAAATTTGTTCAAGGTGTTACTCTGTTAAATTAGTTCATTTAGATGTTAAAACGTCTTTAAAAATAGAAAATGTCCGTTCCACTTCACAACTGGTGATGGGTGCGTGATTAAAATGTTACAAAAGTGCACCATACTTCGAATGTATATATTTTTCAATCGGCTCTGTGCAGAATTGATATAATATATTCAAATCTGGATTTCTGCTAAATATGGCATCAAAGTTTTGTCTCAGCTTTGAGAAATATGTTTTTAAATGATGAAACTAAGTTATCAACATTTGGAAAATGACCCCTGATGTATTCACATACTCTGTGTAGTGCATGTGCTGAACAGGGAAGTTATTAAAGCAATCTTATCGCAATATACTACACACACGTTAGTGTAGTATCTTGCGATAAGATTGCTTTAATAACTTCCCTGTTTTTAACATGTAAGCTGCCGTATCAGTCAAAAATAATAGCATCTTGTCTTTATAGTTGCTATCCGATTACAGAATATTATAAATACATTGATTAATTACTTCTGCATTTACGACTTGGCAATATTTTAGTTGCAATTAAGTATGGTTGGTATGAAGTTGTCAGATGAAGAATACCAACAACTACATTTAACACATATCGTCCCATTACGTCCGTTGTTTCGTCTGCAGCTACTCAAATATAATGACCTGATAGGTTGGTTCGTATTTTTTCAATGGTTCCCAAAAAACATTTTGGTAAGTGATATTTACGTAAAATAGATTCATCTGGTATATGGCGATCAGTATATTTTGTAAGAGACCTCTTGAGGACTGGATTGTTAAGCTTTTTGAATGGGATATTGGTCACTATGAAAGCTTCACACAGTTCCTCGTTAAAAGTGTCAGATGCATATTGTCATATGTTATCTTGATGTGTTTTCGAAGAAACATGTCTCTGCACATTACACTTTTGTGAACGCCTTAAACTTAATAAACAGGCATTGCAATATATCTCGGTATCATTACGAATATGTAACCAATCTGTATGGCTTCTAATCCATCCTACCATGGTTGCCCTACGACAATTCTCCAAAGTTAATGAAAATAAAGAGAAATACTAAGAACTGAAAGAAATTGACTAAAAAGAAGAAACGAAAACTACTCCAAAAATAAGGTAGTAAATTAAACTTAATATTTATAAAAAGTTATAGAATAAATACATAATATAACAATATAAACCGGATTTTTTTAAATACTAAAATTTGTAACCTAATAACACTGAAAGAAACGAAACCAGAAACACGCCAGTGTAAAATAGAATTTATGAATGAATAGACACAATAACGACGGAAATAGCAACATCTGCTCGACGAATGCAATCGAGCCAGCAAATAGTGGGGCTGTTATAACATGCATACCATGCAATTCGCCGTTCAATCGCTTCAGTCCGCTCGCTGTCCATTAATATAAAATATGATTTGAGTTTTTGCGGCATAATTTTAATATCTTAAATAAAATATATTAATTTATTGACCTTAAAATCTGTTTTATATGTTTGTTGCATATGCATAACTAATTGATATAAAATAAATAAATATTTATGTATGGATGTAAATGTAGTTAATGTTTAAACTATTAATTTAATATCTCTTTGTTCATTCTTACGTGTTTTCTTCTAGGAAAAAATTATTATTAATTTCTGAATAGTATGACTTGCAATTGCACACAATTTGTATTACGATTCGATTTTTTTTCTTACTTTTACAGGTAAATATACAATTAAATCATGATATTTATTCTGTAAAAATAATTCTTAAATAATGTGACGATAGTGCAAGAAAGAAGTGAGGTAAACAACGATATAGTGATGCAATATTTGACCTGATTTTTGCAATTTATTAATCGAAATTCTAGTGAAAACCCAATAGCAAAAGTTAATTGAAACAACCTAAATAAAAGATTTAATTTTTTTCAATTTAATCCTCGGAATTTGATTGACAAGGTTTTTTTTATGAAGTAAAATTTATGTTTCATTTCTACTTTAATATAAGTAACAATAAAGTAATCCTGGAGTTCACGCGTTTTCTAATGAAACCAAGCTGCGCGGGAATATTAACGTCATGTGCCACAGACAGTCTAAGAAATATTCGTCTAGGGCAGGTGTCGTGGAACTTTTTTAGCCATTACTACAAAATATATTTGTACAAGTCGATATTACCCGCTCATTTTAAAAAGGAGAGAATATAAATTTAAATTAAACATTATTTATTGAATCATTTTACACGAAAAATGAAAAAAAGTTACATGAAAATAATAAATAACACAGGCCTAAAAAAAAAAATTTTTTTTTGTTGCATCTCTGTTTGTTTGAATTGTCGATAAAGTAGGTAATGTACAGTATATTGACATACGTCATTTTAACTCATCAGCTCTAGTTTACCTACTACCCTCATTGTGAATTTTTGTCGGTCTTGTTATGGTCTTGTTCGTAACTAGTCATTATTACAATATCATCGATAAAGTTTGTGTTACTATCTCATTATGGCTAGTACGTCCAGACGTTGTGTTAACGATCCTGATATATTTTGTTATGTTTGTGGTGAATACATACTGAAAAATCAGCGTAAATCAATTACAAACACAGTGCGTCGTTTGTATTTTGCTTACTTCGGTATTGAAATTCTACACCAAGATAAAGTGTGGGTCTCATAGTGTTTGTAAAATATGCGTTGAACATTTGCGACAATGGGAGAGAGGGAAACGTAAGTCTTTGAAGTTTGGAGTGCCTATGATATGTCGAGAACAAAAAAATCATTATGGCGACTGTTACTTTTGTATGATTAATATAGTGGGCATCAACAAAAACAATCGCCATAAATGGAAATACCCCAATATTTCTTCAGTACAAAGACCTGTTCCTCATTCAGAAAATGTTCCAATACCAACTTTTCACCAGGTAGTGCAGCAATCTCAGAAGGATGAAGCTGAAATACCTATTTCTTCCCAAGTAGATGATGACTTTCAATACTGCGGAAAAACATCAGATCCTAAGCCATTTTCGCAGAATGAGCTTAGTCACCTCATCAGAGACTTAGATCTTTCGAAGGAACGTGCTGAGTTACTAGCGTCAAGATTAAAATAAAAAAAAATTGTCTTTCCTCAGATGTTCGAGTGTCTACATATCGCACGAGAGAGGGAAAGTTATTGAAGTTTTTTCATCTGATGAAAATTTTGTGTATAGCTGTAATGTGAGTGGTTTGCTGGCTTTCATGGGTTTAACGATCTATCAGCCCAATGAATAGCGTCACTTTATTGACAGTAGTAAACGAAGTCTAAAAGCAGTTCTTCTACATAATGGAAATAAATATGCTCCCGTTCCAATTGCTCACTCAACATGTGTAAAAGAAGAATATGAGGTAATTTCAAATCTTTTACAAAAAATAAAATATATTGAACATAACTGGGTGATCTGCGTCGACTTGAAGATGGTTAATTTTTTATTGGGTCAACAGAGTGGTTATACTAAATACCCATGTTTTATTTGTCTCTGGGACAGTCGAGCTAAATCACGTCATTGGACTGCAAGAAATTGGCCTGTGAGAGATGCTCTTGTTGTTGGGGAAAGAAATGTTATAAATGAACCCTTAGTTTCAAGAGAAAAAATCATTCTTCCGCCATTGCATATAAAATTAGGGCTAATGAAGCAATTTGTTAAGGCTCTCGATAGAAATGGTCAATGTTTCCAGTTTATTTCTCACAAATTTCCTGGTCTAAGTACTGAAAAACTAAAAGCAGGTATCTTTGATGGACCTCAAATACGTAAATTGATGAAAGACACAACTAATTTTGAGACTTGTATGAATGATGTGGAGAGGCTTGCCTGGCAATCTTTTGTAGCAGTTGCACAAAATTTCCTCGGAAATCATAAGGCTGACAACTATATAGAACTAGTAGAGGAAATGCTGGTGCGATTCAAAGATTTAGGCTGTAATATGAGTATAAAATTACACTATCTCAATAGTCATCTACATAATTTCCAACACAATTTAGGAGATCTAAGCGAAGAACAAGGGGAACGTTTCCACAAAGACCTAAAAACAATGGAGAATAGATACCAAGGAAGGTGGGAGAGCATATGATGGCTGACTATTTCTGGGGAATCATGCGAGATTGCCCGAGTCAGTTTCATTCTAGAAAATCACTCAAAAGACAATTTCTTGATGTTTAATGTCAACAAAATATATATTTTTTCGTGAATTGTGTTTTTTTTTCTCGGGAACTAGAGCTGACAGAAGAAAACGGGTAACATTTTTGATATCGCCATGTAAGACATACTTAAAATCGGGACTAAAATCTCCAGCACCAAAATGGTTGTAGGCCAGTGTAATAGACAAACTAAATTCTCATTTTGAAACAAAATAATTTCATTCAGGTTTTGAAGAAATGATGTTTCATGTTTGATACAATAACTTTAAAATTGGGGCTTTTTGATATAAGAGCAATTTGAATACAGTCTTCGGCGTTAAATCGATTTCTGTTCTTCGTTTTTATGTTCAATAGAGTGGAAAATGCTAGTTCACAAAGGTAGGTTGTTGCAAATTGTAGCAACGTTTTTACCGCCTCCTCATGGCAATTTTGAAAGCCTTTGCAGCTTCTGGCATCCCAAAAAGACGACAGATCTGCTTTGTTCTCAAATTAAATACGTGTTTCATTATTAGATCGAAGTTCAGAAGAGCATCTGCCAAACCTCGAGTGTCTTCTGGTATGTTAGAAATTTCACATTTAATAGGATCTACAACCCAAGTAACAGTTTGGAAATCAAGATCTGGAAAGTAAACAGAGAACCGCTCTCTGAGTTTGGTAAGATGCCTAATAACTGTATCCTTGATGTCATCAAAAGTTATATTCTCACAATCTTCCAAAAACAAAGCTAAATTTGAAAGAGAAGCAGCTATTTTGTTCTATTCTCAATCCAGAAGCTTTAACCCAAACGCTGATACCTTTTCTCTGGCTTAAATGCTATTAATAATTTTCCCTTGCAATTTTTTGTTCAATATATTTATATGCTCAAAATATGTGAGATGTGCAACCCGCGAGGAGTTTTTGAACTTATCTGCGAGAATATGCTTTTGATCAACCATAAAATTTTCAAGTTTAGTTTTGAGAGCCTATACTCGATTCAGAACATTTTCGTGGGAAAGCCTCGCTTTTGTATAATAAAGTAGATTTGTATATTCAGCTTCACCGTCCTGACATAATTCACGAAATAGCCACGTGTTTGGTGCATGTCCTTTGACAGCATTAACAATATTGATGATATCATGCATGACGGCTTCTAGTGTAAGTTCTAAATCTTTCACAAGAAGTGCCTGACGATGGATCATAAAGTGACTAACTTCAATTTTTTGATTATTTTTTCACACGAAAGCCGAAAAACTCTCCGAAAGCTCCATCAACAGACACAGTAATGCAGTTTTCCCACTTTAAATGAATGCTTTAAGTATTAAAGTATTCATTAACTTTATTATACAAATCAATTCCACGAGATCTCAACTCGACAGGAGAACAAAATAACAATTCCTCTTCAATTCCATATCTACCTTTGTAGCGAACGTGTACCATCAGCTGTGAATTGCTACTGACATTTGTAGTCTCATCAAGCTGAGTAGCAAAATATTTAGCCTGTTTTCGCGAGAAAATAACCTGTTCCTTTTTTGCCAAGACAGAAATTCTTTGTTTTACAATTTTTGCAGACAATGGTACTTTCACCTCTTTCTGAGCACCCCTGATCTCTCTCATTTTCACAGCTGCTGGTTTAACCAAATCCTCACCAATAGTATATTGTTTATTGTTTCGAGCAACCAACCAGGTTACTTTAAAGCTAGCCTTTGATGCTGTAGGTACCTAGCAAGTTGTTGTCCAGTCTTTGTGCTTGGACAGACATTTCTAAATTTACAAAGTATTCCCGCGGTTTGGAAGGCAGATGTGAATGAAAATTACGCAAATGTTTCTTCAATTGACTTTTTTTTAAAGATTCTGAAGTCAGTACTTTCAAACATACAGTGGTTTCATTATACCTTTGTCTTCTATTTGTGTAAAATCATAATTAAGAAATCCTTCCTTGTATGTTCTTATCCGATGTAGTGCTTGTAAAGGTTGTGCGATTTTCATTTTGGTTCCACGAATATCTCAAGTTGCTCGTCTCGAAGTCCTTTAATGTGAATTTGGTTGTTTCGTTGACGATAATTTTTGAAAATTAATCACCACCGAGGTAGATGTGACTTCCATCTAAGCACCTAATTACCGTATCAGCTTTGGTTAGTTAATTACACGGCAGATGAAACAAAACCCAAGAAGCTCTCTTGGTAAGCCAAGTTTTATTTTTATTGCTTTGTTGTTAACCCTCTTTATTGTATTATTGCTAATATCGTGGTATCTCTTTCTGTTGAAAATTAATCACCCCCGAGGTCGCTGTGACTTTGATCTAAGCACCTAATTAAGGTATGAGCTTTGGTTTGCTAATTACATGGCAGCTGAAACAAAACCCAAGAAACCCTCTTGGTAAGTTACGTATTATTTTTATTTTTTTGTTGTTAACCCCCTTTGTTGTAATATTAATTGCTAAATCTCATGGTATATTGTTCCGTAGCGTGTCTAGAACAGACCTAATAAATTGCTGTACAATATTTTGGAAAACTATCTCGATGAATGCAGATTACTCTAGCCCTCCTCATTGACCACGTGTTTGTTCCATTTTGACCGCAGACGCAGCTCGTTCCGTCAAGAAGACTCGCAAATCCCCGACGAAAAAGATTAGTGTGTACACTACAAGTTCATACAAGATATTTTCACGCAAATATGTATTGTGTACCCCACACCCGATTTGTAATAATATTTTTCTACCACCTTGTCTAAAAAGATGTTACTAACAAGTGTTCATTTGAAAAGTCAATCTAGGTAGCATGGGATTTACTGAGAACATTTTGAAGTATGTCGTAAATTAAAATTTACTACTTAACCTACGAAGTCGTATATTTTGACAGTTTCATACATACATACAGATAAATAACAAATAATAGGTATTTATTGAAAACTAGAACAAATGTTTAAAATGTTGTCCTTCAAGATCAATGCACTTTAAAATCCTCCGTTCAAAATTTAAACCATTTTAAAACTGAGAAGGAATTTATTTAAAACAGAATCGACGCACGATTATTTTATGCACTAACTGATATTTGTGATTATGTCAATCACAAATATCAGTTTTGATATTTGACATTATCAGACATTTGATAATGTCTATCAAATGTCATTTGGATTTACGTTTACGGAAGAACAAACACATATTAATATATTTGCGTCTTATTCTATCAAAATTTCAAAGTAACCTAGATTGACTTTTTAAATGAACACACGTTACATAATTTTTAATTAATGACCAGACTAAATATGTCACCCGACTTTGACGCACATAGTCCCTAATGTTGTGTTCTTTGTGTCGAATGAAGCCACATTTCATGTCAGCGGCAACGGAAATAAGCACAGAGTGTGTGTTATTATTAGAGCAGACCAATTTCCGTGCGCGCCATGAGCGTAGTGAGCGCAGTATGGTTAGTATAATTCGTAATATATTAGAATATGCGATAGAATAGGGACGCAACATGAGCATGTTACCGATATAAGTATAGAAATTTATTCTATCAGAAATAATTAAATATACATTTGGTTTTCTGCTATTAAAGTAATATGCATAAACACACGAAAAATAAGAATAGCACATATTATAGCAGCGTTGCATGTACCTATAAATAAAATGAAAAATGTATGGAATCAGTGATTGTGTGCACGACAGAGGATTTAAAGAAACACTTACCGTTTTAAGCGTCTTCCAAGGATTGACAAACTGGAGAAACTCGATTGTATATTTTCAACATCAGGTGCGTTTCTAAGGTTATTTCTGAAAAACATGTCCGCCGTGAGGAAAAAATATGTTTATATTCGGAAAACGAGCGTTCTACATCTAGTGATGTTATATTCGCATAATCAAAATACTTTTTTAAGCAACTTAACGCATCTGTAGACGTGCCGTCACAAATACGTGTTAAGGTGTCAAAATCTGCATTTCTGTCTAAAACACTTTCAAATTTAATTAGAACACTTTCACTTTTTGCGTCTTCTCCAGCACACAGTTATGCGTGAACATCTTTAACGATTTGCAGTGATTCCTCTAACGACAGCGATGAATTTTCTAATTTTGTTATTGCTTCTTCTAGTCCCAAGTAATTCTCACGAATACTTTGCAAATCCATTTTAATCTGGGCATCTTGAATTTTTTTTCTGGCTTGTATTGATAGCTGCACTTTCTTTCGGATCGAATGATAAAACCATGTCCTTAATTTTTTCAAAATGTTCATGATAGTAAAACCCCGCCCGTAACCATGTACCCCAACTTGTCAGAATCGGCTGTGGTGGCTCAGGGGTATGGGGACACAATTCGTGAAATTTCCGAATACGTTTTGGAGATTTCAGGAATACTGCCTTTGTACTCGATATTAAAGCATGTACCTCTGGATAACATCTACGAACCTGTTCTGTCACAAGGTGTAGAGCATGGAGTTTACAAGTAATATGTAACAAGTTAGGACAATATTTTCTAAGAGACCGGCCTACAGAACACATGGTTGCAGCACCATCGGTCATAAACATTAATACTTGGTCTTTCGAAAGTTTTAATTTTTCCAAAGTATCTAATAGCACCTCTGAAATTTTTTCGGAATTACATTGTTCTAGTCGTCTGGATGCTAATAAAATTGAAGACGTTGGTTGACGTGGTTCCATATTACGCGCCATCACATTAACTACAGATTGTTTTTTTCTGTCAGTTGTTTCGTCCACACATAACCACAGTTTTTTTATTTTTTAGTTCGGTTTTGATTTTATTTTCAACCTGTTTACGCACCGATGGTAAATTCCTTCGTAACGTTGTCGTGCTCGGTAATGTTTGATTCGCGTATTTATTCCAAAATGCAATAAATGAATCATTACTTAACAAGGTAAAAGGCAGTGTACACACAATCATAGTTACACATAGTTCATGTATAAACTGTTGTCGATTAATTTTGTTATTATTGTGCTTCGAACTGCTTACGTGTTCTTTACAATGTGTTTTTGACCAACACATTAGATATGTTTTGCACACTAAACATTTAATTTTTGAGCCATCGTATATTAAGTCCGGGAAATCCATAATAAACTTATTCACTTCGTCTGACAACGGTCGTTTTCTCGATGTATTTGTCGACGACATTTTACTACGTATGCTTACACTTACATGCAGTCTAAGCAAGTACCAAACACATACTAAATGCTTTTTATTAGTTCAGATGCAATATAACCATCCTCACATCGGCGCACATGGCGCGCACGGAAATTGGTCTGATCTAGTTATTATGTTATTAAAATAAAAGTCAATCCTATATAAGTGGTAACATTTTTTTTGGACAACCAGGAATTATTAAAAATGTTCTTGTTTTCTACCTGTTGCCCTTAATCGGAACACGATAATAAGAATACGTAAATGTAAATCATATTGAAGGAACATATACACACATGTAACGATCGAAACTAAACCAGAGAACAATTCTTTAGTTACTTAGACGCTACCCCTACTCTTTACAGTCGATTGCCCTTCTTCAAATGCAGCGGCGGGTTAAATATTTTCTAAGTACCTTTGTCGTTTTTTTTCTCGCTTTTGCGAGGGAATTTGGGGAAAATATTTTGGATCCATGTTCTATATAATTACATCTTTCCATTTTTATACATTGTGTTTTTCTTTCAAGGACACCGGGTATAGGTAATTAGATAATTACAAAGTCGAATCTATTCATAAGATCACCAGGGAAAAAACGTGTACAATATAATCACAAAGTCCATCTAGATTAGATTATTTTAATCAGATCAACACGTATATATACATATTTGCAGAGAGAGTAATATTAGTATGTATATTACTTTGTAAACAAGACGCGTTTTTTTTGTATGTGTATAACATGCTAATATGTCTATCACAATACGCCTGGATATAGTTTTATTAGGTTTAATTTCGTGATGTTTTTTTATCTGTTAATTATTAGCGCACGTGTAATACTGTAGCGTCAAATATGGCGGGTACCATACATACATATATGAATACGGAATTTCGTGATAATTTACGTAAAACTACACGCGCGTCCTGGCAAAAAGATATGTTGTTACCTTGAAAATGTTTACAGTTATTGTTGATTTTATACAACGTTTAGAAGATTTAATGTTTGATTTATGGGCATTATTTCTTTATAGACTTTTGGTAGAATACATGAATGAGGCTCTAGACGTTATATTTTAACAATTATAACTTCTAAACTATTTCGCGTAAACATAATAATGCCGTAATTAGTAAAATATTAAATTTATTATAAAAAAAATAAAATCTAACCTTCTTTTAAATGTATTAATTTCTATGTTAAATAGTGTTTCAAATGAACTATTTTATATCCAAAAATACTTAATATAATAATTTAAAAAAAACTGTTTTAAAACTGATCAACGTTCCTGTCACCTTCCTGTCAAAAAACGTATGTCATCTATTCAATAATTTTATCTTCACTCACTTTAAATTTTAATATATTTAAAATTCTTTCACTACAATTTTCCTTAATGATTTGTATAGGTATTCCCTTTTACAATTCATTATACCGGGTGCAGCAATCGTGTGTCGGCGGAGCTTAGCATGAAAACTAATAAAGTTGTAGCAATGAAATTTTACATACACGTGTAGTATTACAGTGCATTTTCTATTTTTACTTATATATTTACAGGGTGTTCCAAATTTCCGCAACCAATTTCAATTTTTTTTTTTAAATAGATTGCTATACAGTAGTACCCCGTTATCCGCTGACTCCGTATCCGCGGTTTCGGTCATCCGCGATTTACCTATGATGAGCAGAAAACGCGTTATATCAATAAATATAAAAGTTATAGGAGCATTTGTCGATATATAGTCTTATATATGAGTCATCCCCTGAATTCGGCGCTCTCTTATGATAAGTTAAACAAGTTTGAACGTGCTTAAGGTGGCACCCGCTTTTACTTGTACATATAAACGCTCCTGTTAACTATGAGTTTAGTACTATTCGAATTGTCGGACAAGACAGTGCTTGCAATAGGTTTTAAATAAAGCAAGTAAATTTGAAAATCATTACAAAATGGCTTCTAAACCAAAAAGGAAACGCGAAATGCTCACTATTAGTGAAAAAATAAAAATCATTAATATGATTGAAATAGAAAAAAAATCTATTGTAACTGTTGCTAAAATATACAATAAAAACGAATCTTCGATACGAGAAGCGTTAAAAAACAAAGATAAGATTCGAGCTAGTTTTTCAACT
The DNA here is from genome assembly GCA_935421215.2 of Melolontha melolontha. Taxonomy (NCBI): domain Eukaryota; kingdom Metazoa; phylum Arthropoda; class Insecta; order Coleoptera; family Scarabaeidae; genus Melolontha; species Melolontha melolontha. The sequence continues at coordinate 173,131,797 of OW285238.1, forward strand.
GCACCCCAAACTGCAAAAGTTGCAACCACAATACGTAATAAAGTGTTACTTAAGGTAGAAAATGCCTTAAATTTATGGGTGGAAGATATGACAAGAAAACATATTCCTATCGATGGCAAAGTGCTACAACAAAAGGCGTTGGTTTAATATGAAGATATGCAGACCCAAGATTATACTGAAGAGGAAGGAAAATCATTCACAGCAAGTAGGGGGTGGCTGCATAGATTTAAAACTCGGTTTAATCTAAAAAATATAAAAATGACAGGGGAATCTGCGTGCAGAAAAGAATTATCATCCTAAGCAAGTTTTTAACTGCGATGAGACTGGTCTTATGTGGAAAAAAATGCCTCAACGGACTTATATTCATAAGACTGCAAAGAGTGCACCAGGCTTTAAAGCAATTAAGGATAGACTTACCTTGATATTTTGTACAAATGCAGCTGGTCATATGATTAAACCCGGACTTGTTTACCGATCACAGAATCCACATGCTCTTAAATACAAAGATAAAGCTTGCCTGTCTGTGTTTTGGCAATCAAATCGGAAGGCGTGGGTTACGGCTGTTCTATTTACACAATGGTTTCATCAATGCTTTATTGCGGAAGTGAAAAGATATTTGGAAAAGGAAGAATTACCATTTAAAGTGCTGCTGATACTAGACAATGCTCCTGGGTATCTTGTGTCACTAGGCACAGAAGATAAAAATGTTGAAGTGCTTTTTTTACCACCTAACACGACCTCATTGCTTCAGCCCCTTGATCAAGGTGTCATTAGATGCTTTAAAGCCATATATATTCGACAGGTTTTCGAAATGCTGTATACAATGCCTAACGAATCCTCTGATATCGGGCTCATGGAATGCTGGAAGTCATTTAAAATTGCTGACGCAATTCTATTTATCAAAGGAGCGATGGAGGAATTAAAGTCAGAAACGATAATAGCATGTTGGAAAATCTGTGGAATGACATCGTTCTAATTTCTGAAGACACACATGATATTAATTCACATCTAACAACGATATTTAACATAGCGCAGAAAATAGATGGAGAAGGATTTAACGATATAACCCAAGAGGAACTCAGTGATTACATAAACGAAGAGGATCAAGTATTCACCAGCGAGGAATTGGAAGACCTTGTGAAATCTTCTCCAGAAGCGAGTGACGATGAGGATGAGGGTCAACAAGAACCGCCAGCATGGACGCTTGAAAAATTTTCAGCGATATTTCGAACTGCTCAAACATTAAAAGAACAGATAGTAAAATATGATCCAATAATGGAACGCAGTATAAAAATTACTCGCACTATAACAGAAGCCTTGAAACCTTTGGAGGATTTATTTATTGAAATGAAAAGACAAAAACGACAACTACCAATAACAATGTTCTTTGAAAAAGTCGACAAAACTATCGATAATGCACAGCCATCAACATCGTTTGCTTCGGATCTAAGTAAACAATCGACTGCTAACTTGGACTTGGAGGAAGATGAATGAATATGTAGCTCACGATGATAAAGTTTTTCTTGTTGTATATTTTCTTGTTGTGTATGTAAATATGTACATATTGCTGTGAATTGTGATTTTTAATTGCTTATTAACTTTGAATTCACACAGCAACTTATTCTGCCGGCTATCATCAGTCGGGTCGCCTTCCTTGAGCTCTCTTCTCCAGGGGTAATCCTCACGGATGCGGGTAATTGAATTAAAATAATAAAGGGTATAAGACAAATTATACAAGCATTTTCCCCCTTACAATTTTTTTAAAAAAAATAGAAGAAAAAAAAATCAACTTTACAAAGTGTAACGTTGAACTGACAGTAACACAGCTACGAGGATAAAAAAACTTGGATACCATATGAAGATACAAGTTGTAAAAAACCTCCACTTGAATTACCGCGAGCAAAGATTTGAAATAAAATAAAAACAAAATTTATCAGATGTCAACAATACTATTAACCCCAAACTCAAACGTCAAGATAGAAATTTATCTGTCTTACGCGCAAAATCAAAATCTTACAGTCATGCGTACACCTAACATGACAATACACAAAAGTTTCCCCACCTTCTAACGTATTGAAATATTTATATGAATAAAAACTAAACTCAACAAAAACAGTCTGACAAATTTTCTAGATATTTTTCTGATTATAAAAAATTTTACAAGATCACAAATTATTAATTTATAGAGCTCTTTTCAATACTTAAATTATAATAATTAAATAGTACCTACATTAATTAATGTATCGAATACACAACATAAGAGATTTCTTTTCTACAGATAGGTCTACTAATTTAAATCAATTACAAGTTTAAAAGACTCGTAAAACCACGTCAAATGAATTCTTAAACACATCAAAATCACCAAACAAACAGAACGAATTATCCAAAAATATATATATTGAACAAAATTAAGTCTTGTTCAATATCAATAAGAACACCGCCTATCTCAGAAAACACTCAGAAATCTCTAAAATGAATCTCCAGGAAACGCCATGACATTCCCACCTAACATAAACAACTCAAGATAGCGATAATATATTGTTATATATCCGGATTGCCCCACTAAGTTGGGCTGACAAATGTTATATTACCCGAGTGGGCTATATACATATAAATAAATGTAAAATGAATGTTAGTTATAAATGCCCCAAAACGTTGGGCTCTAAATGTTATATTGCAGAAAATGAATGCTTATGTTATTCGATGTATATAAAAATTCATTCAAATCGAGCCCATTCAATACTTATCTGTTTTTTTTTTTTTTTATCGGCTAGCTTCTTTTTTTTCTTCAGGGTTAAGGTAGGTTCACTTCTCTCCACTTTGAATTGATTTACGTAGCTTATTTAATTGGAAATGGAACAATATCTCAAGTATTTTAAAAGAAAAAACCAAAGTAAAATATTGACAATTAACTTTATTAATAATAAAACATCTAGAAAAGTTTGAGAATTTAAATTTACAGTTTCGTGACACACATATAACAATAAGGGAGACACACTCAGCGGTTGGTATTCTTACAGTACAAACAATATGGTGTAAGACAAGCGCAAATAATTGTTGCTTTATTAAAATAGTTTATAAAAGTGAAATAGAATCAAGTTTTAAAATTAAAAGTAGTGGATACTAATATTTAAATAAGTTGAATAAAAATTACAGTGGTAGAATATCGGTGAAAGCAATGTAAATAGTTATTTATGGAATAAACAAAGAAAAGTTCTAGAAATGTTCATGAGCAAGTAAAAATGGCGCGTATAATATTGGTAAAATTAGCAAAAACCTGAATCATCGGATAAAACTCTGTTGATTCCTGCGCCTGTGTTCTGGAGAAGTCTTCACAGCGGGAAACTGGAGAATATTTCTGCTACTGTCCCTCGGGATGACTTGAATTTTTTAAAATCTCCAAGTCCGACGGCGGCTGGAGCGGATGGCCGGTCTCGAGCGTTCAAAGATGTTGTTCGATGTACGGTGAAATTTTTTAGGCGGGTAGTTTTCGTATCGGAAACTTTAAAAATTCGTAACTCTTGAACTGTTTGGTCGGAAGATGTTAAATTTGGTCTACAGGTAGTTCGTAGGTAGGTGTAACGTTTGGTAGACTTAAAAATCTCGAGCACTTAATAATTTCGCCAATTTATTTTAATTACTTCGGAGCACAAAAAAACGTGACCTCTCACTGCAACTACTAATTACCGACGCCAATTTTTTTCACTTGTTTCTAATTGCATAACTTGCCGCAAATCGCTCCATTCTTTACTTCTGCATTATCTTCTTGGACATTATTAAATTAGACATTTTTACAGTGTAAAACAGTTAAAAAAATTACAATTTGATTTATAAAATAACTTTAGTTAGGTAACATATGTTGATGTGTTTACAATCACTCTGTCAATATCGGTTTCTTTTCGGGTTATTGCACCGTTAAAATTGTGGGCGGGGCTTAATTGTTAAAATACATTTGAATATAAATACGTTACATTTGTTTGAATAAAAACGCGTTAAATATTAATTTGAAATAAAAATGAATATAAACATTACAATAAAAAAAATAGAAAAATAAGTTAATTATTTCAAGGCAAATTTGTCGTCAAAATAAAGTATTTATACTTTGAATCAATCTTTCCCCTTCTTGGTATTAAAGTACATAGTAGATATAAACATTACGGTTACATGTATTCTTTATTTCTTTCAGAGGAAAAGCCCTTCTTGTAATGCCTCAATATATATACATAAATTATTATAACTTCCAGCTTGGCGCGGAGTTCAAACATCAAACTAGGCCCGAACAACCTACAATCATGGATCAAAATACACAAAAATCAATTATCACCTAAAATTTTACATTTTTACATTAATCGCCTTAGAATACAATATACAAAAATATAACAAAATATAATGTTTTATATATCTTCTTTGATTTCTTCTGCAGGGAAAAATCCACTGCAATATGTATGAACTTATATATTTATTAAACTTAAATTCTATTTGTGCCACAGCACAAGAATATTTATTTATTTATTTTAAATAAATATTATATAACTTATTTTTTCTTGTTTCATTGTTTTAACTTTGCTTCATATTTCATATTGTACTCGAAAATAAAGCGTTCGCTGCTATCCGCGGTTTTCAGTATCCGCGGAAGACCACAGAATCAAACCCCCGCGGATATGAGGGTACTACTGTACTTTCTTGTTATTATGATGATAGCCACCCAAATTATCTTTGCAATGATATATGACAATGTGCTCTTACAACTATTAGTTTCGGTTTTGTTGCAAATTTTGTTAAAATCTTGACAGTTGCAGCGTCAAACATTTTAAGTCTTAGCCTGAAAATGGGTGCAGCGCCTCACGTAACTTTTTTGTTACCAATTTATGGACTAACACGTTATATGTTTTGAAGGTGAACAACGTGACAACATATACAGGGTGTTAAATATATGCTGCCAAAATTATCGAAGTTTACAGGCTATTTTCTCATTTTTTTTTAAGTTGAACCTATAATTTTTTTATTAGTCAGCAAATTCCTTGTAAAATTGTCGTTAAAATGATACCAATATCATAGTACTTATTTCTAGTATTTTCGAAGTTATAACCCTTTAATGGGATATACCTATATTTATAATATTCAATATTCGGTTGGCCATGAAATGATATCAAACAAAGTAACTTTTACAAACGCCTATTTTTTAATTTTTTATTATTAGTTTTAGAATTACATTTTGTAATTTTTCGATAATAAAACAAAATTATATGATTGTTTCAGCCTTTACTTGACGAAATTCCATTATAACTATTATCAGGATAAACTAAAACAAATTTCACTTTTTAACTAACACTGTAACGATCGTTTCGCTCCAACCTGAGCTTCGTCAGACATGTAACTAACTTATTTACAAATTTTTTAACACAAGTTTAAGATAACAAACACGTTTTATTTCAAATAGTTGAAGGAATGGGTACTTTTTATTACTAAAAACAAGATTAATTTAAAATGTGTTCAAATATATGTCCATTCTGCTCTACACATGGTAGAGAGACAGACTTACATTTTGAGCCATGTCGTTTTCACTTAATTGAAGAAAAGCGATTCTGATTCGTTGCTGCATATTCTCTGCTGTTATAGGAGGTGTTTCGTAAACTATATTTTTTACCGTAGGCCACAGAAAGAAATCACAAGGGGTTAGATCTGGAGATCGCGGTGGCCAGCTTATAAAGCTTCCTCTCCCAATCCACCTATTGGTAAATACCCTATCTAAATGTGCTCTTGCAGCAGCACCATAATGTGCAGGTGCGCCATCATGTTGGTACCACAATCTCCTTATGACGCTATCTGGTAAGCCTTCTAACAGCAATGATAAATTATTTTGTAGGAAATTTGTGTAGATTTCACAATTTAAAGTAGTATTAAAAAATAATGAACCTATAATAGTGTTTCCTATGATGCCTCCCCAGGTGTTAACACTCCATTTTTGTTGATATGAAATGGGTTGCACAAAATTAGGGTTTCTAGTATCATAATATTGAGAATTTTTCCTGTTTGTTATTCCACAATTAGCAAATGTTGCTTCATCTGTGAAAAGCACATGATCTAGAAAAATTAGATCTTGTCGTAATTGGAAAAGTGGCCATTTACAGTAAAGAAGTCTCTTTTCAAAATCCATTTGTAATAAGTCTTGATGATTTTGAATTTTGTAATGGTGAAATTTATGTTTTTTTTAATCCTTCTTACAGCAGTGATTTATATGCCGTGTTCTTTCGAAATTATCCTTGTAGATACGCGCGGATTTTCCACACAACGGACTGGACGACTGTCACTTCATTATCTTCTGTAACCATAGTCTTAGTTCTTTCAGGTTTGACGTAATTCACTGAACCCGTCCGAAGAAACCTTGTCAACAAATTCTCAAACGTCTTAATATCTGGTGCTCTTCGGTGAGGATACACGTAAAATATAAAAATATAAAACATTTATATTGTAAGTTATGTCTCGCTTTAGATTTTGTCTCGTATACTTATTTATTTTCCAGTGAATTTTTACTTTCAATTTTGAAGTTTGTAACAATTTGGGAGTATATGTTGTCTTTTGTTATTTCAATACTATGTATGAGTAGAATTAACTATCATTACATAACATTTAAAACGTTTCTTAGGCAATGAATTATGAAGTCCTTTAAATATTAGTTGACGAAATTAAATGTTGCCAAATTGCAACCACATCCATTACTGTTGTTTATAAAACGTTATTTTTACAATATTAATTTATGTCATATGCCGTCAAAGCAAAGATGTGTTTTGATAATGCAAGTCAAAATATCTGCTAATTAGCAGAACATTTTATACGTGTTTTCATGGTAATTTCTAAATTTTAATTATTTTTTACCAATATTAATTAGTTTTTCTTGGCGATTCCACGGGAATTTTAAGTGGATATTACACGCAAATTATTTTTAATTAAGAAGCTAATCCTGGATTTGGTATTTTACGGGCATGTAATTAAAACACTGACACTGACAATTATAACTTCTTGATAAAAATGATCTTACCCTGATAATTATAAACTTGTTTTTCTGTCTTGAAATTCAAAAAAATAAAATAGGAAAAAATATGAAATAGGAATACATCAATGCTAATGTATCGGAACTAGGGTTGCCAGATTGAAACATATAAAATCCGGGACAATTCTAGGACAACGGTATGGGGTCGTGGTAGTCTTTGCCGCCCATTACCGCTATGCGTTTTGCACTCATACAAAAATGTGTATTTCTTATTTTCGAAGGATATGTACTTTAAATAAAACATTTATTTTCAAAAACATACATTTATTAATTATGTTTTGGTAGCGTATACAATAAGTCTTAACAAAAATAAAAAACTCTTATAAAAATAAAATTGCGAATAGATCATTTTTTTAAATATTTATCACTGGGTTTTGCGAGTTTTATTAGTTTTTCTCCGTCAGAGCTTTGCAAAAGTGATAAAATTTCTGAACACGACTCGTCAAAATTGATACGAGTCTGCAGTTCGGATTTGATTAAATCCATGGACATTCGGTTTCGCTCTTTAGCCCATAAACTATTCATTTGGCTAAATACTCTTTCGCAAAAGGCATTGCTTGTTGGAATTGAAAGAACAAAACAAACTACTTTCTTTAAATTTGTAAAGTTTGTGGATGTGTTTTTCTGAAGAAATAGGCCCATATTTCGTCGCTTGGCAAGTCTTTCGGAAGCGCCTTATACATAGTTTTCAGACATGCAAACTCTGTATAAAGGGAGTCAATATTAACAGAGTCCTCTATATTCAATATCTGGGGAAATTCCGAAAGCACTTCCCAAGTCAACTCTAATTCCTCCGATTTGAGCGATAAAAGCTCAAACTTTTTGTAGATTTCATTGGGACCGAAATCATATCTCTCTTCTAAATATTTAATGGCTCTTTGAAGAAAAATGTGTGCCTGTGATGTGAATTGATTTCTTTCTTCTCCATCAATTTTTCTAAAGATGATCCTGACTTTACTCCCAAAAAAATTATTAGCCATCCTACTTTTTAATTGATCGTGAAGACTTCGCATGGCATGATCCATTTCCAAAATAGTGAAGCTCTCACTTTCTAGTAGCAAAATCACTTTTGTAAATTCAGGCAACACATTACTTAAGAAGAAGAGGTAACAGTCATTCTTGCCTTCTTTTTTACATTCTTCCTCATTGTTTATGTCACTGTTATTACTGCTATAGCAACCTTCTGAAATAAAGTCCCATAACACTTTGTGGCAGTTGTCTGAACCTTTTTTTTAAGAAATAATGTTTCACAGCAGGCCAACTCTGAATAAGGCGATCTATAGCTGGCAAAAGTGACAACCATCTTGTAAGTACATGTCTTAGTAGCTCCTTATACTCTATTTGAGCAAACTCACAACATTCTTTCAATTTTTGTGTTTTTAATGCTGATGAACTGAACTCATTATAAATTTTTATGACTATGCTTTCTATATCAACATCGATGCCTTTTAATGCATATTTCACACAATTATTTACTACATGGCAATAACAATTGGCTTTAAAAATATGTTTATTTTCTTCTTTTAATTTCTGATATACAGAATTATGGGCACCATAATTGACAGAAGCATTGTCTGCACTATATGCACTTATTTGATCCATGCTGAGATTGGCATCAATAGTAATTTTCTTAAGGCATTTATATATATCTAGCGATGTTTCTTCAGCTTCCTCGTAAAAGTCTAATAATTTCCTGCATATACCTTTATTACAATTAAAATATTGAATAGCATATGGAAATGTTTTCAAATTGCCAACATTTGATGCATCTGAGGATATTGAAAAATAAAAACAAGATTTTAAATCAGAGATCACTTTTACTTGAGAATAGGGTCCTAAAACATTTCGAGTGATTGCCGATGCTTTTGTACGTCCACATGTCATTTTTGCTGTTATTTGACTATCTGGAATTAACTTGCTGATATTTTTTGCCAAGCAGTCCAAGCTATTATAACGTAATCCATGTTTCACATTATGATAAACAAATGCTAATTCGGAAATTATTATTGATCTTTCTTCTGATGTGTGTTTTTTAATTAAAAAATTATTCATGCTTTGAGAAGTTTTTTTAGCCAAATCCATTTTTTTATGCTTTATACTATTGGCGTGAACCTGTAGCAAAGTAACAAGCATATAACAAAATTAAAAGGAACTAGAATGTATAAAAATAAATTACTGTCAGCGCGCGACGGCCTTCATATTGAATGGCAATATCCGAGTTACATGCTTTACACATTGCAGTAAAGTCATTCTTTTTCTCTATCCAGTCTTTAAAGCCAGGATCGTTGGTCCATTTATCATTAAATCCAGTGAGCCTTTTCTTACTTGTTGATGGAGTCGACAATGAATCCATGATAATTGCAATTAACTACTTATTGCACCTCACAGTTCGCACGTGTTTATTAACGCAGTTGACAAGCGATGTTTATAGGTCGAGCAATGGGAATAGAATGATTTTACAATAATGCGCCCAGTGCAGAGATGTCAGATCGGGGACCAAACATACACACTCCATTGCGCTCGGTCCATAGTGCTCTATGGCTCGGTCCCATGCACTCAAGGTAAAGCTAGCGCGCGAATTTAGGAGCTAACGAAGGAGAAATAAAAATAAAACTAATAGGTTTTCGGAATCCGGGACAATAAGGTATAATTACTGGACACGGGACAAGACGCAAAATTCCTGGACAATCCCGGATTTCCCGGCCATCCGGCAACCCTAATCGGAACATCTTATTTAAGATAAGCCGAATTTGCCATATTTTGAAATGTGTTAGAATATTTTGGATACTATTTTGGATTTGAAATTGATTTGGTAAATACGCGATATATTTGACGAAAACATTATTTTATTTTTAAAAGAAAAATATTGTTGGTTCAAAATCGTTACGCAAATCTTAGTTTAAACATGTTGAAACATGATTAAAATACATTGAATAAAATTTGAGGAAACTGGAAGCATTGGAGATAGGGTAAGTCCTATGCATTATCGCAGCTCTCGTTCAGCCGATAATATTGCTGCTTTAAGTGTTAGTGTGACTGAAGACCGGGAATTATCGATTCGTCGCCGTTCGCTGACTTTGGGCCATTTTAACGGCTCCCTTTGTTGCATTTAGCATAAGCTCTTGCACCTACAACCGTATAGAATTCACTTAACACAAGAACTGAAGCCCAGAGACCATGGACAGCGTAGAATTTACGCAGATTAGGTTTGCTCTAACACCCAATCTTGTAGAAGTTGGTGCTGATTTTTCAAAGAAAATTTTCTTCTCTAATGAAGCACATTTCCAACTCCCTGGGTATGTTAATTTAAAAAATTGGCACATATGGCACATCCTTGCATACTCAAAAAGTAACTATGTAACCTTTCCGGAAGTTGATAGACTTCTATCCGCTTTTAAAAAAGTTTTCAGAAAAGCACCATTGAGAGTAGCTCTTTACAGGGAAAACTTCCATCTTTGTCACTGCTTCCCTTTCCAGTAATAACTAGATGTGGAACATAGTTGGAAGATACTAGTTTTTATGCAGAGTTACTGAGTGCAAGGAACTAATACAAATTCCAAATTTAAAAAATCAGTTGTACTTTTTCCAGGAAAACTTTGGAAATTTGCCAAAACTAATCATTTATTTTGAAAATCAAAATCTCAAATTAAATGATGGATTAACACATTAGATATGGCTATTAATAATTTTAAAAATATTCCAAGTGACTTCGGATGTGGCCTTCGGCAAGAGTTAGACGCAGTTTTTAATATAAATCCAGATTTAATAACATTGCGGCAATTGTGTACGGGGACAATGCCTCGAAATCTAACTGCAAAATACGCTGAAATAAAAGAATATTTCCAGTATGCACCTATAACCAGTAGCGATGTAGAAAAGACGTTGTTTATCTACATGGATGTATTTCATTTAAAGAGAACAAATTTTACAGAAGAGAACCTTGAGAAAGTATTGCTAGTTAATATCAATACTCCTTTACTCAACTTGAACTACAAAATGAACAAATAAAAATGTATTTCGTATTTTATACATCACCACCAGTTTGTTTTCCAATTAACAGTTAAAAGAATGAAAAAAAGAAACTCATCGTACTTTATTTATCTTACGAAATATAAACTAATAAATAAAGTAAATTATTAAAACTCCTCGCCCTTCTATCTACGCCCATGAAGAAAGGAATTTAACTGTAATATTGATTTTTTTTAAGGTATATAACCCCTTACCACAATTATTAATCGTATCCTAAATACGTATTTCGACAACTAAGTTGTCATCATCAGTAGGTAAAAACCACTAATTAAAAAGTCGCACATGGGGCACAGTAAAGCTAGCGAACCGCTTACGCAAACAACTACTTTTCACCGCGTCCACGTATAGACTAATTTTAACATGCTAATCTCAACTACGAAACGGTCGAAAATCACTTACCTCTAAGGAAAAAAGGTCTACACATATGTTTAGTCTCCGAGTTGAAATATGTCGAACGAAAGGACGGCAAACATTCCTATCTTAAGGGAAACGGCACTAAACATGTCCTTTTGATAGTGTTTTCGGTCCGAAAACACTATCAAAAGTCTCCTAGGGAATACTAAAGATAGATACAAAATAAGACAAATCTGTATAAAAACAAATTTGTATCTGTATATGCATGGACACACAGTACGTATTTACCAGCTTTTGCTTCAACTACCAGACGCATGCGTTTCTGTGTAACCACTTTGTCAATGATAGATTTACGAAGCAAAAGACTGTAGTACACTTGCGGTCATGTAGTAAGTTTTGTCCTATCCGAAGACAACAGATAACCTCTTGCCATCTGACGGACAAAACCGACCACGCCGGTGCAAAGTGTTCTTCTCGAATAGCGAAGCTATTACTGATAAAGAAGAAAAATACGCATATTACTGTGAGTCCATTAACTCGACGCCAGGTGGCGTAGTATAGCAAAAAATAGATTGCATGTCGATGCGATAATTCACATCAAGCTTTGATACAAAATAATACAAATCTGTATAAAAACAAATTTGTATCTGTATATGCATGGACGCACAGTACGTATTTACCAGCTTTTGCTTCAACTACCAGACGCAAGAGGTTATCTGTTGTCTTCGGATAGGACAAAACTTACTACATGACCGCAAGTGTACTACAGTCTTTTGCTTCGTAAATCTATCATTGACAAAATGGTTACACAGAAACGCATGCGTCTGGTAGTTGAAGCAAAAGCTGGTAAATACGTACTGTGTGTCCATGCATATACAGATACAAATTTGTTTTTATACAGATTTGTATTATTTTGTATCAAAGCTTGATGTGAATTATCGCATCGACATGCAATCTATTTTTTGCTATACTAAAGATAGAGTTAATTTAAATTCGAAGTCAGGTATATACGAAATTAGTTGCGAGGATTGTAATTTGAAATATATAGGCCAAACTAAACGACCAATAATAACCCGTTTTAAAGAACACATATCGCATATTAAATACAATAGACCGGATAAATCAAATGTCGCAAACCACGCTTTGAGCACACTGCACAACGTATCGATTACAGGGTTGAAGTTGGTCAAAGGAATTAATAAACTCCACGAACTTGATGCTTATGAAAGTATACACATCGCGAAAAATAAACATAATTCCATGAATAGCGATAGATCACCGATTCCTTTCAGCTGTCTCTTTTCATTTTTATTACCATAAGTGTGTCATCGTCGTTTTAAAATTGAAGTTATTAGGACATGCTTAGTGCAGTTTCCCTTAAGATAGGAATGTTTGCCGTCATTTCGTTCGACATATTTCAACTCGGAGACTAAACATATGTGTAGACCTTTTTTCCTTAGAGGTAAGTGATTTTTCGACCGTTTCGTAGTTAAGATTAGCATGTTAAAATTAGTCTATACGTGGACGCAGTGAAAAGTAGTTGTTTGCGTAAGCGGTTCGCTAGCTTTACTGTGCCCCATGTGCGACTTTTTAATTAGTGATTTTTACCTACTGATGATGACAACTTAGTTGTCGAAATACGTATTTAGGATACGATTAATAATTGTGGTAAGGGGTTATATACCTTTTTTAAGTTTTTACTTAACCACAGTCTCCAAAGAAAGAATTTTTGTAATATTGATGTAATTGCGTCACAATTCAACGACAAAAAACAGATGTACGGTTAACCGAATGAATAGTGCTATTCAATAACTGTGTGTTGTACTTAGCGATGTTATAGACTATTTATGTGGTCCATCGTAATTGCGGCCTGATGCGTCCGGTCTCTAATTATTATCAAACCTATTTTGTATTGATTCAATCAAAGAGGTGAAAACCCTTTGTCGCAAATCATAACAATAACAGACAGAAGAAATATTGTTTACTTTTGAGAAAAAGTGTATATGTACATATAAATATTATATTATAGAAACAGTTAAAATCAAATAAATTTGATTTCTGTGCTACTTTAATTTTCGAAATGCATAAATAGTAATAAATAAAACATATATCTATAACCACAATCAGAAAATTAAGGACGAACGTAACGATGCATCAAACGCCATGAATGCCATGATATATGGATTATCTTTACTCTCTCTCTGTCTAACACGTTTACATACGAATAGATTGAAGCGAATGGTTGAAGTGACTGTTTATATTTCAAAACGACAGCGTTTCTCAATCGCGTAATAAACAAATTTCGCTCGCTTAGTTGCTAGACACTCAGACGCCTTTCAATGCTGCCGGCTTTTATTCCGATATACAGTCCATTGCAACGTTATAAGTGTTATAACATAACTTATAATAATTCAACGGTCGATACCGTACACGTTTATGACCCTGCAATTTTATATCGCCACGGTTTATTTATTTCGTTGGGATCAATTTCTTTTTAGTATGTATTATTTTCGCATATGTGTATACACGGACGGCCAAAATAATAAAGACTAAGAATATAGATTAGGAATTTGAATAGTTTCGTAGTTACTTAGAGTTGTGTCTAATAAATTATAATAATAATAGCAATCACTGAATATCAACATCAAAATTAGAATTCAAAGCTCTTAAATGCATGGTCAGCAAAAGCATTACATGAGAAACATATAAATGTAGTAAAAGGTGAAATCTATTTGGAATGATTCAAATTTTGCAATATCCATCTATGCTAAAGTTATAAACTACAAGAAATACAGCATGATGGAAACTTCATTCTCTGAAAACCTTCGACTGGCCGATACTCTAGTGCAGGGATGCACAGACTTATAGGGAACAGGGGCCACTCGGGAAAATTATAAGTCAAGGACGGGCCACTACAAAGAATACTTATTAACACAAATATTTTTATTTTTAAATAGTATGAATTACTACAAATGATAAAAATAAAAGAACATTTAAAAATGTTTGTTCTAACTATGTAATCGTAATGTAATCTAATCATTACAATGTAATATTTCATGTTTTATTATTTTGATGCATGACATTGCATTGACCTAACAATTTTGTTTATGTTTGGCTCCACATTACTTGTCGCCACACGTAAAATTGCTTCCAGATTTTCATTTGCCAGACGGTTTCGATTTTTTGTTTTGTTAAGTTTTATCACTGAAAACATTTGGTCACAAATATACGTCGATCCAAATAACCTTGTGCATTTCAATACATTTGTTCGCAACTCTTTATAAGCGGTTTTGTCAACGCAACGGTAAAAGTTGAGTAAATTACCTTCATTAAACTTGTTTCGTAAATTATCATCATTTTGCAGGTCTATCAATTCCAGCTGTATTGATTCCGGTGCATTTTCGGGTGAAATGTTGAAAGGATTGCTGAAAATGTCTAATAGAGGTTTAACTTTTTTGAAGTCTAGAAAACGATCATGAGAAGCTTGTATTAAAATATCAATTTTTTCAACATAAGCGAAATTGACATCATAATTTCTTTGTAGTTCGGAAAATGGGTGTAATTGGCTGAATTGATTTGTGTCCTGAAAAGACTCAATTTGCATTGAAAGGACGAAACATGAGAGTATAACTGCGAAATCAATTGATCTATGCCTTGGAGTCGCGTATTTAAGACATTCAAGTGATTTGTGATGTCTACAAGAAACGCTAAGTCACACAGCCAATCAGGGTTATCGAGTTCGGAGACGTCCTTTTTCTTTTCCGCTAAAAATATTTTGATTTCTTCAATCAGTTAAGAAACCGCTCTAGTGACAACCCACGACTTAGCCACCTTACTTCAGTGTAAAACAGGAGATCACCATATTCGCTTTCAATATCCTCGAGAAATTGTGTGAATTGTCGGTGATTCAGACCTCGTGATTTTATAACGTTTACAGTAGGTACTACAACTTTCATCACATTTTCAAATCCCAATAATTTTGAACAGAGGGCCTCTTAATGTATAATGCAATGAAACTGCATTAATTCCTTGGTATCTATGTTTTTAGTTTGTAAATACTCTTTTAACATAGTTATTATCCCAGATTTACTTCCAACCATTGAAGGTGCTCCGTCAGTCGTAATTCCAGATAATTTCGTTAAATCCAAATCCATTATAGAACATTTTTCCAGAAGAGCTTTGAGCATGTCACTCCCCTTGGTTTGACTTGTCAAAGAACTCATACCAATCAGTTTTTCACTCACTTCAAAATTTTGCGTTACACCTCGCAAAAATATTAAGAGTTGAGCAGTGGAACTCTTTATATCTGTAGATTCGTCGAGTGCTATAGAAAAATACACAAAACTTTTTGATTTCGTAGCTAATTGCTCTGCTAATGTGGTAAGTCTTCTTTGAACAGTCATCCGATTTAGTTGAATTTTTCCAAACCTCTTTGCATATTTCGGACACATTTTTTTTTTTGCGGCGATATCTAAACACTGCTTAACAAACTCACCATCTTTACAAGGCCGACAAGTTTTCGCTATTATTCGAGATATTTCAAAGCTAACTTCAGTAGCTGTTTCAGCATCTTGAATTGGTTTCGTAAACATAGCTTGCTGGCCTATTAGTTCCCTTTGTAAAGTGGAAATTTTTAGCGTTCGATTTTCGCCGGTTAATTTGGTAAAAGTATGATGCTGGGTTTCATAATGCCTTTTCACATTATCACGTTATATTACAAAAGCTAAAATAAAATAAAAATATAAGAAATAATGATTTGAATGGATTTTTACCTACTTTTGTAGTTTTTCGAACAATTTTTAAAATTCGTTGGCGGGCCGCATAAATATCCACAGTGGGGCGCATGCGGCCTGCGGTCCGCGGTATGTGCATCGCAGCTCTAAATCAATAATTCAAAAATCAAAATTTATTACAACACAAATTTTTTTGGAACTTTCGATATTTTACATAAAAAAACAATATTAAAATTCGTTGGCAGGCCGCATAAATATCCACAGTGGGGCGCATGCGGCCCGCGGGCCGCGGTATGTGCATCGCAGCTCTAAATCAATAATTCAAAAATCAAAATTTATTACAACACAAATTTTTTTGGAACTTTCGATATTTTACATAAAAAAACAATATGGTGTACATCAAAGACAAAATTCAAATAATGGCAAATATAACATTTTGCATGGTCTTTTTTAAAGTTTATTATCTCTGGCGCCACCTATACTTAATAAATTCAGTAAATTCGCCACCTGTGCCTTCGAACTTTATCTTCTATCTCTTCCGATTTCATTTGCTTCCATATAAGAGAAATACCCCTGTTAACATGGACATAGACTTCGCTGTGGCTAGATGCATTCGCAATAGCACCGAATCTATACGAATCTCGAATATACTGATATGAATTTAATTTATGGCGAAACAAGTTAAAATGCTCGTAAATGGATTTAAAAGACGAGAAGAATCAACGATTTAAAAAATTTGTACGCAGAACATTTGCCGAATCAACCTCTTCCTCTGATTAAGACAATTATGAGAGCCGTGTATCGACTTCAGGATACAGGATCAATAATTCCACGTTTCGAAGGTCCTCAAAGATCACGCAAAGTGCAACAAACAGACGAGGATATTTTAAATATCGTAGAAGCAGACCTCGGCGTAAGGACGACAACCCTAGCACGGGAAGTAAATGTGTCTCAAACTACGGTGTATCAAATTTTGAAAACTAATTTACTTCATCCGCACCACCTATCTATCTAATTCTTTGGGCTGGACGTCAATAAGTCCAAGCACGTGAGCACAGTGTACCACGCCCAATAGATCTCTCAGATCCACTGTGTTAGTCTTGTGTCCTCGATAAAAGTCACTATCCTCATCTGTATCATATCCAACGCGTGTAAAAGTTAACGGAATTATATTTTCTCCGCCGAGTTGCCTTCTGTGAGTGATTTCAACACAGAGAGAGTTCATCAGCCAAATCTTGCATCAGTAATTCTCTTTACCGATAAAGCTACGTTTACCAAAAATGGTATTTTGAATTACCATAATATTCACAATTGGGCATACGAAAACCCCACGATTCACATCAAGGCTCCTAGCAAGCTAGGATATCTGTCAATGCTTGGGCATGGTTATTAGGCGATCAAATACTTGGGACAACATATACTCCCAGAACGATTAATGCAGAATCCTATTTACAGTTTCTCTAACATACATTACCCGAGTATTTGCATGACATTACCATTGGCGATACAGTAACAATTATGGTTTATGTACGACGGAACGCCTGCGCATGGTAACAGACTTGTTAAAGAATTTTCGGCTTAAAGATTCTTTAACAAGTCTATTATCATGCGCAGGCGCTCCGTCGTGCATAAACCATAATTGTTACCACAATAGAATGGACGTGGAAGTCACATTCCGTGACCAGTATGTAGTTCCGATCTAAAATCCTTAAGAATTTTTGCTGTGGGGATACATGAAAAGCTTATTATTGTACAATCAATAATTGTATGATCATCGCCCTGACATTGAAAATGCCACAGATCTGCGAAATCTCATTGTCTTTTTGTAAATGATCGTAGAAAATCATTGCTAATGCTACCTTGAGTAATCCGAGTGTATCTTACAAAAATTAAATCGTTTGTTAGTGTGAACAAATATATGTTTTCTGAAAATTTTACTAAAATACAACGTTTACCGAGTGTTTTCTTATTTCTAGCGGCGAATACAGAAGAATTTAACATTCTGTTGCTAAAGAATGAATGTTTGGTTCTTACAATACATTCTAACTCTACTGTGAATAATTTATGGATATTATTAATCTAAAGTAAAATGAATACAACTTCGTATTGAATTTGAACCGCAAATAATTTGCTGTTATGTTTATTAGGTCTCTGTACTGCTGTCAAAATATTCTTAAAAAAAAACGCTAACAAAATTAGAGCATGTCTAAATACATTTATTGAATCGAGGACAATAATATTTGGTTTAGTTACGATTGGTTTTTTTTAAATTTAATAATATGAATATTTAGTGTTTAGTAAGGTGAAATATTTTATTTCGACTTTCATAAATTGTAATGCTCTTTTTTATCTCGAATAGTTGCCCTATTTGCGAGAGAAATGAATATTAAACAGGTATAGTTTCGTTTCGTTACTATTTCGTGTAAATACTTACGGAATAAATGTTTAGAATGTTACTATAATCAGTGTAGAGAATCAAGTAATATTGATTAAGTAAATAAGAGAATACAACTTTGTTTTTTATCACTATATTTATGAAACAAACAAAATAATAAATAGATCAGACCAATTTCCGTGCGCGCCATGAGCGCCGGTATGGGAGTGTAATTCGTAATATATTAGAATATGCGATAGAATAGGGACGCAACATGAGCTTGTTACCGATATAAGTAAAGACGGCAGACTATGTGCCCCCGCAGTGGCGTTGCGTGGAGAGTTTAGCAGAATAACAGTCCGCTTACTTAAAAATAAATATATCGAATCCCTATACAAAATGTTAAGAAAAAACATAAATATCTTACCCAACATGTTTACATTGTTGCAAAAAAATGCGGATGTGCGCGATGAAAAAACTGCACCATAATATATGTTTCTGTATTAGTCTCGGAAAGGTTCGTACGTAGCGACGTATATATATGTTTATATACAGAGAAGGATTGTTCGACGTTGAGAGATGTTATATTTGCATAGTTAAAGCGCTCTTTGTATCTGTACAACGGATCTTCAGTATTGGTAAAAAATTGCCCTAATTTTGTAAAATCTACATTTTTATCTAATACACTGTTAAATTTTTCACGGACACAATCACTTTTTTCATCTTCAAGGATATGCAGAACTAGTTTTACGTGGTCAATAATTGCTAATGAGTCCGATAAGGACAGCGCAGTGTTCTGTAAATTTTTTATTGCGTCCAGTATTGGAACGTAACTGTCGTAAATAATTTTTAAATTTGCTGCAACTTGAGGATTGTTAAATTGAACCTGGCTGAGCCGTATTGCAGCTGCTTCTTTGGCATCTAGTTGTAAAATCACTGATTTAATTTTTTCAAAATGTTTATAATAATAAAATGCTGCTTCTAACCAAGTACCCCATCGTATAAGAATTGGTTGCGGCGGCTCGGGTATATCAGGACACAGCGAATGAAATAGCCGAATCCGTTTCGGAGATTTAAGAAAAACCGCTTTCGTTTGTCCTATCAGTTGATCCACATCAGGATAAGTTGTACGTATAGTGTTTGTTACAAGGTGTAAAGCGTGAAGCAAATATGTGACATGCAGCAGATTTGGTTGAATCGTTTTGAGTAAGTTTGCCGTGGAACACATAACCTTAGCAGCATCGGTAACTAACATTAACACTTGCTTCGGTAAAATCTCAAATTTGTGTAGTGTTTCTATTAATACATCATATATCGCTCTGGCAGTACACCCTTGCATTCGTTTACAGGTTAGTAAATAAGGAGGAGAAGGTCCTTGCGGAGTCAGCGTCCGTACTAGAATGGCTAGGATGGACTGTTTTTTAATATCTGTAGTTTCGTCTATTGTTAACCACAGGAATTTCTTTTTTACCGTATTTTTCGTACAATTTACAATTCTCTCACGCACTGACGGTACGTAATTCCGTAGCGTAATTCTTGCTGGTAATTTCCACGTAGGATTGTATTTCTTCCAAAACTGACGAAACATTGGGTGTTCCACTTTCTGCATTGGTATATTGGTCGCAATTAACATCATTGTTAAATCACACATAAATTTATTATATGATCTGCGTCCACTATTATTCGATTTATGTTTGTCACTATTTATATGTCTTTGGCACTGACTTGCTTTCCAAGTTAATAAAGTTGTTTCACAAACTAAACATTTCACTACGGTACCGTCATATATTAAATCGGGAAACCGATGTAAAAATTTATTTACTACGTTAGCATGCAACCGAGTCGATGCATTGTTTCTACGCACTCCCGACATTTTCAACACGATTGTGTTAAGAATGTATCGCTTACAACGTCTCAACGGCAACTGAATTGATCGTCGTACGCCTCTACTCGATCCCTCCACATCACGCTACTGTTCGGGCACATAGTCTGCCGTCTTTAGATATAAGTATAGAAGTAGAGACATTTATTCTATCAGAAATAACAATATACATTTGATTTTCTGCTATTAAAGTAATATGCATAAACACACGAAAAATAAGAATAAACATATTATAGCAGCGTTGTATGTACCTATAAATAAAATGGAAAATGTATGAAATCAGTGATTGTGTGCACGACAGAGGATTTAAAAAAACACTTACCGTTTTAAGCGTCTTCCAAGGATTGACAAACTGGAGAAACTCGACTGTATATTTTCAACATCAGGTGCGTTTCTAAGGTTATTTCTGAAAAACATGTCCGCTGTGAGGCAAAAATATGTTTATATTCGGAAAACGAGCGTTCTACACCTAGTGATGTTATATTCGCATAATCAAAATACTTTTTTAAGCAACTTAACGCACTGTAGACGTGCCCTCACAAATACGTGTTAAGGTGTCAAGATCTGCATTTCTGTCTAAAGCACTTTCAAATTTAATTAGGACACTTTCACTTTTTGCGTCTTCTACAGCACACAGTTGTGCGTGAACATCTTTAACGATTTGCAGTGATTCCTCTAACGACAGCGACGAATTTTCTAATTTTGTTATTGCTTCTTCTAGTCCCAAGTAATTCTCACGAATACTTTGTAAATCCATTTTAATCTGGGCATCTTGAATTTTTTTCTGGCTTGTATTGATAGCTGCACTTTCTTTCGGATCAAATGATAAAACCACGTCCTTAACTTTTTCAAAATGTTCATGATAGTAAAACTGCGCCCGTAACCATGTACCCCAACGGGTCAGAATCGGCTGTGGTGGCCCAGGGGTATGGGGACACAATTCGTGAAATTTCCGAATACGTTTTGCAGATTTCAGGAATACTGCCTTTGTACTCGATATTAAAGCATCTACCTCTAGGTAACATCTACGAACCTGTTCTGCCACAAGGTGTAGAGCATGGAGTTTACAAGTAATATGTAACAAGTTAGGACAGTATTTTCTAAGAGACCGGCCTACAGAACACATGGTTGCGGCACCATTGGTCATAAACATTAATACTTGGTCTTTCGAAAGTTTTAATTTTTCCAAAGTATCTAATAGCACCTCTGAAATTTTTTCGGCATTACAATGTTCTAGTCGTCTGGATGCTAATAAAATTGAAGACGTTGGTTGATGTGGTTTCATATTACGCGCCATCACATTAACTACAGATTGTTTTTTGCTGTCAGTTGTTTCGTCCACACATAACCACAGTTTTTCATTTTTCAGTTCGGCTTTGATTTTATTTTCAACCTGTTTACGCACCGATGGTAAATTCCTTCGTAACGTTGTCGTGCTCGGTAATGTTTTATTCGCGTATTTATTCCAAAATGAAATAAATGAATCATTACTTAACAAGGTAAACGGCAGTGTACACACAATCATAGTTACACATAGTTCATGTATAAACTGTTGTCGTTTAATTTTGATATTATTGTGCTTCGAACTGCTTACGTGTTCTTTACAATGTGTTTTTGACCAACACATTAGATATGTATTGCACACTAAACATTTAATTTTTGAGCCATCGTATATTAAGTCCGCGGAATCCATAATAAACTTATTCACTTCGTCTGACAATGGTCGTTTTCTCGATTTATGTCGACGACATTTTATTACGTATGCTTACACTTACATGCAGTCTAAGCAAGCACCAAACACATACTGAATGCTTTTTATTAGTTCTGATGCAATACAATCATTCTCACATCGGCGCACATGGTGCGCACGGAAATTGGTCTGCTCTAATAATAAAACATAAAATAAGTTAATAAGAAAAAAAAATATTTTCCTTCAGAGAAATAAAGCCATAATACAGAGAATTTCGGAAAATACACATATTGCTATGAATAGTGGTTTGTTGAATTATAGCGCCACCATCCACAACTAGTTTACCCAACTAGGTTACTCTGCCGGTGGTTTTCCAAAAATTGAGACTTCTATCTTCTCGGGTTCCAATCGGAAAAACCTGGAAATTAAAAAAAATATTGGAGACACGTTTACGACAAAACGTTGTTTAATCAAATACTATATCAAAATTACGAGAATAACAATCTCGTAGAATTATCGGGAATTAAATATGAAATACCATCAACTATGGTCACACTATCAAAATCAACCCGAACTACATAATTAAATTATATATATTTCAATAAACACAACGTTCTCGTGTTAAAGCAAATGTTGGTCTCCCCCTCAATATCTCTCTATCGCTTTCATATCAAGTGGACCTCCAAAAATCAAGTTTTTATCTAAGCACATTTAAAATAACATTTTCAAAAATATACAACTTATCCCACAATAATTGTACATTCATATTTAATTAATTATAAATATTATTTTAGGAAAAATCCATAGCAATATGTAAACTTAAAACTAAAATTGTTGGCGCAAATTTTTGGCACCATAAAGAAAATTTACGCTGGAAGTTGTGATGTTGACACCTAAAAAAGTAATTGTTTATAATATTGCCATAATACTTTTTCTTCAGATGCAAATTAAGTGCAAATTTTTATGTGGGAGCGCATTTAGCGCGTTTACGGGAGCGCGTTTACGGTGAAAAGTGTTTGTCGCGTAAAGCCGTATATAACTGGGTCGAGAAATTCTCTCAAGGACGCTCAAAAGTTGTTGACGATCAGCGAAGTGGCCGCCCCGTTCAGACTTCGACAGATACAACACTTCGACGGGTGGAAGAGATGATTCGAACTGACAGGCGGGTAACAATAGACAGTATAGCAACTGCAATAGGGTGTTCTCAAGGTTTAGCCTACGAACTGATGCACGATAGTTTGAATTTCCGAAAAGTTTGCGCACTGCGGGTACCTAGACAACTGACCGAGGAACACAGTAGAATTCGAATGGGCTTGTCCTTGGAACACCTCTCTCGATACACAGTGGAAGGGGAGAACATGCTTAACAGGATTGTTACTGGTGATGAGTCATGGGTGCACCACTACCAATCCGAAACAGAGCGTGCTTCAATGCAATGGAAACATCTTTCTTCGCCGTCAACAAAGAAATTTAAGGTTGTGCCCTCAGCTGGTAAGGTTATGCTTACCGTGTTCTGGGATTCTCAGGGAGTGCTCCTAGCCCATTTCCAGAACAAAAAAGAGAACGTGACTGCTGAATCATACTGTAGAGTTTTGTTGTTGCTTCGGGATGCAATTCGACGAAAACGTGCAGGCCTACTGACGAGAGGAATATTGCTGCATCACGATAATGCCAGGCCCCATTCGTCCCACTTGACCCGGGCGAGAATTGCGCAATTAGGGTGGGAACTTCTTGAACATCCGGCTTACAGCCCCGACCTGGCCCCAAGCGACTATCATCTGTTCGGTCCACTCAAAAAGCATCTTGGCGACAAACATTTCGAGGGTGACAACGATGTTCAACAAGAGGTACGCACGTGGTTCAGACGCCAGCCCAAACACTTTTATGCAGCAGGCATTGGGGCATTAACAAAGCGATGGGATAAGTGTATTAATGTAGATGGAGAAATAAAACTTGTTTTTGGCTAACTATTTCTCTAATTATTTTCATAATACCTTTTTGTGACCTAATTACTGACTTTCCCTCTTATTTATACATTTTCCAATAAATATTAACCTTAGCAGTTTTGATCCTAAATCCCGTTATAATACATATTTTGCAAATGGTACTAAGAATTTTGTCCGGAACTGTATACACAATTTAGTTAATTTCTTCAACATAAAAACTTCAGAACAGTATATCTGCTCTTACGTTTATCGTAATTCTAAGTTTTTTACGACCATTGCACTGTACCATAGCATGTTTTATTGGGTTTCTGGTATATGTTCGCTGTTGGATTTGTTATTAGGCTGTCATTAAAGACGATAATAATTTCTACAAAGCCGTTACTTTTATAATAACCATCTTTATTTGTGTTGCTTTACCGAGTGTAAGTTTCTCAGGCAGTAAATTACGTTCAAGCTAGCAATGAAACCAGTAGTAACAAAAATATTCAGTTGAATTATCTTGAATGGCTTACCTATAATAAAATTCCTGTTCTTGAACTTGTTTTGAATTTTTTTTAAATAATTTTTAATTATGTATTCTAGTTTTGATGGTATTTATTTAATTAATAAAAAAAAAATTTAATTAATGTATTAACATTACCCTGTGTTTTTATTTATTTTTTACCTATTTTTAATGTACTTCTATATATTGCAGAAGAATTGTTGATTACTAAAGGCCGGATTATATGCAGTTTGCATAAATGTGCATATATGCATAATATATGCATTTTGAATATTATTTGCATATTTTGTAGAAATTCAGCATTTTTGCAGATTTTAAGTATGCGAGTTTTAAGAATTGCCGAAAAAAACAAGTGAATCAACGGGAAACGTACAGACGCGCGTTTCGTTCTGGTTGGAACTTTTCAATGCACGGCATTCCTCGAAGACGGACATTGCTTTTTCATTTCTATACTTTCTGTATATATAGTTAACATTTGGAACTTACTGCAAGTGAGAATTAATGAATATTAAATCTCATTTTTACATGTAAATGTCGACTTATGTGATGCGTTCATAACTACAATCCGACAAACTAAGTTTGTACCAGTATGCAGAACACACCCTTTCGCGACAACGAACTTCCTGGTAATTAGGTTAATTAAGAATTGCTGAAAAAAACAAGTCAATCAACGGGAAACGTTATACTGGGGGATACTGGGGATACAACGGGATACTGGTACAAACTTAGTTTGTCGGATTGTAGTTATGAACGCATCACATAAGTCGACATTTACATGTAAGAATGAGATTTAATATTCATTAATTCTCACTTGCAGTAAGTTCCAAATGTTAACTATATATACAGAAAGTATAGAAATGAAAAGCAATGTCCGTCTTCGAGGAATGCCGTGCATTGAAAAGTTCCAACCAGAACGAAACGCGCGTCTGTACGTTTCCCGTTGATTGACTTGTTTTTTTCAGCAATTCTTAATTAACCTAATTACCAGGAAGTTCGTTGTCGCGAAAGGGTGTGTTCTGCATGCTGGTACAAACTTAGTTTGTCGGATTGTAGTTATGAACGCATCACATAAGTCGACATTTACATGTAAGAATGAGATTTAATATTCATTAATTCTCACTTGCAGTAAGTTCCAAATGTATGCGAGTTTTATTTATTTACTAAATCAAATTTATATGTCGTGGATGTAACAAACAAGCAAAAATTAAACAGCCCTGTTTAAATTAAAAATAGCATTTTATTGAGCCTCTTTCTGTTACTTTTCCGATAAGCGTTTCCAAGAATTTATTAATGCTCTTCCCATACATCCAGGCCGAGACAAAATTCCAGAAAAAGCTAATACATACCTTAAAACTTCTAAATAAATACAAAAATACATTTTACCAGAAAATTAGGAGTATATGTGTTTCTTTGCTATTCGGAGAAATTTATTCCCATATTCCAAAGTAATATTATTTTAAACGTCATTTTACGTTGGCTTTTCGATGTGTAAACTTGTGAGTAGCAAAAATGCCGAATATAGCGACTGTGCCTAAATGAATTACACCTTATTCAGAATTGCGTATGGATGGAGAAAAAGTGTTTTGCGTAGCATGCTGCAAGATTGTGAGTAAAATTTTAAGTTTATTTCCTCTTAGTAATTAATTAATTAAATTTTTAATTATTCCTTTATCTTTTACTAACATTTATTTTATAAGAAAACAACCGATGATGATATTTTTTATTGCAAATTATAAGTGAGAGAAAGTTCCAAGTCGACCAACATATGAAAACTTCATCTCATGTTGCAAAACTAACAAAGATGAAATTGGCGACCAAGAGTCAGCAAACATTACCGCAATGTTTGCCATCAACTACAAAAAAATCGGAACAAGAACAATTTAATGAAGATTTGTGTCAAATGTTTGCGTCGGCAGATATTCCACTACATAAATTAAACAATTTAAATGTCAAGTTATTCTTGCAAAAGTACATCAGCAAATATAACATTCCCGACGAGAGCACGTTAAGAAAAAAATATATTCGCTGTATCTATGCAGAAATATTGAATAGCATTAAGAAGGTTGTTGGAAACAATTATCTTTATATATGCGTAAATGAAACTACTGATAGCGTGGGCCGATACATAGTTCATTTAATGATTGGTATCCTTAACGTATCGGCTCCAGCAAAATCTTATTTAATTTCATCCAAACAGGAAAAGACAAATAATTTGACAATAACAAGGTTTATACAGGAAGAACTGGAAACTTTCTTCTTACCGGAATCGATTCCAACAGAGAAAATTCTATTGTTATTGACGGATACTGCACCAAACATGGTGAAGACAACTTTCAACTTGAAAATCTTTAACCCAAATTTTAAATCACACAACTTGCGCACGAATTAAATCGTGTTGCAGAGAAGTCAGAAACCATTTTCCCTTAGTAAATATTTTAATTTGTAGTGTTAAGAAAGTATTTTTAAAGGCCCTATTAAGCCTTCAGTTTTACAAACATGCACCCGGTGTTCCGCTTCCTCCTCAATCAGTAATCACACGATGGGGAACGTGGTTGGAGGCTGCTATTTTTCATGTAAATCATTATGAAGGAATAAAGACATTTATTATAGATCTTGATAGGGATGCACAATCTGTGATAGACGCCCAAAAGGTGTATTCGGGTAAACAAATACCTCAACAGTTGACGTTTATTAAAGCCAACTACAGTTTTATTTCCACTTCTATATTGCAGTTGGAAAAACAATTTATGTCGCTAATCGAGAGCGTTGAAATAATAAACAAATTTGAAAAGTCATGTTTTGATGTTAAAGGAGAAGTGGGACAGTCCGTTTATGAAAAATTTTTAAGTGTAATAGGAAAAAATGAGGGTTTTAAAAAGCTAAAGGACATCGCTAAAATCTTGTGTTGTGATTCAGTAGAAAATATTGAGTTGACAATAGATGATATTTCTAATTTGAAATATGCTCCTATAACAAGCGTCGACGTAGAAAGAACCTTTTCAATATATAAATACATGTTTTCAGACAAGCGTCACAATTTTTCTGTGGAACACTTTGAGAAATATGTGATTGTAAATCGTTTTCATGTTAATTATGTTGTAAAATGTTCTAAATAAACTTGTGGTAAACATAATACATAGAATATTTTTTATACAGTATTCCATTTTCTAATATTCCTCGTATTTTTTTACCTGTAATTTTTTTATAAGGAAGTGCATATTTAGGCTCAAATACCTACATATTTTCATTTCATTTTTTTTTGCATATAATCCGGTTTTTATTGATTACAATTTTATGATCGCATTAATAATAAGATATTTAATTTTATTCATTTAGTATTTAGATACAAAAATTTCCTTGGACTATTTCCATAGTTTTTCTTCTATTATTGTTTATACAATGTGAACGTGAATTCAGTTGAGTCAAAAACATACGACTCTAATTTTATTGAACGTTAAACTTTATAATTTATACCGTATTCCTTTAAACGAAATGCCAAGGAATTCTTTTTATTATTTCGTAATCTTGGACGATTCTTACATTAAAACAGACTCGTACTGTACACAAACTCAATTATAAAATAGAAATAATAAAATGTCATTATTAAATAAGTAATGATATACAAAGGTATTTTTATATATATATATATAATCGATAAAGCCTTATTATACCCGAAGGTGTTAAGGCGTCTAAAAACTTTTTATTTACGAACAAAACATTGCCCAATCCCTTCTGTCTCTTGCCATTGCTTCTGCATCCTTCCACTTTGTTCCCCTAGCTTCCAAGCACTCTGCCACTGCACTGTTCCACTCTTTTCTCGGTCTTCCTCTAGTCCTCTTTTCTTGTGTCCTTGCCAGCCATATCCGTTTCGGTTGTCTCTGGTTTTCCATTCTTATTAGATGTCCGAACCACTTCAGTTGCTGCCTTTCAATGCTCTTTAAAATCGATTCCACTCTTAGTTCTTCCCTCACTGTTTCATTCCGTATTCTATCTCTTCTTGTAATGCCTTTAACTGCTCTCAGGAATCTCATCTCAGTCGCCTGGATTTTACTTTTTTGCTGCCTTGTTAACACCCAGCTCTCACTACCATACATTAATATTGGTTTATGTATAGACTTGTAAACTAGGATTTTTGTCTTAGTTGATATTTCTTTATTTCTTATAAATTTGTTATTCAAAGCATAGTATGTCCGTGTTGCTTTTTCTATTCTTTCATTTATTTCGGTTTCGTTCTTACCATTCTTCTGTAGATTTACGCCCAGGTATCTCATCGTCTTTACTTCCTCTATTTTTGTATTGTCCAGTATTATTGATGCTTGCCCGTTTCCTTTCCCAATCACCATTACCTTTGTTTTATCGATGTTAATTTTTAAGTTTCTGTTTTGAAGGGCTTCATTCCATATTGTTACGTTTTCTTGCAGGTCTGTCGTGTTTTTTGCAAATATTACTAGATCATCTGCAAAGACGCAGTCAGTTATTGTCGTTATTTCCATATTTCTATAACCCACTGGTAATTTCTTCAGTTTGTGCTTTATCTCTTTTTGTACGTCATCCATCACTATGTTGAATAGTGCTGGGCTCAGTACACCACCCTGTCTCAATCCTTCTTTAGTTTCAAATATCTGTGACTCTGCATTTCTCGTTCGTACATAATTCTTTGTGACCTTATACATACACTCCACATTGTTTCTCAATTTCTTATTTACACCTCTTCTTTTTAGGCTTTCCCATATCGCTTTCCTTGGTACACTATCAAACGCTTTCTCTAGGTCAATAAACGCCAAGTACGTATTGCTTTGCTGTCTTTTTTCCATTATTTGTTTTATAGTAAATATGTGGTCTTGTACTCCTCTTCCCTTCCTAAAACCGCTTTGTGAATCTTCTAGCTGTGTCTCTATTTGTACTTTTAATCTTTTTTCCAGTATTCTTTCGTACATTTTGGCCATTATACTCATCATTGTTATTCCCCTATAGTTCTTACATTCACGGTAATCTCCTTTCTTGAAGATGGGTAATATCACTCCTATTTCCCAATCTTGTGGTATTCTCTCTTCTGTCCATATTCTGTTAAACAGTTTAGTTATAACTTCTATGCTTTTTTCACCCAAGTTTTTGATCATTTCCGGTGATATACAATCATGGCCTGCTGCTCTTCCTGTTTTTATTTTTATAATTGCTTCTTTTACTTCTTCTATTTTTATTTCTTGGTCACCTTCATCTGTTGCTTGGGTGGTTATTTGTTCTTCTTTTTCATTATATCCTTGTACTATTTTTTCTATATTAAGCATATCCTCAAAGTATTCTCTCCATCTGTCCATTATTTCTTTGTCATCTTCAAGTATTTTGCCCTCTTTTGATTTTATGTATTTGCTATTGTAGTTCGTATCCCTTTTAAAAGTTTTCAGTACTTTATAAAATAATTTCTGATTTCCGTGGCTATCACTTTCCATTCTTTCCCCGAATTCTTCCCATGACTTTTGTTTTGCTGCTCTCACTAATTCTTTTACCCTTGTTCTTTGCTGTCTATACCCAGCGTAGCTTTCTTCTGTTTTCACTTTGAGGTATTTCGCCCACACACGTTTTTTATATTTTATCGCATCCTTTATTTCGTCGCACCACCAGCTTGTTTGTTTTTTGTTTTTATTTATTTTTATAATTCCGCACGCTTGCTTTGCAGCTTTATGTATTTTGCTTTTTATATTTGTCCATAATATTTCCACATTATTGTCTGTGTCCAGTTTGTTTAATTCTTCCATTTCTTGCTCAATTTTTTCTTTGTATTTTGTCGCTATTTCATTTTGTCTGAGTTTATAGTTTCTTATAACCACTTTTGTCTTTTGTTTTTTGTTCTTAGTCACCATTGGGCTTTTCCTTCCTGGAATGAATATTTTTGACAGCAACAAGTAGTGATCCGAGTATATTTCTGGGCCTCTTTGCACTCTAGTATCTTCGACTTCTTTCCTATGGCTTTGGTTTATTAGTACATAGTCTATGATTGATTTTTCACCCCTGCTTCTAACTTCTCGGGTGTATTTATGTATTTCTTTATGGGCAAAGAATGTGTTCGTGATTATTAGATTATTAGTTAAACAGTAGTCGATAAGTCTTTTGCCATTATTATTTCGTATTGTTTCCCCCTGCATTCCAATTACTTTTCCTGATTCTTCATCCTTTTTCCCAACTCTTGCGTTAAAATCGCCCAATACAATTAGTCTTGCATTGACATCCTCTGTTGCCTGTTCTAATTGTTCCCAAAACTCTTCTTTTTGCTTTGCTGCGTCATCCTCATTAGGTCCGTACACAAAGGTATTTTTAATAATATAAAATATTATTAAAAATCTGGTGTGAAGAACACAAATACAGGTTCAGTATTAATATTTTTGTGAACGTGTCTGAGAATATCCTTTCTCCAGCAGGGGCGTACCGATGAGCCTGTAGAAAGGCGAAATACGTATCTACGTCTCTGGGGAGGGATATGTTCGGACACGTTCACAAAAATATTAATAGTGGACCTGTATTTGTGTTCTTCACACCAGATTTTTAATAATATTTTATATTATTAAAAATACCTTTGTATTATACAAAACTGGTGGGGTTTACCTACTCATGTATGTTTCAATTATTCTGATAAGTAATGATTAAAGACGGCAGCCTATGTGCCCACACTGTCAAATTTAATATAATATAATAAATTTAATATATACATATATGTTTATATACTGAGAAGGATTGCATAGTTAAAGTGCTCTTTGTATCTGTACAATGGATCTTCAGTATTGGTAAAAAGTTGCCCTAATTTCGTAAAATCTACATTTTTATCTAATACACCTAATGTGTATTATTAAATTTAACAGTGTGGGCACATAGTCTGCCGTCTTTAGTAATGATTATTCACGAGTCCTTTTTCAGTATTTAACATTTTACGATTTGATTTTATAGTATTTTTATATTAAACTTTATCTTGTGGTACACATGTCTGTTGTGTACCACAAGATAAGGATAATAAAAAACTAATAAATGTTAATTTATTTACATTGGAATATAAAAAATACCTCTCCTTCAATTCTTTGGAATACTACTCTTAAACTTGTTAGCCTTTTTGTTATAATTTTCCTTTCGATTTTAGTTGCTAAAAAATCTGTTATTCTTGAACCGTACAAATGTTTAGTTGTGGGTGGAATAAAAATGTAATTTCAGCTGCGCTTTTTTTTTACACTAAGTCCTAGTGTTTGTTCTCTATTTAAAGCCGATTAACTAATATTTTTTTAACTTTGCGTAGGATAGAAATTTGTTTGTTTTGTTATTCTTAAATCGACACGCACTTAAACAGATTTTTTTAATTATTAATTAGTTACAATTAAGCGAAAATAATTTTCTGTAATCGATTCGCCATTTATGCTCGACCTTGAAATGCTCTTTAAAAATGTTTAAAAATTTAAATCTATTCATATTATTGCCGATAGAGTGATGGTTTTCTACTCCTACGAGGATAGTCTGAAATGTTTTGAGTCTAACGTAAAAACGAATATTTTTTTCTACTCATGCTTTTGAAAATGACCATTTTTCTAATGGCTATACTAAATGAAAGTGATACTTTTTTAACTCTAGAGATGAGAATATTTCCACTTCCAGAGATGAAAATAAAACAAATGAAAATACATATTGCAGTGGAATGTGCTTTTGATTGCTTATTAAATCTTTTTTGTTCACACTACAACTTAATCGTCCGGCTGTTCAGTCTGGTAGACCTCCTTGAGCTCACGTCCCTCGGGTCGATCCTTACGGATGTAGGTTATATCATAAAATAAAACACGAGGTGTCAGATAAATTATACACACATTTTCCCGTTACATTTATATAATAAAAAAAAAATAAAAAAAAAATCAACTTTACAAAGTGCAACGTTGAACTGCTAAAGACACAGCAATAGAGGGCAAAAAAGATTTGGATATCATATGAAGATACAAATCATTAAAAAACCTCACTATGACAACTCACGAGCAAAGATAACAAAATTACTAATATCCAAAAATTTATCAGATGTCAACAATAATTTTTAACCCAACAATTTAAACGTCAAAGTAAAGAATTGTTTACTCTGCGCGCGAAATCAAAATCTGAACTGTCATGAAAGTATGCACATGACATCACACAAACTCGTCCCCACCTTCCTGCGTATTGAAATATTCAAAGTGACTAAAAACAACCAACCTCCACAAAAAAAATCTTCTAATAAATTTTCTAGATATTATTCTGAATATATATAAAAAATTCACAAAAGTTTTACAAGTTAATTATAGCGCTTTCATCAATATATATTAATAATTATAAAGATACCTACATTAATTAAAGTAAGTCACAATTAAACACGAGAGATTCCTTTTTTCCAGATAGGTGTATCATTTAATTAAAATTACAAATATAAAAGATTTGTAAATTCACGAAAAATTACGTTTAACACACATACGACGCACTAAAACTATAAACGAATTATTCAAAATTTCAATTTTATTAGACAAAATTAAGTCGTGTCCAATATACTCTTATACACACCTATCTCACCTATTAAATATATATTTATAACGATCCCCGTCTGAAATAAAATAAACACCAAAATGAAATACATAAGTTTAATAAATGTACTACACAAAAATTTTAATATAGTTCTATTATTTTCCTTTCTTCTCCATGGAAAAATCCATGACAATATGTAAGAAAAATTGTGACCACGATTAAGATTTTATTTTACTTTAAATTGACTTATCCTATGCTACTGTAGTCAAAGGGATGAAAATAAATTATTATTATTATTATTATTATTATTATTATTATTATTATTATTATTATTATTATTATTATTATTATTATTATAGCCAACCTGTATGTAAATATTCCAACGTAAAAAGAATTTACCTAAAATAGTTAACAAAACGCGTTTAACGCTTCTATCGCATTTCCCAGAGAAATAATTTCATGTTTCTTATTATAGAAACATCCCTATAACAAACAATATTAGGAAATGCTATAAACACATCGTGAACAATAGCTTACGCGTAATGTTTTAAGTATCTGCGCAAAACGCATTCATGCCGTAAAAGTTTAGTTGTAATTTGTGCACGTGCGTGATTTATTTCTTTGGAACGTTGGCTTTGCTCACAACTTGCATTTAGTATGTTTTGGCCGACACATATACGTACAAAACGGAAATGTATATACACTATGACTGAAGTTTCATTTTGTTTTTTTGGGGGATATATTCTAAAAAATATATATAACAAATAAAATAGTAAAAATTTTTTCTAATAAAAGTTGTCTAGAAACGCCAAAAACAAATTAAAAATTAAAAATAAAAAATTTTTTTTCTAGACAACTTTTATTAGAAAAAATTTTTACTATTTTATTTGCTATATTTTTTAGAATATACCCCAAAAAAAAACAAAATGAAACTTCAGTCATACTGTATGTATGTAATATGTATTAATATATTATACGTATTATATTGACTGGCTTATGAAAAAGAGATAATGGAAGGAACGAGAAGGAAGATGCGATTAAATTTGAATAGCGTGTGTTGGTAGTAGGAAAGAAAAGAAACCGAAAGTAATAAAAACATAACGGCACTAAAAGTCAAGCTCTTTCATTGGTACGGTTAGGTATTATTAGTCACGCATTGCAGGAAAGTGATTCTTTTAAACAAAGGCGTATATTCAATATGTATACGTATTTCGTAAATATTGCAATAGTTAAACCAGGGATGCACAGACTTATAGGGAACAGGGGCCAATCGGGAAAATTATAAGCCAAGGACGGGCCACTACAAAGAATACTTATTAACACAAATATTTTTATTTTTAAATAGTATGAATTACTGCAAATGATAAAAATAAAAGAACATTCAAAAATGTTTGTTGTAATTTTGTAATCGTAATGTAATCTAATCATTACAATGTAATATTTCATGTTTTATTATTTTGACGCATGACATTGCATTGACCTAACAATTTTGTTTATGTTTGGCTCCACATTACTTGTCGCCACACGTAAAATTGCCTCCAGATTCTCATTTGCCATACGGTTTCGATTTTTTGTTTTGTTAAGTTTCATCACTGAAAACGTTTGTTCACAAATACACGTCGATCCAAATAAACTTGCGCATTTCAATTCATTTATTCGCAACTCTTTATAAGCGGTTTTGTCAACGCAACGGTAAAAGTTAAGTAAATTACCTTCATTAAACTTGTTTCGTAAATTGTCATCATTTTGCATGTCTATCAATTCCAGCTGTATTGATTTCCGGTGCATTTCGGGTGAAATATTGAAAGGATCAAAATATCAATTTTTTCAACATAAGCGAAATTCACATCAGTTTTATTGAATTTCTCCATAATTTTTTTTGTAGTTCGGAAAATGGCTGTAATTGGCTGAATTGATTTGTGTCCTGAAAAGACTCAATTAGCATTGAAAGGACGAAACATGAGAGTATAACTGCGAAATTAATTGATCTTTGCCTTGGAGTCGCGTATTTAAGACATTCAAGTGATTTGTGATGTCTACAAGAAACGCTAAGTCACACAGCCAATCAGGGTTGTCGAGTTCGGAGACGTCCTTTTTCTTCTCCGCCAGAAACATTTTGATTTCTTCAATCAAGTTAAGAAACCGCTCTAGTGACAACCCACGACTTAGCCACCTTACTTCAGTGTAAAACAGGAGATCACCATATTCGCTTTCAATATCCTCGAGAAATTGTGTGAATTCTCGGTGATTGAGACCTCGGGATTTTATAAAGTTTACAGTAGGTACTACAACTTTCATCACATTTTCAAATCCCAATAATTTTGAACAGAGGGCCTCTTGATGTATAATGCAATGAAACTGCATTAATTCCTTGGTATCTATGTTTTTAGTTTGTAAATACTCTTTTAACATAGTTATTATCCCAGATTTACTTCCAACCATTGAAGGTGCTCCGTCAGTCGTAATTCCAGATAATTTCGTTAAATCCAAATCCATTATAGAACATTTTTCCAGAAGAGCTTTGAGCATGTCACTCCCCTTGGTTTGACTTGTCAAAGAACTCATACCAATCAGTTCTTCACTCACTTCAAAATTTTGCGTTACACCTCGCAAAAATATTAAGAGTTGAGCAGTGGAACTCTTTATATCTGTAGATTCGTCGAACCAGTCTCAACCAGTAATCACACGATCGGGAACGTACTTGGAGGCTGCTATTTTTCGTGCAAATCATTATGAAGGAATAAAGACAACTATTATGGATCTTGATAGGGATGCACAATCTGTGATAGACGCCCAAAAGGTATATTCGAGTAAAGAAATACCTCAATAGTTGGCGTTTATTAAAGCCAATTACAGTTTTATTTCCACTTCTATATCGCAGTTAGAAAAACAGTTTATGTCGCTAATAGAGAGCGTCAAAATAATAAACAAATTTGAAAAGTCATGTTTTGATGTTAAAGGAGGAGTGGGACAGTCCGTGTATGAAAAATTTTTAAGTATAATAGGTAAAAATCAGGGTTTTGAAAAGCTAATGGACATTGCTAAAATCTTGTGTGGTGATTCAGTAGAAAATATTGAGTTGACAATAAATGATATTTCTAATTTGAAATATGCTCCTATAACAAGCGTCGACGTAGAACGAACCTTTTTAATATATAAATACATGTTTTTAGGCAAGCGTCACAATTTTTGTGTTGAAAACTTTGAGAAATATGTGATTGTAAATTGTTTTCATAGTTAATTATGTTGTAAAATGTTCTAAATAAACTTGTAATAAACATAATAGTTTATTTTTTTCTACAGTATTCCATTTTCTAACATTCCCCGTATTTTTTAACCTGCATATTTTTCATAAGGAAGTGCATATTTAGGCTAAAACACCTGCATATTTTCAGTTTTTTTTTGCATATAATTCGGTCTTTACTTATTACAATCTTCACATGTTAGCTTATATACACTAGAGTTTGATCCTTTGTTTATTTTATCTTTGTTGTTTTTTGCCAATTTTTCTTAAGTAAGTGATTGAATTGTAGGAATTAGTTATATTGTTTCTTTAATTTTGAGTAAACTAACGAAAGGGTTTTAGATTTATAAACATCATAAAATAATTGAAGTCCTCGAATTTCTATGCGGATACTCACCCTTTCCGTATTTAATACACCCTGAAAAATCCGTTCGGATAGCTCCCCCTGATATTATCGTTATTCCAAACATCCACAAATCAACATGTCATGATATTCTCGTACACTGTACCTGTCCATGTGAAAAATTAACAATGATTAAGGACTTTAATTATTGTTACGTTTATACAGTAAACGTAAACTTAAACACATAAAACAAACGATATAACTATTCTTTAAATGATAAAAGTAACGCGTAGACACCTTAAATGATAAAAATTAACTGTTCTTATGAATCGTAAATTGCACACTGAACAGTTCCATTCATACGAATACTATCGTGAGGTCAATAGAGTATAAGTAAATAAGCAAACCCCTAATGAAGATTTAAGTAAGATAGGTCGGGTTCGGTGATGCAGGGCGACGATATGGAAACTTCTTTATCATTTTTTTCACGGAAATGGTTACACAGCAAATAGTCATTAAGAATTTTCTTTGTATTCTGTTTCTGTATTCACTGTATAAAACTCAATCAAAAATATGCATTGTTATTGTCATCCTCTTGAAACTAGAAGCTTAATAAAATGTATAGCAAAAATCAGAAGTCCACATAAAAATATTCGTTTTCTATTTTTATGTGGACTACTGATTTTTGCCATTCTCCTTACAGAGTGTATCTTTTATAGAAGTATTTAATAGGCCCTTGTCATTGTACAGTAATTAATTCATTCCCAAAAGCACTTTAGGAAAAGTATTGTTTCTACAGTGCTTCTCAAAAGTCCCCCCCCTCTTATCTTTGGAACGATTATACATTCACAAGTGAAATTTGGAAACTGAATATTATAGGTTATAAGCTTCACTACTAGTGATGATAGATGACGAAATCGTCATAGATGACGTCACAAGGCCAATGTGACCAATAATTTTAAATGGAACGCTACGGCAAGCGACACCTCTTTTAAAAGGTATCGAAAAAACCTATTCAATGATACTAATTTTGTTTGTGTTTGAGGCAGTTTTAATGGCTCATTAGTAAACATGAAAATTTAAATTCCATTCAGTATGATATTAAATACAGATTTAAGAAATAGTATGTACTTAAAGAAATTGCTCGAAGTGACCTCCATTTACTTCCTGACAGTAAAATATCCTATTTTTAAACTCTTCTCGTACTTCTTCAAATGTGTCTGCTGAAACAGCCTCACATTCTGCAACAATACGTTGTTTTAAAACGTCAATATTGTCAAGTTCAGTGGTGTAAACCTTCGATTTAAGGTACCCCCACAGAAAAAAATCCAAAGGTGTGAGGTCCGGTGATCGAGTTGGCCATTCCGTTGAACCTCGTCGTCCAATCCATCTACCAGGATGCTCCTCATGCAAATACCGTCTTACTGCACCGTAATAGTGTGGAGGAGCACCATCCTGTTGGAATGTTATTTCCAAATTGCCGAATTCATCTGGATTATCTTCCAAAATTTCAAGGATTAACGGTTCTATAGCGTTTTGCAACATCTCCAGATAAACCTCACCAGTTAAATTAGTATTTAAAAAAATAGGCCCAACGATGTGGTTTCCCAGGATACCTGCCCAAACATTCACCTTCTGGGGAAATTGGGTATGTGTTTCACGAAACAGGTGAGGATTTGCGTCACTCCAATACCTCACATTCTGTGTATTTACATTTCCATTTAGATAGAAAATACTTTCGTCACTAAAACAAATTGTTTTGACTTAGTCTGGCTTTTGGTTAATTTTAGCTTCCATATTTTCACAAAATTCTAGTCTTCGGTCTGGGTCGTCGTCTGAGAGTTGATGAACCATTTTTAATTTGTATGGATGAAATTTGTATTTTTTCAACACCCTGTGTACTGTACTTCGACTGACTTCACAGGTAGATGCAACTTGAGTAGTTTAAGAAGTAGGATTAACTCTTACTTCTGCCAGTATATCAATTTTTTTCTCATCAGAAATTTGTGGTCTGCCAGATCGTTTCGCATCATTAATACTACCCGTTGTTTCAAACTTACGAAGAAGCTCCCTTAAATAAGTCCTCGAAATGGGGCGATCGGGAAACCTCTCATTAAAAATGCGTTCTGCTGCATGAATATTTTGTCTAGTTTCACCAAGAATTAGGACCGCTGCTACTTTATCACCTAAAGCACGTACCATTTCGCTTCTTGAATCACTTAAACTTTCGGCTCACAACAGTTTAACAAATTATTAAAATGTGCAAAAATATTAAAAGTACCAAAAGCTATTATAACAGTGAGACGTTCGATTAACAATACACAAATTATTAAATGTTCAAAAACTTGGACAATTACAAAAACGTCGAATTTCGGAGACTTACAAAAACGTCAGATTATTTGACAACTATCCAGAAGCGGAGCTTGAATTTGGAATTTTAGTATTAACTTGACAATATTGACGTTTTAAAACAACGTATTGTTGCAGAATGTGAGGCTGTTTCCGCAGACACATTTGAAGAAGTACGAGAAGAGTTTAAAAATAGGATATTTTACTGTCAGGAAGTAAATGGAGGTCACTTCGAGCAATTTCTTTAAGTACATACTATTTCTTAAATCTGTATTTAATATCATACTGATTGGAATTTAAATTTTCATGTTTACTAATGAGCCATTAAAACTGCCTCAAACACAAACAAAATTAGTATCATTGAATAGGTTTTTTCGATACCTTTTAAAAGAGGTGTCGCTTGCCGTAGCGTTCCATTTAAAATTATTGGTCACATTGGCCTTGTGACGTCATCTATGACGATTTCGTCATCTATCATCACTAGTAGGGAAGTTTATAACCTATAATATTCTGTTTCGAAATTTCACTTGTGAATGTATAATCGTTCCAAAGATAAGAGGGGGGGAGGGGACTTTTGAGAAGCACTGTATAAGTATTGCGTATGATTCACTTGGCATTTACGATTCAAAAATGTTGTACATGTTAAAATACTTCCGTTGTTGAAATAGATCTTTATAATTGCCTTATAGTTTATAAATTAATCGCAAGTTGACGAATGTATGTGAACGGTGAGAAAATATTTCTTTATCCAGTCACGTCCACGTTCAATTTTAATCATAATAAATTCGAAAGTGTTTATGGTTAAAATGTATTGCTGGTTCTCTGGTTTGCTTCAAACTGTAAACAATCAAAAGTTATATATTATAAGAGTGATGCAATTTTAATAAATCTTAAAGCAGAATTCGAAAATAGTAATAAAATTGTTTGACGCCCACTTAAAGAATTTCTTGTTTACGACCATAGATTTCGGACATAATTTAAGAAACTTTTAGAAAAAAGGAATTTAAATTGTAGTAAACTATATCTTACGTTTGGACAGAGTAAATAATCCAGGTTATCTACATACATTAAATTAAAGACGGCAGACTATGTGCCGACACTGTCAAATTTAATAATAATATGTTTATATACTGAGAAGGATTGTTCGACATTGAGAGATGTTATATTTGCATAGTTAAAGTGCTCTTTGTATCTGTACAATGGATCTTCAGTATTGGTAAAAAGTTGCCCTAATTTTGTAAAATCTACATTTTTATCTAATACACCTTATGTGTATTATTAAATTTAACAGTGTGGGGCACATAGTCTGCCGTCTTTGTAACATTATTAGAGAATGGACGCAATTTCCATAAAACGCAATCGGCAATTGGAATTGTGTATAACGTCGCTCAGTACATCCCGGCGTAATTCAATGAAGTATTTGTTTGACTTACTCGGACACCTGGTCTCGCCGCGATAACAATGGACAAGCCAGCTATTGTATTCCGAGAATATAGTGTTTTTTAAAGTGTTTTCATGAGCGTAGATAGAAGCGGGGTTTTTATAATGTATTTTATTTATTAGTTTATATTTCATAAGATAAATAAAGTGCTGTGAGTAAGTTTCTTGTTTTCATAGTTTTAACTGTTAATTACATCGTAATTTTTGTGATAGATCCTGTTTAATATCGTTTGATTGAATCTACTTCTCCCAATTATTTAGACGTAAGTGTGCATTGAATTTCGTTCAATTTCAATAACTTACGCGTACATTAGTTTTCATTTATTTAGACCTAGAGCATTGTTTAAGTTACTTTTTCAGATATGATACGGAAGAATGACAGATGAATCTACGTTCACGAAAAGTGGTGTTACAAATCTGAGAAACCTGCACAGGTGGTCATCAGAAAATTCCAAAGGTATACGCCTATCTAAATTTCAACATGAATTTTCTATTAACGTTTGGGCGGCCCTAATCGATGACTTGTTGATTGGTCCTGTCGTTCTTCCTGGGAGGTTAAATGCGGACAATTACCTTAAATTTCTTATTGGCGAACTGCCAGGTCTTTTAGAGGATGTCCCGCTGAATGTTCGACGAGACATTTGGTTTCTCATGGATGGGGCACCACCACATTTCGGAATTGCTGTCCGAAATTGGGTTAACGTCAATTATCCAAGATGGATTGGTTGAGGTGGTCCTGTTGCATGGCCACCCATATCACCCGATCTTAATCCCCTTGACTTTTATTTATGGGGGTACATGAAAAATTTAGTCTACGCGCAAGTTTCGAACACAAGAGAAGAGTCGTTGGATCGTATTCACCTGGCTGTCGAGCAAATCCGACAAAACAAGTATGAAATTCGGATAAGTACTTCTTCTGTTGGCTTGCATTCAACGAGGAGGTGGACATTTCGAAAATATTATTAATTGAACTTTTTTAATTAAAATCAGTTTTTGTTGACTTTAGAATTACATTTTTTTCATGATCTGACAATCACATTCATAGATCTGTAACTTTGAAACAAATAAAAATGGATATACAAATTTTGCGCTTTAGTTACTTGAAATGAAGTCTACTTTACACTCCTAAAATTTGAACATAACGATACGGGACACTTGTATAAGGAAGAACGACAACGAAGAGAATCAGTCTGATACTAGATCTTGAAGCTGACAGTATGGACAGCGAAACGTCGTGTGAAATTACGACAAGACTGCGAAACGCAGGAGAAAATTGTACTACAAGAAGTAGAAATTTCAATTATTTTTTTGTTTTTTACAAAAATTGCTTAACTCTCTAGTCTATCTGTTGTATTAATCAAGATTTTTTTATATTTTTGTCTAAGAAATAAATTTAAATAGTAAGTTCAATACAAAACTGAAATAATTCTAAAATTTTGCCTAGTCTACGTCAACATGTAGTTTTAACGATGTGGACCAGAAATAGAATCGACACTATGAAATCATTTCCCGTATCGAAGTTACACCTGCAGGTCAAGGGTATGATATATTTGAATCGCCGGCGAAAATATTTACTCTCTTGGTCCAAAGTCGTGTTTATAATTCATCATTTCTTTCCAGCATTTCAAATTAAAATGTTTATTGACTTAGAAAAAAAAATATTAAAACAGCAAAAATAGTCAAATCGTTGAGTTGATGTTATCTTAATAAGCACTTAATTTATTTTTAAATTAGACGCTATGCAAAATTTAGATAAGGAATGAAATTAATTCATTTAGAAGATTGTTTAAATTCATAAAAAATTTTTGGAAAATATATCAGTTTTAATAATAAAAGAAAAATAGTTCTTAAATTAAAGTAAATACATAAACAGAAATATAATATCTCATGCATGAAGGTTGTGTGATTACATTATTATGAAATAAACTTAATACTAATCTGAGAGAGATAACATTATTTGGATCGTCTATACGAAAATTTACATCCAATACCATCTAATAGATTTGAACAGACACGAATCGAACGTTTTGCTATTGTGTAGGTCACGGGAAGGTTACGTAACCCGGTCTTTAAATAACGATTTCCACCTATCGGTTGGTTAATGTAGGTCCATAAAAAATAACCAGATCGTAGAGAGGCATCTACGGAGTCGTAACACGTGCTATAGATTTGAATCGAAGCATGCTTTTACTCTGCAACACACGCGAAAATGTAGGTTATTCGGGTTGTTACCGAAACAATACGGAAAGTTCTTTAATTATGTGTTATCGATACTAGTAATTTTGTTTTCGTGTAGATTATTGAAGATATATAGATGGGATCTTATTAATCAGTTTTTGCTGTACTGTTAATGTAATGTTAATGTACTGTAATGTATGTACAGTAGAATCTCACAAATTAGAACCACTTTGTGCACCGGGCAGTTCGAATTTCTGAAAAGTTCGAATTTCTGGACATTTTTTTTTACAGAAAATGATAAAATTATAATAAAACTAGTTATGTAAGCTTTATTTTAACACAAAACAGTTTTTATTTATTAACATTTAATTAATTGAACATATTAAATTCGATGGAAAACTTTTAAAAAGTTTTTTAATTATTAGGTATTTAATTGGTTTTTAACATAAAATCAGTAATACTTGTTTGTTTTTTTTGATTTATTTAAACTGGATACAACGATATCGTTACGGACGTCCAAAAGGTTAGACATGTGTTTACTGGAAAATATATCACTGGTTTTGCACCATTTTATAACATTATTGATGCCTTCAAGGACTTTTAAATGAGGAATAGCTGGCGTTATGTCGATAATATCGACGTCGCTGCTATCTGAAGCCTCCTCATCGCTATTCTCTGCATCAGATCCGTCAGTAAACACATCTTCATTCCATTCCTCGATTTCATTTACATTTACGGAATTGTTTGGCATAATTTCATTCAAAAGATCAAGATTTATTTGAAGAACTTCATTACAATCCTGATTTCGTTGAGCCAATTGTGCTAGTGGCAAATCATCATCGCTGTCGAAGTCGCCTGAGTCAAAATTTAATAATTTGGACCAAGAATTTTTAACACTGTCTGTTGTACCTCATCCCATGCTTGTTTCAACAATATTATTGCATCTCGGATTGAATTCCGTTTCAAAAGCTTATCAATATCACCACCATCACCAATTAATTGAGATAGCAACTTACCTCTGTAAATAAGTTTTGTCATTTTAATAGGATTTTTATCCATTGGCTGCACAGCTGCTGTTACATTTGGCGGCAAGAAATATGCAATTATATTACCATCCTCACTTTGAAGTTTATCAATTGGTGCATGAGCGGAACAGTTATCTACAAGCAGAAGAGCTTTCAGAAAATCGGATGACCTGTAGAACAAAAAAAAAAAAATTAAAAAATATGGAACTCAAAATATGCATTGGTTAAACATACTTCTTTGATAAATATCTTGCGAAACCAATCATGAAAAATCCGGGAAGTCATCTACGCATTTTTCGAAAAGTCATAATGAAGTGGGTTATCAAATCCTCTGAAGCTTCTTGGCTTTTTAGCTTTTCCAATAACCAATGGTTTTAATTTGTGTGAG
This sequence comes from Melolontha melolontha, assembly GCA_935421215.2. Classification (NCBI taxonomy): domain Eukaryota; kingdom Metazoa; phylum Arthropoda; class Insecta; order Coleoptera; family Scarabaeidae; genus Melolontha; species Melolontha melolontha. Next base: position 173,175,839 of record OW285238.1, read on the forward strand.
CCATCAGAATTTGCGCCTAGTAAAATTGAAACGCGTTCTTTTTGAACTTTTTTCACAAGCAGCGACAAATGTTTTATCTGGAAGGCAACGGAAAAATAATCTGCTTTCATCAGCATTATAGATTTGTGTTTCCAATAACCCCATTTCCGCGACTTTTGCACGAAATCTGTGTAGTAATGGAGTGACCTCACCAACATCACTCGAAAGTATTTCACCACCAATTTTTAAAAACCGTATTCCATGACGGGTTTTAAATTTGGAAAACCATCCATCACTTGCAGTAAATGCGTTTTCATCTTTATCGGAGTACACTTCACTAAAAATTGACTTAGCTTTTGCTTTTAATACGGGTCCTGTCACTGTGTTCTTCTTTTCACGTTGATTTAAAAAACACTTATAAAGGCGCTTCTCCATTTCCTCATATTCTGCCTTATGTAAAGATTTTTTTGCTTCCTGATAGGTGCTGGTAACTGCATCCATTATTTCTTGTTTTTTTTTGATTTTATGTAGCTGATGGAAGATTTTGTCACATTAAAAACTTGAGCTAAACGATTTCCACTCACGCCTTCATTAAGTCTTTTTAATATTTTAACCTTAGTATCCAAAGAGAAGGTATTTTTTTTACGTTTGTTTGGCATTTTTTTTAACTTTCACACGTATGAACACTTCACTTTGACCTTCAGTCATCAACTGACCCAAATTTGTACAAGCATATCAAATTTCACACGCATATGACCGAATTGTACACACCACGAATAACTCGGTGATTCCCCGTTTTATTTTTACTTTAATGAGCGAAAAAAAATAATTTGTAGTGAAAATACAAAAAAAATAAAAAAACTTCCTGAAATTATAACCCCCTGTTCTAATTTTAGAGCGTTTAATTTGTTTTTTCGCCTATTTAGTTCAAAATCATAGAAAAAAAAATATTTTCTAATGGAAATAAAATCCAAAAAAAAAAACACTTCCAGAAATTAGAACCACAGGTTCTAATTTCAGAGCGTCCAATACATTGAAATGGCCGGTTCTAATTTCTGGACGGTTCGAATTTGTGACGGTTCGAATTCGTGAGATTCTACTGTATTAATAAATAAAATAAAATTGATCGACTTCTTTATTGATTAAAACGTTCAACTTTATGAGGTAATAAAATTCCATATTTATAATTATACCGGGTGTCCTTGAAATAAAAAGATAGCGTATGAAGAATGGAAATATTAGATTATATAGAATATATACCAAAATATTTTCTCAAAATTTCAACTGCAAAAAAATGAGTAAGATATTTAAAAAAAAATTGTCACGCCAATGTGTGATAGGCTATATAATAAAAGACGATACCTTAAAGTTGAATGCCAATAAAAAAATATATAGTTTTGTTATTGTTCATCTCGCTTTAAAGCCTGAGTTATATTACACTTTTTTCGTCTAGAAACTTTGACAAGTTTTCAAACTAGATGTACTTGCCAAAACTTTAATAATGTAAATGAGAAGAAACATATCAACGTTTCTAAACTACAAAACTAGGTCCGGTTCTATTTTTCGTACAAGTTTCGTACTAGACTTGCCCATTAAACACCATTTCGTGTATATAGGTCTTTCACGATAACCGACGAGACACGTAATAAACAGTTACTTCGGAACAAGTAACATTCAAATTACAATAATACATAATAATCCTAGTATTTCTCTCTATTAAGTGAATATATTATGTTACCGTAACTGGGCATAGTTGCCGGCTTGAATTCCGTCAAATGTCATTCAAATAAGTTGTTTACAATTTCATATTTAGAAGTTCCTACCTATTTCATTTTATTTATAAATCGATATTATACTTTTAATATTTTTGTACATTTTAATAATTTGTTAAACTGTTGTGAGCCGAAAGTTTAAGTGCTTCAAGAAGCGAAATGGTACGTGCTTTAGGTGATAAAGTAGCAGTGGTCCTAATTCTTGGTGAAACTAGACAAAATATTCATGCAGCAGAACGCATTTTTAATGAGAGGTTTCCCGATCGCCCCATTTCGAGGACTTATTTAAGGGAGCTTCTTCGTATGTTTGAAACAACGGGTAGTATTAATGATGCGAAACGATCTGGCAGACCACAAATTTCTGATGAGAAAAAAATTGATATACTGGCAGAAGTAAGAGTTAATCCTACTTCTTCAACAACTCAAGTTGTTGAAGTTGTTCATCTACCTGTGAAGTCAGTCGAAGTACAATACACAGGGTGTTGAAAAAATACAAATTTCATCCATACAAATTAAAAATAGTTCATCAACTCTCAGACGACGACCCAGACCGAAGACTAGAATTTTGTGAAAATATGGAAACTAAAATTAACCAACAGCCAGACTACGTCAAAACAATTTGTTTTAGTGACGAAAGTACTTTCTATCTAAATGGAAATGTAAATACACAGAATGTGAGGTATTGGAGTGACGCAAATCCTCACCTGTTTCGTGAAACACATACCCAATTTCCCCAGAAGGTGAATGTTTGGGCAGGTATCCTGGGAAACCACATCGTTGGGCCTCTTTTTTAAAATACTAATTTAACTGGTGATGTTTATCTGGAGATGTTGCAAAACGCTATAGAACCGTTAATCCTTGAAATTTTGGAAGATAATCCAGATGAATTCGGCAATTTGGAAATAACATTCCAACAGGATGGTGCTCCTCCACACTATTACGGTGCAGTAAGACGGTATTTGCATGAGGAGTATCCTGGTAGATGGATTGGACGACGAGGTTCAACGGAATGGCCACCTCGATCACCGGACCTCACACCTTTGGATTTTTTTCTGTGGGGATACCTTAAATCGAAGGTTTACGCCACTGAACTTAACAATATTGACGTTTTAAAACAACGTATTGTTGCAGAATGTGAGGCTGTTTCTGCAGACACATTTGAAGAAGTACGAGAAGACTTTAAAAATAGGATATTTTACTGTCCGGAAGTAAATGGAGGTCACTTCGAGCAATTTCTTTAAGTACATACTATTTCTTAAATCTGTATTTAATATCATACTGAATGGAATTTAAATTTTCATGTTTACTAATGAGCCATTAAAACTGCCTCAAACACAAACAAAATTAGTATCATTGAATAGGTTTTTTCGATACCTTTTAAAAGAGGTGTCGCTTGCCGTAGCGTTCCATTTAAAATTATTGGTCACAATGACCTTGTGACGTCATCTATGACGATTTCGTCATCTATAATCACTAGTAGGGAAGTTTATAACCTATAATATTCAGTTTCCAAATTTCACTTGTGTATGTATAATCGTTCCAAAGATAAGAGGGGGGGGGGGGACTTTTGAGAAGCACTGTATATAAGATCAGTTATTTTCGCAACTAAATCATTCCTAGACTGTTAGGAAAACAAGCGAAAAAAATCATTCGATCATTAATATTTCGAAATAGAACGCGATAATAGTTAAGGGGCCATTACTCCCGCTCTCTGCTTGTGCCAAAAATGGGGGTTAAACCATCTAGTTCAAAGCGAAAACGGACTAAAGCCTGTCATAGATATTGATGATTTTAATCATTATGCAATTAGAAACACAGTTTATGACATGTATAAAAACAGTAAGTTTAAAGTAATTTAGTACTTATATTTATAAAATTAATATTTCAATTAATTTCAGAACAGCATATTACGATTTCATCTTTGAATATCCTCAACGAAAAGGAACTTTTTTCTGGTGGTAATACATCTTTATGAAAAATATTACATGGAATAGGTTTTCATTACAAGAAGGATGATCTAAACATCCTACATATTGTATTAAAACGTGTTACGTTCTTGCAACAATATGTTCATATGAAACATGAAATTTTGTAAAATCTACATTTTTATCTAATACACCTTATGTGTATTATTAAATTTAACAGTGTGGGCACACAGTCTGCCGTCTTTAAACATGAGCATTTATGTTAGTTTGGTTTCTTCGATTAAACCTAGGTTTTCCAAGATGGAACTATTTGCAAATCTTTACAAAATGAGTCAATATAAACAGTCAAAGCTACAAAAGAGGGTGGTAAAAGGTACAATCTATTACTAACAGAATATTATTAGTACGTAAAGTGTATTTATCTTAACTGAATTGATTCGGCTTTTACTTGATGTAGATCCATAATTTAAAATAGAAATAAAACTACGGTTCAAATCTTACCTTTTTAATATTTAATCATAACACGACAATTGTTTCACCAGCACCAGCTGTGCTGGCAAAACAATTGTCGTGTTACGATTAAATATTAAAAAGTGAACATTTGAACCATAGTTTTATTTCTATTTTGTATTTATCTTGTTATAGGTACATTGTATTACATGCATGTAATTCTAATGGATTTATTCCTGAAGCTGAATTAATATTTACAACAAATAGACAGCATCTGGGCCACCACGGTGACAGAAACAGGAATAATTTCTTATACTGGTTTGAACATCAACTTCTTGTGAATTTAGAAGAATCCTCCACAATTGCTTTAAATAATGCGTTATCATAGTTTCATAGTACATACTATTAAAAACAAAAGTGATATTCAATAAAAAAATCATTGGGTTTTCAAAGGCAAGACATATTACCATTTATAATCAATGAAAGTAATTCTGATTCTTAAGACAGCATAAATGTTTAATAAAATTAGTATTTCATATTAATATTGTCTTTTTTTGATTTATATCATATGTTTATCACAATGTTACAAGCCCTTTAATCTCTATGTATTTTGATTTTCTATATATTATTTTTGTATATGTAGTCCAAAATAAATAAATTCACATATACATTTTTATTTTGTTTGTATTTTTTTGTATATTAATAACATAAAGCATATTATAAGTTGTAAATATTTTAAAATGACATAAACCTACACAAATCATATAGTCATAATATTTTAAATAAATGTTTTAATTTATATTGTCTAATTTTCAACTTCATTTTTCTAATATTTGTATATCTATAAGAGCCAATAAATAACCACAACCCGTCCAAAGATTAAATATATAATAATAAACAAACACACATTTTTTATTTTATGCAGGTAACGCAATCAAAGTTTAGTGCCCTCTATTCGGCATAGCATAAATTAAAACTTGTATGAAATCTAGTACCAGAACTTGTTCACGTTTCTAGTACAAAATAAAGTGTAATGTACCTCAGCGTTAAGTTTCGTTCAATTGTCAATCGTTATGTACGTTTAAAGTACGTAACATACTCGATTAAAGATAGATTGTTACCAAATAGGACGTTAAATGCCCGTAGAGCGCACATCTTACATGCTCTTTTAAATATATAATCTTTAAAAATTCATAAGTATAAATATTTAACAGCTGACTTTCGTACTAGGTTATCGAACCCTTACCATAACAAAACTTAGACACTATGTTATTTTCTAGCGTTTTTTATAAACATAAACATTGGCGCCTTTAAATTAAATAGCATTCTATTTCCTACTTTTCGTAACAAAAAATAAACGTTCACGTAATACATATGAAATGATGTCAGTTTTAAAAGTTACTAAATTATTTTTAGTATGATTTTTAAAATAGGTTTGCAAATTAATGTAATACATCTTAATTTTTAATCATTCACTTAGCATACAGGATGTTATAGTTTTTATAACATCGACAGCTGTTACGTATGTAAACATACGGTGTGTGTATGACTTCAATAAAATTCATATTCATTATTTACACACATTCTCAATTCATAGGTGGAACAAGATACAATATTTTGAATTCATGTTCTACACAATATTAGTTGTGTATAGCGACAAAGAAAAAAATGGGAGAAAGTGTATTGCTTTAAATTTCTTTCCTTATATTTTCAGGATTCGCTTTCAATTTCATCATATATATATATATATATATATATATATATATATATATATATATAACATATATATATATATATATATATATATATATATATATATATATATATATATATACATCTAAATAGTTGCTACGTTTTGAATTTCATCATTTTTATATTTAAAATTTTATCACCCGGTATACTTGTTTACATCACGGGTTGCTTAAATTTTTATTTTCACGAGTACGTTGTCACCATCTATGTGGATGTTTTTCACGGTATCGCCCCATTCCCGCTAGCGTTCAAGGGCTGTGACTAAGATCAATTTGGGTTGTTCGAAGTGCTTTCGTTTACACTCTTGCGGGAATTAAGTTTTACGTAATTCTATATATTTTGAAAAATATCGCATTGCAGATAAGAACGTAGAACGTAATACGAATTAGAAATTGCCGATACCGTTCCGTGTGAGAACTGGAAGTATAAAAGGAGAAAAAAAACTTTTTGAAAAAGTTTTTGGACGGCATTTCTGAGACCTAACCTGTGGAACTTCATATTCTCTCTGGAAGTTGTAATCTAGGCACCGACGTTTTCTTTTTTCCTGCAACCACGACAATTTGTCGAATCTCAAATTGAGGAGAATCCGTTGTATTTCCTGATACCGGCTGTTGATTGCAGGAACCGACATCCCCTGAATGTAACATGCACTTAGAACCACCAACTGATCTTACTTACGGCTGAAGCACGAATCCCTTGTATCGAGACGCCAATCGAGGCGGTAGAGAGGGGCGACGTACGTACACGTAGAATAAAAATTAAAGCAACTCGTGACGAAAATAGTATACCGGGAGATAAAGCGTAACATCTATATAATATATTAAATTTAAAATGAATTTGTATTACAAATATATTTCAGTAAATATGGAAGAAACAAATATATGGACCGAGTTTAACTATATTTTGGCTCTAAAAATTTAGAAATTTTTGATGAATTACAAATAAATTTCTTTTTTGATTTTCAGTTAGACATTTATACGTATCCCTCAAATTCGTATAGTTGTGTCGCTATTCAGTTGTAAGCCTGTATAATTACGTATTTCCATACGTTGTCTTTTTATTTCAAGGACCCTATATATCAATGCCTCTAGTACATATAATATTCCTTGTAGTATTTGTGGGTAATACAATTTAGTATTCGTTCATTAAATTTCTTATATCTTATATATTCACAACTATAAATCTCTACTGTCAAAATAAATATGATGACAACTTTTAAAATTCTAATTAAATACGCAAATAAGAGTTTAGAAAAATCGATTTTGTGAAAGCAGACAAATTCCTGGCTACTTTACTGAATTACAAAATGTAAATATCTTTATTTAGTCTCAAGGAATTGAAAATTTTTTGAATAATTGCATTGTTCGGGGAATTTTCATAAAAACTATCTACTCCGTTCTAAATAAATTTATTAATTATTACAAATATGTACAACATAAATATCGTAATTACTAGTTCCAAGTTAAATTTTACAGTTTATGTAATTATGTATGTTGTTAGAATGTTTAATAATTTACATTTTTTTTTAATGAAATTTTAAATTTTTCTTGTTACATAAGAGATCCCATTATGAATTTACGAGTATGAGTAATCGTCAACACATATGGACCAACAAACAAGAACTCTTACAGCAGTCCCGCCAGACGTTTGCATTGTATGCGTCAACTTCTGGAAGGGAATTAATTTTTCGGGCTTCTCTTCAATAAGCCATACTTACGCCTATAAATTATTTTCGGAAAATCGGGCCACATTATTAAATTATATTTATTCTTGTATTCTATATTTAGTGCATTCAATAATACGCGCATATATTTTGCAAAACAAATGTGTTGTACTGGCATTCATCAAGAGATTGTTTTCGCAGACAAAACCAGTTTTCGTTTAATCTATTATTAATTCTTACCGTTATTATGTTATATGTATTGATATTCTTTTTCAATTATTTTACAAAACCGGATTTGTATCCTTTTGTTTCGGAATAAATTTATTAATTTCTCAATTTTTTGCTGTGTGTGTTTATCAGAGTCGTTTTGAAGATACCAAAGAGATTAAATTAAATAAAGAACAGAGAATTTTTCATTTTCTAAGTTGCCAACACATTTAAACAGATAATTATAGAAGAGTTTTTTTAATTTTACGATATCAAAAGCACAGCTAAATATCCCTGCAATGTTAGATCACTTTTCTTAACAACTTGTTGGACCGTTTCACTTCGATGTCAACTACCTTGCCAAATGTTGCTGTTATTGGATATAATCCAAATTAAGTTTTCTATTATCTAAGGGAGGGCGTGAAATACAACGTTATTTTTATCAGTAACAGTGGAATTTTCCATTTCAGGCTTAAAATTTTAAATATTTTAGGAAGACATCTTGATATTTGACTTTGTTTCGAAACAAATAAATCCCCAATAATTGCCCCTAATACTATACAAGCTGTCCTGTATCGCTAGACAACTAGGAGTGACACAAACGACAGTTTAGCTAATTTTAAAACGTGAGGGCTTATATCCTTATCACTATCGCAGGGGACACGATTTGCTTGAGGCAGACCACTATGCTCGCCTAGTTTATTCTAGCTGGATATTGAGACAGTCACGGCTTCATTTTAATTTCTGCAGAACAGTCCTCTGGACAGATGAATCTACGTTCACGAGAAGTGGTGTTACAAATCTGAGAAACCTGCAAAGGTGGTCATCAGAAAATCCCAAAGCTATACGCCCATCTAAATTTCAACATGAATTTTCTATTAACGTTTGGGCGGCCCTAATCGATGATTTGTTAATTGGTCCTGTCGTTCTTCCTGGGAGGTTAAATGCAGACAGTTACTTTCAATTTCTTATTCACAAACTGCCAGGTCTTTTAGGTGATGTCCCTCTGAATGTTGGACGAGACATGTGGTTTCACATGGATGGGGCACCACCACATTTCGGAATTGCTGTCCGAAATTGGGTTAACGTCAATTATCCAAGATGGATTGGTCGAGGTTGTCCTGTTGCATGGCCACCCAGGCCACCCGATCTTAATCCCCTTGATTTTTATTTATGGGGGTACATGAAAAATTTAGTCTACGCGCAAGTTTCGAACACAAGAGAAGAGTTGTTGGATCGTATTCATCTGGCTGCCGAGCAAATCCGACAAAATAAGTATGAAATTCGGCTAAGTACTTCTTCTGTTGGCTTACGGGCACAAGCCTGCATTCAACAAGGAGGTGGACATTTCGAAAATATTATTAATTGAACTTTTTTAATAAAATCAGTTTTTATTGACTTTAGGATTACATTTTTTTTCATGATCTGATAATCACATTCATAGATCTGTAACATTGAAACAAATAAAAATGGATATACAAGTTTTGCGTTTTTGTTACTTGAAATGAAGTCTACTTTACACTCCTAAAATTTGAACATAACGATACGCGACACTTGTATACAACGAAATGTAACATATTGTATACATTAAATACAGCTCTATGGACGAAGGAACAAATAATCTAGCAATTGATCGGAATCTGATTATAAATACCAAAGTTATTGGACTTCTTTGCCTTAAAGCAATTACTAAATTGGTTTTCATTACAAAGGCACTTAACTTTGTGCCTCTTTGTTATACCGTCTTCCTAATAGATTGTGTAATACAAAACGCAGAGAAATAATGTGTATTAGCAGTAGTACAGGGTGGCCCAAAATGACCGAAGGGGTTTTAATTCCTTAGAACTTTTTTATTATAATTTTTGTTTTTTTTTTGTTTTCAGTATTTTGTAAAGAAGACTTGGGGAATTTAAAATGGAACAGTACACAATTGAACAACGTGCCAAAATCGTTGAACTTTATTTATCAAATCAACGATCCATTATTTTGACTCAGCGTGAATATCGTCGTTATTTTAATGTGCGGGTTGGACCCTCAGAGTCAACAATAAACCGTCTGGTTGCAAATTTTCGAGAACAAGGGACAGTAAGGAACCTTCCTGGTGCCGGCAGACGACGAATGGTGCACACGGATGACAATATTGAACGGGTATAGGAGAGTATTCGGGAAGATGGAGAAACATCAACCAGGAGACGTTCGACACAACTTGGCCTCTCAAGAGGGTCGCTGCAGAGAATTTTGCATACAATAAGAATGTTTCCATACAAAATTCAGCTTGTCCAACAATTGAAACCGACAGATTACCAGCAATGACTTGATTATGCAATTTATTTTCGTCAAATAGCAGAAGAAAATCATGATTTTATTCATAATTTAATTATGAGCGACGAAGCCCATTTCCAATTAAATGGGTTCGTTAATAGGCAAAACTGCAGGATATGGGCTACGGAAAATCCAAGAGTAGTTCAACAGCGAGAATTACACCCACTTAAGTGTACCGTTTGGTGCGGTGTTTCGTCGGAAAGGATAATTGGCCCACATTTTTTTTTAAATGAACACGGTGTCGCCGTTTCCATCACTGGTGTTAGATATCGGACAATGTTGGAAAATTTTTTAAGGCCAGCCGTGGAAAGCCATCCGCAAGTATGGTTCCAACAGGATGGAGCCACAGCGCACACTGCGAGGGTCACAATGGCTCTTTTACGCGACATCTTTGGTGAACGAATTATTTCCCGTACAAGCGATTTTAATTGGCCTCCGCGTTCACCCGATTTAACCGCTTCAGACTGTTTCCTTTGGAGTTATTTGAAAGGAAAAGTCTATATTAATAAGCCTCGAACCATACAGCAATTAGTAAATAATATACGCGACGAAATCAACAACATAACACCTGAAGTTTTGCGAAAGGTTATGGAAAATGTTTTGGAAAGAGCACGAATATGCGAAGCAGAAAATGGTCACCACTTGCGAGATATAATTTTTCATAATTAAATTAAAAATATTCTCCATTAATATACTGTATTTCAAATTTTAAAAAAATAATAATTATGTCTTAAATAAGAAGTTATAATGAACTCAAACCCCTTCGGTCATTTTGGGTCAGCCTGTATTATGTAAATATATAACACCGATAAGTAAGGCTTTGTTTAATTTTATAACACTGTAAATAAATAAATCATAAATTAAAAACAATAGCCAAAAATACATGTATGTACACATATAGATATTTACACGAAATAAGATAATGATAAACCTACGAATATTTTAATATTATTCTAGATGCTGATGTCATTATTTTGTTTGAAAATAGAACGTGAGTTTCGTTGGGTCACTGGTACAATACCGCGTCATCAACGCCAAAAAAATCAATAGTTAGAAAGAGTAGAAAGTAAAGAATTCTTCTCTTCATTTGTGGGTACAATGCTGTTATGCGTGGCCTGTATATATAGATTACCATAACCTACATTACGTAGATATTTAAAAATGTCCACTAATTAAATGGAGAGGATAACATGAAATTTCATTTAACAGTGTTCGTATGTGTAATATAGAAGGCAGTAAAATTTTACGAAAGGTACTGTTTTATGGGCAGCTTTTGAAAAAAGAAAACCACTTAAGATTACTGATGCGTTTTTCGAAATTGCGAAAATTTGAATAGCCGGAATCGAAGTCAAGATTTCTTTATTAAAAATACTTTTTACGATACGAAATAAAAGTAAAAATAAATATACTTCTGGCAATTTATTTGCGATAAATACGCTATGAATATTCGTTTTGAAGTAAGATAAAAATAGGTTTTTAATAAACTTTTGGAATAATTTTTCTTATTCTATTATCGAACATGTTTCTTGTATCTTCGTCCGGGTTTCCGATCTGAAAGAAGATGCTATAAGATGCTTTTATCTTTTCGGACTAGGTATGAAAACAAAAGACTATTAAAAAAAAAAAATTTTTTTGAATACAAGTGTCCCGTATCGTTATGTTCAAATTCTAGGAATGTAAAGTAGACCTCATTTCAAGTAACAAAAACGCAAAACTTGTATATCCATTTTTATTTGTTCCAAAGTCACAGATCTATGAATGCGATTGTCAGATCATGAAAAAAATGTATACAGGGCAATCCAAATTAAGTGTTCACAATTGGTAACTTTGTTATTATTAAAGATACAAGATTGTTTGAATTCGCAAACTAGTAGTACTTTTAACGCTCTTTAAGATTGAAGAATTAAAACAAACAAAGAGCAGCGCGTTTTCGAGTTTTCCCGAAAAATATGTTTTTTTCAAATGGAAACCCCTGTATATTATATCATTTTCTGTTAGAAATTCAATTTTTAAACAAAAAATCTTATAAGAACTTTTTTACTGGGATTAAAAACACTTGAGTTATAATGTATAAACAAAAACAGCTAAATAATTTTTATAAACTTTATTTTATACATAAACATATCATTAAAAGAAAATAAAAATCACTGATTTTTTCATAGAAGATGTTCAAAAATACCACCTTGTTGTTCAATACATTTTTGAACACGTTTCTGAACTTGTCGAACTGCTTTTAGTATGGTCCTACCATCTATTTGGTTTATCTTTTCACTAACTGCAATTTTTAGGGCGTTTACGTTTTCGTACCTTTGCTTATAAATCTCTGTCTTTAAATAACCCCATAAAAAAAAATCAAGCGGTGTTAAATCTGGCGATCGGGGAGGCCACTGAATAGGACCATTTGTTCCTATCCATGAATTGTTAAAAATAGTATTTAAAATTTGATGAGTACCTCTGTAGTTGTGCGCAGGTGCGCCATCCTGCTGAAAATGCAGATTCTGTCTACTTATGAGATCAATATCGTCTAAGAAATTATTCAAAATTTCAGTCAAAAATTATATGTACCTTTCACCAGTTAGAGTGCCCTCATAAAAGAAAGGACCAACAATCCTTGAACCAATTAAACCGCACCAAACATTAAAACTGTAACGGACTTGCGGGCGTCTTGGATGTACTAAAAGAAGATTTTCCTTTGACCAGTAATGATGATTTTTTGTATTGTACATTCCAGAATTTGAGAAATTTGATTCATCGGTCCATAAAATATAACGAAAGTTGTTTACATTTTGGCGACAAAAGTTAAGATACCAGTGGCAAAAAAACATTCTTCTCTCTGGATCCCCTGGCAAGAAAACTTGAACTGGTTTGTACTTATAAGGCATGAATTTGTGTTTCTTCAGAATCCTATGCATAGTACCGTGACTCAAATCAGATTCCTTGATAATATCTAGTATGGAATTCTCACGGTTGGCCTCAAAATATGCAAGAACTAGAATTTCCGTGGCCTCGCTTATTATAAAAGTCCTTCTTGTTCTTGTTTTGGCAAAAACACTCTCATTGCCTCTAAATTTTCGGTACAGTCTCAGAAAAAATTGCTCATTCGGAGTGGATATAATTCAGCGTAGTGTTCTTTTGCCCTCCTAGAGGATTTTCTGCACACTAAATAAGATTCTAACATATCACACTTTTCTGCATGGGTAAAAATCATTTTTTTGTCAAATTAATAACTAGCAAAATGAAATTTATGAGTGAAAGACTAATAAAACTGTACTAATATTTGACGTTTACTAGAAAGAATTAACGTCGTTATCATAGAAACATAGAAATGCACTTGACTTAGCTGTTTTTGTTTATTCACTATAACTCAAGTATTTTTAATCCCAGTAAAAAATTTCTTATAAGATTTTTTGTTTAGAAATTGAATTTCTAACAGAAAATGATATAATATACAGGGGTTTCCATTTGAAAAAAACATATTTTTCGGGAAAACTCGAAAACGCGCTGCTCTTTTTTTTTTAATTCTTCCATCTTAAAGAGCGTTAAAAGTACTACTAGTTTGCTAATTTAAACAATCTTGTATCTTTAATAATAACAAAGTTACCAATGGTGAACACTTAATTTGGATTGCCCTGTATAATTGCTTCAGCCTTTACTTGATGAAATTCCATTATAACTATTATCAGGATAAAATAAAACAGATTTTAATATTTCTCTTTTTAATTATCACTTTAACGGTCGTTTCGCTTCAATCTGAGCTTCATCAGACATATAACTAACTTATTTACAATTTTTTTTTAACACAAGTATACGTTAACAAACACAGTTTTATTTTAAATAGTTGAAGGAATGGGTACTTTTTATTACTAAAATGTCTATGCACGAAACTTTCATTACGGTTTATAAACCGAAATATAAATTTTGAAATGAATGTTGAGTCAGAATATTTTAATGGCAAATATTGTAATGAAACGAATTTAAAAAATAAATTCCATGAATTCGAATATTTTTTAATGGTTTTCCTATTTTTCTTGCTTTAATAACATCTAACTGTCAATTAACTCAAATAAAGAAGAACCTGGTATAGGACCCAAATCTGCGTTAATTACGTTATTCCTATTTTTAAAAATAAAAATGCTCTCAAAACTATCTAATTCGAGGGGGCGTGTGACGTTTTTTTTATTAATCTCAGACAGTCAGATGTTACGTTGTGATCTGATTCAAGAATATGTCGGGCAACACTTGATTTTTCCGGTCTATTGAATCTAATATGCATCAATATGAATCAATAGACCGGAAAAATCAAGTGTTGCCCGACATATTCTTGAATCAGATCACAACGTAACATCTCTGACTGTCTGAGATTAATAAAAAACGGAGAATCATCACGGAGAATATTTTTAGAAACAATAAAACCAATTTCAATGATAAATATTCGGAATAATTGAAACATACATGAGTAGGTAAACCCCACCAGTTTTGTATAATACAAAGGTATTCTTCACACCAGGTTTTTAATAATATTTTATATTATTAAAGATAAATATTCGGTTGCTGGATTACTAAATTGATTATCATCCTAATTATTATTATTATTATTACGATTATTATGAAATGCAGTCCGTTAACAATGAGTGAATTAAAAGAAAAACAACAAAGCGGGCATCATAGCGACTCTACAAGTCGTTCTAGTCAAATAAGAAAAAATTACATGTGACAGTAACAGAACTAAGCAATCCGTGTTTTCAATAATGCAACGCCGATTAAAATCTATGTGTATGTGTCTGTCGCCCAGAGAGCTCGTTTTAACAAAGAAAAGTAGAACACAGTCGCAGTTGTTTCAAGTTCGTGAAAACTGAATATGTGACAATGGAACTTCACTATTTTCTCGGACGAGTTTAAATTTGTTCAGCATTGTCGACGTTCAACTCGTACGTCGACGAGAAGTCGAAGAGCTTCTGGGCGCCGGTTTAAAAAAAGAACAGCAAACTTTTTGACAAGTGGAATATATTTTCAGTATGTGTATGTATATGAAGAACTACATAAATATTTGAAGTAAAAAATTGTGTTATCGTATACGATAACTAAATAAAAATTATGTTTCCAGAGCTTATGTTCGTTTTATTTGAATAATTGAATTGATTCGGCATTTACTTGATGAACATCCATAATTAAGAATAGAAATAAAACTACAGTTTTAATCTTCACTTTTAATCATTACTCGTAAAACGACAATTGTTTCGCCAACACAGTGGCTTCCTCAGGTATTTACCTCTAAACAGTACGTTACAAACTAAATAAAAAATAAATAATATATCTATAAAATCAAGGAGGATGGTATTTAAAATATTTTAAAGAAATCTCTAAATTACAAGTATTGTCGGCAGTGAAAGAATGTGGCCCATCTGGTCGGCCCTAACTGTATATTATAGGGAACGTACTGTTTAGAGGTAAACACCTGAGGAAGCCACTGTGTTGGCGAAACAATTGTCGTTTTACGAGTAATGATTAAAAGTGTAGATTAAAACTGTAGTTTTATTTCTATTCTTCGTTTTATTTGTTAATACGTTGCCTGGTGACAGGCATAAAGAATCCCCAAGGCATTGTTTAGTTAAAATATATAACGTATGATCAAAAAGTCTTTGGATCGTGATAGCCATGAATCTATCTATAAAATTATTTACTTCTGTGATTCATTACCTTGAAGTACGCATAAGTCACAAGTAAAATAGATTTTAGGTTATGGTATTTATTTACATTTTATGTATGTTATATTTAATAACATTTATAGAGATTACAGAATGCATTTATAAATAAACAAAGTTTTAATAACTAATATAAAAAAATAAGGCTCATTACAGTTAAGAAAAGAACTCCCACAATGAAACAAATAACATTCAGGTAGGTACACTTTCATAATAAAAAATTATAAAAGATGTTGAAAATGTCTTCCCTGTTCTTGAATACACCGGTTAACACGTCGGCCCATGTTATTAAAAACTTTAATTAAAAGATCAGGTGTTACTGTGAGACAGTTTTCAACAATACGTTCTTGTAATTCATCTAAAGTTTGAACTGGAGTTTTAAAAATGTTATTCTTAAGCAATGGGAATAAGAAGTAGTCTAAAGGACTCAAATCACAAGACCTAGGTGGGTAACGTCCGTCTGATATTAACCTTTCATCATAAAATTGACGTAAATATTCCATGGTTACTCGAGCAAAATGCGTCTCGCGTTATCTTACTGAAAGTATCCATTATGAAGTTCATCATCGTGCAATTGATTGATAAAAGGATCAAGTATTTGATTTATATATCTTTCAACGTTTCTGGTATCTTTAAAAAATATTGGCCCTATTACCCGTCTACGGGACATTGTAACCCAAACACCAATCTTAGGACTATGTAAAGGAGCCTCACTATGAAAATTAAGATTATTCTCGCTCCACATACGCATAACTTGTTTATTAACGTATCCAGATAGGTAAAAATAAGATTCGTCGGTAAAAAATGTTAAATCAAGGATATCGTTATTCATATGGTCATTAAACCAGGTACGGTACGATACTTACTCTCTTCTGATAATCTGGTGGCAGTAACTTCTGGCACATCTGCAGTTTATAAGGAAACATGTTCAAGCATGCGCGGCTCATGATGACGTATTTGGGGGTGCACTTACAATGATGCGAGTGCTTCGTGTATTCTCCTTTACTAACTGTAGCGTTTACTTAGTAAACACCGAAAACACATGAGGCACTCGTATCATTGTACGTGCACCACCAAATACGTCATCACGAGCCGCGCCTGCTGTTCAAGTCATGTTTAACAATGGTTTGACACGTCCCATAACTTAAATTGATTTCTTGTTTCAATCTACGCAAGGATAAGGTAGGTTCTTCCTGCATGCGTTGCCTAACCAGTTCAATAACATCATCATTTCTAGCCCGTCTTCTACCAGATCGAACACTATCGCTGATATTACCAGTTCCTTCAAATTTGTCCACAGTTCGTTGAAGTTGCCGAAAAAAAACTCGTTCGATTATTGCGAAGTTGGGAAATCTCTCACGGAACTCATTCAAACATAAACGAGGTGAATAAACCCAATTACCAATTTCACCTATATTTCCATTACTGTAGTATGATTTGATAATAAAAATTTTATGTTCTAAGTGAAACATTTTGAATTATAACCAGCTGACTTGAAAGTTGTAAAGTAAATGTCAAAACTAATTGAAATAAATTATTTCATAGATATCTCGTAAATTCCACGGCAATAGTGATCCAAAGACTTTTAGATCATACGATACAATATGTTGGTAATCGATTTATACAAGTGTCCCGTATCGTTATGTTCAAATTTTAGGAGTGTAAAGTATACACGTTTGGCCCGTTTTTACCTTAAATGCGAGCTACAAGTCCATGTATATAAACGAACGTAGTTGCCAAGTTAAATACACAAGTGCGCAAGTACTGTTCGAGAAAAGTAGTGGAAACCCTTAAAGACAGGTCGATACGATCATTTCGATCATAAGAGACCAATATTGTGCATGTTGGTGGTTGTTTTCTTAATTTTTATATTATTATTCACGTTCTTGATATTCTTAATAAGTATCTGAAGTTAATATTATAAGAATTACCTACTTCATATTTATTAATTTTATTGTTGAATTTAATTTGTTTCTAATTGGCAGTTATATTTTGTATTATTTGATTTTGGCCTGTTTTTATAGTTTTTATTCAATATGTTTTAATTTGGTTTTTCAAGAATTCCGTTTATTTTAGAAGTATATTTTAATTTCCATTATTTAGAATTATTCTTTTAGTTTATCGTACTCTTCCTGTTTCCCCAGAAATTATATTTATTGAATTTTTTCATTTTGTTTTCCAAGAATTTTCTTTATTTTTTTTATCTATTTTATTTTAAAATTTATTGCCTTTAGAAGAGCATTTTTTTCTCTTACTTCAATACGTCTACTTTGGTAGTGTTATACATTTACTATTTTTTACAGCTTGTATTTAATGAGTATTTACCTAAAAGATTCTCAAATTATGTTTTTTCGCTCGTTGTTAACAATATTGTACATGTGCATAGCTGTATAGTATATCACTATTACGGAAAACATTCATATTCATTTGTCAATTCTCCAACAAAAGTACTGGTAAAATTAAAGTACGTTGTCTACCACATCTGCTTCGGCAAACCACTAATCTAGAAGAACATTTTTATTTCTCTAAAGGTCTACTTGCCGGCTCTCGTATGTATATTTGTTAGGTAGATACGGTTTGGCAACTTCTCACGCCTTATGTATGGGAAGCCGCATGCAAGATGATTGTAGACCGAACCTGTATGTACTTCATGTCAAGTAACAAAAACGCAAAACATGTATATCCATTTTTATTTGTTTCAAATATAACGTACTATATCATGCTAGGATGAAATATTTGTATTTATAACTAATTTAGTTTTACAACTAATTCGGTTTTTCTTTTATTTTCAGGTAAATACGACACATTAATCTCCAGAACAATTACATCTAATCGCCACGTAAGTTCGTCTGTATGTTTGTACATTAAAAAATCTCTTATAAGCAATTAATTCTGACAAACATAACGATTAAAAACTTTCCACTGAACAGTCGTCGATTTGTCTAACGTATTATCCTAATTTCGCAATATCTGAGAATGTAAGTACTCAATAATGAATGCCTGCCAAGTTTTGGGAAGATATATTTGATTGAACAAGCATTACGTATTTTATCAACATTTCCTTTTTTTATCTAAGTAAATATTAAAACATTTATCGGAGCATGTAAATAATTTTTTTTAGATAAATGTAACATATCCAAAGTGTATACAAAGGAGAAACAGTTCTTCAAATAAACGGCGTGATATTTTAAATTTATTTACTAAATCTATATACAGTGTCGCCTAAAATAGTTGTGCATATGTCAGTGCTATGTGATGAAACGCAGTGGGTTTCAGCTGAAATTAACGTTGCATCTTCGCTTCACAAAATATTGATAGCAAGTTTAATTGGGTCTAAAGCACGTTCAAGATCAAGCAAAGTTGCACCTTCGTGCTCAGTAAAAGAATATGAGGATTATTTTTTTTTTAGATCAATAAGAGCTTTGGATATGCAGTTTTTAACCTTGTTGAACTTGTTGAACTAACCGCGAGCTATATTTTATGCTTTATTAAGGGTATACTTTTTTTTTAACAATTTGTGTTCGCAATATTAGATTCGAAACAATTTCTTAGACACCAGTTGCTAGAATAGAATACCCTTCAGCTGCTTGATTTATTCATAGAGTTTTTTTATGCTCCTTTCAATTAGTAATCTACTAAATTATAAATCCAATTTTTACCTCTAGACAAGAACAAGACTTTAGTGGTTCTATTTTCGTGGAAATTTTAATAGTTTTATGAGAAAATTGGTAGTCTAGCATTCTTTAAAGTTGCTACGGTATCTCTTAGATTTGTTAAAACACACACACAAAAATATGTTTTGCACAATTATTTTCATCCATTCTTTTTAGAAACAGAAAAAGTGTTAGTATTGTACTTATAACGGGTGTTCATTTGAAAAGTCCATCTAGTAGCATGTGATTTACTGAGAACATTTTGAAGTATGTCGTAAATTAAAATTTACTACTTAACCTAAGAAGTCGTATATTTTGACAGTTTCATACATACAAATAAATAACAAATAATAGGTATTTATTGAAACTTGAGTTGTTGTTTGGACTATTTCCATCGTTTGTAGAACATTGATAGTCCGGCGTTTCGGCAGTCCGTCTACTGTCGTCATCAGGGTAGTCCTGGGAAGGACTGTTTCTTGCCAAACTAGTCATTTATAACGACTTTATCTGGCGGTATGTGTCTTCCCTATTTTTTTATTTTTTTATTTGAAATGTCCTGTGCTAGGTTTGAACCCGGTCGAAAATTTCCGAATATCAATATACCATACACTTTTGCCACTCGACTAATTAGGGGGTTAGAAACTACTATTTTAAACTTGTATATAACTTACAGGTATATGCGCAGTGTGCATTTTTTCGTATAGGCGCAGTGGGTATGCGCAGTATGCCATTTTTTTCCTTATTTGCGTGGTAGTAGTAGTTTTCAGTCTGTCTCCGGTCTCGTGGCTGCCGGTCTTCGGCTAACACATTCTCTAATCATAGGAAGCCAGATATTCTTGATCTCCAGGCTGGGCGTACTGATCGTGTCCGGTGTTGTCTTCATATACGCTGTTTCTGTAATTTTTCTTTTGTAGCCGTGTTCTTGTTTGGCCAGGATTGTCGCCTCATTTCTTCAGTTTTTGATCAAAAGCAGTCACATAAGATTCAGCAGGAAAACTACCTGAAATTCTTACTAATCCCAAGTTCCAAATGTTTACAGCTCCAGCGGTAAACATGTGAAGATTGATATTTAAATATCGACGATTTCTTAACGATGACCATTCATCGAATGTTAATGTGAATCGTTTTTGAGACTTTTCCAGTCCTTCAAGTTTGTCGATGATGTTTCTTTTATTGATGTACCGTAGGACATTTCGAACTGCCAGCAGAAGGCAATTTGTAGCCTGCTAATTCTAAAAGTTCACATAGATCACTTGATTTAATAAACTTAGCAAATGGTATACCATCCTTAGCTACCATTCGAGACACCCTTTCTTCCGTAGAAACCTTTTTCTCACTTGGGAAAAAATCTGTAATTTTCTTTTGGTAGCACAGAAAGCTATCTCAAGCTATCGGAAATCGAAGTGAATGATATATTTGGACTTGGACTTGTTCCTTGTGCATATTTTTTTCAAATTCGGATATCTTTATTCGGTCCCGCAAGTCACGCGGATCCCGCATGTGTAGTCTCGTATTACTGATCCCGCAAAAATAATGAGGGATCCCGCGTTCGCGGGATTGGATTCCCTAGGAGTATCGACATACCCACGTCGTTCAATTTGCTCGCTTCCAAGGTGTATATGGTTGTTAGAAAATATAAAATAAATACGTTAAAGCACTTAATTGTTTTAGGGAAGTTTTGGGAACTCTTGGTAATTAGTTTAAAACTGTCTTTTCCGTAACCATATTGTTTCAAGGTTGTTAAATATTAAAAATTTCTATTTAAAATAATGTCCATACTCTCACAAGAGGCAGATTAGTTACAGGATGTGTGAGCTTTTTAAAATCAAACCATTGCCGTACAGACAACACGATAACATAGTTGGAATGCACGTTGTGTGCATACTGTTGACCTTGAAAACTTTGCCGTATCGTAAATGTTGCGGAATCGGCTGATGTTATTTATTTATTATTTATTACATTTACATAATTCATGGCGATCTCAGTATTACATGTATATACTCGTATATCCACCACAAATACACAAACACTTATGTATATACGATAGGTACGTATGTACATAATATTTACTTGCATTATCTATCTTTGTTAGGCGCTATGAATTTTGCATATGCGCATAGCATTTATATGTCATTTTGGTATACATTTATACATACTTTCTTTTCACCGCTTGTATTTTTGATGAATCTATCTTCTTACACAGCTAGTTTTCCAAATAAGTTGAAGATTGCACGCATTGTATCAATTTTTAAAAAGGGCGACCATACAAAGAATGGTAATTATAGAGCTAGCTATCAGTGTTGTCCAATTTCTCGAAAATATTTGAAAAGATTGTGTTTAACATTTGCTATTGCGGTCCATCGTAGATGAGAAATAACAATAAACTTGCTTCCAGTTGCTTCTACAAGTGTCCCCGTATCATTATGTTCAGATTATAGGAGTGTAAAGTAGACTTCATTTCAAGTAACAAAAACACAAAACTTGTATATCCATTTTTATTTGTTTCAAAGTTACAGACCTATGAATGTGATTGTCAGATCATCAAAAAAAAATGTAATCCTAAAGTCAATACAAATTGATTTTATTTAAAAAAAGTTATACGATTCAATAACAGGCCTGTGATTGTTAACGTCGTATAATAAAATGTTATCCTAAAATAAATAAACACGTGTCGTAGTGCATACAGTAATTTCTTGGAGATCTACAAAAAAGAGTACTGGAAATTGATTTGTGATAAAGAAGGTTCTTACTTATTTCGTAAGTGCTGAACCATGAATATCATACAATAAACAAATGTTCAGATGACTATTAACGTTGTATTTTTTAATAAAGGATTACATTACGTTTCCGTTCATACAACAGCTTATTAGTGAGTGGACACGTTTTCTTTATTCAAAATGCTTCACCGATTTTCTTCTCAAGAGTATGCGGACATGCATTTTGTATTTAGCTACTGTAACGGCAGTGCGCGTCAAGCAGTTATTGAATACCGACATCGGTTTCCCGATAGGCGCATTCCTCATTACAGAACGTTTCTGGAAGCACACAGACAATTTCGGGAATGCGGACTGCGTGATTATCTTTTCGACCGATGAGTAAATTTGCCAGCAGACTTAGAGGAAGAAGCAGTAGCTATTGTTACAAGGGATCCAACTCTCAGTGTACGTCTAATCGCTAGACAACTAGAAGTGCCACGAACGACAGTTTGGCGAATTTTAAAACGTGAGGGCTTATATCCATATCACTATCGCAGGGGACACGGTTTGTTTGAGGCATACCACTATGCTCATCTAGTTTATTCTACCTGGATGTTAAGACAGTCACGGCTTCATTTTAATTTCTGCAGAACAGTCCTCTGGACAGATGAATCTATGTTCACGAGAAGTGGTGTTACAAATCTGAGAAACCTGCACAGGTGGTCATCAGAAAATCCCAAAGCTATACGCCCATCTAAATTTCAACATGAATTTTCTATTAACGTTTGGGCGGCCCTAATCGGCGGTCCTGTCGTTCTTCCTGGGAGGTTAAATGCGGACAATTACCTTCAATTTCCTATTGACGAACTGCCAGGTCTTTTAGAGGATGTCCCGTCCCACTGAATGTTCGACGAGACATGTGGTTTTACATGGATGGGGCACCACCACATTTCGGAATTGCTGTCCGAAATTGGGTTAACATCAATTTTCCAAGATGAATTGGTCGAGGTGGTCCTGTTGCATGGCCACCCAGATCACCCGATCTTAATCCCCTTGACTTTTATTTATGGGGGTACATGAAAAATGTAGTCTACGCGCAAGTTTCGAACACAAGAGAAGAGTTGTTGGATCGTATTCAACTGGCTGCCGAGCAAATCCGACAAAACAAGTATAAAATTCGAATAAGTACTTCTTCTGTTGGCTTACGGGCACAAGCCTGCATTCAACAAGGAGGTGGACATTTCGAAAATATTAATTGAACTTTTTTAAATAAAATAAGTTTTTTTTTTTTAGGATTACATTTTCTTTCATGATCTGACAATCACATTCATATATCTGTAAGTTTGAAACAAATAAGAATGGATATACAAGTTTTGCGTTTTTGTTACTTGAAATGAAGTCTACTTTACACCCCTAAAATTTGAACATAACGATACGGGACACTTGTATAATTACATCTTCCTATTTTTCATACGTTGTCTCCTTATTTCAAGACACCCGGTATAATTATACAAAATATTTATTCAATTTTATTAAATTATTTTGAAAATATTTTGATTTCGTTATCACTGATTGTGATATACATAACATCCTATTTATTATCATAGAACTTATATTTTGTATAATGATGTTTATCATAATATCTCTCCTGTAATGATAACAATCTAACCAACGGTAACAATTAAGCCATTAAAAGGCGATAAGAAATTTAACAAGCACTTAAAATATTAATGTTTAAAAAAAACGATATACTAAATAACATTGTTCAAGCAATCGTTCCGAACAATAGGAATTATTAATAACAATAAAAAATTTTAAACAAACAATCTTTACTAAAGAAAAAGTGAATTTTATTACATTTATAAAATTATGTAGTTACCATATACATATCATATGTATATAGTAACTACATAATTACATATTGTCATGAATTTTTCCCCGAAGAGAAAAATTAAAGGAACAGTAAAAGACTATATATTTATGTACATTTTATTCCAGGAAAATATTTAGAAATATTTAATATTTATTTAAATTTTTATTATAATGTGTATTTTGGTCCACGTCTGTAGGTTATTTGAGCGTGGTCTTGATGTACGCAGTCCCGGTACAGCGGAAATATATCGTTGTAGTCGGTTTTTTGATTTTGTTTTAGGCATTGGGAGATGTTCATTTCCGTAAGGAAGCGTTAGAGATTTTCCATCTATTAGACAGATAGGTTCGGTTAATTTTGGCTGAATAAAAACTTCCTTTTTATTCAGGATATTATAGTAATTTCGGTTTATGTTTTTAGTTGTGTGATTGCTGATGTATTTAAAGTAATTCCCGATTAATTATGAGTTTCTGATACTTGTAATTTTTGATTTATGCGACCTATCTGAAATCTCTCTTTTAGTATTTTTTTGTGAAGTGACGACTACATTAATTAATGTACGTGTATATTTGCAAGTATTATTATTTATATATATATATATTAATTTAGTTATATGATTTGTATATTGATTGAGCTCGTAAATTCAGTAAATTATTAGTTTATAAAAAAATATTTATAGTCAAATAAATATCAAGGAAAATTTTCATACTTTTTATGTTGTATTTTTTATCAGTATGTAATATATTTTAGAAAGTAGGAATTGGTGGGAAAATTACATTTTACCATGTTGAATGTGCGCATGGGTTAGTTTTGATGCGCGCGCTTACAGTTATTTTTCTGTTTTGACGTTTGAAGTTGGGAATAACGTAATTATTGAAGTCTGATAGTTTTCCTAAATATTTAATTAGATTAATTTTGTTCGCGGTCAATGTGAGGTTTTTTATCTTTTATTAGTCAATTTGTATAAAAGTTTTCCTCACGCTGTGGCACTTTTAATGCCGCAGCACTTCTTTATACTCTATAAAGTTGAATTTCTTTTTTTTTTGTAGTAAATGTTTGTGTTGTTACTGCTAGTTTTATTTCTTTGCTAATACCTTTTGTTTTAATTAACACATACCCTTTGAGGGTAACCCTGAAGATACAAGAGCTCCTGGAAAGCTGTACCGATTTGAGTGAAACTGGGCAAGCTATTGTGTATTGTGGGCCAATTTAAATAAGTCAATCAACACCACAATACATAGCAATATGTATGTAATACATATGTAACATATGTTATGTATTTAGTATCTCCACCATCTACTTTAGACATTTTGAAAGCATGAAAGTTATTATTTTAACTGTTGATAAAACTTTTTTCATAAATTGGTATTTTTTATTTTGGGGATAGCTTTTTTTCAATGCAAAATATACATAATGCTAAAAAATATTCTATAACAACCATACGAACATTGACTTATTAAGTTAGAAGTAATCGTTCGATTGATTGAAAGTTACTACCTAATATGCAACTTTATCCTTTAGGATAAATATTGATTCGAGATTTCTTTCACATTATTTTTACTTTTTATTACAATAATGGCCTGTTTAGTTCGTAAATTATATGCCAGAAATTACACGCAAGAATTACAAGGTCAGTAATAAATTCTTTGATTATGTTTTGTTTAACGATGGGGCATATTTTACTCTTAGTGGTATTTTTAGTATTACAAAATCTTCCTAGCAACTGATATACAATGTATGTCTCAGAAGTAATTAGAATGATTTATTTTAAAGTTTTTTATTTAACATATTTATAATTTAACATTTTAACCTTCAAACTATGCTATTTGAGACTGCACATAGCATCCACAGAGATTTTGCCTTTCCTGGTAATAATTCTGGAAGTCTTTAGGTTGTTTAGAACCCATGATTCTTTAGATGTTGTTTGTTGCTCCGTAATGGTAACTTTTCAACTTCCGCTCAAGCATTGGAAAAAGAAAATAATCACATGGAACCATGTTTGGAGTGTATGGTGGGTGTGGGAATATTGGAAAATTCTTTAACCGGCAATGATGTGTGAATGGGTGCATTTTAAATGTGGCAATGTCAAGTCGCGTACGTAGAAACCTTTTCCGCAAACTCGCAGTAACAGATTTGATTTATTATCTAGCTCTGTGGTACGAATTCTTTGTGGACAATTTCACGGTAGCCAGAAAATAGATGATAAGCATGTACTCGATGATAGTGTGTGCCATTCTGCGTTTTATCGCGTTGTTTCGGGATCGTATTAAAATACTTTTGATTTGTCACTCTGTGCATGAAGTTGGGTTTGTTTGTCGGTCGATTCATCATTGGTTAATGGATAAACGATTTTATTTTTGCTCATCAGACAAGTTCTTGGGCACCAGCTTTGCACAAATTTTTCTCATGCCTAGTTCCTCTGCCAAAATTCGATGAACAAGGATCCTTACTTATGCCTACCTCGTGGGCAACCATCCTAAGTGTTAACCGTCTGAGAAGTGTTAGGACAGAACGCACCTTTAATCATACTTGGTAACCAAACTGTATTCACAAGCAAGAAGTTTTAATTCAGAATATCTGCCGTAATTTAAACTTTGCTGAATAAATGATTCTAAAAATATTTGCTTATGTACTATTGATTTCAAAAAAATCTAGTACAACTTTTAGTGTCTAATTTGACGTTTTCTTTTAATGTTGTGATATTGGCTTAATAAGCGCCTTGTTTTCACAACAGGAGTAAACAAATATTAACAAAAAATAAATGCTTTTTTTAGAGAAATATATTTCCTAAATACTACATAGAAATTCCCTTTTTTTTGATAACTTCCTCAAGTCTTCGAGACATTGATTGTTATTATTACAAACGGCGGCTTGTGCTGGATATCGGGATGTGGATGTGCCGTGCTAATAATAATGAAATTATTCTCACTATTCACAACAGGAGTAAACAAATATTAACAAAAAATAAATGCTTTTTTTAGAGAAATATATTTCGGTAAATACTATATAGAAATTCCCTTTTTTTTTGATAATTTCCTTAAGTCTTCGAGACATTGATTGTTATTATTACAAACGGCGGCTTGTGCTGGATATCGGGATGTGGATGTGCCGTGCGAATAATAATGAAATTATTCTAAGATAAATAAAATAATTAGTGGTGCTGGTGAAGTTTCTTCAAAGGTCCAGGACGTGCGTGATGATTGTTAATTAAAATATATATATATATATAACTTACTTACTAAATAAATAAAACTCATAAGTTGTCCTTAAAGTTTGTATTTATATTTACATAAGAAAGAAATTGAAATTGTTATATTTAAAAGTAATTAAAACAAAAGTAATATATACACAAGGAGCGGTATTAAATATGTAATTGAAAATTAACACACAATACTCTGAAACGAACGTTTAATTGAGCAGTAATTGAGGGTTAATTGAATACGATTAATATAAAATAATCTCTGTATCGAACAATACAGAGTTACCTTTGGTTGGTGGAGATGGTCACGTGGCCTTCGCAGATATACCTGGTCAAGTATATGTAGAGCGATTCTTAGAAGCGAAAGACACCGGGCGGCATCGTGGTGTGTACTTGGACAGTACGATGAGTTGTTTAACTCACGAAGGTTCTAAAGAGAAGCTCGGACTGATAGTTTTTCGATAGAACACTGGTTTTTGAAAACGGTCTGTTTTATGATCTAAGTCGAAGAGAGGGTCGATATCTTGAATAATAATTAATAAGAAGCGCGACCTGAAGAGATGTTCTATCGATGGCATAAATATTATTAAAATAACCCTTGTGACATAAGCTTTCTAATGATATGAAACACCATATATAAGAGAAGATGTATAATTAAATTAAAACAATTTAAAATGATATGTATATATAAATTCCACAGTAACGTTAGGGTTGCCGGGTCAGGTAGAAAACGAAGGGTCTCGGTCAGGATATAACAAAAGAAATGCTTTCTGTTTGGACACGAATACATACAAGAAAAATGTCTAAGTTAAATATTACTTTAAATCGAGATATTTAAAGAAGAAATATGATTATTTAAAAATAAATTAAAATATTCTTATATGCTAAGCGTAACATTATTAATAGCAATCAGTAATCCTCGCTCACAGGAAATTGTACCAATTAAATAGGTTCCGCACAGGTCACGGAAGGTGCTACTCAATGCTTCATAAATGGAAACTAACAGATACTGGCCTCTGTGACTGCAGAAATGTGGAACATAGAACTATGGCCCACATGGTAAGCGACATCCCCAGAAGAAGAAGTTTTCCTGGTGGCATCCACGAGGTGTGCAAGGCAACTCCTTGGCGTATAAATTTATATTTATGGCCTTTCTATGGAAATCAGTGATGCGTCGAGGATGTTCGGACCATACACGTCCCCGTTTCTAATTATTTTCTGTCCATATTCTTCAACATACCGACAGTACGTCCTACGATTAGCAACATAACGTATGGATAATCCGGCATCGCGTAAACCGATTACCCTGTCACGTTCAAGCTTAGTTATATGATAAAAATACGCACGTTGTCGAATAAGAAGAATTCCTTTGCACTCTACTAGGACTAAATAAAACTATAACTACAGTAATACCCCGCTTTACGCGACCTCGTTATGCGCGGTTTCGCTTTAACGCGAATTTAAAATTTCACGTTAAAATGCCTCGTATTACGCGAATTGCTTACTTAAGAATATGTATGTATGTACATAATGTAGTCATTAACTTTTCATTGGTCGCGGGAATGCCCGCTTTCGCTGACCATTCTGATTGAAGAATTGAGGATTCCCCATCCTACGACTTTGTTCTATGGGGATTCCCTCGTTTATTCAATATGTTTATCTCGGCTGGCAGTCGTGTTTTAACGTTTGGTGGAGATACATACATAATTTAACGCAACGTTAAAAATACCGCCTGTGAAGAAAAAAAAGCGTGAAAGCGTAACTTTGAAATTGAAGATGAAGGTGTTAAGAAGAATGGAAAATGGAGGCAAAGCAACAATTGTTGGCAGAGATTTTGGACTCTCAGAATCGACTGTGAGAACGTTTCTTCAAAATCGGGAAAAAATTAAACTTTCCAGCGAAAGTTCAACACCTATAAGTGCAACAAAACTTTCTCGTTCCAGATCCTTTATCCTAAAAAAATGGAGAAGTTGCTGGCAGTCTGGATCGAAGATTTAAATAAGAAAAACACACCACTGAGTCAAGATCTGCACAAAAGCAAAATCTTTATATGAGATGCTAAAGACAGAAGACGGTGAAGGAAGTTCCACTCCGACTTTTGCTGCCAGCAGAGGCTGGTTTCATCGGTTCAAGCAGCGTTCCAATCTTCATAATATCCACATAACAGGTGAGGCCGCCAGCGCGGACACTCAAGCTGCAGCTGAGTTTCCAGGCAAGTTTCAAGAGTTCGTGGCACGAGAAAAAATTCCTGCTTGTCTCATCTTCAATGTTGATGAGACCGGGCTTTACTCGAAAAAAATTCCATCTCGAACATTCATTTCCAAAGAGGAACGTCAAGCCAACGGTTTCAAAGCTGCGAAAGATCGACTAACACTTCTGCTGGGTGGTAATGCCACTGGTGATTTCAAACTGAAACCTTTACTGGTGTACCATTCAGAAACACTCCATGGAATGCGAGGCACAGACAAGACAAGCCTACCAGTCGTGTGGTGGTCCAACAGAAAGGCGTGGGTTACACGGGATGTTTTTCAAGATTGGTATTCTAATAGTTTCTGCCCGTAGTCAAATCCTACTGTGACAGAAATGGGCTTGAACGTAAAGTTATATTACTCTTAGACAATGTCCCAGGACATCCAACCTCACTTGATACGTCGAGAGACTTAAAAGTGTATGTGCAGTTCCTTCCACCAAACACTACGTCAATATTACAACCTATGGACCAGGGAGCAATAGCAAACTTCAAAGCTTATTACCATCGCCGCACTTTTAGCCAACTAATTCATGAAACTGACGGGGAAGGAAGACAGTATATGCGAGAG
The DNA here is from genome assembly GCA_935421215.2 of Melolontha melolontha. Lineage (NCBI taxonomy): Eukaryota > Metazoa > Arthropoda > Insecta > Coleoptera > Scarabaeidae > Melolontha > Melolontha melolontha. The sequence goes on from OW285238.1 coordinate 173,205,848, forward strand.
TGGTGGAAGTCATACAACATCATGAAGGCTATTCACAACATAGACGAGGCTTGGAACGAAGTTAAAAAGAGTTGTATGAACGGGGCGTGGCGTAATCTTTGGCCAGATGTAGTGGAAGCACCTAGAAGAATTGTCCAGATGCAGAGACAAGTGCTTGAAGACATTGCTGCAATGATTGAGGGTCTGAACTTGAAGATGTCGCGGTAGAAGATTTCGAACAACTTGTAGCAACGCACGACGAACCTGTTAGCGATGAAGATCTGATCGAGTTACAGAATAATCCCATCAACGATGAGGAGGAATAAGTAGAAGAGAGAGTTTTATCTTCAAGCGGAATACAAAATGCTCTTTCAAAAATTTATTCAGGTTTGGACATATTGCAAGCATAGACAGTAATGATGACCGTGTTTTGACCGTGACAATTAAAAACAGCGTTGGGTGTTATGAACGTATTTTACAAGAACGTAAAAGAAACGCTACCGAAAAGACAATAGATGTATTTTTCCGTAAAAAAAACATGTAATACTGCATAAAGTGTTTGTAGAATTAAAGTGATTGATTCAAATGATTTGTATTTTTTTGTATTAACTTTTGACTATGTTTAATCGTAAACCCCGATATACGCGAATTTCACTTAACGCGATTTTTTGCGGAACGTATCCCTCGCGTAAAGCGGGGTATTACTATACAGGGCAATCCAAATTAAGTGTTCACCATTGGTAACTTTGTTATTATTAAAGATACAAGATTGTTTAAACTAGCAAACTAGTAGTACTTTTAACGCTCTTTAAGATGGAAGAATTTAAAAAAAAAAGAGCAGCGCGTTTTCGAGTTTTCCCGAAAAATATGTTTTTTCAAATGGAAACCCCTGTATATTATATCATTTTCTGTTAGAAATTCAATTTTTAAACAAAGAATCTTGTAAGAAATTTTTAACTGGGATTAAAAATACTTGAGTTATAGTGAATAAACAAAAACAGCTAAGTCAAGTGCATTTCTATGTTTCTATGAAAACGACGTTAATTCTTTCTAGTAAACGTCAAATATTAGTACAGTTTTTTTGGTCTTTCACTCATAAATTTCATTTTGCAAGTTATTAATTTGACAAAAAAATGATTTTTACCCATGCAGAAAAGTGTGATATGTTAGAATCTTATTTAGTGTGCAGAAAATCCTCTCGGAGGGCAAAAGAACACTACGCTGAATTATATCCACTCCGAACACAACCAAATGAGCAATTTTTTCTGAGACTGTACCGAAAATTTAGAGGCAATGAGAGTGTTTTTGCCAAAACAAGAACAAGAAGGACTTTTATAATAAGCGAGGCCACGGAAATTCTAGTTCTTGCATATTTTGAGGCCAACCGTGAGAATTCCATACTAGATGTTATCAAGGAATCTGATTTGAGTCACGGTACTGTGCATAGGATTCTGAAGAAACACAACTTCATTCCTTATAAGTACAAACCAGTTCAAGTTTCTTGCCAGGGGATCCAGAGAGAAGAATGTTTTTTTGCCACTGGTATCTTAATTTTTGTCGCCAAAATGTAAACAACTTTCGTTATATTTTATGGACCGATGAATAAAATTTCTCAAATTCTGGAATGTACAATACAAAAAATCATTATTACTGGTCAAAGGAAAATCTTCTTTTAGTTCATCCAAGACGCCCGCAAGTCCGTTACAGTTTTAATGTTTGGTGCGGTTTAATTGGTTCAAGGATTGTTGGTCCTTTTTTTTATGAGGGCACTCTAACTGGTGAAAGGTACATAGAATTTTTGACTGAAATTTGGAATAATTTCTTAGACGATATGGATCTCATAAGTAGACAGAATCTGCATTTTCAGCAGGATGGCGCACCTGCGCACAACTACAGAGGTACTCATCAAATTTTAAATACTATTTTTAACAATTCATGGATAGGAAGAAATGGTCCTATTCAGTGGCCTCCCCGATCGCCAGATTTAACACCGCTTGATTTTTTTTTATGGGGTTATTTAAAGACAGAGATTTATAAGCAAAGGTACGAAAACGTAAACGCCCTAAATATTGCAGTTAGTGAAAAGATAAACCAAATAGATGGTAGGACGATACTAAAAGCAGTTCGACAAGTTCAGAAACGTGTTCAAAAATGTATTGAACATGGTGGTATTTTTGAACATCTTCTATGAAAAAATCAGTGATTTTTATTTTCTTTTAATGATATGTTTATGTATAAAATACTGGTCTGGTAGTTGAAGCAAAAGCTGGTAAATACGTACTGTGTGTCCATGCATATACAGATACAAATTTGTTTTTATACAGATTTGTATTATTTTGTATAAAATAAAGTTTATAAAAATTATTTAGCTGTTTTTGTTTATACATTATAACTCAAGTGTTTTTAATCCCAGTAAAAAAGTTCTTATAAGATTTTTTGTTTAAAAATTGAAATTCTAACAGAAAATGATATAATATACAGGGGTTTCCATTTGAAAAAAACATATTTTTCGGGAAAACTCGAAAACGCGCTGCTCATTTGTTTTTTTAAATTCTTCCATCTTAAAGAGCGTTAAAAGTACTACTAGTTTGCTAATTTAAACAATCTTGTATCTTTAATAATAACAAAGTTACCAATGGTGAACACTTAATTTGGATTGCCCTGTATACTTTACAGTAATTGCTTAACACAATTATTTTTTTTGTTAATAGCCATTAGTACCTTGAGTAATCGAATGTATCTTGCTGAAATTTTCATCGTTTCGTATACATCGTACGAATAAAATACATCTTTCCCGAAAATTTCGCGAAAATACATGAACGTTCACTGGGCGTTCATTTATTTATGATGATCAGTGTATAATCGATTTTACATTCGCTCAATTAAATAAGATTTGCTGATGAGGAACCTATTCATTTTAAATAAAATAAATACAGAAACATAAAACCTGTATTTGAAATAATCGTGCATGATATTGAGAGAAAAATAAAAATACTATAATAGCTTAATACAGGAAAGCAAAAAACATTGCATTAATTATACCTGAGAACGATAGATTATATATTATTGTAATATAACACGTTAATTACATAAAAGTCAATGCCATTTATTGAAGGTAGACGTTTATGAACTAACGTTTACATCGTATAATTAAGAAATAATACATTGGCATTATCTCTAGAGACAGGACAGTGCATAATTGGTATGTAGTAATTTGATTTTTTACTTTATTGAACAATGAATATGGTGTTGCTCAATTGTATCGAAGGTTATAAATACTTCCTACACATCCATTTTGTTTGTTTATTCGAATCATATTTGCGGTAATCTTTCGTTAATTAAAACGTACTTTGAAGAAGACATTTATTTAAAAAGGCAAAGAGTGAATAATATGTAGGTGTAGGTTTCCGCGGTCGTTCTCTAGATGTAGATCTCGGTTTCCGGGTTGGAACCGCGTCGAATTAGGCGTAATTGCCAACGTTTCGTCCACTGTTTCAAGGGACATCTTCAGGGCTGTACGTAGATGAAAAAAAAATTCTCAACATTTTGTAACTCGTTTACAAGATTTTTCCTTAGACACTAGTGATTTACTAGTTAGTTTTGACGTTGAATCTCTTTTCACGAAGGTCCCGATCCCGGACACAGTGTCAATCATCTCCGACATTATAGCCGCCCACGGCAAACCGAATAATATATCAGAACTCGTAAATGTGTGCCTTACTTCCACGTACTAGTGTCGGGAGCCGCTATGGGTTCCCCCTAATCCCCGGTTGTCGCTAACATTTTTATGGAAGCGTTCGAACAAGTCTTAAGCTCCTTTCATTTAAAACCTAAATGTTGGTTGAGATATGTAGACGATACGTTCGTCATCTGGCCGCATGGGCGGCAGTCTTTAGATGAATTCTTACTTTTTCTAAACTCCCAGCACCGTGACATTCGCTTTACCATGGAGGTGGAATCAGACGGAAGTCTCCCGTTTTTAGACGTCTTTGTGACCCGCAATATCAATGGCAAACTGGGCCACACGGTTTGCAGGAAACCGACTCATACGGACCGATATCTGAACAGGTTTTCCCATCATCACACGGCACACAAACAAGCGGTCATCAATACTCTTGTACATCGTGCGTTTTCTATCTCAGAACCTAGGGCACTACCCTCCGAACTTAAGCATGTTTCTAACACCCTACTCCAGAATAATTATAACGCCCACGACATACACCGTGAGACATCGTAACCCCAAACCTCGGAGTGAACCCGATCCTAACATCAGCACCGCCTTCTTACCGTATATTCAAGGTATCACCGATCATATAGGAAAGGTGCTACATAGAAATAAAATCAAAACTGTTTTCAGACCCCATTCTAAAGTTTCGGACCTCTTACCCTCGGTTAAAGACAAAATATCTCCGCTCCAAGCACAAGGAGTGTATCGCATTCTGTGTTCGTGTGGCAGTGTGTACATTGGCGAAATTAAGCGGCCAGTCGGTGTGCGTGTGTCCGAACATGAATGTTGTACTAGACTGTTACATATAGCCGGTTCAGCGCTGGCAGAACAAAAGCTCAACTCCGGTCATCAAATTCTATTCAAAGATGTCAAGCTTCTGTCCCGTGAATCGCATTATTTCCCTAGGAAAATCCGTGAATCTATTGAAATTTATAAACATCCCCGCAATCTCAATAGAGAAGATGACTATACGTTACATCCGACGTGGCAAACTTTACTGAACTCCACTAAGAATTACCACGCCCATACGACGCATGCCATTGGCTCATTATCCCCAGCCAATAGCAGGCCACCATCTGACCCCCCCCCCTATATAAGTTATGCCGGTCTCTGTCATAGCATTCTTCAAGCTACTACGAAACGACGAACATCTACGTACAGCCCTGAAGATGTCCCTTGAAACAGTGGACGAAACGTTGGCATTTACGCCTAACTCGATGCGGTTCCAACCCGGAAACCGGGATCTACATCTAGTAAGTAATATTTTTACAATAAAATATGTGCACATTTCATATATCGGTGTTCAGAAAAATCATAGTAATCCATGGAAATTTAAAGTCATGTCTGATATACAGGGTATCCCATGACATGACTGCCTCAGCTTCAGTAAAACAAGGATGTGTTACTGAAGCAGTTTCAATTTAATGAACATATGCCCAAACTCTTTCAAAACTGAGCTACAAACATTTTAAGTTTCAGATAACCCTATTAACGCAGGTATTTTGTATCGCTACAGAAAATATCATTGAAAATCATTTAAAAAGAAGTCTTTATTGAATTCCACTAAATTGCTGTATACATAGTCTAATTTTTCTTAGAATTGAAGAGGTAGCTCTGCTAACAATCCCAGTATCAGCACGAATAATTAGACATGGAATATGGGGACAATGACTCAAAATCTAACTGCTAAATCCGCTAAAATAAAAGAATATTTCCAGTATGCACATTAGAGTGTCCCTTATTTTAAAATTTTTTGAAATGTTGAAACGGTAACCTCTCATTTTTTTCCATTGGACTAGAAAATAACTCACGTAAAATTTTTCGCCTCCCCGACCACGCCTTCCCTAAGCGACGGGGCTCTGAAGATAGCACTATGAATTGTCGTATGATTTCGATTTGTTTGAATCTGCAATGCTTTTGTTTATTGCTATGATGAAGAAATTTAATTTAGTAGAACATAGATGGAGGTAGCCCCATGTGGAGTGGGCTATGACGCATGCAGATCAATTTTCGCTACACAAGAAAATCGGTTGGATCTGCTTATAAGCACTGGAGTAGACCTCATTTAGGTGTTTTTAAGCTTTTTGTTTTAAAATTTTTACGGTGCTCTACCATTTTCTACTATTTGACGTAAATATAACTCATGCAAATTTTTACCCCCGCACGACCACGCTTTCCCTATGGTGCGGGCCCTAAAAATGTTTCTTTATTCTTTTATAACTTTTTTTAAATTTCTTTTTTTAACAAGTTTTTATTTTAATAAAACTAAACAATATCATGAGGAAAACGTAACATTAAGATAATAATTAAAAATAAGAAATTCATCTAAAAAAATAAAAGTATAAAATTAAAATTAAAGCTTAATTAAAAATTAAAATTAAAAAACGAAAGCTTTAATTTTAATTTTATACTTTTATTTTTTAAGATGAATTTCTTATTTTTAATTATTATCTTAATGTTACGTTTTCCTCATGAAATTGTTTAGTTTTATTTAAATAAAAACTTGTTAAAAAAAAGAAATTTAAAAAAAGTTATAAAAGAATAAAGGAACATTTTTAGGGCTCGCACCATAGGGAAGGCGTGGTCGTGCGGGCGCAAAAATTTGCATGAGTTATATTTACGTCAAATAGTAAAAAATGGTAGAGCACCGTAAAAATTTTAAAACAAAAAACTTAAAAACACCTAAAAGAGGTCTACTCCAGTGCTTACAAGCAGATCCAACCGATTTTCTTGTGTAGCGAAAATTTATCTGTAGGCGTCATAGCCCATTCCACATGGGGCTACCTCCATCTATGTTCTACTAATTTAAATTTCTTCATAATAGCAATAAACAAAAGCATTGCAGATTCAAACAAATCGAAATCATACGAACAATTCATAGTGCTATCTTCAGAGCCCCGTCGCTTAGGGAAGGCGTGGTCGGGGAGGCGAAAAATTTTACGTGAGTTATTTTCTAGTCCAATGGAAAAAAAATGAGAGGGTACCGTTTCAACATTTCAAAAAATTTTAAAATAAGGGACACTCTAATGCACATACATAACCTATAACCAGTTTCGATGTAGAAAGGACGTTTTCTATCTACACGGATGTATTTCATTCACGAGAACAAATTTTACAGAACCTTGAGAAAGTATTGCTAGTTAATATTAATACTCCTTTACATTCAACTAGAACTGTAAAATGAACAAATGAAAATGTTTTTCGTATTTTTTCGTTTTCCAATTTCATAAATAAAATTAAAAACTCTTTAAAACCAGAACCGACAATTCGCAAATATTTACTAGATATTCTTCTATAATGGTGGTGTTTGAAAATAAATTCTACTTGCATGCATACATTTTCCAGTACCCACATTTAATACACATCCTACCTAAAATTAAGGCACCGCAAGCAAACGGTATGAATTATACAGAATGTAATTGTCCAAATGCCTCGATACTTTAAATAAAATACGTAAAAGCGATGTAACAATAAGCATATTGTAACGTGTGTTCATTTGAAAAGTCAATCTAGGTTACCTTGAATTTTGATAGAATAAGACGCATATATATTAGTATGTGTTTGTTGTTCCGTAAACGTAAATCCAAATGACATTTGATAATGTCAATCACATTTGTTATTTATTTGTATGTATGAAACTGTCAAAATATACGACTTCGTAGGTTAAGTAGTAAATTTTAATTTACGACATACTTCAAAATGTTCTCAGTAAATCACATGCTACTAGATTGACTCATAAAATGAACATCCGTTATATATAAGTAACCCGTTTATTTATTTAAAGTCAACCTCTATGTCGGAATTTATATAATTGCTTTTATTCTCGCATATATATAGGCATATAAATGCAATGCGATTTGATTAAGTGCAATAGCATGTTAAACTCGCCCCAGCATTTCGATGCGAAGCGTATCACAATGAAATATGGGCCATTAGGTAAAAAGGATCTGACCTAAGAACTGTGTAAAGGCTTCTGTATAATAACGACATGAGTACGCAGCACATTATCGAGATGAAATACCGTAAGACAGCCTAGAAAATTACGCGCTTTCCACACCAATTGAGATGTTTTGTTGTACTTATTAGTTTTCTTGGACGCGGATCTAATACTGACCTTAAAATGGCTATCTATGAACATAGTCGTGCGTAAAAATCATTATTTCTATTAAGGATACGTCGTTGTCATATACATACAAAGAAATGCAAAGGTTAGAGTTACTGATTTGATGTGTTTGTTAGTTATTAGGGACTCTTATGTTTGAATATATTTTTGAGTCGAAGTTAGTCTTTACCTGATGGAAACTCAAAGTTCATTTGAATTAAAAGATAAGATAAAGCAACTTAACCTCCCAGATAATAGTAAATTTGTTTCTTTTAATGTGCAAAATCTGTTTCCTTCTATTCCACCTGAAGATGTCTTAAAAAACATTGTAAATGTTATCATTAAACAAGATATTTTAGATTTGTTATATGTATGTTTAGACCGAAATTATTTAGAGCCGGTATTTGCAAATCTGCAAAAAAAATATCACATTATCGGTTGTTTTCTTATAAAATAAATGTTAGTAAAAGATAAAGGAATAATTAAAAACTGAATTAATTAATTAATAAGAGTAAATTAACTTAAAATTTTACTCACAATCTTGCAGCATGCCACGCAAAACACTTTTCTCCATCCATACCCAATTCTGAATAAGGTGCAATCCATCCAGGCACAGTCGCTATTTTCGGCATTTTTGCTATTATATATCACAACTCACAAGTTTACACTTCGAAAAGCCAACGTAAAATGGCGTTTAAAATAAAATTACTTTCGAATATGGGAATAAATTTCTCCGAATAGCAAAGAAGCACATATACTCCTAATTTTCTGATAAAATGTATTTTTGTATTTATTTACAAGTTTTAAGGTATTAGCTTTTCCTGGAATTTGGTCTCGGCCTGGATGTATGGGAAAAGCATTAATAAATTCTGGGAGACGCTTATCGGAAAAGTAACGGAAAGAGGCTTAATAAAATGCTATTTTTAATTTAAAGAGGGCTGTTTAATTCTTGTTTATTTGTTACATCCACGACATATTTTTAGTAATGCCTATAATAAATTTTATTTAGTAAATAAATAAAACTCGGATACTTAAAATATGCAAAAATGCTGAATTACTACAAAATATGCAAATAATATACAAATTGCATATATTATGCAAATATACAAATTTACGCGAACGGCATATAATCCGTCCTTTAGTCATCACTCTTGGAATCTATTTTGCCGCGACATTTCGATATCATAACTCTTCATAAATAATTTTTTGAATGGAACCGTAAGACAAATTAACGATGTCAGAAATTCGATATACAGTGTACTCTTTCTTAAGGGGACAGCCATGGGACTGAAAAATTTGTCCGCTTACGAGAAAAGTACAAAAAGAGTAAATAATAATTCGTAATATATTTATCTTTAAACAATTTTATTTCCAAAACAAGAACATATAAATATTAGATAAAGTAAACAGAATTTTCATTAACATTTTTGCGAGAAGTAAAAAAAAACAAAATTTGTTATGCAAGGTATTCAAATAGATTTAAAAAAGTCAGAAATTTTAGCTTGGCGCGTTTTTCCTTTAATTTCATTATCTTGGAGTTGTATTTGAAAATCAGTAAGCAATTGAACACCTTTAAGGTCGCTGTGATACAAAGAAAAAGCCTTTAGTTTTCTTATAGCTAAATAAGCCTCTTTATAGGAGGCTTGTTAATTAACTTGTCTTCAATTTGACTTTCTAGCTCATCTTCCGACGAGTTGGCGAGCGTTTCTTGGGAAGCAATTAACATTTCAGTATTAATGTTTTCCACATCTTCATCATTAATGAAGACTTCATTATCTAAATGAATATAGTCTTCGACGTCAATTTGGATTTGGCTCTGAACTTGATTAATAATATTGGAGAACTGAGCAAGTGCTGATAGTGGAAGCTCATCTTCTGCGGTCCAACCGTTGTCGTCATTTAGGATATCTGTTTTCTCAAAGCCAGCTTTCGTGAAACAATGTTTTATTGTCTGGGGACCCACTTGCTCCCACGCTTTGTGTATGAAATAAACGACATCTAACAAATTTATTGATTTTGATAAATCCAAAGCAGAATTTGCGTCTTCCATCTGCAGCAAAATATTTTTTAAAAATAACGATTTGTACAAAAACTTAAAGTTTTTTATAACGCCTTGATCCAGGGGCTGACAAAATGCTGTTGTGTTTGATGGAAGAAAAATAACTTTAACATTGTTCAATTTAAGATCGCGAGGATGAGAGGCCGCATTGTCTAAAAGTAGCGGGACGTTCCGTTCTTGAAGTTGCATTTTTCTATCGAACTGCGCTAGAAAATCAGTCATCAAATCAGACGTCATCCAAGCCTTTTTGTTGATCGCCACGTAACTGGTAAATTGTTCAAATTAATTTTGCGAAACGCCCGAGGTTTTGCAGCTTTCCCAATAACAAAAAGGGGTTCCTTTTCTCCAGCCATATTGACGCAGTGCAAAATCGTTAGCCTATCCTTAGCCATTTTTCCACCAGTGCATTTTTCACCTTTTAATGTAAATGTTTTATCGGGTAACGCCCGAAAAAACAATCCAGTCTCATCCGCATTATAAATATCTCGTGAATCATATCCTTGAATCAAAGATGGCACTTTTTCAGTAAAACTTTTGACATCATCTTGGTTTACACTAGCGGCTTCTCCAGAAATGCACGGAAGGTTATGTTATGCCGTTTTTTGAACCTTTCTGCACTAAAATCTGCGTAATTCAATTTATCTGCAATTTCTTTAGCCTTGCTCCTGATAAGTGTGCCCGAGAGAGGAATATATTTATTTCGAGCCTTCACAAACCATTCGTAGCACAATTTATCAATGTTAACGCCTTTGACGTTCAGCATACTCCTTTTTCTATCCCGATTGACATCAGTGTCCCACAATCTTAAAATTTGGTCTCTGTTTTTGATGATACAAGCAGCTTGAGTTTTACTTACATTTCTTTGCTAACTCGCGTACACTAAGTTTCTCATTTTTTGGAATTTCAATGACATTAACTTTGTCTTTAATAGTCAACACTGCTTTAGGCATAGCTATTCAAGTATGTATACAATAAGAATCTATAAATGTACTATGTATTTACGTACTACATTCAAAACAACAAGCTGTGCGTATTTAGGGAATTCCCCTTTGTACATACACGTATTATTCAATAAGCAACATCTGTACGAATATCAAGAAGAGTAAACGGAAAAACAGTGTTACAGTGTTGTAAGCTGTCTGGTTATGGGGAACTAAAATCACTCTAAAATCACTTTGGTGTGGGAAAAAAGTGTCCTCGTCCGGTTATGAGAGGGTTGTCCGTTCAAGAGAGAAAAATTTTAAAAATCCCTAAGTAATCTTTTGGTACTGCAAAAAGTGTCCCTTTATGGGAGGTGTCCGCTTAAGAGAGGTGTCCGTAAGGATAGAGTACACTGTATGCCAATCCGACGATTATTTTCAATCAAGTCGTTAATTTCTGCAATTTTTAAATTAATATGTGCCGTTGGTGATCGCCCGCATCGAGGTTCATCTTCCACTGATTTACAACCGTCTTTGAATTTCTTATGCCACTTAAACACTCTACATCGTGATAAACTAACATCTGGGTATGCAGCTTTAATAATTTCAAAAGTTTCAGTAGAAGTTCTACCCAACCGAACACAAAATTTTATCGCATATCTTTGCTCTACTCTTATTTTTTCGATGGCTATGTCAAACACTGACAATTCTGTAATTAATTTGTAATAACGTCAAAAGTTAAATTAAATGTTAGAAATTGCCGAAACAATATTGTCAGGGCAATAAAATAAAATAGTAAAACTTATCCAGAGTTTTTTTTTATAGTTTTTATTAAGTATATCTAAATTAAGAAGGTTAATTCATAAATTTAGAAACAAAACAATATTTCATTTACTTAAAAAAGTGAAGGAGAATTCTAGCCGTGAGTAGATTACATTACAGAATATTTTTTTATTGTTTCAACTGCACACAACAACAATGATCTAATTATCCATTCTACAAATTACAAATACCTTAATTAAACTGTTCTGTGTATAAATAATTACACATTTCCAACTATACTCCTGTACGTCGTGTGTACATAGTTCGCTTTTTAATAGACGAATTGTTAGTTGAATAGTTGAAACTAATATGAATATCATTACGTAAGCTTCTTACATAACTTTTGAACACGACGCCGACGGCAGATCATATTCTACTTAAATCGCAAAATATGGTAATGCGAAATTTCCACATTTATCGCAGGTAGGATATTTAAAATTACAAAGACTGTTTGTGTTGGGAATAAATTATACGCATTACTAAACTTTGCACACTTTCAAATAAAATTCAAAACTTTATTAAATGTTCCTGTGATAGCCTACAGTATTAAAGAGGAAAACTTCTTAATTGCAAAAATATTTCTTGTTGTTTTCTATACAAGTGTCCCGTATCGTTATGTTCAAATTTTAGGAGGGTAAAGTAAACCTCAGTACAAGTATCAAAAACGCAAAACTTGTATATCCATTTTTATTTGTTTCAAAGTTACAGATCTATGAATATGATTGTCAGATTATGAAAAAAAAAGTAATCCTAAAGTCAATACAAACTGATTTTATTTAAAAAAAAGTTATACGATTCAATGTGCCTGTGATTGTTAAAGTCGCATAATAAAATGTTATCCTAAAATAAATAAACACGTGTCGTAGTGCATACAGTAATTTCTTGGAGATCTACAAAAAAGAGTAGTGGAAATTAATTTATGATAAAGAAGGTTCTTACTTATTTCGTAAGTGCTGAACCATGAATATCATACAATAAACAAATGTTCAGATGACTGTTAACGTTGCATTTTTTAATAAAGGATTACATTACGTTTCAGTTCATATAACAGCTTATTAGTGTGTAGACACGTTTTCTTTATTCAAAATGCCTTACCGATTTTCTTCTCAAGAGTATGCGGACATGCATTTTGTGTATGGTTACTGTAACGGCAGTGCACGTCAAGCAGTTATTGAGTACCGACATCGGTTTACCGATAGGCGCATTCCTCATTACAGAACGTTTCTGGAAGTACACAGACAATTTCCGACCGAGGAGTAAATTTGCCAGCAGACTTAGAGGAAGAAGCAGTAGCTATTGTTACAAGGGATCCAACTCTCAGTGTACATCGAATCGCTAGACAACTAGAAGTGCCACGAACGACAGTTTGGTGAATTTTAAAACGTGAGAGCTTATATGCATAGAGTAGTGTCAATTTGTGAAGACACTGACGCAGAAACCAATTTGGAACTTATAAAGAAAAGTGTACCCCAAACGAGAGAGAAAGACATAGTTCTTGCATGTATAGACAGGCCGAAAAACGTTGACTGTAATATTCTCCAGTTGTCTTCTAGCGTCCGTAAGGTGTCGATCGTGTTCTTTGAGTTAGTTTTATTACAAAATCAGTTGTTTGAGTTTATTTTATTAAGATTAAGTTGATGAATAATTGTTGAAATATAACTTATTTATATGTGTAGTTATCTTTGTATTTATGTCATTAGTAACTAAGGGTATTTATGTATAATTATGTACCTAGTAATAAAAGACGACGTGTAAACAACAAATTATTTTTACTCCGAATGAATATTCATAAATTTACAAATATAATGAATAAAATCTTGGTAAAAGAAGAAAAACTGTGATATATGTAAATGTTTAAATTATAATGAAAATAAATAATTGAACCAGAAATTGTTGGTTGTATCTCTGTTAAAAATCCCACTTGAAAATAAATAAAATAATAACGCTTTATTATTCATTCAGACAATAGAATGTGTTTATGAAATTATGTTTCATGGCAAACGATCATAATAAACGAAATATGTTGTTTCCGCTGCACACGAAATAAAAATACAAAACGTTTTACGTAAAATTCGAATTTTAAATTGCGCGCTAATTTAGACCCAGCCCGACCTATGTTTTTGAGGGCGTTAATACTCAGGTTGCGCGATTCGCTCGCGCAGATTGGTGTCTTCCCAAAGCGATTTTACTCTATCACTAGCGCAGGGGACACGGTTTGCTTGAGGCAGACCACTATGCTCGTCTAGTTTATTCGACCTGGATATTGAGACAGTCACGGCTTCATTTTAATTTCTGCAGAACAGTCCTCTGGACAAATGAATTTACGTTCACGAGAAGTGGTGTTACAAATCTGAGAAACCTGCACAGGTGGTCATCAGAAAATCCCAAAGCTATACGCCCATCTAAATTTCATCATGAATTTTCTATAACGTTTGGGCGGCCCTAATCGATGACTTGTTGATTGGTCTTGTCGTTTTTCTTGGGAGGTTAAATGTGGACAATTACCTTCAATTTCTTGTTGACGAACTGCCAGGTCTTTTAGAGAATGGCCCACTGAATGGTCGACGAGACATGTGGTTTCACATGGATAGGGCACCACCACATTTCGGAACTGCCGTCCGAAATTGGATTAACGTCAATTATCCAAGATGGATTGGTCGAGGCCGATCTTAATCCCCTTAACTTTTATTTATGGGAGTAAATGAAAAATTTAGTCTACGCGCAAGTTTCGAACACTAAAGAAGAGTTGTTGGATCGTATTCACTTAGCTGCCGAGCAAATCCTACAAAATAAATATGAAATTCGGATAAGTACTTCGGGCACAAGCCTGCATTCAACAAGGAGGTGGACATTTCGAAAATATTATTATTTGAACTTTTTTAAATAAAATCAGTTTTTATTGACTTTGGGATTACATTTTTTTTCATGGTCTGACAATCACATTCATAGATCTGTAACTTTTAAACAAATAAAAATCGATATACAAGTTTTGCGTTTTTGTTACTTGAAATGAAGTCTACTTTACACTCCTAAAATTTGAACATAACGATACGGGACACTTGTATATTTATCCTTTGATATTGTTCGCTGAAAGTGCTTGAATTTTCGCTAACTTTAAATATTGATAGTTTGAACCGCAACTTGTTTAACTTGATAAAAACCATTAGAGCAGCTTTTTCAAAGCATTGGGCCTATCTCTTTATGTTGAGAAGGAAGTCGAAGCAGAAAAAGCAGAAAAATATAGCCGGAATTAGTATGTTCAAATTATGGTATATACGAGGTGCCACCCAAAAATTCCCGGAATTTAAATGTGGCGCGCGAAGGGATGATAGTACAGCTCTATAGCGCTAGATGGTGTAAGCTACGCCTATACTAAGTCACTCTGCCAAACGATACTTTGCTTGGTGGTGACAAACAATTTTTGCATTTATATTTGTTGTGTTCTGTTTGAATTATTCTGCGACATTAAAATGTCTGATGTGAAAGAGCAAAAAGCGTGCATAAAATTCTACTTTAAACTCTGAAAATGTTTAAACAAGCGTTGGGTGAGGATGCTTTAGAATAGACGCAAATTTATGAGTGGTACAACCGTTTTAAGAATGGACGTATGTCGGCTGATGAGTTTATCAATGGAAAACGCCACAAAATGTGACAAAAGTTCGTGATGCTCCTGCAAGATTGACCAATATATTGGTGAGTATGTATGTTGGTCAGATAGGACACACATTTGAACAGAGAACCAAGGACCATGAATGATGCTACAAAGACAAAAAGATGACTCAACTTTCGCAAACCATTGTTTAGATTCAAATCATAAATTTAATAGAGAATTCAAGATTCTGCATGTAGAAGACAAAGGCAAAAAATTAATCTAATTAAATTTAATATATATTACTAAATAAAACAATTGATAAATTATTGGAGTTTTTCGGCTTTTATATGAAATATTTACAAATATCAAATTAGTGTGTATGCAATTGCAAAGTAAGTGGGGATGTAAACATTGCTGTCTACAAATTACAAAGCAAATCATACGAAATTTTTAATTGAAAAATATATAGATAGACCTTGGTTCAAGCTATTTAGAAAGGCATTATAAAATAACAGTGTTAATGAATCAGATGTCAGTTATTGAATGTAGATGTCAAGTTGAAAGCAGAAGTCAGTTTTGAAAGCTGATGTCAGTTTTGATAGCAGATGTCAGTTATTGAAAGCAAATGTCAGTTATTGAAAGCAGATGTCTGTTTTGAAAGCAGATGTCTGTTATGAAAGCAAACGTCAGATTTGAAAGCAGATGCCTGTTTTGAAAGCAGATGTCAGTTATTGAAAGCAGATGCCAGTATTTTGCGAGCAGATGTCAGTTTTGAATGTTTGAAATTGCTAATTATTACTCCATAGCTATATGAGTGTTTAGAGTAATACGAGGTGCTTTCAAGTTCTAAGGCCTCCGATTTTTTTTCTAACTAACTACTCACTCGAAAACTATGAAACTGGTGTTACTACTCGACGTAATCTCCCTGCAGACGTACACATTTTTCACAACGTCGACGCCATGATTCCATGGCCGCGGCGAAGGCTTCTTTAGGAGTCTGTTTCGACCACTGGAAAATCGCTGAAGCAATAGCAGCACGGCTGGTGAATGTGCGGCCAAGGACAGTGTCTGTCATTGTTGGAAACAGCCAAAAGTCACTAGGAGTTACCAGGTCAGGTGAGTAGGGAGCTTGAGAAATCACTTCAAAGTTGTTTTCACGAAGAAACTGTTGCGTAACGTTAGCCCGATGTGCGGATGCGTTGTCTTGGTGAAGCAGCACACGCTCAGCCTTTCCCGGACGTTTTTGTCTCAGTGCAGGAAGGAACTTGTTCTTCAAAACATTTTCGTAGCATGCACCTGTCACCTTAGTGCCCTTTGGAACACAATGGTTAAGGATTACGCCCTCACTGTCCCAGAACATGGACACCATCATTTTTTCAGCACTGGCGGCTACCCGAAATTTTTTTGGTGGCGGTGAATCTGTGTGCTTCCATTGAGCTGACTGGCGCTTTGTTTCTGGATTGAAAAATGGCATCCACGTCTCATCCATTGTCACAACCGACGAAAAGAAAGTCCCATTCATGCCTTGGTTGCGCGTCAACATTGCTTGGCAACATGCCACACGAGCTGCCTTGTGGTCGTCCGTCAGCATTCGTGGCACCCACCTGGAGGACACTTTTCGCATTCTCAGGTCGTCATGCAGGATTGTGTGCACAGAACCCACGGAAATGCTAACTCTGGAGGCGATCTGTTCAACTGTCATTCGGCGATCCCCCAAAACAAGTCTCTCCACTTTCTCGATTATGTCGTCAGACCGGCTTGTGCGAGCCCGAGGTTGTTTCGGTTTGTAGTCACACTATGTTGAGCCTTCATTAAACTGTCGCACCCACGAACGCACTTTCCACACATCCATAACTCCATCACCACATGTCTCCTTCAACTGTCGATGAATTTCAATTGGTGTCACACCAAGCAAATTCAGAAAACGAATGATTGCACGCTGTTCAAGTAAGGAAAACGTAGCCATTTTAAGTATCTAAAACAGTTCTCATTCTCGACGTTGCCGCTACAATTCCATCTGCCGTACAGTGCTGCCATCTCTGTGACGTATTGACAACGAACGCACGCTCATTTTAAAACAATGCACATGCTTCTATCTTTTTCCAGTCTGGAGAAAAAAAATCGGAGGCCTTAGAACTTGAATGCACCTCGTAATTAGTCGCCCAGTTTTCAAACCATCTCTTTTGACGTCTTCTAGGGTCCCTTTTCCCTGCTGGTCTTTGGTCTCGTACACTTCTTATAATTCTTCCACTTTCGGCTCTTTGGACGCGGTCCTTCCAATCTCTCCTTTACTCCATTATGAATTTTATGATGTCTATTATCCCGCACTCGTCTCTGATTCCTTTATTTCGAACCCGGTCTCTCTGGTTTTTCCGGTTATTGTTCATATGTTAGTGTGTTCATTTCTAATGTGCGCAGTTGTTGTGTCGTCTTACTTGCGTCTGCTCGAGTTTCCGCTGTATATGTCATTAGCGGTCTGGTAATCGTTTTGTAGATCTTTACTTTGTTTTCTATTTTTAGGTATTTGTTCCTCCATATCACGTCTCTCAAGTACGCGCTCCCTTCATAACCTGTTGTCTTACTTCCTGATAGTTGTTTTTGTCGATCGATACCTCAATTCCAACAAATAGTCGCATTCACAAACGAAGCCACAACTAGGCTTACAGACACTAGTGGTTGAAAATACAAAGATTCCATTCGCCAAGGAAGCAAACTAACTGGGGATATTATTTGTGTGAAACCCTCACAATCTTGCAGATATACATGCATAGAATTCTGTAAACATCAAGGGTTTCTGGATGGTTGTGGTCCTTTTCTGCACCACCTGGAATTGGAGAAATTCCTGAAAACACTAAATAATTTACTTCGCATTAAATTTCGTATAAATTATAAGAAGCAGTTTATGGAATTGATAAAAGATATTATTTGAGCAAAGGCTTATGTGAAACCCTCCCAGTCTCGCAGATATACAGGGTGAGTCGTGAGGAATCGACTAAACTCAAGGAGTGTATTCTACTGGTGAAAGTAATGTAAAAAAACTCAAATGTTGTTATCCAATTTTTATTTGTTTTCGAGTTATAGCGTAATTAAAAATGTAGATTTAGTATACCATGTTTATGTATGTATTCGTGAAAACAGTTAAACCCCGGTAGCAATTCATTATAGGGAAGTCTTCCTAGCTGAAGCGCTACCTGTTCGTGGTTTTCCGAACTAGCGGTAGTGACATTGAAAGCAGTCGAGAAATAGTGTAGAGTGGTTTGTATGCCTAATGCGTCTAATGTCACTACCTCTAGTTCATCGTTGATATAGTGAGGGCGCTGCCATCATAAAAAATGTTCCCTATACCTTGGAGTAAATTATAACATTGTGTTCGGGTATTGTGACATTGACTTGACGTTTGTACGACTATAGTGTAACAAACTAAAATGCCACACACTTATTCTAATTTAGAATATGCTAATATGGTGTTTGTTTATGGATTTTGTGATGGGAATGCTACAGCTGCTGCTAATGAATATCGTCAACGGTTTCCACATCACAGACATCCTAATAAAACTGTATTTATTAGTGTATTCAACACATTGTGCGCGACCGGAAAGCTTCCCAGTGTAAACATAATATCTGAGCGAGGCAGTCGACAACAATTACAAGAAGTAGAAGATATTCTGGATGTAGTAGAAGAAGACGCAACTACCAGCTCACGGAGAATTAGTATTCAATTGGGCATTCCACAAACAAGGGTGATAAAAACACTCCACGAGCATGGCTTACGTCCGTACCATGTACAAAGAGTACAGCACCTACAACGAGATGATAATCGTAGGCGTATGGAATTTTGTCGATGGATACATGATAATCCTCGTTTTGTATCGCGTATACTGTTTACGGATGAAGCGACATTCACCCGTGACGGTATTAATAATTGTCATAACCAGCATGTATGGTCAGACGAAAATCCACACGCAACAGTCGAAAGTAACTTTCAACATAAATTTTCGGTAAACGTGTGGTGTGGTATGATCGATGGTTTTTTAATTGGTCCTTACATTTTTGAGAATCGCCTCACGGGAGACACCTATTTACATTGTTTAGATAATGAACTGCACGGACTGCTAGAGGATGTTCCCATAAACATCAGAATCCAAATCTTCTACCAGCACGATGGAGCGCCTGCACATTACGCTCGTGCAGTCAGGCAACATTTGGCTGAAAGGTTTCCAGGGAGTTGGATTGGACGTGGTAGTCACATTGGTTGGCCTCCTAGGTCTCCAGACCTCACGCCACTCGATTATTGTTTATGGGGCTGGTTAAAAAATGAAGTGTATCAAGTAAAAGTGGACACTCGTGATGCACTAATTCAACGGATTATGAATGCTGCTGACAATATCAAACATCAACCTGACGCAATCAGGAACGCAACCAGCGCCCTTGGTAGACGATGTAAAAAATGTTTTGAAATGAATGGCGGTATTTTTGAAAATATATTATAAAGAACGATAATACCAATAAAGTACAAAAACTTCAATGTATGAAATTTTGTTTATTTTTAATTACGTTATAACTCGAAAACAAATAAAAATCGGATAGCAACATTTGAGTTTTTTTTACATTACTTTCACCTGTAGCATACACTCCTACAGTTTGGTCGATTCCTCACGACTCACCCTGTATATGCTGCAGCACGAGCATGGAATTGTAAACATCATGAGTTTCTGGATGGTACCACTTGGAATTAGAGAAATTCCTGAAAACACTAAATAATTGACTTCGCATTAAATTTCATATAAATTTTGATGCAAAGAAAATAAACTTTAGGTTGTACTAAAAAATGCTTGAATTTTATATTTTCGGTTTCGCATCGTTTTCGATATTTTAATAGCGTTGTTATAGCAGCAAATTAATAAAATACATTTTAATTGGATTTTCGTATTTCCTTCAGAAAAAATAAAGCACTTCAGAGTTTAATTACATTAGCAATACAGCAATTAATATGATTTAACTTTTGTTTTGTTTAATACTGTCTTTCCGTGATATATCTATCTAAATATGAATTCAACCTATTCAGAAATTTATTCATTAATCTTTTTTCGTTAAAATTCCCTATGACGATGCATAATTTTTCGGTGTTTAAGGACAAAAGGTACCCAAACAAAAATAAATACACCTGTTCATTTCCCGCATCATAAAATGTGAGTCAACTGAAACCATTTTTCCTGCACTTCGACAAAAATTTTCTTTTTAAAGCCTGGCTGATTGCCCATGATAGGGAAAATTATTAATCGCAATACTATATCTTGGAAAACATTGTTGCTTGCGCTAAGTAGCGTTTAAAAACATGAATCATTACAGACAAATAGTATCGCGTAATCGCTTAGTAGTCCTTCTGAAAATGTTTACCTATCTTTAAATATATTATTTTATGGATACATGCTCTGTTAACTAAACGAATAAACATTTTAAAAATCTTACAAGTTAATCCTACTTGATCGAAGCCTTGTTTATATATTATTAAAGGCGGTTACAAAAATAAGTTTTTAAATTCTATATGCATGTTTCGCCAATGAAGTTATCATCTTCAGTGTTGCACTTTGGGAATTAGTAATACTGTCTACGAGCGCCACATGCCTTCACCGTTTTTTTTTAAGTTCAACTCGGTTGATTTTACGTTTTAAAGATCAGTTTTATTTTGAGAATAAATCACTAAATTGTAATCGCTTTGTCTTAACACTTGCGAATCATCGTTTCACTTACATGGTAGACATAATCAGGTTATATTGCTTGATTTTGGTCTCGGATAAATTTGAGAAAAACCATTCCTACGCGAACGCAGTTCTCCAGAAAGTTAATGTATGGGCAGGCATGCTAGATAATAATATTTTAGGTCCATTTTACATAAACTGGAATTTAACCGGGTTGCGGTACTTAAAATTATTACAAAATTAAATTATTCCTGCGATTCAAGCAATATACAGGGTGTTACAAAAATTTAGGGCTGGCTATACATAGACGGTTTCTACAACTAAAAATATGCAAAAAAGTTTAAATAAATTTGTGTCCTATAATGTTTCGTTACTGAGTTACGGCCACTTGAAGTTTTTCGTATTGCATGTCCGACACGTGTGTATCTCGTCACAAATTATCGCGCAGACGCGAAGCGTTCGTATTGCATGTTTGAACAAGTCGCCGACAGTGAGTAACTTATGTTAATCATATTCAGTAGGCAGTCCGTGTTTTTTGCTGTCAGTCGTGAAAGTTGATTAAGTCATTTGTGATTAGTACTGTTTTCTAATTAATAGTAAAAAATGGTAGATTATTCTTTCGAAGAGATGTCCGACATGCATTTAATGTATGGTTTGGCACATTGCAACAGAGCAGAAGCAAGAAGACTTTACGCAGAATATTTCCCAAACCGACGTTTACCAAATGAAAAAACTTTCGAAATGCTTCATATTAGATTAAGAGAAACAGGATCATTCAAACCAGTAGTCCGAGATCGCGGCAGACCACGAACCACAAGAAATTTGGAATTGGAAGAACGTTTGTTGGATCGTGTTGAAGAAAATGCAGGGTCTAGTACTCGAAGAATGGCATTGGCGGAAGATGTCGATCATGTGAGTGTATGGCGTATTTTAAGAACTAATCAGCTTTTTCCTTACCACCTGCAAAGCGTACAGGGACTTAGTGAGAATGATTTCCCATCAGGAGAAGCTTACTGTGTATGGTTGTTACGGACATGCGCCGCCGATCATCTCTTTCTGTCGTGTGTGCTCTTTAGTGATGAAGCTGGCTTTACAAGAGATGGTATCGTCAATTTTCATAATTTACACCAGTGGCAACAAGAAAACCCTCATGCTATTATTCAGTTCAGACATCAAGCGCAGTTTTCATTTAGTGTGTGGGCCGGAATTATTAACGAATTTGTGATTGTTCCTTTTGTACTTCCACCACGACTTACTGGGCAGAATTATCGTTATTTTTTAGAAAACGACTTACCAGGTTTGCTGGACGATGTTCCACTAAATGTTAAAGGACGCATGTGGTTCATGCACGACGGTGCACCGGCTCACTTCAGTCACACAGCATGCGAATTTTTAAATGCCGTATATCCTGGAAGATGGATTGGTCGCGGTGGACCTGTAGCATGGCCTGCACGGTCTCCAGATTTAAATCCAATAGATTTTTGCGTATGGGGACATTTAAAGTCTATGGTATATTCTACTTCAATTCAAAATATTGAAGATCTTCAACGTAGAGTGGAAGATGGATGCCACCAAATTCGAAATACACCAGGAATTTTTCAGCGCGTGAGGCAGTCCATGATACGACGAGCTGAAGCTTGTGTTGCTTCCCGTGGAAGTCATTTTGAACATTTACTATAAGAAACATAAGAAACTCCCGTTTTCTGTAACCTTTTCTAAAGTAAAAAGAAAAAAACCTCAAGTGGCCGTAACTCAGTAACGAACCATTTTAGGACATAAATTTATTTAAACTTTTTTGCTTATTTTTAGTTGTAGAAACCGTCTGTGTATAGCCAGCCCTAAATTTTTGTAACACCCTGTATAATATCGAAGACACCTGGTATCTACAAGATGCCCGCCCAACTCACAATACCCGCATAGTACAAAACTTTTTAAACACTACATTTGAAAATCGCTGGACCGGTACATATGGCCCAATTCGTTATCATGTACGGTCACCTGATTGATCGCCAAATATTTTTTTTTGAGGATATTTAAAAAATTCAACACATGGTAATAAAATAACGCAACTCACAAATTTAGAAGAATTACAAGCAAAAATTGCTCAGTTATCTGCAGAAATTACGATAGAAACATTGAAAATGTCAGAACGTCGTTATATATTCGTCTGGGATTTTGCTTAGCACAATAAGGTGGTCTCTTTGAGCACGTGTGAAGAACACAATACAAGTTGATATATTTGTGAATGTATCTTCTCCAGAGACGTAGATAGGTATTTCACCTTTCTATAGGATCATCGGTACGCCCTTGCTGGAGAAGATTCAAATTATTTTGTTATATACGCATGCGGTTTGTCCGTTAAAGAGTGAAGACTTTGTATAGTTTCTATAGATACAGTTGTTACTGTCTGATGGAAACATTTTTCTAGTTCTGCAGTTGTTATGTAGATAGCGCTGAATATCCTTTTACGCTCTGTCTATAATTTCTGTGAGATAGCGAAGTTGTTATAGAACCGTCCTTACTCACTAACGTTAATGTGAGAAATACAACGCTGCATCACGCCAGTCATTCTCAATATTACGATAAAGAGACGAAGTATTAAAAACCAAATGCAAGATACATTATTCATTATATTATATACATTACTATACATTAATTATACCGGATTCATTATAACTAAAGACGGCAGACTATGTGCCCCAGCAGTGGCGTTGCGTGGAGAGTTTAGCAGAATAACAGTGCGCTTACTTAAAAATAAATATATCGAATCCCTATACAAAACGTTAAGAAAAAACATAAATAACTTACCCAACATGTTTACATTGTTGCAAAAAAATGCGGATGTGCGCGATGAAAAAACTGCACCATAATATATGTTTCTGTATTAGTCTCGGAAAGGTTCGTACGTAGCGACGTATATATATGTTTATATACAGAGAAGGATTGTTCGACGTTGAGAGATGTTATATTTGCATAGTTAAAGCGCTCTTTGTATCTGTACAACGGATCGTCAGTATTGGTAAAAAGTTGCCCTAATTTTGTAAAATCTACATTTTTATCTAATACACTGTTAAATTTTTCACGGACACAATCACTTTTTTCATCTTCAAGGATATGCAGCACTAGTTTTACGTGGTCAATAATTGCTAATGAGTCCGATAAGGACAGCGCAGTGTTCTGTAAATTTTTTATTGCGTCCAGTATTGGAACGTAACTGTCGTAAATAATTTTTAAATTTGCTGCAACTTGAGGATTGTCAAATTGAACCTGGCTGAGCCGTATTGCAGCTGCTTCTTTAGCATCTAGTTGTAAAATCACTGATTTAATTTTTTCAAAATGTTTATAATAATAAAATGCTGCTTCTAAGCAAGTATCCCATCGTATAAGAATTGGTTGCGGCGGCTCGGGTATATCAGGACACACCGAATGAAATATCCGAATCTGTTTCGGAGATTTAAGAAAAACCGCTTTCGTTTGTCCTATCGTTGATCCACATCAGGATAAGTTGTACGTATAGTGTTTGTTACAAGGTGTAAAGCGTGAAGCAAACATGTGACATGCAGCAGGTTTGGTTGAATCGTTTTGAGTAAGTTTGCCGTGGAACACATAACCTTAGCAGCATCGGTAACTAACATTAACACTCGCTTCGGTAAAATCTCAAATTTGTGTAGTGTTTCTATTAATACATCATATATCGCTCTGGCAGTACTCCCTTGCATTCCTTTACAGGTTAGTAAATAAGGAGGAGAAGGTCCTTGCGGAGTCAGCGTCCGTACTAGAATAGCTAGGATGGACTGTTTTTTAATATCTGTAGTTTCGTCTATTGTTAACCACATGAATTTTTTTTACCGTATTTTTCGTACAATTTACAATTCTCTCACGCACTGACGGTACGTAATTCCGTAGCGTACTTCTTGCTGGTAATTTCCACGTAGGATTGTATTTCTTCCAAAACTGACGAAACATTGGGTGTTCCACTTTCTGCATTGGTATATTGGTCGCAATTAACATCATTGTTAAATCACACACAAATTTATTATATAATTTACTAAAGAAAACACTCGGTATGTTTTGTTTCACAAAATATATTTAATTTAATCTCTAACATATGTTTCGCCTTTTCAGGCATTACCAAAGAGTTATTTTTAAAAACAAAAAAATTTATTATATGATCTGCGTCCACTATTATTCGATTTATGTTTCTCACTATTTATATGTCTTTGGCACTGACTTGCTTTCCAAGTTAATAAAGTTGTTTCACAAACTAAACATTTCACTACGGTACCGTCATGTATTCAATCGGGAAACCGATGTAAAAATTTCTTTACTACGTTAGCATGCAATCGAGTCGATGCATTGTTTCTACGCTCTCTCGACATTTTCAACACGATTGTGTTAACAATGTATCGCTTACAACGTCTCAACGGCAACTGAATTGATGGTCGTACGCCTCTACTCGATCCCTCCACGTCATGCTACTGTTCGGGCACATAGTCTGCCGTCTTTAATTATAACGCTTCGCATAGAATCCAGTAGTGTTTATTTTATTCTAACGCACACTTCACGTTTTATGTAATTTGATTATTATTTTAATAAACGATATTAAAACTAACTTAAATGTTTTAATGTTAAATATAATTAAAATAAAGCTAATTAAGTAGTTGTTTTTTGTGAATGTGTCTCTTCTCTAGCAGGGGCGTACTAATGATCCTGTAGAAAGGTGAAATACGTATCTACGTATCTGGAGAGATTACATTCTCAAACATATGCACTTGTAGTATTGTGTACTTCACACCCGATTTTTAATAATATCTTATATTATTAAAAATACTTTTGTATTATACCAAATTGGTGAGGTACCTACTCAAGTATGTTTCAAATTATTTTGTTATATTAGTATTATTTGTAGAGCAGACCAATTTCTGTGCGCGCCATTTGCGCCGATGTGAGGATGATTGTATTGCATCAGAACTAATAAAAAGCATTCAGTATGTGTTTGGTACTTGCTTAGACTGCATGTAAGTGTAAGCATACGTAATAAAATGTCGTCTACACATAAATCGAGAAAACGACCGTTGTCAGACGAAGTGAATAAATTTATTATGCATTTCCCGGACTTAATATACGATGGCTCAAAAATTAAATGTTTAGTGTGCAATACATATCTAATTTGTTGGTCAAAAACACATTGTAAAGAACACGTAAGCAGTTCGAAGCACAATAATAACAAAATTAATCGACAACAGTTTATACAGGAACTATGATTGTGTGTACACAGCCGTTTACCTTGTTAAGTAATGATTCATTTATTTCATTTTGGAATAAATACGTGAATCAAACATTACCTAGCACGACGACGTTACGAAGGAATTTACCATCGGTGCGTAAACAGGTTGAAAATAAAATCAAAGCCGAACTGAAAAATAAAAAACTGTGGTTATGTGAGGACGAAACAACTGACCGCAAAAAACAATATGTAGTTAATGTGATGGCGCGTAATATGGAATCACATCAACCAACGTCTTCAATTTTATTAGCGTCCAGACGACTAGAACAATGTAATGCCGAAAAAATTTCAGAGGTGCTACTAGATACTTTGGAAAAATTAAAAGTTTCGAAAGACCAAGTATTAATGTTTATGACCGATGGTGCCGCAACCATGTGTTCTGTAAGCCGGTCTCTTAGAAAATATTGTACTTGTTACATATTACTTGTAAACTCCATGCTCTACACCTTGTGGCAGAACAGGTTCGTAGATGTTATCCAGAGGTAGATGCTTTAATATCGAGTACAAAGGCAGTATTCCTGAAATCTCCAAAACGTATTCGGAAATTTCACGAATTGTGTCCCCATACCCCTGAGCCACCACAGCCGATTCTGACACGATGAGGTACATGGTTACGCGCGGGGTTTTACTATCATGAACATTTAAAAAAAATTAAGGACGTGGTTTTATTATTCGATCCGAAAGAAAGTGTAGATATTAATACAAACCAGAAAAAATTTCAAGATGCCCAGATTAAAATGGATTTACAAAGTATTCGTGAGAATTACTTGGGACTAGAAGAAGCAATAACAAAATTAGAAAATTTGTCGCTGTCATTAGAGGAATCACTGCAAATCGTTAAAAATGTTAAAAAAGGCGCAAAAAGTGAAAGTGTTCTAATTAAATTTGAAAGTGTTTTAGACAGAAATGCAGATTTTGACACCTTAACATGTATTTGTGAGGGCACGTCTACAGATGCGTTAAGTTGCTTAAAAAAGTATTTTGATTATGCGAATATAACATCACTAGATGTAGAACGCTCGTTTTCCGAATATAAACATATTTTTTTTCTCACGGCGGACATGTTTTTCGGAATTAACCTTAGAAACGCACCTGATGTTGAAAATATATAATCGAGTTTCTCCGTTTGTCAATCTTTGGAAGACGCTTAAAACGGTAAGTGTTTTTTTAAATCCTCTGTCGTGCACACAATTACTGATTTCATACATTTTCCATTTTATTTATAGGTACATACAACGCTGCTATAATATGTACTATTCTTATTTTTCGTGTGTTTATGCATATTACTTTAATAGCAGAAAACCAAATGTATATTTAATTATTTCTGATAGAATAAATGTCTCTACTGCTTATACTTATATCGGTAACAAGCTCATGTTGCGTCCCTATTCTATCGCATATTCTAATATATTTCGAATTACACTCCCATACCGGCGCTCATGGCGCGCACGGAAATTGGTCTGCTCTAATTATTTGTTTTGTAACATACACCATTTTCTTTTTGTATATTTACTCAAGATTTACATTTTATGACGAAGTATATAGTGGTAATGAACCTGATCGCATTTCTTTAAACTGGGCTATTATAAATTAAATTTTTTTCTACTCTACTAATATGTAAACAAGATAAGGAGCGAATGAATATGGTCATAAATTTTTTTACGAAAAAGAATGAACTCATTATTTGTTTACATACAAGAAATAATGCGCATTTGGGTTTCTGTGCCTTGGTAATTTATTAATAGGTCTTTATTTCTTTTAAAAACATTTTTATAAAATTTAAAATACTAAGAACAAGATCATATTAAATGATATCCTAATTATAAAAAAAAAAAAAAATTAGATTCCTACAGGGGCAGCCAAAACTTTCCGTCTTTCACTAGACAATTTGCAAATCATCGTATTTGTTTCGGGGTCAATAATATATTTAGGTAATAAAGATAAGAATCATGTATGTATTTACATCAGCGAAAACTACTAAAATTATCTTACAATAAATTAGTTATGCATTTATAAACTGCGTCAAAATATATTTTGCAAATTTTATTAATGATTTCCAGTACAGTTTAATATTAGTAATAATAAAAATAATATGTTTTATTGCCCAACAGGTAGAGCAAAAATATATAATACATATAGAAGAGTGGTCCTCAAGAATTCATTATCCGAGAGCGGATTCGAGCGATTGATGATTTATAGCCCATAGGCGTCCGCCTTGTATTCACAATAGGTTTATTTCTGTAAGCGCTCCGTGAGTTTCGAACAATTTGATACGTGTGTCAACCTGCATAAGTGGCACATACCTACATATTGCAGTGAATTGTGGTGTTGATTGCTTATTTATATTGGCTCACAATACACAGTAGCTTCCTCGGTCTAGCTCAAGTCGGGTCAGCCTTTCAGGAACTCTTGTATCTTCAAGGTTACCCATATAGGGTACGTGATAACGTAAATAAAACAAAAGGTATTAGAAAAGTAAACAAAGATTCGCTGCACGAAGTTTTACTTACAAAAAAAAATAAAAAATAAAAAAAAATAGACTTTATCGAGTATAAAGCCATACTGAAACATCTATTGTGTAACAGTGTGAGGAAAACATTTATACAAATGACAATAAAAGAGAAAAAACCTCACTAAATGACCGCGAGCAAAATTAACCTAATTAAATATTCAGGAAAACTGTCAATATTCATTAATTACGTTATTCCCAACTAAACGTCAAACAGAACATGGACTGTATGCGCGTGCATCAAAAAAAAAATTAACCCATGCGCACATTAAACATGGTACAAAGGCAACTTTCCCACCAATTCCGGACCTTCTAGCATATATATTACAAATAAAAAATATACTCAAAAAAATATGAAAATTTTCCTCAATATTCATCCGACTCTAAATATATTTATAAACTACAATTTTTACTGAATCTACGAGCTCCAATATTATACAAATAATATAACTAAATTATATCTAAATAAATGAATATAATTACAGAAATATACGTACATTAATTAATGTAGTCATCACCCTTCACTAAAAAATTAACATGAGAGATTTCAGATAGGCCGCATAAATCAAAAATTACAAGTCTAAAAAAACTCGTAATAAATCGAGAATTAATTTTAACACATCAAAGACACTAAACTAAAACATAAACCGAAATTACTAAAATAACCTGGATAAAAAAGAAGTCTTTATCCAGCAGACAATTAATTAGACCTATCTGTTCAATAGCTGGTTAATCTCTAAATCTCCTTCTTCACGGAAATGGAATCATTACCCTACCTAAAATAAATCAAAAGAGCGACAATGACAATATCTTCCTACATAGCGGGAACTGCAAACCTCGGCGGCACGCTCGCACTATATACAGTCGTGGACCAAAATACACATTATAATAAAATTTACATAAAATATTTTCAAATATTTTTCTGGAATAAAATACACATAAATATATAGTCTTTTATAGTTTCTTTTAATTTTTTCTTCGGGGAAAAATTCATGCAATATGCAGTTAATATGTATTTGCCAATGCACAAAATAAACGGTTTGGAAACAAAAGAAATGCTGACAAGCGAATTGCGTATCGAATTTTGAATAAAAATAATTTACAAAGAACAAAACTCAAAACTGTATTTTCTAAGTACCATGCAGAATTCGATCATTTGTATAATAATGATGAGCTCATGAACCGTCTATGATGCATTAAATGTGTTTAAGACTTTGAAGCTCGTAAATTAAAAATTATAAGATTACTAATTTCATATGGATTATTGATTAATTGCAAATTAATTCTAATTCCTGTTTTTAAGACAGAAGAAATAACACATCTTTTAAATCGCAAATAGGGAAAGATTCTCACAAGAATTTAAACATACCTGGGTTTTAACTCATATTTTAAACTCTTCATTAAGTAATTGAGATTTAAAATATTGTGCGGAATTAAGTATCTTATGTGGTAGTGTATATTCTCGTCACATGAATATGAAATAGCACACTTTTCTTTTAAAATATTACCATTTTGGAAGAACTACATATTAATAAATACATAAACTTCGCTGCTTTACAAATTTAAAATAGAAATACTGTGTCACACCTTGGTATTTTGTGGAGTATTATACTCACTGGTCTAAGGTGGTACACAGGTGTGTTTGCAAAATTTATTAAAAATCAAACAAAGACCTTCAAAGTTACATATATATAGTAAATTCAATCAGTTGGCGATTTAAGGTCTGGCTTTACTTTAAAGTATATATATTTAAAACAACCCTATATGTTTCGGCAATTATGCCTTTATCAAGGATATAAAATATAAATGACAGTATACAAATGTCATATAATTGAGTTGCTATGGATAAAATAATTCAAAGTTACATTCCAATTGAATAATAATAAATCATGCCTTAGTATTTCAAAAAAGATAGACAACAAAAACGGGGAAAAGCAAGACATGAGTTATTATTATGTATGCACCCGTGGAGCATCTTAAGATGCAAAGTTGTCGGCATTCGCCTTAAACGAGAAGGAAAACCACGAAAACCTACTCGGACAACCAGACAGGAATCAAAACACGGAACAGCCAGCATGATAGCAAATGTATATGATATTTAAATGTAATTGATATTTAAATAACTTAAGATTATATAATTATATAACAAAAAAATATATATATATATATAATGATGGTAAATTGCAGATCGTTACACAATTAAGTTATAGTATATACTGCTTAAATTTTTTATATCATTTCTTTTGTTAATTGAATTTTTTTCCTGTTTAATACTAATAATTTCTTTAATTTCTCTTTTCATTGTGTGTTGTTCTTTATCAATTATCTGTGTGTTTTCAAAATCGAAATGGTGATCGCGTTGTAGTTTGTGTGTAGATAAAGCAGTTTTGTCTGTTTTAGAGTATTTGTGGGCTTGTATTATTTTGTATAAATATTGTTTCGTTTGGCAAAACTGCTTTATCTACACACAAACTACAACGCGATCACCATTTCGATTTTGAAAACAGACAGATAATTGATAAAGAACAACACACAATGAAAAGAGAAATTAAAGAAATGATTATTATTAAACAGGAAAAAAATCCAATTAACAACAGAAATGATATAAAAAATTTAAGCAGTATATACTATAACTTAATTGTGTAACGATCTGCAATTTACCATCATAATATATATATATTTTTTTGTTATATAATTATATATCTTAAGTTATTTAAATATCAATTACATTTAAATATCATATACATTTGCTTATCATGCTTACTGTTCCGTGTTTTGATTCCTGTCTGGTTGTCCGAGTAGGTTTTCGTGGTTTTCCTTCTCGTTTAAGGCGAATGCCGACAACTTTGCATCTTAAGACGCTCCACGGGCGCATACATAATAATAACTCATGTCTTGCTTTTCCCTGTTTTTGTTGTCTGTTTTTATCCATATTTTTTATCCATAGCAACTCAATTATATGACATTTGTATACTGTCATTTATATTATATATTCTTGATAAAGGCATCATTGCCGAAACATGTAGGGTTGTTTTAAATATATATATACTTTAAAGTAAAGCCAGACTGTACACATGGACAATACACCTCGTATTTTCAGCATATACTTCTGCTTAATACATATGTTTCTGCCATCTAGGTGTCATCAGTCAAGCTAGTGAAGCAATGTGATACATATGACAAATGACAAATGAAACAAATCTTTATGAATAGATTTGTATCTGTATATACATTTCATTGAAATCGCCTACAAGATAAAGCAAATGTCATCCTATAAGGTGGCACTTATTTCATAAGTGACATCTGACGGACGAAAGAGACTTTGCCGAAAAAGGCGACCTTTCGCTTGAATAGCTAAGCTATTACATAAGCGAAACAATACGTATAGGTGTAGTCCTTAACACGAGCCAGATGGACTACGGGGATGGAAACGGGTCGCCACATGTTCGTTAAGTAAAGAGAGAAAAATCAAATATGTATACAGCAGTAAAGATTAACAATAAATGATAAATAGACTCAATATTAGGTGTAATATATACCAACTCTCCTGACTATATTTACTTAAATTTTGTTTAATAAATATAGGCACTTATGTCATCTAAATTGTAATTTAATGAGTATTTAACTATATATTCAAATTAACAACTGTTGGTACTTATATTATTATTAAATTTTATTTCATCTAAATTGCAGTAATTACAATTTACTTAAATTTTGTCATTACGGACCTCAGCAGTTTGTTTGCGTAAAAGATAATCGTATTGAGCGGCCAGGTAGTTATTGCCGCAGGTGGTGAAATAAAAGCATTAGAGCCGTTCAAAGTTATATTCTTATATTTTGAAATAAACTATAATTATTTTATTTGTGTTGTCAGTAAAATCGTTTTCTGTTTGAACAAAAAAGAATTATTATTAAACACGCGTGTACAAAAGATATTCAGATAAGTTCCTGCCCGTATAATTAACAGTCAGATGTGAACGTATTTATATATTAATAATGTATATGTGTACATATATTTTCTAAGAAAATATAATTTTTTTTCTATCTTCAACCCACTTTGCGAATACATAATTGTATTAGTAAATGACGTAATAAATAGCTTGTGGTTACGCGGCTCTATTGATGTAATATTATACAAGAATTGTATCTTAACTATTATAAGAGAACTTGCGTTACACTATATTAATTTTAATTAAGTTTACTCTTTCTTCGCATGCTTTGTTATTACTTATATTTTCTCTCCGTTAGTATCTTGATTAATAGCCTGCAATTTATTAACAAATGCTTAAGCTTAATTTATGTGTGTTTGGATCGGAATAAAAGATAATGCAGTTCTCACCGTCGACATGTCAGTTACATGTCGAAACATCAAGTTTTGCAATTCTACCCTTTTCTGCACCCAATTAGAACGTATTTGTAACATTTTTATTGGTGTTGACGAAATCAAGGTTTTAAAATTCTAATTGAATATGTTGCGTATATGGTTTGACATTGCAAAAGAATCGCGTGACATATTTTTTTTCATTGATTAATTGTAATTTCCAGTGATTACCGTGAAATTTTATGATTTATCGCATTTATTAGACCTATAATTACGGATACAAGTGTCCCCATATCAATGTTAGCGAGGTTGATGATATGTGCTATTTGGAGGACACAATTTAAAAACTATGTTAAGCTATTCACATCTACGGGGTAATTTCACGGGAGAGTGAATTTTCAATGAAATACTTATTTTAGGACAAAATAATTTGAAACATACTCGAATATGTAAAAGGTTTAATAGAATAGAATAGAATAGAATATTTATTGTCAATAAGCACATACAGTACGTGGACAGTAAGCAATATACACATACAATTATAGTATAAACACATAACAGTAATTGATTAAGTTGCCAAAACAAACAAATACATGTCACCTAATAAAAACACATGATCAAAGCAATATTAAAATAAAAACAAATTAAAAATAAAAGCAAGGGATTCCAACGTCAACCCGCAAGGAACCCATCCAGCGAGTACAAAACCTGCCCGAGGAGCAGCACCTTTAATTTCCCCTGGAACTGTTTTAAGCTTGAAGACTGCCTAATGTTCATTGGCAGTCCGTTGAAATACTGCAAGCCCATATAAAATATTGAATCGCGACTCACTCGCTCTTGTCGCGGGCTTTGGTAAATTCAGAAGTTGGTTGCCGCGTGTGTCATACGAATGAATATCAGACCTATGCTGGATATTACTTTGCTTTTTAAAAATGATAGACAATGATTCGTATAATAACAATGAATAAACCGTCATGATTCCACTATCCGCAAACAACGGCCGACAGTGGGCGTCCGCTGCCGCCCCGCACAAGAGCCGCACCGCCCGCTTCTGCAACCTAAAAATCGAAAGAAGATTCCCAGCGGTCGTGAATCCCCAAAATGCTAGACAATACCGTAGACGAGACTCAAACAATGAAAAATATACTGTCCTAGCCGTGGACTCTCCCAGGCTACGACGCACCACTCCAATCGCATAACAAGCAGATGAGAGCCTACACGAAAGGCGACGAACATGCCCGGTCCAACAAGGGCCTGGCTCCAGAATCAGACCAAGGAACTTCACGGAGTTCACAGGCTCTAAAGTGATGCCACCAATCTCAATATTCACACTTACATAATTGTGTCTGTGAATTAAAAGTTGTGTTTTACTTAAATTTAGGGTAATTCCATTAGCATTAAACCAACTCTGAAAAATCGGAATCTCTTTGTTCATCAGGCCCTCCAGAGATCGTGGGTCCGCAGCATGCCAAGTTAATGACGTATCATCGGCAAACAATGCAATGTGAGCCCTGGTGTCCAACAGTGCAAGATCGTTAATAAATAAGAGAAAAAGCGTCGGACCCAAAACCGAACCCTGCGGCACACCACATATAACATCCCTGACCCCAGACTCCACACAACCCGTCCCAGAGCCCAGACTAACATATTGTGTACGCCCAAGCAAATAAGATCTCAACCAGTCATTCGCTCCTCCCCGGAACCCGTAATATTCGAGCTTCCGGAGAAGAAGCGAGTGCGGAACGCAGTCAAATGCCTTCGCCAAATCACAAAACATGGTCGCGACGACCTGTTTTTCGTTAATAAAATTGTACGCATTCTCGAGATAATAATAAATAGCATCGGACGTAGATGTGTGGGGCCTGAAGCCAAACTGACAACCAACCAACAAATCCTCCCCCCCAATAAAGTTACGAATTCTTCTGTTCGCGATCTTTTCAACTATTTTAGATAATACAGGCAATATGGAAATGGGCCTGTAGTTGGACGGCGCAAATCCACATCCTCCCTTATGGACAGGAACTATTTTTGCAATTTTGAAACAAGTAGGAAATACAGAGCTCTGAAATGACAAGAGTAGATATACTATGCGGGTTCTAGGCCAAAATCCCATGTATTTTCTTATGGAGGTTCATTTTGCACTTTTTCAATTTGGACACACTAATCCGGGACACCTCTATATACAGTCGTAGATCTGTAAACAGATCTATGAATGTATATAGAGGGTGTCCCACTGAATGTTCGCGGGGGGGTGAGTTTTACATAGGGGTGAGAAGCTTGCAAGGCGGTTATTATTATAATTTATGCGAGGGGTGTGAGTTTTACATAGGGGGTGAGAAGCTTGCAAGGCGGTTATCGGCGCTAGCGCGTATGATTTCAGAGGTGATTTCATCTTTATTAGTTCGTTTGCTCCTATTCTTCGGACCAGTTCATTCCTGTTTCATATCTATTCAGACTTAATCATTATTAGTTCAGAGATATTTAGAAGAGAGATGACGTCACATATTTAGAATTATTTGATTTTTTTTATTTTTAAAAATATCACATTTAAAATTTTTTTATATTTTTAATGTCGGGACGTCGAGGAATTGAACTCGGGTCCTTCTAGGTGTAAGACAGACACCTTAACCGTTCGGCCACACCCGAGATGTAAATTGGATATTGTAAAACGCATAAGTAGTCTATTACAAAATGTGGAAACTCAACTTTAAATAACTTAGAGATATTATTCATTAAATTCGCGTTTAATTTACATATAATTAGTATTAATTATCCCCGTTTAATACTCGATATATTTTACATTTTTCAGCAGATATCAACCGTAATTTTGTGTGTAATATTAGAATTAGAGGTAAATATATCGACACAGGTCATTGAGTAGATATGTGGATTGTTCGATAAACTGCTTTTCATGAAAGATAGTATCTTCCCTCATTTTAAGAGAGGCGATGATGAATTGATTGTAATTATTCGATTTTTTCTATTTTTAAAAATATCACATTTATATTTTTAATGTCGGGACGTCGGGGAATCGAACTCGGATTCTTTAGAGTGAGACGCCGGGATTCTATCACGAGACCACGCTGGGTAATATGAATAGAATATTTTATAAGTTATATATATTATCTAACCTATTACTATAAATTATTTTTCCAAGTTAAATTAGAATTACTATCATAGGTAGATATATCGATCGAGTCTTAATAATCATTAAATTTACGTTTAATTTGCATATAATACTCAATATATTTGACGACCATAGTTTTGTGTGCAGGATATCGGTTGTAGTTCAACATATTTAAAATTTTTTATATTTTTAATGTCAGAGTGTCGGGAATCGAACGTGGGCCATGCTTCGCATAAGCCTGCTTCTTAGACGCTAGACCATACGCCCCCCCCCCAGAATTTAATTTTTTATAACTTACCTATATTGTCTGACTTATCCCAAATTATTATAAATTATTTTTCCAAGTTAAATTAGAATTACTATTATAGGCGGATATATCGATCGGGTCTTA
This sequence comes from Melolontha melolontha, assembly GCA_935421215.2. Lineage (NCBI taxonomy): Eukaryota > Metazoa > Arthropoda > Insecta > Coleoptera > Scarabaeidae > Melolontha > Melolontha melolontha. Next base: position 173,242,383 of record OW285238.1, read on the forward strand.
ATAATCGATAAATTTACGTTTAATTTACATATAATTAGTATTAATTGCTCCGTTTAATACTCGATATATTTGACAACCATAATTTTGTGAGTAATAATGCTTAGCTAAAAATAAAACATAGTTTCATATAGGATAAAATTTTATTTAGGCAGCATCTATTTTTAGCATAATATACAGTAATATACAGAGCATCTAGGGGTTACAATGCAAGTACATAGATCAAAACAAGTCTATACATGTCTTAACAGATATAGACTCGTAGTTTTGTAGGCAGGAGATCAGTATGGAAGGGACAAAGATATATAAATAATATTTCTACTGTAAAATATATACATAGTGGTTTCGGTGTTTATCCCAATCTGTGGCTTTCGTATCGCATAATATAATCAAGTATAATGGATCTGAAATTAGATCCGATGGAAAAATATAACCAATTTATACAAGTAATCGAGAAGATTTACCCAACGAAATTCGCAGGTGGTTATTCTCATCGCAGTTGACATTGACGGATTGTGGATTTATAGCGGCATTCGGTTATCAGAATAGACGATATTTTAACATCGATGATTTAATGAACGTGATAGAATATTGCAATCCTAATATAGATTGTGAGAAACAGACAGCGATTTACGAGGAATATTATTTAATACTTGAACCAGAAGCTGATTACCTCGAGAATATATATGTTTTCGACATAGAGGCTTCACGAGTGTTAAGTTTACGTGGACAATATCCGAAGACACATATAATCCAGTATCCTATACATAGGTACCCTGAATTCGATTATAATAAAGATATTATATGTGATGGAGGAGGCTACGTTGTATACGGATATGATAAATAGTTCGCCACCTCAGTCGTATTTTCGAGTTCGTCTTGAACGTATGCTGATAAATATTATGCATCGATACATATAAAGCGTGAAATGGCAAAACAAGAAGAAAAAGTGTTTCAAGTTATACAAAATTTAGAAAATAATTTCGGTATGCTAGATGATATATCTAAAACGACAATCCAACACATACCGCTTCATATTCTTCAAACAAAGGTGAAGACAGGATCCCTAAGACGAAACTGGCACAAGATTCCTATAGAGAAAAGAGCTGATCTAGAAGATTATTTACCTTGTGATAGACATTACAATCAAGTGGACCAGGGCGATCATATAGATGGATTTCCGCCAGCAAAAATTAAGTGTTGATTCTGTTTAATATCACATTAAGATGTATATAAATATGTAAATTTAAAATAAAAAAGATGTAAAGTCATTTATGTTTTATTTATAAAGTATAATGTAGGGTATAGTTTCCCACCTCAGTCATATTTTCGCGTTCGTCTTGAATGGATGATAATAAATAGTGTACATCGATATATAAATATATAAATTGTAAAATGGTAATTCAAGAAGATAAAGTGTTTCAAGTTATACAAAATTTAGAAAATAATTTCGGTATGCTAGATGATATATCTAAAACGACAATCCAACACATACCGCTTCATATTCTTCAAACAAAGGTGAAGACAGGATCCCTAAGACGAAACTGGAACAAGATTCCTATAGAGAAAAGAGCTGATCTAGAAGATTATTTACCCTGTGATAGACATTACAATCAACTGGACCAGGGCGATCATATAGATGGATTTCCGCCAGCAAAAATTAAGTGTAGGTTCTGTTTATTAGCATATTAAAATATATATAACTATGTAAATTAGAAATAAAAAAATATATCAATTCATCTATGTTTTATTTATAAGGTATAATATATAAGTAATGTTAATAAAATCGTAATATATTTTTATTGACTACCCATGAATTGTGCGAGTTGTTCAACCTACACCACTTTACGTAAGGGGTGTCTTTTGATAAGATGTGAACGTTTGAATATCTTTCCCCAAATTCATTATTAAAACTAGCAATAAGAAAATAATTAATATGAGGTAAAAATCTAATACTCTTATAAAAAAATATTGGCAATAAGTAAGATACTGGAAACTTAATTTCAAAATCTCGTAAAACATCTTTCGGAAAATATGTATATTCAAGTACGATTAAAAATAATATGAGACCCGTTTCCAAAAAAATACTGATATATAAGATATATATATTAGAGATAGACAGCTAAATATAATAGATTACAAAGCAGAGTTAACGCAGGCGCTTTAAACATTATATTATATCGTAGGTATATATCTGATAAAAAGAGGGTCAAGATATAGGAAAAAGAGATACCTGCAACTGCATATTCATTGCTATCGAGACTGTATTTAGAAATAGATATAAATGTATCTATTATCTACAATATAATAAAGAAAAAATACTTAGTAAATAAAACAGAATAAATTTCTATATCAATATATGTCTATAGGAAATTGAGCTTTCCGATACTCTTTAACGCATATCCGACTATAATTTCTATATACATTATATCAGATGTATCTGTTTCAATAGCCGTTCAGACATGTTTCATATCTGGTAGCAGATGTCGGGTTTAAACAAGTCTGAATAGTTATAAAACATATATTAAGCAGATATGTAAAATGTCTGGAAGGATATCGAAACAGAGGGGAACTTATCATCATAAGCTCCTACATCAAGTATAAAGACTTTACTATAATTGAAAATAATTCGACAGTCTTTCTCAAACTTGATGCCATTTATATATATATATATATATATATATATATATATATATATATATATATATATATTATATCACATTTACGACATCAAGTATAAAGACTTTATTGTAATCGAAAATAGTTCTAAAATCTTTCTCAGACTCTCAGTCTCCTACATCGAGTATAAAGACTTTATTGAACGGATATTTATACAGATAAGATGTTTTCAGACTTAATCATTATCAGGTTAGATATGCTTCATATCTGATACCATATGTAGAGCCTGAACAGGTCTAAATAACGATAAAACAGATATTAGACAACTCTTAAACAGATCTGAACGGATAATGATCAAGTATATATCGAAACAGGTCTGGTCATGTTTCAACAGACTCGCAGTTTTACATGTAACATGACCTAATCAAAAAGAGTTAAGTCGCGGATTCACGGTTTTATTCGCGGATTCGCGGTTTTAAATATGATACGTATATGTACTCCCATTTAGAATAACAGCACAGATAGCACTGCACATATAAAACTTAAATTGAGATCATGTTCAGAAATACATAGAAAATATATCTATTGTATTTACAATATAACAGGGAAACAATTCTTCATAAATAAAAAACAGAACAATTGATATATATATATATATATATATATGTACTCCCATTTAGAATAACAGCACAGATAGCACTGCACATATAAAACTTAAATTGAGATCATGTTCAGAAATACATAGAAAATATATCTATTGTATTTACAATATAACAGGGAAACAATTCTTCATAAATAAAAAACAGAACAATTGATATATATATATATATATATATATATATATATATATTTTATTTGCTTAACTTCGTAATGTGTGTACATATTTTGTAAGTATCTTAACATTGTTTTGCGAGCATGCAGAATCAGAATTACTATGATAAAAGCAGGCGTTAGATTGTATATACAAATTAGGGGCATTTGTAGCATATTCTAAATTTATAATTTCTATGTCAACATATTTCTTTAGGAATTCAGCTTTCTGATACCCTTTAAGATATATCCGGCTATAATTCCTACATACATTATCTAAAATTGATGATATATATTTTAATTCTATAAATCCAGAAGCATAAGGGATATGAAAAAAGTTATGCGTCAACCACCTTGCCTCCTTCTGGTTCTTTGAAGATAATTTATGAAATGGCTTCGTAGATTTAAATAGCAGATGTATCGAACGATCTCCATCGGTAATCGACATCCCCTTGGGGGTGAAGTCGGGTGTATTAAAACCCTGGATATCGATAATTAGAGCTGGGATAAAACGTTGTTTATATATTCGATCTCGATGAACGTGTGATAAGACATGTCTGATGATATTGTCCACTTTCCTAATTCTATTTTCAAACCGGCATCGGTTGGCAGCTACAGACACCCAGTCAGATTTTCTGTCTTCGCTATCGAGCCATAAATATTGTATCGGAAGACTATCGAAGGTAACTTTCATGCTATCGTTTTAGATATATGATTTATTGGTAATAATTATAATATTTTTTCTACTATTCCAGTAGACGGAGCAATTCTCGGAAAATAATATAATTCGCGGTTAATTTGCATGTAATTACTATGAATTATCCCCGTTTAATATATAATTTTTTCGATTGATAAAATCACAAGCAGCCTCGAAAACGATCGAGCGAATACTAGAGTTATATTAGAATTACTATCATACGAGCGGTCGTTAATATATATATATATATATATATATATATATATATATATATATATATATATATATATATATATATATATATATAGAGATAGACAGCTAAATATAATAGATTACAAAGCGGAGTTAACGCAGGCGCTTTAAACATTATATTGTATCGTAGGTATATATCTGATAAAAAGAAGATCAAGATATAGGAAAAAGAGATACCTGCAACTGCATATTCATTGCTATCGAGACTGTATTTAGAAATAGATATAAATGTATCTATTATCTACAATATAATAAGAAAAAATACTTAGTAAATAAAACAGAATAAATTTCTATATCAATATATGTCTATAGGAAATTGGGCTTTCCGATACTCTTTAACGCATATCCGACTATAATTTCTATATACATTATATCAGATGTATCTGTTTCAATAGCCGTTCAGACATGTTTCATATCGGGTAGCAGATGTTGGGTTTAAACAAGTCTGAATAGTTATAAAACATATATTAAGCAGATATGTAAAATATCTGTAAGGATATCGAAACAGAGGGGAACTATTCATCATAACCGTATACAACATAAGCTCCTACATCAAGTATAAAGACTTTACTGTAATTGAAAATAATTCGACAGTCTTTCTCAAACTTGCTGCCATTTATATATTTTATTTCGACAGTCTTTCTCAAACTTGCTGCCATTTATATATTTTATATCACTTTTACAGCATCAAGTATAAAGACTTTATTGTAATCGAAAATAGTTCTAAAGTCTTTCTCAGACTCCCAGTCTCCTACATCAAGTATAAAGACTTTATTGAATGGATATTTATACAGATAAGATGTTTTCAGACTTAATCATTAACCGTTTAGATATGCTCCATATCTGCATATTAAGCAGATATGTAAAATGTCTGTAAGGATATCGAAACAGAGGGGAACTATTCATCATAACCGTATACAACATAAGCTCCTACATCAAGTATAAAGACTTTACTATAATTGAAAATAATTCTACAGTCTTTCTCAAACTTGCTGCCATTTATATATTTTATATCACATTTACGACATCAAGTATAAAGACTTTATTGTAATCGAAAATAGTTCTAAAGTCTTTCTCAGACTCCCAGTCTCCTACATCAAGTATAAAGACTTTATTGAACGGATATTTATACAGATAAGATGTTTTCAGACTTAATCATTATCCGGTTAGATATGCTTCATATCTGATACCATATGTAGAGCCTGAACAGGTCTAAATAACGATAAAACAGATATTAGACAACTCTTAAACAGGTCTGAACGGATATTGAAACAGGTAAGCTGTTTTCAGACTTGATCATTATCCGTTCAGATATTAGATGGCTCTGAAACAGATCTGAACGGCTATTGAAACAGGTAAGCTGTTTTCAGACTTGATCGTTATCCGTTCAGATATTAGACGTCGCTAACCTGAATAGTTATAAAACATATATTAAGCAGATATGTAAAATGCCATGTAAAATGTCAAGGATATCGAAACAGAGGGGAACTATTCATCATAACCGTATACAACATAAGCTCCTACATCAAGTATAAAGACTTTACTGTAATTGAAAATAATTCGACAGTCTTTCTCAAACTTGCTGCTATTTATATATTTTATATCACATTTACGGCATCAAGTATAAAGACTTTATTGTAATCGAAAATAGTTCTAAAGTCTTTCTCAGACTCCCAGTCTCCTATATCAAGTATAAAGACTTTATTGAACGGATATTTATACAGATAAGATGTTTTCAAACTTAATCATTATCCGTTTAGATATGCTCCATATCTGCTAACATATGTTGAGTCTGAACATTCATTGATATCGAGACTGTATTTAGAAATGTATCTATTATCTATAATATAATAAAGAAAAAATACTTAGTAAATAAAACAGAATAAATTTCTATATCAATATATGTCTGTAGGAAATTGAGCTTTCCGATGCTGTATAAAGACTTTATTGTAATCGAAAATAATTCGATAGTCTTTCTCAAACTTGAAGCCTGAACGGATATTGATACAGATAAGCTGTTTTCAGGCTTGATCATTATTCATTATCCATTCAGATATTAGATGGCTCTGAAACAGGTCTGAACGGCTATTGAAACAGGTAAGCTGTTTTCATAGCCGTTCAGATATTAGATGGCTCTGAAACAGGTCTGAACGGCTATTGAAACAGGTAAGCTGTTTTCAGGCTTGATCATTATCCGTTCAGATATTAGATGGCTCTGAAACAGGTCTGAACGGTTATTGATACAGATAAGCTGTTTTCAGGCTTGATCATTATTCATTATCCGTTCAGATATTAGATGGCTCTGAAACAGGTCTGAACGGTTATTGAAACAGATATTAAACATCTATGTATAATGTCTGTAAGGATATCGAAACAGAGGAGAACTATTCATCATAGGATCCTACATCAAGTATAAAGACTTTACTGTAATTGAAAATAATTCGACAGTCTTTCTCATACTGGATACCATTTATATATTTTATATCGCATTTACGATTCGATGGAACATTATTAATTTTAGCAATAGCTGCACGGATATCGAAACAGGAGGAAAACTCGATAGTCTTTCTCAAACTATCTGCTAGGGAATAGACACGAGAGCCCTACGGGTTCTCGTATCTATTCCCGAATCGCAGTCGGTTTGAGAAAGACTGCCGAGTTTTCCCCCTGTTTCAATATCCGTGCAGCTATTGCTAAAATTAATAATGGTCCATCGAATCGTAAATGCGATATAAAATATATAAATGGTATCCAGTATGAGAAAGACTGTCGAATTATTTTCAATTACAGTAAAGTCTTTATACTTGATGTAGGATCCTATGATGAATAGTTCTCCTCTGTTTCGATATCCTTACAGACATTATACATAGATGTTTAATATCTGTTTCAATAACCGTTCAGACCTGTTTCAGAGCCATCTAATATCTGAACGGATAATGAATAATGATCAAGCCTGAAAACAGCTTATCTGTATCAATAACCGTTCAGACCTGTTTCAGAGCCATCTAATATCTGAACGGATAATGATCAAGCCTGAAAACAGCTTACCTGTTTCAATAGCCGTTCAGACCTGTTTCAGAGCCATCTAATATCTGAACGGCTATGAAAACAGCTTACCTGTTTCAATAGCCGTTCAGACCTGTTTCAGAGCCATCTAATATCTGAATGGATAATGAATAATGATCAAGCCTGAAAACAGCTTATCTGTATCAATATCCGTTCAGGCTTCAAGTTTGAGAAAGACTATCGAATTATTTTCGATTACAATAAAGTCTTTATACAGCATCGGAAAGCTCAATTTCCTACAGACATATATTGATATAGAAATTTATTCTGTTTTATTTACTAAGTATTTTTTCTTTATTATATTATAGATAATAGATACATTTCTAAATACAGTCTCGATATCAATGAATGTTCAGACTCAACATATGTTAGCAGATATGGAGCATATCTAAACGGATAATGATTAAGTTTGAAAACATCTTATCTGTATAAATATCCGTTCAATAAAGTCTTTATACTTGATATAGGAGACTGGGAGTCTGAGAAAGACTTTAGAACTATTTTCGATTACAATAAAGTCTTTATACTTGATGCCGTAAATGTGATATAAAATATATAAATAGCAGCAAGTTTGAGAAAGACTGTCGAATTATTTTCAATTACAGTAAAGTCTTTATACTTGATGTAGGAGCTTATGTTGTATACGGTTATGATGAATAGTTCCCCTCTGTTTCGATATCCTTGACATTTTACATGGCATTTTACATATCTGCTTAATATATGTTTTATAACTATTCAGGTTAGCGACGTCTAATATCTGAACGGATAACGATCAAGTCTGAAAACAGCTTACCTGTTTCAATAGCCGTTCAGATCTGTTTCAGAGCCATCTAATATCTGAACGGATAATGATCAAGTCTGAAAACAGCTTACCTGTTTCAATATCCGTTCAGACCTGTTTAAGAGTTGTCTAATATCTGTTTTATCGTTATTTAGACCTGTTCAGGCTCTACATATGGTATCAGATATGAAGCATATCTAACCGGATAATGATTAAGTCTGAAAACATCTTATCTGTATAAATATCCGTTCAATAAAGTCTTTATACTTGATGTAGGAGACTGGGAGTCTGAGAAAGACTTTAGAACTATTTTCGATTACAATAAAGTCTTTATACTTGATGTCGTAAATGTGATATAAAATATATAAATGGCAGCAAGTTTGAGAAAGACTGTAGAATTATTTTCAATTATAGTAAAGTCTTTATACTTGATGTAGGAGCTTATGTTGTATACGGTTATGATGAATAGTTCCCCTCTGTTTCGATATCCTTACAGACATTTTACATATCTGCTTAATATGCAGATATGGAGCATATCTAAACGGTTAATGATTAAGTCTGAAAACATCTTATCTGTATAAATATCCATTCAATAAAGTCTTTATACTTGATGTAGGAGACTGGGAGTCTGAGAAAGACTTTAGAACTATTTTCGATTACAATAAAGTCTTTATACTTGATGCTGTAAAAGTGATATAAAATATATAAATGGCAGCAAGTTTGAGAAAGACTGTCGAAATAAAATATATAAATGGCAGCAAGTTTGAGAAAGACTGTCGAATTATTTTCAATTACAGTAAAGTCTTTATACTTGATGTAGGAGCTTATGTTGTATACGGTTATGATGAATAGTTCCCCTCTGTTTCGATATCCTTACAGATATTTTACATATCTGCTTAATATATGTTTTATAACTATTCAGACTTGTTTAAACCCAACATCTGCTACCCGATATGAAACATGTCTGAACGGCTATTGAAACAGATACATCTGATATAATGTATATAGAAATTATAGTCGGATATGCGTTAAAGAGTATCGGAAAGCCCAATTTCCTATAGACATATATTGATATAGAAATTTATTCTGTTTTATTTACTAAGTATTTTTTCTTATTATATTGTAGATAATAGATACATTTATATCTATTTCTAAATACAGTCTCGATAGCAATGAATATGCAGTTGCAGGTATCTCTTTTTCCTATATCTTGATCTTCTTTTTATCAGATATATACCTACGATACAATATAATGTTTAAAGCGCCTGCGTTAACTCCGCTTTGTAATCTATTATATTTAGCTGTCTATCTCTAATATATATATATATATATATATATATATATATATATATATATATATATATATATATATATATATATATATATTAACGACCGCTCGTATGATAGTAATTCTAATATAACTCTAGTATTCGCTCGATCGTTTTCGAGGCTGCTTGTGATTTTATCAATCGAAAAAATTATATATTAAACGGGGATAATTCATAGTAATTACATGCAAATTAACCGCGAATTATATTATTTTCCGAGAATTGCTCCGTCTACTGGAATAGTAGAAAAAATATTATAATTATTACCAATAAATCATATATCTAAAACGATAGCATGAAAGTTACCTTCGATAGTCTTCCGATACAATATTTATGGCTCGATAGCGAAGACAGAAAATCTGACTGGGTGTCTGTAGCTGCCAACCGATGCCGGTTTGAAAATAGAATTAGGAAAGTGGACAATATCATCAGACATGTCTTATCACACGTTCATCGAGATCGAATATATAAACAACGTTTTATCCCAGCTCTAATTATCGATATCCAGGGTTTTAATACACCCGACTTCACCCCCAAGGGGATGTCGATTACCGATGGAGATCGTTCGATACATCTGCTATTTAAATCTACGAAGCCATTTCATAAATTATCTTCAAAGAACCAGAAGGAGGCAAGGTGGTTGACGCATAACTTTTTTCATATCCCTTATGCTTCTGGATTTATAGAATTAAAATATATATCATCAATTTTAGATAATGTATGTAGGAATTATAGCCGGATATATCTTAAAGGGTATCAGAAAGCTGAATTCCTAAAGAAATATGTTGACATAGAAATTATAAATTTAGAATATGCTACAAATGCCCCTAATTTGTATATACAATCTAACGCCTGCTTTTATCATAGTAATTCTGATTCTGCATGCTCGCAAAACAATGTTAAGATACTTACAAAATATGTACACACATTACGAAGTTAAGCAAATAAAATATATATATATATATATATATATATATATCAATTGTTCTGTTTTTTATTTATGAAGAATTGTTTCCCTGTTATATTGTAAATACAATAGATATATTTTCTATGTATTTCTGAACATGATCTCAATTTAAGTTTTATATGTGCAGTGCTATCTGTGCTGTTATTCTAAATGGGAGTACATATACGTATCATATTTAAAACCGCGAATCCGCGAATAAAACCGTGAATCCGCGACTTAACTCTTTTTGATTATACAGTAAATAATAAAAATAAATTAAAACACTTGGCTTGTTTCACTATGAGATTTATTTAAATACTCTAACAATTGTTTCGGCTGTTATGCCATTCTCAAAGAGATCTATAAATCTAACTTAAAGACTATCGCACTTGTTCTTATATGTTGTCTGTTCTTGTGTGTAGTGGGGGTGGTATTATATTGTGTATTACGGTGTCTATAAAGGGTGTATTGGCATATTCTATCTGTGTGTTGGTGATTAATAGATTTTGTTTTTTCGCTATTTTTATTTCTAATATTTCTAGGAGGTCCAATCTCTTGCTTTTTGTGATATTGTGTATTAATTCGCAGTTATCTATATCGGGGAAGTGGTTGAGTTCTATACAGTGTTCGGCAAAGCCTGTGTTTTTCTCACTATATAAAATTGACTTTTTGTGTTCTTTAACTCTGTTTTTAATGGCTCGTCCACTTTGGCCGATATAGATAGCTTCACAGTCTTTACATTTTAATTTATAAACACCTGATTGGTCCATTTTATCTCTTTTATCTTTGTTGTTGCTAATCATTGTTCCTAAATTTGTTTTATTTACCCAGCTTATTTTGATATCTAATCCTTTTACTATTCTGTTTATTTTATTAGTGAGTTGTGGTATGTATGTAATTTTGTGCCATCTTTGTATATTTTCTGTTATTTTCGGGTATAGGTATTTGTTCTTATTATTTTGTATTTCTTTACGTTTTAACAGTTTATCTACGATTTTAGGGTCATAAATTGTTTATAAAGTGGTCATAAAGTGTTTATAAATTAAAATGTAAAGACTGTGAAGCTATCTATATCGGCCAAAGTGGACGAGCCATTAAAAACAGAGTTAAAGAACACAAAAAGTCAATTTTATATAGTGAGAAAAACACAGGCTTTGCCGAACACTGTATAGAACTCAACCACTTCCCCGATATAGATAACTGCGAATTAATACACAATATCACAAAAAGCAAGAGATTGGACCTCCTAGAAATATTAGAAATAAAAATAGCGAAAAAACAAAATCTATTAATCACCAACACACAGATAGAATATGCCAATACACCCTTTATAGACACCGTAATACACAATATAATACCACCCCCACTACACACAAGAACAGACAACATATAAGAACAAGTGCGATAGTCTTTAAGTTAGATTTATAGATCTCTTTGAGAATGGCATAACAGCCGAAACAATTGTTAGAGTATTTAAATAAATCTCATAGTGAAACAAGCCAAGTGTTTTAATTTATTTTTATTATTTACTGTATGAAGTTCAAATGTTTCACCAAGAAGTATCTGCAACAACAGCCGAGAATATCTTTTTGATTAGGTCATGTTACATGTAAAACTGCGAGTCTGTTGAAACATGACCAGACCTGTTTCGATATATACTTGATCATTATCCGTTCAGATCTGTTTAAGAGTTGTCTAATATCTGTTTTATCGTTATTTAGACCTGTTCAGGCTCTACATATGGTATCAGATATGAAGCATATCTAACCTGATAATGATTAAGTCTGAAAACATCTTATCTGTATAAATATCCGTTCAATAAAGTCTTTATACTCGATGTAGGAGACTGAGAGTCTGAGAAAGATTTTAGAACTATTTTCGATTACAATAAAGTCTTTATACTTGATGTCGTAAATGTGATATAATATATATATATATATATATATATATATATATATATATATATAAATGGCATCAAGTTTGAGAAAGACTGTCGAATTATTTTCAATTATAGTAAAGTCTTTATACTTGATGTAGGAGCTTATGATGATAAGTTCCCCTCTGTTTCGATATCCTTCCAGACATTTTACATATCTGCTTAATATATGTTTTATAACTATTCAGACTTGTTTAAACCCGACATCTGCTACCAGATATGAAACATGTCTGAACGGCTATTGAAACAGATACATCTGATATAATGTATATAGAAATTATAGTCGGATATGCGTTAAAGAGTATCGGAAAGCTCAATTTCCTATAGACATATATTGATATAGAAATTTATTCTGTTTTATTTACTAAGTATTTTTTCTTTATTATATTGTAGATAATAGATACATTTATATCTATTTCTAAATACAGTCTCGATAGCAATGAATATGCAGTTGCAGGTATCTCTTTTTCCTATATCTTGACCCTCTTTTTATCAGATATATACCTACGATATAATATAATGTTTAAAGCGCCTGCGTTAACTCTGCTTTGTAATCTATTATATTTAGCTGTCTATCTCTAATATATATATCTTATATATCAGTATTTTTTTGGAAACGGGTCTCATATTATTTTTAATCGTACTTGAATATACATATTTTCCGAAAGATGTTTTACGAGATTTTGAAATTAAGTTTCCAGTATCTTACTTATTGCCAATATTTTTTTATAAGAGTATTAGATTTTTACCTCATATTAATTATTTTCTTATTGCTAGTTTTAATAATGAATTTGGGGAAAGATATTCAAACGTTCACATCTTATCAAAAGACACCCCTTACGTAAAGTGGTGTAGGTTGAACAACTCGCACAATTCATGGGTAGTCAATAAAAATATATTACGATTTTATTAACATTACTTATATATTATACCTTATAAATAAAACATAGATGAATTGATATATTTTTTTATTTCTAATTTACATAGTTATATATATTTTAATATGCTAATAAACAGAACCTACACTTAATTTTTGCTGGCGGAAATCCATCTATATGATCGCCCTGGTCCAGTTGATTGTAATGTCTATCACAGGGTAAATAATCTTCTAGATCAGCTCTTTTCTCTATAGGAATCTTGTTCCAGTTTCGTCTTAGGGATCCTGTCTTCACCTTTGTTTGAAGAATATGAAGCGGTATGTGTTGGATTGTCGTTTTAGATATATCATCTAGCATACCGAAATTATTTTCTAAATTTTGTATAACTTGAAACACTTTATCTTCTTGAATTACCATTTTACAATTTATATATTTATATATCGATGTACACTATTTATTATCATCCATTCAAGACGAACGCGAAAATATGACTGAGGTGGGAAACTATACCCTACATTATACTTTATAAATAAAACATAAATGACTTTACATCTTTTTTATTTTAAATTTACATATTTATATACATCTTAATGTGATATTAAACAGAATCAACACTTAATTTTTGCTGGCGGAAATCCATCTATATGATCGCCCTGGTCCACTTGATTGTAATGTCTATCACAAGGTAAATAATCTTCTAGATCAGCTCTTTTCTCTATAGGAATCTTGTGCCAGTTTCGTCTTAGGGATCCTGTCTTCACCTTTGTTTGAAGAATATGAAGCGGTATGTGTTGGATTGTCGTTTTAGATATATCATCTAGCATACCGAAATTATTTTCTAAATTTTGTATAACTTGAAACACTTTTTCTTCTTGTTTTGCCATTTCACGCTTTATATGTATCGATGCATAATATTTATCAGCATACGTTCAAGACGAACTCGAAAATACGACTGAGGTGGCGAACTATTTATCATATCCGTATACAACGTAGCCTCCTCCATCACATATAATATCTTTATTATAATCGAATTCAGGGTACCTATGTATAGGATACTGGATTATATGTGTCTTCGGATATTGTCCACGTAAACTTAACACTCGTGAAGCCTCTATGTCGAAAACATATATATTCTCGAGGTAATCAGCTTCTGGTTCAAGTATTAAATAATATTCCTCGTAAATCGCTGTCTGTTTCTCACAATCTATATTAGGATTGCAATATTCTATCACGTTCATTAAATCATCGATGTTAAAATATCGTCTATTCTGATAACCGAATGCCGCTATAAATCCACAATCCGTCAATGTCAACTGCGATGAGAATAACCACCTGCGAATTTCGTTGGGTAAATCTTCTCGATTACTTGTATAAATTGGTTATATTTTTCCATCGGATCTAATTTCAGATCCATTATACTTGATTATATTATGCGATACGAAAGCCACAGATTGGGATAAACACCGAAACCACTATGTATATATTTTACAGTAGAAATATTATTTATATATCTTTGTCCCTTCCATACTGATCTCCTGCCTACAAAACTACGAGTCTATATCTGTTAAGACATGTATAGACTTGTTTTGATCTATGTACTTGCATTGTAACCCCTAGATGCTCTGTATATTACTGTATATTATGCTAAAAATAGATGCTGCCTAAATAAAATTTTATCCTATATGAAACTATGTTTTATTTTTAGCTAAGCATTATTACTCACAAAATTATGGTTGTCAAATATATCGAGTATTAAACGGAGCAATTAATACTAATTATATGTAAATTAAACGTAAATTTATCGATTATTAAGACC
Organism: Melolontha melolontha; assembly: GCA_935421215.2. Taxonomy (NCBI): domain Eukaryota; kingdom Metazoa; phylum Arthropoda; class Insecta; order Coleoptera; family Scarabaeidae; genus Melolontha; species Melolontha melolontha. The sequence goes on from OW285238.1 coordinate 173,257,509, forward strand.
CGATCGATATATCCGCCTATAATAGTAATTCTAATTTAACTTGGAAAAATAATTTATAATAATTTGGGATAAGTCAGACAATATAGGTAAGTTATAAAAAATTAAATTCTGGGGGGGGGGCGTATGGTCTAGCGTCTAAGAAGCAGGCTTATGCGAAGCATGGCCCACGTTCGATTCCCGACACTCTGACATTAAAAATATAAAAAATTTTAAATATGTTGAACTACAACCGATATCCTGCACACAAAACTATGGTCGTCAAATATATTGAGTATTATATGCAAATTAAACGTAAATTTAATGATTATTAAGACTCGATCGATATATCTACCTATGATAGTAATTCTAATTTAACTTGGAAAAATAATTTATAGTAATAGGTTAGATAATATATATAACTTATAAAATATTCTATTCATATTACCCAGCGTGGTCTCGTGATAGAATCCCGGCGTCTCACTCTAAAGAATCCGAGTTCGATTCCCCGACGTCCCGACATTAAAAATATAAATGTGATATTTTTAAAAATAGAAAAAATCGAATAATTACAATCAATTCATCATCGCCTCTCTTAAAATGAGGGAAGATACTATCTTTCATGAAAAGCAGTTTATCGAACAATCCACATATCTACTCAATGACCTGTGTCGATATATTTACCTCTAATTCTAATATTACACACAAAATTACGGTTGATATCTGCTGAAAAATGTAAAATATATCGAGTATTAAACGGGGATAATTAATACTAATTATATGTAAATTAAACGCGAATTTAATGAATAATATCTCTAAGTTATTTAAAGTTGAGTTTCCACATTTTGTAATAGACTACTTATGCGTTTTACAATATCCAATTTACATCTCGGGTGTGGCCGAACGGTTAAGGTGTCTGTCTTACACCTAGAAGGACCCGAGTTCAATTCCTCGACGTCCCGACATTAAAAATATAAAAAAATTTTAAATGTGATATTTTTAAAAATAAAAAAAATCAAATAATTCTAAATATGTGACGTCATCTCTCTTCTAAATATCTCTGAACTAATAATGATTAAGTCTGAATAGATATGAAACAGGAATGAACTGGTCCGAAGAAAAGGAGCAAACGAACTAATAAAGATGAAATCACCTCTGAAATCATACGCGCTAGCGCCGATAACCGCCTTGCAAGCTTCTCACCCCCTATGTAAAACTCACCCCTCGCATAAATTATAATAATAACCGCCTTGCAAGCTTCTCACCCCTATGTAAAACTCACCCCCCCGCGAACATTCAGTGGGACACCCTCTATATACATTCATAGATCTGTTTACAGATCTACGACTGTATATAGAGTGTCCCGGATTAGTGTGTCCAAATTGAAAAAGTGCAAAATGAACCTCCATAAGAAAATACATGGGATTTTGGCCTAGAACCCGCATAGTATATCTACTGACAAGTTTATTAAATCAGCGAATGCCATAAGGGCCGAAGGAGGCAGCCACCGGACAATATTCATGGGAACACCATCCGACCCACCCGAACTCTCTTTCCTAATTTCCCGAATCGTATGTTCAATTTCAGTTGCATCAGTAGGGAAGAAGAAGAAATTTTTAGCCCTGTTAATTTTCATATAAGATAGAGGATCAATTGCGTTATTAATTTTTTGCGCTAAGTCTGCAGCTATTGTTGTAAAATAATTATTAAGTGTCTCGGTGACAACCTTAGCGTCGCCCTCCAATATGCCATCCACTTCGACACAGGTGACTTTATCGTTTTTTTTTTGAGGTATTGGTCAATTCCCGAACCGTTCTCTACGCTTCCCTCGGTACATTATTGGAAGAACATATCCTGGCAGATATTATTTAGATATATAGTACAAACTTTTTTTATTGTTAATTGAAGTCTTTATTCCTGCTGTCAGCCAATGCTTGGACTTCCGCGGCTTGATCTTAACAACTGGAAAAGAAGACCCAAAATTCCCTACGATACTGTTTACGAACGACAGAAAGTTATCATCCACCAACACGTCACCGTTCACCGACCAATCAGTGTCAACGCAGGAATTGTAAAACTTGGAGAAGTTACTGCTACTATAAATACGGCCCTCGCTTCGGGACACAGGCAGAGCCCCAGCACACACTCGGAATGAGCAACAGACCGACTCATGATCGGAAAAACTGACAGACTCAGTATCACATGACATTATATTTGCACCAATGTTGGTACACACGTAATCTAGTAATGTTCTAGAAGATTTTGTTATTCTAGTAGGTTCTTTATTGTGCACGCGTAAATTGTAACTCAACAAAACGTTATCAAGCTCAGCGCGAGGGCCCGACAAGGACGACACTCCCGCGTAGTCGAGATTGAAATCCCCCATCAATACAATAGAATCTGAAAATTTAAACTTAGAGAGCAACAAATCCAATTTCTTTAAAAATATACTAAAATTTCCATGCTGTGATCTATACACACACACTAGATAAACTTTAAGATCCGGAAAGTATGCACACGATCCCTCAAACTCGAATTCAGCATTAATATCATCACAGTAATCAATTGCACAATATCCAACATTTCGCAACGCGAGAATAACACTTCCCCCGCGAATATGTTTGGACCTGCCGTAGAAAGAAGCGACCTTGTACCGTTCCACGACACAAGATTCAAGCGCGTCGCACCAATGCTCCGTTAAACAAACAAATAAGGGAAAATTCTTATCTTGCAATAATGAAAACAATTCATCGGAATTTAAACCCTGCGTATTAAGTAGTAAAAAAGACGCTATACTTCCCAAAAATCCTGTCCAGTTCGAGTCCCAAGGCTCTCCAGAGATGACGCACCGGAAGACCCCTCACCATCGGCAGCCCGGACCGATGGCAGCACCGCGTTTCGGCAACCAGCCGTCATGGATCCCTCAGCATTCTCTTCCAATCCAACAGCATCGTCTAGTGCAGGCACAATTTTGATATCAGCGTCGCCAGTATCATCTCCAATCACAACTTTTATCAAGTTCCCTTCATTTATAAAATTAATTTGGTCCTTGCCATTGACAAATCCCCTGCATTCAATATCCTTAACACTCCCCATTAAACGTTCAGCTAAAGCAGCCTTTCCGGCCCCCGTCAAATGAAGTCCGTGCCTGGTAAAATGCGAATAGTTGAGAAATCCATTCACATCCACAATGCACACATTATCCAATGACAGATTGTTATAGATATTTTTATTAATCTCAAATATTAGAGTGTTTAATACAGGGCGACTATGCCAATAAGGTACATATGATAAAATAACATTAGTTTTAAGAGAAGTTAACACTGTCCTCAATTTTTCGTCCAGTCAGGGCATTGTTAATACCAGCCATTACAACAACAATGTCATTAAAATTTAAATCATTAAAAACATTTCCGACATTGTCAAAAACGTTCTGTAATGTGGCATTAGGCTTGCAAATGCAAAGTATGTTGTAATTTTTACTTAATTCAGGTTGTTGCCTCAACATATCCGAAAGGCCCCGTACATGACTATCTCCGACAATAATTATGTTTCTAGTTTTCTTAAAATTTGCTCTATCTTTCTTATTATTATGCTCATTTGCAGCCAGCACTCCGTCACACAATTCAATCATTACATCATTACTTACGACTTCGTTGGTTTTGCAAGGCGTCGAGTGTGAGACACATGTCGCACATGCAACTCGCGAATTACTTGTGTCGTTCCTATTACTCAATAATTCTGCATTTTGCATTAAAACAAAGTTCAGTTTGCGCTCCAACGCCTGTATTCTATTAATTAATGTCAACGTAGAATCAGTCTTTATAACCCCTTTACTAGTAATTAGTCCATTACAATCATTTAGTTCCTCATCACCGTCAGTATATTTTACGTGAATAAAACTTGAATTAGTTAATTTTTTCAGTCTATGAGCGAGCACATTCTTTTTACCGGCACAAGAAACATTGCGTTTTTTTAGTTCCTGTTTTATATCTTTAACTCTTAGATCCGATATTGGAACTTTACTCATGGCTATAATTCGCCTATAATTACACTCAGACCAATGTCATAACAACCAAAATCACACCGACCACGCCACACAATTCACTCGACAATTAGCAAAAATTTGGAGTTTATAGAACCACTACAACCGCTTCTTTTAAAGAAAATTCGGAGAGCAATACACTATGCTTTCACACACGTTGAACGTATACATGGACTTATAATCTACTCAAGTATGTTTCAAATTATTTTGTTGTATACACATTCAGTTTGTCTGATAATGAGTGAGGCCACGTTAATACAGCTTCTACAGATGCGGTTGTACCGTTAGATGGAAGCACTTGACTTATTTCTGTTTTTGTTATTGAGACAGTGTTAGTTGTTTCGGCGTTTGTCAATGGGCAGGGCTTAATATTTTTCTACTTCTTAATAATTTCTGTGAGATAGCGAAGTTTGTTGTTTTGTGAACGTATCTCTCCAGCAAGAGCGTACCGATGATTCTAATGTGAAACTCGTGTCTGAAGGGATACTTTCAAAAATATATGAACTTGTATTGTGTTCTTAACACCCGATTTTTAATAATATTTTATATCATTTTTGACTTATTTTAAGGTAAAAAAAATATATATTTTATTTTTCAACGTAGTTTCCATACGATTTTATACAATTAGCCCATAGACTTTCCAATGTTTTTAAACCGTCTGAAAAGTAATATTTTGGTAGTTCGTCAAAATAGGTATTCGTTGCTCCAGGATACTGGAGTCTGTCATCTTGAAAAGACTACGCGACGAAATTCATTTGCTGAATGTTCTGCCCCCGGAACAATTCGATTTCAATCTGGCTGCAGCCTTCGGCACTGTATGGCACAACGGCTTTTGCCACAGGATGGCTGTTATGAGATCCAATACATCTTTAACCAGATTAATTCCATTATATCTCCATGAGCAGTCAAGCTTTGTTACAATAAAAGAGAACAGGTTTACGGTCGAATCGTTTCGGGATGGTGTTTCGCAGAGCTCTCTTCTTGGTCCGGAAATACACATCTGACACCCCAAGAACATAGGGCGTTAAAGTCATCATATACGCGGACGGCACTGCTATGTTTACGGTCTGCCAGAACGAGGAGATTGTTTATTGAAGCTTGCCGAATGCAAAATCTGCGACTGGAAGCGGCGATTGGGGTTCTCCACCAACGAGGCTCCCAGAATTACTAGGCGCCTCGATCTTCCACATAACGTCATCGTGGTTGAAAATGCGCGGGTCTCTTTGTGGCCCTCTGTCAAATACCTCGGTGTCGTCTTGAATTCTAGATTGACCTTCAGAGTACACGTTAAGGAAAGAAGCGACAAACTCCCTTATGCCTCTGCTCTGTCGTAACAGTCTGCTTAACTTGAGGAAAAAACTGCTTATTCATAAATCTCTTATAAAACCGGTTCTGACTTACCGAGCACTTTTTTTGTGCACCATGGTGGAAACACGTCAAAACCATGGAGATACTTCAAAATAAACTTCTGAGGTTGATTGCTAATGTTTCACGGCATGTCAGGAATGAACAACTCCAAAACCCACGTCAACACCATGGAGATACTTCAAAATAAACTTCTGATGCTGATCGCTAATGCTTTATGGTACGTCAGAAATGAACAACTCCAAAGAGATTTAGTTATTCCACTTTATAGGAGTACCTAAAAATAACTGCGGACATGAGAACTAGAGCAGAGAGCTAGGAGTATCCGATAGTAAGATAGTACGGAACGTACAGCGCGTTCCGTTGATGGACGTGGCTTTTCAGCAATTTTTAATTATCCCAATTACCAGGAAGGTCTGAGTCGCGGCGAGGTGTGTTCTATATACTGGTACAAACTTTGTTTCTCGGATTGTAGTTATTAACGCATCACATAAGGCGACATTTACATGTAAAAATGAGATTTAATATTCATTAATTCTCATTTGCAGTAAGTTCAAAATATTATTTTAAATTTTTTTAAATTCCATGTTCCCATTTTTTCAGAAATTTTCGCATAATTTTCATATTTTAGCTATTTTTCCTTTAAGTTAAATCCACATTTCCCCATTTTTCAGAAACTTTCGCATACTTTTCATATTTTTGCGATTTTATCTTATTATTTTCGAATTTTTAATATTTTTCAATTTTTCAGGATTTTATAGTAATTCTCTCATAACATATTTTAGGGATTTTTTCCTTTTAGTTTCAAATGTTTCTAATTCTATATTTCCGTATTTTCAGAAATTTTCGGATAACTTTGATATTTTAGGAATTTCATCCCATTATTTTCAAATTTTGCTATTTCTATATTGTAAAATTTGTCGCATAATTTTCATGTTTTAGCGATTTTATCTCATTATTTTCAAATTTTGATAATTCCATATTTTGGATTTTTTCAGAAATTCTCGCATAATTTTCTTGTTTCATCGATTTTATCCCATTATTTTCAAATTTTGCTGATACAATATTTTCCAATTTTTCAGGATTTTTCAGAAATTCTCACATAATTTTCATATTTACGTGATTTACTCCTATTATTTTCAAATTTTTCCAATATATTTCCACATTTTTCAGAAATTCTCAATACAGAATATATTAAAAAAGAAAAATTATTTTGTATTTTTATTTTCTCTTCTTTTCCCCCATTCCGCGAACTTAAGAATGCTCCCACATATGTACTTTCTTATTATAAAATATAATGTTAAATTCTTTTCGTTCTATGATATCTTCTAGATAATCAAATTAGTGTGACACGCATAACACAAACTATTTTTGTTAATTGTCACATCAATGAAATGTAAAGTTTTAAATGTTTTTATGTCAGCGTAGATATAACAACAAATAATGTGAAAGCATTTTAATGATAGTATCTTGAAACATTTCGTGACCGCAATAAAACGAAAATGAATGGGTGTGAATTTAAAATGTTTTGCCATTAAAAATACAAGTAAGGATTAATAATGGCAATATCTTATTTACGAATCCGACTCTTGTAATTTAAGCCTTCAAAAAAATTAATGTCGATTGTGTCGTTTTATTATCCGAGATTGATATTAATCTGAAAAAGGTAACAATAATCAACTTGACCTTCTACGGGTGATCTGTTTCCAAAAACCACCATACTATAAGTGTTCAAGTTCAAACATATGTGTAAGCATTCGTCACAGGAGCCATGAAGTCTACTCCAACTGACTTTAGTATTTATATCTACGAGAGATTGTATATGAATATACAGTGGGTCAATAAAATATATGCACACCCTATAATTTAAGGAAAATAAGAACAAATTCCGACTATGTATCATTGTTTAACATACGATATTGATATATTCTTAGCTTACTATTGCAACAATTTAAAGTTGAGACCTAGAATATTTTATTATTCAATATAGTCTCTCTTTAAATGAATACACTTAATAGAGCGATCGTGCAACGCCTTTAATCCTTCCAAAAAAAAAAAATTTTTCTTGGTTTGCAAACTAGCCCTCTACAGCTTCTATTACCTCTTCGTTACACAAAAATTGACGTCCTTTCAAACTATTTTTTCAAACGAGGGAACAAATAATTGTCTGACAGAGCTGAGTTTGGGGAATAGGGCCTTCCAGTAATTGGAACCCTAGATTTCGAATTGTTTTGCTAACATGCCACGTCTTGTTTCCTTAATTTACTCTCTCAGGGTGGTTAGTAATTTAGAATAAGAATCTCCAGTGATGCGCTGACTCTTTGTTAGGTAATCGATCGTAATTATTTCACGAATTTTCCGAAAAACTGAAGAAAGAACTTTTCGAGCGGATTTTTGAACTCAAAACTTCTTAGGCCATGAAGAACCATGATGCTTCCACTCCAGCGACTGTTGTTTTGTTTCTGGGTCGTAAAAATCGACCCATGTTTCGTCCATAGTCGCAAGACTTCAAAAAGTCTGGATCTTTGTCAAAACGAGCGACAAAACGACGTGAACATCCATAGCTTGGAACGGAATGGTGCCGTTACAGCAAACAAAGACAAAAAAGGAAGATGGCAACCGAAATTAGGTGTGCCCTCTATATCCTAGAGTCGCAATTAGCAGTAGCTTTAATTAGATGCGACTCACGAGCACGGTAGCCTTCGAAACGTATTTTCGCCGGGAAGAGACCATCTCCAGCCGTAACACACGGCTTCTGTCAAAGAGTAGACCACGTTGGCCGTAATTCCGGTAGGAAACTTAAGCATATCACAGACTGGCTAGCGTAAACGAAGTGCCCAAGTAGATGTTCTATGATCCGTTATCGAAGATGGCGTGTATTAAATCCAGCTACAAGTCAAAGGTCGAATCAAGTTAAAGGACGAATCAAGGTGCTCATCGACCACAGAAGGTGATTATATTCGTAATTAACACATACACTAGTCAAAACTAATTAAAGGGCCTTGACTCCGGAACAACGTCCACCTTCTCGAAAACCCCAACTTTAAATTGTTTTTAAATTAATTTGTACGTTCTCTAGTAAAGAGAATATTTGATCCCTTTTGCGTTTGTTCATTTGTAGATAATCGCAATACTTTGTCGTCTAAGTTATATGTAACTACTTTTATCTTCGAGTACTTATAAATAATATCGACATTCTTAATCTTTGCAATTAATTTCGATTATAACTGTTTACTGTTCTTTTTCTAATTAATCTGTTTCACACTTGTTTTATTATTTTTATATGATTTTGAATGTACGGACGACGAGATCTCTGACTGCATTAATTACCAGCCCCTCAGGCCTGTATTTATTATTTAATAATATCAATTTTTGGAATTTATATACAGGGCCTCACTTAAATGTCTATGTTGATTATTTGATCATATTCATTATTCGAATTTATATACAAGGCCTCATCCAAATGTCTATATTGATTATTTGATAATATTGCTTTGAAATTTATGCACTAGATTGCTCATTTCAATACGTACTGGTCTCTCTTGTCAATAACTTTTGAGGGGAAAGCGCTCCCCAATAAATATTGTTGTATTTTTGTTTAACTGTGTGATTTTTGAACTGTAGCAGCAGCTTCCCTTTCCTTAATTTCGTTTCTGTACACTTGCTGAGTCGTATTATTCTCTACGTACTTGTGTGACGTATCATTACGGTTCACAATCCCACAAAACAAAAAGAAACACTGTGGCACCCTTACTCAATTAATAGTTAGTCAGTGATGTAACAACATTTCGAAAGGAACCCCATGCCGTCCTCACTGACCTAGCTTGAGTACTGGCTAGTTGAATGGTGACTTATTAGTAGAGCAGACCAATTTCCGTGCGCGCCATGAGCGCCGGTACGGGAGTGTAATTCGTAATATATTAGAATATGCGATAGAATAGGGCCGCAGCATGAGCTTGTTACCGATATAAGTATAGAAGTAGAGACATTTATTCTATCAGAAATAATTAAATATACATTTGGTTTTCTGCTATTAAAGTAATATGCATAAACACACGAAAAATAAGAATAGTACATATTATAACAGCGTTGTATGTACCTATAAATAAAATGGAAAATGTATGAAATCAGTGATTGTGCACGACAGAGGATTTAAAAAAACACTTATCGTTTTAAGCGTCTTCCAAGGATTGACAAACGGAGAAACTCCATTGTATATTTTCAACATCAGGTGCGTTTCTAAGGTTATTTCTGAAAAACATGTCCGCCGTGAGGAAAAAGTATGTTTATATTCGGAAAACGAGCGTTCTACATCTAGTGATGTTATATTCGCATAATCAAAATACTTTGTTAAGCAACTTAACGCATCTGTAGACGTGCCCTCACAAATACGTGTTAAGGTGTCAAAATCTGCGTTTCTGTCTAAAACACTTTCAAATTTAATTAGAACACTTTCACTTTTTGCGCCTTTTTAAACATTTTCAACGATTTGCAGTGATACCTCTAACGACAGCGACGAATTTTCTAATTTTGTTATTGCTTCTTCTAGTCCCAAGTAATTCTCACGTATACTTTGTAAATCCATTTTAATCTGGGCATCTTGAAATTTTTTCTGGCTTGTATTAATAGCTGCACTTTCTTTCGGATCGAATGATAAAACCACGTCCTTCATTTTTTCAAAATGTTCATGATAGTAAAACCCCGCCCGTAACCATGTACCCCAACGTGTCAGAATTGGCTGTGATGGCTCAGGGGTATGAGGACACAATTCGTGAAATTTCCAAATACGTTTTGGAGATTTCAGGAATACGGCCTTTGTACTCGATATTAAAGCATCTACCTCTGGATAACATCTACGAACCTGTTCTGCCACAATGTGTAAAGCATGGAGTTTACAAGTAATATGTAACAAGTTAGGCCAATATTTTCTAAGAGACCGGCCTACAGAACACATGGTTGCGGCACCATCGGTCATACACATTTAAATTTTTCCAAAGTATCTAATAGCACCTCTGTAATTTTTTCGGCATTACATTGTTCTAGTCGTCTGGATGCTAATAAAATTGAAGACGTTGGTTTATGTGGTTCCATATTACGCGCCATCACATTAACTACAGATTGTTTTTTGCTGTCAATTGTTTCGTCCACATATAACCACAGTTTTTTATTTTTCAGTTCGGCTTTGATTGTATTTTCAACCTGTTTACGCACCGATGGTAAATTCCTTCGTAACGTTGTCGTGCTTGGTAATGTTTGATTCGCGTATTTATTCCAAAATGAAATAAATGAATCATTACTTAACAAGGTAAACGGCAGTGTACACACAATCATAGTTACACATAGTTCATGTATAAACTGTTGTCGATTAATTTTGATATTATTGTGCTTCGAACTGCTTACGTGTTCTTTACAATGTGTTTTTGACCAACACATTAGATATGTATTGCACACTAAACATTTAATTTTTGAGCCATCGTATATTAAGTTCGGGAAATCCATAATAAAATTATTCACTTCGTCTGACAACGGTCGTTTTCTCGATTTATGTGTCGACGACATTTTATTACGTATGCTTACACTTACATGCAGTCTAAGCAAGTACCAAACACATACTGAATGCTTTTTATTAGTTCTGATGCAATACAATCATCCTCACATCGGCGCACATGGCGCGCACGGAAATTGGTCTGCTCTACTTATTAGCAATCCTTCCAAAAAGGTAAGTCCTTGAAACTCCCTCGCATATCGAAGGGTTACCGAAGTTTTTGCTTTATTTATTTATTGTAGCTATCACGCGTGGCAATCTTCTTAGACACATGCACTTATTATTATATTTGGAATTCATTTCACAATATCCGACAAGCCCCTTACTAAATATTGTCAATACTCCAATTTGGTTAAGTTCTCCTTATAAATTTAAACGTCGTAAGGATTACGTGATTCAAAATGTAGTAGATATTATTAATTTACAAATCATGCATTACGATGTTAGTAGCATGTATAATTTTTTAAAAGATATCTCTCCCTATCAAATATAACAATTTCTTGTTTTTTTTTAAAATTAATCTGTTTCACATTTGTATTATTGTTCTTATATGATCTGAATGTACGGACGACGAGATCTCTGACTTCATTAATTACCAGCCCCTCAGGCCTGTATTTATTTTTGTAGTTGATGTTTGTATTATTATTTGTGTTATTTACTTATATTTTTCTTCAAATTCCTTTCTTTTTAATTTTCATATATACTCTGGTTCCAATTTTCTGACTGTTTTTTCGTTAGAAATTAATTTTATTTTATTAAAAAGTCTAATAAAATTTTATATTACTTTATTAGTCTCAATTTGGTTATTATTACAAGCATTTTAAAGGAAATAGGTTGTGATATTCTAGAATAATGTAGAATATTTTTTTTTTATTAATGTTTGTCAATAACATCAAAACCATTAAGAATATACGAGGCGTTAAAATAAATGAATAGAAAACATAATAATAATAAATTATAATTTTTAAGTCATAACTAGAGCTGAGGATGTTTGCGGTACGGCAGGACCGTATGTAGTGCATGTATATACTTATAACTTATGAGTATATACAAAGACATTACCATAAAATTAGATTCATTGAAAAAATGATTATTTTAAGCATTTACATATTTATTTGAATTTTGTTTGCTATTGATTTTTAAAAAATATTTGGTTCTGCCTTAATTTACATATATTTAAAATTTACTACCGAAAATTTCATTATTTATATTCAGTGACGAAAACTGTTTTTCTATCAATTGTTTCTTCTTGGAGTGTTTAAAAATTCGATATTATTTCTTTGTTACACTCCTGTTTTTCGATCAAATTTGGTGTATCTAAATGTGATTATTTTCTTTTATGTAAATGTAAATGAAAATTCAGGATATAAGCTGACTCTTATTCTGTTCACTAGATTTTGCCTTTTAACTCCTGTTAAAATTTGAATGGTAAAGATGTTCACAATGGCATTCATTCCCTTTTGCTCCGTTTGATTTTATTTTAAGATCAAATTTTCCAGGTGCGGCTCGTGATGACGTATTGTTGGGGCACGTAGAATGATGCGTGTGCTTCGTGTATTCTCGTGGACTAACTGAAGCATTTTCTTAGTAAACATCGAAAACACACGAGGCACTCAATCATTGTAAGTACCCCTACTGTACGTCATCAGTGATGACGTACAGTAGGGGTACTTACAATGATTGAGTGCAAAAGGGAATGAATGCCATTGTGAACATCTTTACCATTCAAATTTTAACAGGAGTTAAAAGGCAAAATCTAGTGAACAGAATAAGAGTCAGCTTATATCCTGAATTTTCATTTACATTTACATAAAAGAAAATAATCACATTTAGATACACCAAATTTGATCGAAAAACAGGAGTGTAACAAAGAAATAATATCGAATTTTTAAACACTCCAAGAAGAAACAATTGATAGAAAAACAGTTTTCGTCACTGAATATAAATAATGAAATTTTCGGTAGTAATTTTAAATATGTATATGTAAATTAAGGCAGAACCAAATATTTTTTAAAAATCAATAGCAAACAAAATTCAAATAAATATGTAAATGCTTAAAATAATCATTTTTTCAATTAATCTAATTTTATGGTAATGTCTTTGTATATACTCATAAGTTATGAGTATATACATGCACTACATACGATCCTGCCGTACCGCAAACATCCTCAGCTCTAGTCATAACTTAAATAAATAGAATAGAATGGAATGAAATGCACTAGTTTAAATTATATTGTCTATTGTGCATGTTCAATAAAATCCACATTTACGACTATATAGTTACGACCTAGAGTTTTACGTCTGCAGTCTTCTTGACGCCAAATTTATTTCATAGTTCATTTATAAGATGTACCATTTAAATTAATGAAATCAACATCCATTCCTGTTATGAAAATATACAATTCTATTTTAGAAATAGCTTACAAAAGAAGATAAAGTGGTATAAGTAGACAGGTTTCGGAACCATGTAAATTTCTATAAAATACAAGATTAAATAATCTAATACCCTTCATAATTACGAAATCTAAATAGATATTCATCGAGTTATTCACCTATTAAATCAGAAAATCGCAACAAATGCGGAAAATCGCGATTCGGATAATCGGGATTGTACTGTATATGTAAATTAAGGCAGAACCAAATATTTTTTAAAAATCAATAGCAAACAAAATTCAAATAAATATGTAAATGCTTAAAATAATCATTTTTTCAATGAATCTAATTTTATGGTAATGTCTTTGTATATACTCATAAGTTATGAGTATATACATGCACTACATACGATCCTGCCGTACCGCAAACATCCTCAGCTCTAGTCATAACTTAAATAAATAGAATAGAATGGAATGAAATGCACTAGTTTAAATTATATTGTCTATTGTGCATGTTCAATAAAATCCACATTTACGACTATATAGTTACGACCTAGAGTTTTACGTCTGCAGTCTTCTTGACGCCAAATTTATTTCATAGTTCATTTATAAGATGTACCATTTAAATTAATGAAATCAACATCCATTCCTGTTATGAAAATATACAATTCTATTTTAGAAATAGCTTACAAAAGAAGATAAAGTGGTATAAGTAGACAGGTTTCGGAACCATGTAAATTTCTATAAAATACAAGATTAAATAATCTAATACCCTTCATAATTACGAAATCTAAATAGATATTCATCGAGTTATTCACCTATTAAATCAGAAAATCGCAACAAATGCGTTACATTTCCTATACATTGGGTCGTTCACCTGCTAATTTGAAATCAGTGGATGTAAAAAGAGGATCGACCCTCCAGCCTTGAAGCGTTCGAAGCTAAATTACTTATCGATTCGAAACCATACATTGATTACGTTCTTTGACCAAGCATTCTGTCACTTCTATCAATAGCTGGTGTTCATAATAACGTTATTAGAACTTTCACGAATTTTGGAGGGAAAATGATGTGTATGTACAGGGGTTGGTCATTAAATTAGGATCATTTTGATTCATTTAAGAAATCTATTCTGAGAAATATTATTGTAAATTTATAATCTTCTGTATGGATTATAATAATGCAGGTGTATGAGATTGTAATTATTATTTTTTTTAGGTTTTTATTATGGTATAAATTAAAGTGCAAATCAATTGCATTTTCGCGAAGTAATGTGAATGAAATTAATGCTTTCTACATTTTACGACGCTAATTATTCGAATTTTTTACCGAAAAGAAATTTTGGTAAAAAATTCGAATAACAACATTAAAATCTGTTTATTAATGCGATATAAGGCTTCCCGACAATTCGAAATTTCAGTCCCTTAATAGCTTAATGGTAAAGCAGTGGTACTGCAAACCAATGGACGGACGTAGGTTCGAATCCTGCTTATGTGCAAATTTTTTTCGGTAAAAAATTCGAATAATTAGCGTCGTAATATATATAAAACGTTTATTTCAATTAAAGAGAGTGTTTTAAACTTTAATTGTAGAAAAAACATTATTTAAGGCTATCGTGGTAACCCTATTCTTTTCTAAATCGAAGTTGTTGCTCATGGAGATGTTAATTAATTTATGTATTATAGGCATATTAATATATAATCCATAGATTAATTAACATCTCCGATTCGATTTGGAAAAGGATTTCCACGATAGCCTTAAATAATGGTTTGTCTATAGACATAGTAAAAAAAAAATAGAAAATCTAATAATTACAATCTCATTACATATATTCGAAACATCTCAGAAAAAGTAGGGAACATTATCAAAAATCTAACAACGAATCAACTTCATTTAACAATTTAACAAATATAAAACGGACAAAAAAATCTAAGGTAACAAGAAGAAATAAATATGTACTAACTTTAGTTTCAAACATTTTTTTGTAAATCCAATGTAATATTGTTTCGCCATACAATGGCTTCATCAGGTGGATGAAAAACTGAATATTAGAAATACAAGTTTGGATATTTATGTACAAATTATTGCGAAAGAATGATGGGGGAAACATTTTTACAATCTTAAATTTAGTGGAGGGAAGTTGTTTAAATCTAATTGGTCATTTAATGCTAATCCTAAATTATTATATTTATTAATTTCTAACAAACTAATTTTTTTGCTTTTATCTTGAATATGTTCAATTTTCAAATCTATATTAAATCTATAATTAATTTCTAAACAATTAGTTCGTTTATGGTATATAGCGAACCAACACATACAGACACCACAATACACGTTAATTAATTTCATTATAACACAAAAAATATCAGCATACCGATCAATGGTGTATAGATTAATTAACGTACCTATGAGTAAAAATAATTTCGACCTCGAACTAAACAGGATATACACAGTAGCATTAAACAACCGCTACTTTATAAATATTATCAATAACATCCTGAATACTCTACAAAAATTTACAAAAATCTAAAATCCTTTCTTCAGTTTACTCAAAATTAAAAGTCAAAATAAATAGTTCCTACAATTCAATCACTTACTTACAAAAATTTCGGATAAACTTCAATGGTTGGAAGTAAATCTGGGATAATAACTATGTTAAAAGAGTATTTACAAACTAAAAACATAGATACCAGGGAATTAATGCAGTTTCATTGCATTATGCATCAAGAGGCCCTCTGTTCTAAATTATTGGGATTTGAAAATGTGATGAAAGTTGTAGTACCTACTGTAAACTTTATAAAATCACGAGGTCTCAATCACCGACAATTCACACAATTTCTCGAGGATATTGAAAGCGAATACGTTGATCTCCTGTTTTACACTGAAGTAAGGTGGCTAAGTCGTGGGTTGTCACTAGAGCGGTTTCTTAACTTGATTGAAGAAATCAAAATATTTCTAGCGGAAAAGAAAAAGGACGTCTCCGAACTCGACAACCCTAATTGGCTGTGTGACTTAGCGTTTCTTGTAGACATCACAAATCACTTGAATGTCTTAAATCCGCGACTCCAAGGCAAAGATCAATTGATTTCGCAGTTATACTCTCATGTTTCGTCATTTCAATGCAAATTGAGTCTTTTCAGGACACAAATCAATACAGCCAATTACAACCATTTTCCGAACTACAAAAAAAATTATAGAGAAATTCAATAAAACTGATGTCAATTTCGCTTATGTTGAAAAAATTAATATTTTAATACAAGCTTTTCATGATCGTTTTCTAGACTTCAAAAAAGTTATACCTCTATTAGACATTTTCAGCAATCCTTTCAACATTTCACCCGAAAATGCACCGGAATCAATACAGCTGGAATTGATAGACATGCAAAATGATGATAATTTACGAAACAAGTTTAATGAAGGTAATTTATACAAAAAAGGATATTTATCAATACGTTTTTGCCGTATTACGCAGTTGTTATATAATGAAACAGATATGCAAAATACATATCCGTCACTGTAAACATGGACAAACACCTCGTATTTTTAGCATTTACTTCTGTTCAATACATATGTTTCAGCCATCTAGGCCTCATCGGTTGAACTAGTGAAGCAATGTGTATACAAATTAATACAGATCTGTTAAACAACGGATACAGATCCGTTGTTTAACAGATCTGTATTAATTTGTATACACATTGCTTCACTAGTTCAACCGATGAGGCCTAGATGGCTGAAACATATGTATTGAACAGAAGTAAATGCTAAAAATACGAGGTGTTTGTCCATGTTTACAGTGACGGATATGTATTTTGCATATCTGTTTCATTATAGAAGGTAATTTACTCAACTTTTACCGTTGCGTTGACAAAACCGCTTATAAAGAGTTGCGAATAAATGCATTGAAATGCGCAAGCTTATTTGGATCGACGTATATTTGTGAGCAAACGTTTTCAGTGATGAAACTTAACAAAACAAAAAATCGAAACCGTCTGGCAAATGAAAATCTGGAAGCAATTTTACATGTGGCGACAAGTAATGTTGAGCCAAACATAAACAAAATTGTTAATTGACGAAGGAGATACTTGTTGTTTTCCATGAGATGTCTATAATGCTGACGAAACAGGTTTTTATTACCGCACCATGCTAATAAGACATTGGCATTAAGAAATGAGAACGTCTGACTAATTTACTGTGTGCAAATATGGAAGATGAGGGAGAAGATCCATTAATAATTGGAAAAAGTAAAAATCCCCGCTGCTTTAAAGGTAATGATGTTGACAAATTACCCTTAAAATGGGTTTCTAACAAGAAGGCTTGGACAATAACAGAAATTATGTCAAGATAGCTGCATAAATTTGACAATAAAATGAAAAAACAAAATAGAAAACTGTTTCTTTTCTTAGATAATGCCACGTCACATTCTAAAGTTCCATTAGAAGATGTTAAACTAGTCTTCCTGCCGCCAAACACCGCTTCGCATTGTCAGCCCTTAGATCGAGGAATATTTCAGAATTTCAAATTGATTTATAGAAATTTTTTGATTAAAAAGCTTCTATCGTTTATTGACAGTGAATATGATTTTGAAAATTCTGAAAAAAACATAAATTTAGCCAATGCACTTATACGGATTACAGCTGCTTGGAAAAAGATATCTCCTGCTGCAGCTAAGAAATGTTTTTCCAAGGCCTGATTTTTTAATGTTATCCAAGAAGATACAATTTTTGATGAAGAAAACGAAATACCCCTTGCCTAACTCTTCCTACAGTTCGTAACGAAGTTGTGGATTTAGATTAATTTGCTTCTGTTGATAGTCATGTGCTTACAGATAGAACCTAACTTCTGTATTACGAAAATCGTTGGGGAATTGTGCACTAAATGATGAACAACATAACTCTGATAATAATGAGGGAATTATATACCTATGTTAATTATATAACTAGAAAGAAATAAATGTAAAAATGCGTGGAAACCCCATTCATCCTGCAACGTGTGTATTAAAATCAAATAGAAAGAGGTAAATTGAATCAACAATATATATATTTTAGAATAATTGAAACATTACACATGCGGTTAGTCCGTAGTATGAGTGAAGACACAAACAAAATGCAGTTTCTAGAGAGATGGCTGTGCCACCTTTGGAAGGGCGTCGTTACTTCATATTGGTTATGTGGACGGGGCGAGGTACTTCGGCTGTCTGACAACAGGCAGCGCTGAATTTACTTCTACGCTCGGTCTGGATAATTTCTGTGATGTGGCGATGTGGTTCTTTTTTGTGAATGTGTCTGAAGATATCCTTTCTCCAGCAGGGGCGTACCGATGAGCCTGTAGAAAGGCGAAATACGTATCTACGTCTCTGGGGAGGGATATGTTCGGACACGTTCACAAAAATATTAATAGTGGACCTGTATTTGTGTTCTTCACACCAGATTCTTAATAATATTTTATATTATTAAAAATACCTTTGTATTATATATATTTTATATTGCGCATATTTAAAGTTCACAAAAAAATTGTCTAAGAGCGTCAGAACTTTAACACAGAACAGAATAAAGATTACAAGTAATATTTCACTAATTTTCATTTTATTTTGAAGAAAATCTGACATTATGTTTTGAGTATAATATAATTTAAATGACCTCCCCTGCTTTGTTGACATAAATGGATTCCTATGGCCCAATTTCTAGTTACTTTTTCATATATATCAGGTGGTAAATCTTTGGTTGTGCCTGTGATGTTTTCTTTAAGGTCACGAATCGTTCATGGTTTCTTATACTTACCATGAACTAGTCACACTCATAAATACTCAAAACAATTACAAAGTTATTTCAGTTTACTCGACGGTTTTTTTCTGGTTCGGTATTTTATTTGGAAATAAACCTTATTTATTTTCATCTGATCAACAGTCAAATATATTGATATACAGATGGCCAAAAGCCAAAATACTTTTACATATACCTCGACAACTCTCAACAACTCCAATAACATCAATCACGCCGAGAATACGAAGTTAATTTGATATCGTTTAAACTTAAAAAATGTTTTATTTATTGGAAATGCTTAGTGTGGAAAAAAATTCCATTGATTTTCAATAATAATAGAAAGATTTCCGCGAAGTTTATAATTCGGATTTTGACATGTTTTTTTCGTGTTTAGAAATAATTATCTCGCGCGCTTCAACGGAAGTTTCCTTGTCCTTGTCAGTCAGTGATAGTCTTTAGTTAAAATGACTTGAAAGATACTAATGTTCTATAACAATGTGTTTTTTATTCGCATTCAATTAGTAATTCTCGTTTATTGGAATCTCATTTAATTGGTACGAATGAACATAAATCATAATTCAGAGACAATTAGAATTTTAACAAAACAATTTGAAACATACTTGATTAGATAAAAACTTGACTATTTTTTGTATAAAACAAAAAAAATCTTTAATAATATCGAAATATTATTAAAAATCGAATGTGGAGAACACAATATAAGTTCATATTTGTATGAAAATTGCTATCCAAACATGCAGACACGTGTTTCGTTTTGCTATAGACTCGTCAGTGTATGATGCTGGCTAAATTATTTCTAATCCATTAGGCCTCTGTTTAATGATTTATTTATTATATCTATCGCATAAAAACACCTTCGATACAAATTTGCATGAATAAAGTCAAGTCATTTGCATAAAATTAAAATTTCTTATAAAAGTCTAATCCAGACACGTGTATTATTTCTATGTTCAAATACAATGAATCAGATCCTAGATATTTTTTTGCAATGGCGATAAGCTGATGGAATTATACGACCGCAATAATCGACGAATCTACACGTGCCGTGCAGTATACCACATTAGAAAGGAAGAGATAAACGATTTATGTATAATAAATAGTTGTTAAGAATAAAACATGACCACAAATACATAAATGCAATTTGGTCTGCTCAATTTACTGGCTTTGATCGCGGGGAATAAATTGTGTATTTATAGTGGGTTTAGTAGAAGAAAACCACAACAAAGAAAGTGCATAAATTATTTTCGTTATTTGGAAATATGACTTATTATTTAATTTGTCAATAGTAATTTGTAATTTTATTTGATTGTTTTTGATTGTGGCGAATTGTGTAATGTTTATTATAAATGATAACCTCAACACATGTGTAAATAAACAGATAGATAATTAAATAACTAACAGATCGAGGAGATACGTATTGAAATTTCATTAGAATAACACCAGTTTGCAAATTTAAAAGTTTGTTTGGTAGGGTCTCATTTTTAATATTTATTTACATGATATTGACTAAATATGTTGTTGCGATTTCAAACATAATCTAGAGTTTTGCCTATCACATCCAGATACAATACAAATTACGAAATAAAAAAGCTTTGCTTTTTGCGTATACAGGATTATTCATGCTATACGGCACGGTATATTATGGCCAAAATACTTGGCTTTGAAAAAGTTTCACTTTTGGGATATACGGGGGTCTATTATGGTTACTTTTTAAAATTATTTTCATATTATACAGGGTGTTCCAAAAGCCCGAAAAGTATCAAAGTTGTGTTTTTTTAAATAAAACAGCCTGTATATTATAACATTTTTGGATTCTGCGACTAAAATAAGTATCTGTTTTAGTTAGGTTTATAATACCTAAACCAGGGATGCACAGACTTATAGGGAACAGGGGCCACTCGGGAAAATTATAAGCCAAGGACGGGCCACTACAAAGAATACTTATTAACACAAATATTTTTATTTTTAAATAGTATGAATTACTACAAATGATGGAAATAAAAGAAAATTCAAAAATGTTTGTTGTAACTATGTAATCGTAATGTAATCTAATCATTACAGTGTAATATTTCATGTTTTATTATTTTGATGCATGACATTGCATTGACCTAACAATTTTGTTTATAACGCTAAGAAATAAGTAATTAAACTTCTAGTTTCAAAAATTCTTTTATTGTAAGTCACTACAATATTGCTTCGCCATACAATGGCTTCATCAGGTGGATGAATACTGTATTCATTTAATTTGTCAACATCATTACCTTTAAAGCAGCGGGGATTTTTACTTTTTCCAATTATTAATGGATCTTCTTTCTCATCTTCCATATTTGCACACAGTAAATTAGTCAGACGTTCTCATTTCTTAATGCCAATGTCTTATTAGCATGGTGCGGTAATAAAAACCAGTTTCGCCAGCATTATAGACATCTCATGGAAAATAATTCCTTAAAATCGACGGTAACTTGATTTTTAAGTCCTCGATATCGTCCGAATTAACCTCTGCGGACTCGCCACTAATTGATTTAAAAATTTTACCATGTCGCCGGCAGAAACTTTGCCAACCATCTATTTAATGCTGTGAGAAATTTTCCATCTTTAACCTGCTTGCTGTCTCTAGTGCTTTTTGTTCAAGCAGCGGCCCAGATAAGAGAATTGCTTTATTTCTGGCTTTGCAAAACCAATTGTAGACGACTTGATCCACAACTAATCTTTCCGACTACGGAAATTTTCGTTTTTGCTCCAAGTTATCACCTTCCTCAACAATCTCTTTTAATTCACTTTTATTTTTTATAAAGTAAAAAAATATGCGTTAAGTTCGCGAAAGTTAGCCGAAAAATATGGGGTTAGATAAATACAAATTAACGATAATTTGTATTTATCTAACCCCATATTTTTCGGCTAATTTTCGCGAACTTAACACATATTTTTGACTTTTTGCGATTACGTTTATTTTGTCTTTTTAACATCATACTTAATTAAGAACGTTTCAAATACGGAGACAACTTTAAACTAATCAAGTAACTGAAAGCACCTTTTGCATACGCAGAGAATTTTAAACTAACCAAGTAACTGAAAGGCCACATTATGTGTAAACTTGTAGAAATGAAGGCGATCTCTGTTTGATCAAACATAAACATGCACGTATTGCGCCGACAATTTGCTTTTGAAGCGTGTTCGGAACTGAGATCGTATTTATTTCTACAAGTTTAATGTAATTATGTGCACATACCAGGAACTGAAACCGAACCCAAACCTGAACCCAAACGGGTTCAGGTTCGCTGTTTATAAAGACTTTGAACCCGCACCCGTTGAATCCAAAAATTCAGCAAGGTTCGGGTTCAAAAATATAAAAAAATATTTAATAGAAGAATAATAAAAAACATTACATATCTTGCATGCAAAAAAAATTAAAAACAAAATCAAAATAAAATAACGACTATTTGTAGCGAACAAGTAACCAGTAACCTTCACACAAACTAGACTAAAATGGGAAATCCCCTTTTTCTGTTTGAGCTATGTACAAACATAATATTTGTGTTAAACAAATCAGTAGGCAAACATTTTCTTGTAACCAATGCAAATAGTAGCGACGCAAACCGTGTATTAGTATATTTTAACTTTCTTAAAGTAAACGTGGGTTGTTAAAATCAACTCTTAAATTGTTTTTAGTAAAGTGAGTGCTCACATTCAAATTTAAAAATTTATATAAATTTTTTGATTTTTCTAACCCAGAGATGTCTACGAAATTTACGAAAAATTTATTTGTTTATGATGCAGGAAAAGATGTATCTATATGCTCAGAATGCAAATATGAAATGAAAGGTAAACATACGACAAATCTTGGGCGGCATATACAACGGAAGCATCCTGAACTATTCAAGAAAACTCAAAATGAATCGTCAACATCTAAATTGAGTCAGATCACCAATAAAAGAGCAAGAGCGGAGGAAAATACCCTTGAACAGTATTTAAATATTATCAAGATAAAAACCTGCAAACAAAGTTTCATTGATTCATGCGTAAAATTAGTAACCGATAATGGCCGTCCTTTCACAATCTTCGAAGATTCTGGCATGAAAGGAATAATCGATCCGATTATGAATGCACTAAAAGTATCAGTAAATAGTCATAATATAAGTGATCTTGTTAACAACAAAGCAACGGAAATAAAAAACAAAATTAAATTGGAAATATCAAGCAAAATTATTTCAATTAAAATTGATTCTGCTTCTCGTCTTGGTAGATGTATTGTAGGGATAAATATTCAATACATTTTTGACGGAAAAATAAAACTACGAACTTTGGACATGCATGAGGCTCAAAATCGTCAGACAGGAGCCTACATAAAAAATCTTATCATCAGCGTTCTTGATTGTTACGACATAAAACTGCAGCAAGTATATTCAATTACATCAGATAACGTAAAAAATATGATCAAGGCTGCTGAATTATTAAAAGACGAGTATGAAAACTTTGACATGGAAGATGAATTTGATGCAGCTGAAGCAAATGCGCTTTCTTATATTGAACTGGAAGGAGCAGAAATATTAGCACATTCACACCCAAATATTATTAATTTCAGATGTGTTGCTCATAGTTTACAGTTGGCAGTGCTCGACACAATATCTAGTCCTCCTTTTAAGAAAATTCTTGATCAATGCAGAGCCATTTGAAAAAAATTGCGAACACCAAATATTTCTTCTTTAGCTAAGAAGCTAAACTTGAAAAAAGCCGTACTAGACTGTCAAACTAGATGGAATTCCAGTTATGACATGGTTCAAGCCTTATTGGAATACAGAAGTTTTTGTTCGGAATTGCTGGATGCTGAATTAACTATGACTGATAGTACTTGGAATATTTGCGAAGAATTCGTAGAAGCTTTTGCAGCTGTTAAAAAAATAACGCTGAAACTACAAGAAGAACAGATGAATTTAGGCGATTTTTATAGAATCTGGCTTACTTTTAAATTGGAGCTAACAAAAGATGACAAAACAAAATCATTTTCAAAAGAATTATATTTAAATATTATAAAAAGAGAAAACAACTTTATTAACAATCCACTTTTGATTGCAGCAGTATATCTAGATAGCAGATTTAAGGTAATTCTAAGTCCCCAAGATGTTGAAAATGCTAAAAAACATATTTTGAAAACAATAAAAATTTTGAAAAATTTAGAAATGGAAGGAGAAAAAGAGAATTTTGTGAGAGAATCAATATCTTTTTCTTCAGATGATGATGAAGATATGCTCGAACAAGTTCTAAAAAAGAAGGAAAGGTTTTATAAATCAAATTCTTCAAATGTAAATGTCACCGCTTCGATTGATAATTTAGTTAAAAATGAATTTGATATATATGAAAAATATCCAAGACTGGGAAAAGAAAAAAAACATTTTACTATTTTGGGAGCAACATAAAACGGAAACGCCATTATTGTATCAAGCGGCTCAGATTATATTCGCAGTACCTGTTACGCAAGTAATCGTCGAGAGGGCCTTTTCAGCCTTGAAATTCATTTTATCCCCACAAAGAACAAATTTAAAAGAAGAAAACTTGAAAAATATATTAATTGTAAAATTAAACGAAAATTTGTTTGAAAAATAAATTTTCTACTAATAAAAGACATGTAGTATTTTTAAATTTTGAACCTGAACCGAACCCGAACCTGAACTTTTTATTTTGATTAACCCGAACCCGAACCTGAACCCATTTTTTTCATGGTTTCAGTCCCTGGTACATATGTACTAAGAATACATAATTATTGGCAATTTCGCACAAATACGAAATAATATTGGATATTTCCATCAATAAAGATACATCATAAATAGTCCAGCCGATATCGGCAGGTAAATTTCTATGAAGATAAGCTGTAAAAATATGGGTTTATTGGGTCGAGGACGTTTTATAAGTGTGGCCGTAAATAATGGATTTTCGTATATAGGAATTTCCTTATAGTCGCTTTGGACAGGTAGCCGTTAATAATAATAATAATATACCTTTATTCGTTAAGACACACAAAATGTATATGAAACGTCACAAATACATAAGTAACACTTTGTTTATTAATAGTTCCGTGAATCGGTATTTGAATTGTTTAGTTGACAATGATTTTAAAGTCTCAGCCAAGTGGTTGTATATTTTGATACACTGGTGGACTAATTTCTTTGTATTTTTGTCAAATGAGATCGTGGAGGACGCAAATATGACTCAGAAGTCCCTCCTGTACTATAACTATTCTTGAGTTCATATTTAGCAAAAAAAAATCAGGATAATGCATTTTGACAAACAATGCACACTGCAAAATGTATACCGCGGGTAGGACAAGTATTTTTTGATCCCTAAAAGTGCTCTTACAAGTATCTCGTGGGTTAATGTTAAATATAGATCTAATACATGCCTTTTCAATTACGAAAATTCGTGCCACATCAACTAAATTTCCCCAAAAGATAACACCATATGCAAGTCTAGAATGTACGTAGAATCTTATTAGATTCGTTTTACTTACATTCATTTTTAAATAATTTCTTGCAAACCAATCCTCAAAGCATTACAAGTGCGTCGTTAACAATTCTGTAGCACTATCTTCTGTTTTTGCTCTTACTACTGATGAAGAGTCATCGGCAAATTGTATAGTTGGGCATGTAGCTACTGCTGGCAGGTCATTTACATATAAAAGGAACAATAATGGACCCAAAATTGATCCCTGGCGCACGCCATAATGAACATTGCCCCATTCAGATCGTACCTCTTGTCCAGAAATTTTATTGGCACTGACACACTGCCTCCTACCCGAAAGATATGAGCCAATCCACTCAAATGCCCTTCCACGAAAACCCATGATCTCTAACTTATCAAGAAGCACTCCATGATCGACGCTATGCCTTTGACAAGTCCATGAACAAACAGATAG
The DNA here is from genome assembly GCA_935421215.2 of Melolontha melolontha. NCBI lineage: Eukaryota > Metazoa > Arthropoda > Insecta > Coleoptera > Scarabaeidae > Melolontha > Melolontha melolontha. Next base: position 173,283,496 of record OW285238.1, read on the forward strand.
TTGTTTCTCCCCTGCTCAATCCATTCGAAATCTCTTTCAGTAACTGGAATATGGCCCTTGAGGTTGATCGGCCTTTTGTAAATGCATTTTGTGTGTTATTTAATATGCCGTGTTTATTAATGAAATCTGTCATTCTGGAAAACATAAGCTTCTCTAGAATTTTTGATAAGTTTGAGACCAACGCTATAGGATGTAGTAAGTACTTGACGAAACCACTGTGTTAGCGAAACAATTACACAGGCCTGCATAAAATTTGTGATGACGTGATTTTTGTTTGTTAAGCTCAGTTTTTATATAGCAATAACTAATTAAAATACAGTTGGTCTCTACCACCCACAGATTTTTTTTTGCACAAAAGAAAAAGAAAAAATATAAAAAAAAATCTTATAATAGGCGTTTTAATACATTTTAAAATGAATATACTACTTCAAATTCTAGGTATTAACCCAAAAATGATTTTCTGTTGTGGTTTTAAAGAAATTTGTTAAATAGGCTCTCATTACCTGATGTAAATCTTTTATTACATGTATTAATTTTGGACAAGATTTCCGGGAATTTTTACCTGCTAAATCCTATTTATTATGCTTTCACTTTATTAGTACTGCGAAGAAGGATTTCAAGTTTATCACTCCAAACAAAATGTATATTTTAATGTCATTTACTTCATTATAGCTCTGAGTGTGGATCAGTAAACAAGTAAAATTAATTTGTCTTTAGTGTTGTGCGTGGTATTTGATAAATAAACATTGCCTAAAAAGTATGTCTAGCCGGTGTTGCAAAAACAAACCAGATGATTTCTGTTATATTCGTGGATATTTCGTCTTGAAAAAGTTTAAGAGACCAATTGGTGAATTTGTGAAAAATGCATATTATGCTTATTTCAAAATCAAATTAGGAGATCAAGATAAAGATTGGGCACCGCACGTTGTTTGTAAGGTATGTGAAGAAGATTTAAGACATTGCACCAAAGGAAATAGAAAAAGTCTTCCTTTTGGAATACCGATGGTTTGGAGAGAACCGCAAAATCATCATGAAGATTGGATTGCTACTTTTGTCTTTGTGATATTAAGGGGCATAATAGAAAAACTTTGAAACATATTTTGTACCCAAACAATATTAAATCAGCTATTAGACTAGTTCCTCACAGTGATCATGTACCTGTACCTATACCCCCAAAGTACTACAAGAAGATATTGAAACCTCTTCAACTTCCGGCTCCGTACAGATGCATAGTGATTTTGAACCATCAACCTCAGGTCAAAACCAACCTCAGCTATTTTCACAGGCCGAACTGAATGATTTAGTAAGAGATTTAGGACTTTTAAAAGATCTTTCTTAAGTACTGGGGTCTAGGTTGAAACAAACAAATTTGCTTGCCCCAGAAACTACCTTCAGATCTTCCTTTAGCTGAATATGACAGAAAAACAACCAAACGAAGCTTTTCTGAAAAACGAAAACGTTTTTTTAAGAAGCATAAAGAATAAATAACTATTTTTAATAGTTTCTATGTTACAAATGAAACAGACATGTAAAATACATATCTGTAACTGTACACATGGACAATACACCTCGTATTTTCAGCATTTACTTCTGCTTAAGACACGTGTTTCTGCCATCTATAGTGACATCTGACGGACTGCATAGTCTCTTTCGTCCGTCAGATGTCACTTATTAAATTAGTGCCACCTTATAGGACGAAATTTGCTATATCTGGTAGGCGATTTCAGTGAAATGTATATACAGATACAAATCTGTTCTTAAAAGATTTGTATCATTTGTATACATTGCTTCACTAGCTTGACTGACGACGCCTATAGATGTCAGAAACACGTGTCTTAAGCAGAAGTAAATTCTGAAAATACGAGGTGTATTGTCCATGTGTACAGTTACAGATATGTATTTTACATGTCTGTTTCATTTGTAACAAACGCGTAATACGTGCATATAACGTATTGATATACTTAAAACCTTTTTGTATAGTTTCTATGTGTATATTTTTGTATTTTTTTAAATATAATATAAAACTAGCTTATAAATGAAATAAATCGTGTTTTTTCTATATTTTTTTATTTTACTGGTTTGAAAAATAACCTTACGTGATACAAAAAAAATAAAAGCAGATTTGAAATCAGCGCTACCCAATTACTAGAAAACAGTTAAAAATTTTAAATCATTCAAAGAGTTGAAAAATGCAGGCCTGTGTTATTTTACGAACAAATATTAATAAAGTGAAGATTTTAACTATTAATTTCATTTCTATTTTAAATATCGGAGCTTCATTAAGTAAAAGTCGAATCAATTCAATTAAAAAATATTTAGTTTTTAGTGGTTTGTAGATTGTTTTATTGGAATCAGTTTACTCGTCACTCTTTTTTTTAGTAACAAACTAATAGATTATTACTCTTGTGTAGATTTCTAAATAAACGATTTCAACATAGAGCATAGATGTAGCAGAAGATAACGTTTGCAGAATTCCCTAACGAGGATAAGAGAATGGATATGCTCCATAATATAGTATAATAAATTTTTTTCGCAAGATTAAACATTTCTTCTTTTTTTGCATTTTATAATATGCAAATAAATATTCCTTTTCTAGTAATTAATGCTTGATTTCGTATTTAAATCAACATTCTCTCGATAAGTTTAATAAATGATGGATTAGAAAATTCGATCCATGTAATACCAAACATTTAATTAGCTGATATGCTCTTTGAGCACTTAAATATATAATTATCGTCAATTTCCTAAAACTTTTCCTCTAATTACATCTCTGCAAGAGTTTTTTTTATGTACGAACAGGAAGACGGAAGTATTATCATGCAAAAAAATAGTGAAATAAGTATGTATAAATAACAATTTACGTCACGTAACGTAAACTCAGATATGGACGTATAAAGAATCATCAATTATGTCCATTAATACATTATATAATATACGGTTTGTTAAAAAGAAAAAGATAGAGATTTTGCAATATTCTCTTCTCTCATTACTTTCATCTGATGAACGCGTTGAGCTCTATACAAATTAAATTAGTTCAAAAGCGTTACGTTTTGTATGCCTCCATGGACAATTGAGTCTGTCCGATAAAAGTAAACAACTTCCTGGTGTTCTCGACTCGCGTTTATGTATGTGTGATGGTCAGCTCTCGGTTGAAGAGGAAGTATGTTTAATTGCCTGAAAAGTCTCTCATTTAAATACACACAGATGTGCCGTTCCGACTATTAATATTTCGTGACATGGAAATGGCCGTGCGGATTGATTAAAATTACTGAACGCCAAGTGAAGTTTACAGAAGATTGCTTAAGCTTATAGCCTACATACGTCAATTATCAATTGTCTACAGGTAATTTAATTTGCGAAAATTGTTATTTATAACGAGATAAAACACCGGATAATCGGAGAGTATTTTAGGAATTAATTAGAAATGATTCTAGGATGTATTTATTGGATTATTAAATTGATTTGTACCGTTATATTTAAAAAAAATCAATACAATATTTTTAGGTCTGGGTTTATTTTTTTATGAATGAAATGTTACTATAGACGACAGCGATCAAGTTACATAGAGATGAACGTTGGGTCCACCATGTTCATAATCTAGTGTTCCGTGTTTGTTAAATTGGTGGTAAACAACGTATAGACAAGTTATTATTTTTTGCGAAATTTTTATCTTAAACATTTTTAGAAACAATCAAACTTGTAGAATAAAAAAATTGTATTCTACTGTATTAAAGCTTCTATTTTTTTGAAAGTGTAACTGTTTTCTGAATAGTATTATCGTTATTAGTCAGCCTCCTTCTGGCCCACCTATATATTATTTTCACTTCATTCTGTTTGCTTTTCCATCATTAATAACACAGGTCTACAGTGATTTTGATGTTTGAAAGCTGTTTGCTAATTTGTATATGTTTGGGGGCCCTTATTCCAAGAAAACGCCATATTTTTGCTCTATCACGTAAATTTTTTTTATAGCGCTCTATATCTTAAAAATGTTAATTTATTAATATTTTAATAATATAATTTAATTTATATAATTTAATTTATTAATTAAATTATATTAAATATATTAAATAATTATATAATTTAATTTATTAATATACCTATGACAAGAATATGTTTGTTCCATGTTAGGCATGATTTTTAAATGAATTGATTTTTATGAAATTAAATGTGATTTGGCAACACTGGTTAATATTAGATTTCTCAGCAAAGCAACAGAGTAGGCGCAGAAGCGTCAATACAACGTTGAAACCTGCTTATGTGCAGTTTGGTTGTGTTAGTCGTCGTGCTACTGTGTCCGCGCGCTTGTTGTCTTCGTTGTTGCGTATTTTAAGTGTTCTAGAACGTATAAATATGCAAAGAAGACATTGTGTGAATAATCCGAATAACTTTTGTTATATCTGTGGTAGTTATGTCGTAGTAAAGCAGAGGCAAACTATAACTTCGTTTGTGAAAAATGTATACCACCTTATTTTAGTGTAAAAATTGGCGACCAAGACAAGTCCTGGGCTCCTCATACTGTTTGTTCCGTTTGCGTTGAAGCATTAAGAAACTGGCAAAAAGGTAGGAAGAAATGTTTAAGCTTTGGTGTTCCTATGGTATGGCGAAAGCCTAGAAATCACAGTGATGATTGTTATTTTTGTTCGTGTAATGTTCAAGGATTCAACAGAAAAAATAAGAAACAAATTGTGTATCCCAATCTTGACTCTGCTATTCGACCAGTTCCTCATGGACCAGATGTACCGATACCTACCGCCCCAAAAGCACTAGAAAACGTCATATCTTCAGAATCAGAGGAATCTAATTGCGACCCAGATGACTCAGATTTCACACCAGATTTCAGAGAGCCCGAAGTGTTTAACCAGAGCGAACTAAATGATTTAATTAGAGATTTGCACCTTCCAAAGGATGCATCCGAATTATTAGCCTCCCGACTTTGTGAGAAACATTTACTGGCAGCTGGCGCCACAACAAGCTTTTACCGGGATCGCGAAAAAGTGTTATGTCAATATTTTACTCAAGACGGACCGCTAGTGTATTGCAACAATATTCCTGACTTAATTTCAAAATTAGGAAATGTGCCGTATGTAAAAGAAGAATGGCGCCTGTTTATTGACTCAAGTAAGCGTAGTTTAAAAGGCGTTTTATTGCACAATGGTAACGAGCTGGCCTCGGTTCCCGTTGCCCATTCGGTACATTTAATGGAAACGTATGAAAATTTTGAACTTCTTTTAAAGAAAATAAACTACCAAGAACATCAGTGGATGCTTTGTGGTGACTTTAAAGTGCTGTGCATGCTACTAGGACAACAAGGAGGTTATACAAAATTTCCATGCTTTATTTGTGAGTGGGATAGTCGAGCAAGGGATAGACATTGGACTCAAATAGAATGGCTCTCTAGAACAAGCCTTACACCTGGTAGCAAAAATGTATTAAGAGATAGCTTGGTTGACCCCAAAAAAGTTTTACTGCCTCCTCTCCATATCAAACTTGGCTTGATGAAGCAGTTTGTTAAAGCCCTAGACAAAAATGGACAGTGTTTTAAATATTTGTGCGAAACATTTCCAGCCTTATCCGATGCCAAGTTAAAAAAAGGTATTTTTGTTGGGCCGCAGATAAGAACATTATGCAAAGACAAGGATTTTCAAAACACAATGACCAATGTTGAGAAAAACGCCTGGGTTTCATTTAAAGAAGTAATTGATAAGTTTCTTGGGAACTCTAAGGACGAAAACTACGAAAATATTGTTCAAAATATGTTACAACACTTTCATCGTCTAGGTTGTAATATGAGTTTGAAAGTGCATTTCCTGTTTTCACACTTGAACTATTTTCCTGAAAATCTTGGAGCAGTTAGCGAAGAACAGGGAAAGAGGTTTCACCAAGACATTAAAGAAATGGAACGGCGATACCAAGGCAGATGGAGCATAACGATGATGGCGGACTACTGCTGGATGTTAAAACGGGATATGCCCTTAAAAACATACAACCGAATGTCCGGACAACGCAGCTTTCTGGCAAAAAGACAAAGATTTCACTTAAAAAAGACTGAGTAAAGTATTTTTTTTCCACTTTTTTAACTTGTATTCCACCTTTTTACTCAATAAACAAATAAATTTTTTTAGAAATATCGTTTTTTTTCATTTAATATTTGCAAAAAAACCTTACGTGATACAAATAAATGCATAGAATTTTTGAAATCAGCCTACCAAAATTATATAAAATCAGTTTTCAAAATAAAAACATCTGTCAAAAAGTTTAATTTTGTAGACCTGTGTAATCAGTATTTTTTAGATTTTTTTGATTAAATTAACTCGTCAAACAAACGTTTTATTAACAAATATATAGCTTACTGGTACTTCTTCTTTGACTGTGTAAAGTCTTTGTAATTTGAAACTTTATTGACTGTAACGGAGTATGTTTTGAGAAAGTACATTAAAATTTAGATCTTTAGAATAATTTTCTTTTTCAGTTGTTTTCTGTGATTACGTCGCTTCTGGAAGATCTCTTCAGTTTATAGAAGAATATATCTTGAGAGAAGTGCTACCATGCTATGGAAATACTCATTCCACTACTAATATTACAGCTTTACAAACTACTCTGTTTAGGTGAGTCCCTTTTTTTCTAATTTCATACAATTTTGAGATTGTTGATATTAGACAATTCTACTAACAGAAATATATTTGAGAAAGAATATCTCAAGTATATTATTAGTAAATATCTTCATGTGTATTAAATAATTAAAACGAAAAAAAATATTAGTACTTTGATTTATAATGTGTAATCCAAGTCTCTTGCATCACATACAAATCTATTCCACTCCAATCAATTTTGAAATTAGTCCTTCCATTTCTCACTAGGCAAGAAAGAAAATGAGAAAAAAAAATGAAGGCTAACGGAAGGTCAACTCCATACTAAGACATTAACTAGAAGAGTTGCATGCTTGGCTTTCAGCCAACCTAATTCGTAGTAATAAAAAATAAATTAAAACTATTACCAACTTGATAACCGGACATTGTTCTTTAAAGAAGCGTCTGAACAGCATGGACTTGCTTAGCGAGCCTTGGTGTAGGAGATATGAAAACAGGAGGAAACTAGCATTTGTGTATTATGCACTTGTGAGGAGTTGAAGGGACTTTGGCAGATACGATCGTATCTCTATCGTATATCTATTAGATCCTACGAGGGTGCTTAAATTTCCGCTGATAGTGGTTTTTATCGAGGACACAAGACTAACAGAGTGGAACTGAAAGATCTATTAGGAATGGTAGAAAGAGTACTTTGTACCACCCTCAATGGGGTTGAACTTCTGGCGTCCAACTCTCAAAAATTAGAATGATTGAATGAATTAATGAATTTCTTTCTAATATTATTGCTACAGTTTTATTCTAGGTTTTTGTAGATTTTACTTTTTATTTTTTGTGTTTTTGCTTTCCATATTGATCTCGTCTTTTATATCTTCTGTAGATGTTCCGATAATTCAGCATAATTGTTTTTCTTCTAAGGCGATTGTAAATTGAATCACCAAATCACGTCTATTTTCCTCATTATGTCTAACTGGGCTACTCCTTCAACTCTTTTCAATTATTTCATTTCTTTAAAAAAATTTCTTTCATAAATTTCTTTAAAAAAAATCTTTCATAAGTAAAATATCATCGGATTATAATGGATTAATACGGGGATGACTTGACGCGAGGGTGATTTTTCAAAAGGTGACAACAGTTTTGTCATGATCAGTAGCACAGAATCCCGTATTTGTTTCTAAAATCGTTTTGGACCTGGATTCTGAACTAATATTGCCCCTGACCCATCGCTCACGGCGTACTATTGAAAATTTGTATCTTCAAAGAGTTTCTAATTTTATTTATTACAAGTGTCCCGTATCGTTATGTTCAAATTTTAGGAGTGTAAAGTAGACTTAATTTCAAGTAACAAAAACGCAAAACTTGTATATCCATTTTTAGTTGTTTCAAAGTTACAGATCTATGAATGTGATTGTCAGATCATGAAAAAAAATGTAATACTAAAGTCAATAAAAACTGATTTTATTTAAAAAAGTTCAATTTATAATATTTTCGAAATGTCCACCTCCTTGTTGAATGTAGGCTTGTGCCCATAAGCCAACAGAAGAAGTACTTATCCGAATTTCATACATGTTTTGTCGGATTTGCTCGGCAGCCAGGTGAATACGATCCAACAACTCTTCTCTTGTGTTCGAAACTTGCGCGTAGACTAAATTTTTCATGTACCTCCATAAATAAAAGTCATGGGGATTTAGATCGGGTGATCTGGGTGGCCATGCAACAGGGCCACCTCGACCAATTCATCTTGAATAATTGACGTTAACCCAATTTCGGACAGCAATTCCGAAATGTGGTGGTGCCCTATCCATGTGAAACCACATGTCTCGTCGAACAGTCAGTAGGACATCCTCTAAAAGACCTGGCAGTTCGTCAATAAGAAATTGAAGGTAATTGTCCGCATTTAACCTCCCAGGAAGAGCGACAGGACCAATCAACAAGTCATCGATTAGGGCCGCCCAAACGTTAATAGAAAATTAATGTTGAAATTTAGATGGACGTATAGCTTTGGGATTTTCTGATGACCACCTGTGCAGGTTTCTCAGATTTGTAACACCACTTCTCGTGAAGGTAGATTCATTTGTCCAGAGGACTGTTCTGCAGAAATTAAAATGAAGCCGTGACTGTCTTAATATCCAGGTAGAATAAACTAGACGAGCATAGTGGTCTGCCTCAAGCAAACCCTGTCCCCTGCGATAGTGATATGGATATAAGCCCTCCCGTTTTATAATTCGCCAAACTGTCGTTCGTGGCATTCCTAGTTGTAGTTGTAGTGATTCGACGTACACTGAGAGTTAGATCCCTTGTAACAATAGCTACTGCTTCTTCCTCTAAGTCTGCTGGCAAATTTACTCCTCGGTCGGAAAGATAATCACGCAGTCCGCATTCCCGAAATTGCCTGTGTACGTCCAGAAACGTTCTGTAATGAGGAATGCGCCTATCGGGAAACCGATGTCGGTATTCAATAACTGCTTGACGTGCACTGCTTTTACAGTAGCCATACACAAAATGCATGTCCGCATACTCTTGAGAAGAAAATCGGTAAGGCATTTTGAATAAAGAAAACGTGTCCACTCACTAATAAGCTGTTGTATGAACTGAAACGTAATCTAATCCTTTATTAAAAAATGCAACGTTAACAGTCATCTGAACATTTGTTTATTGTATGATATTCATGGTTCAGCACTTACGAAATAAGTAAGAACCTTCTTTATCATAAAACAATTCCCAGTACTCATTTTTGTAGATCTCCAAGAAATTACTATATGCACTACGACACGTGTTTATTTATTTTAGGATAACATTTTATTATGCGACGTTAACAACAACAGGCCTGTTATTGAATCGTATAACTTTTTTTAAATAAAATCAGTTTGTATTGACTTTAGGATTACATTTTTTTTCATGATCTGACAATAACATTCATAGATCTGTAACTTTGAAACAAATAAAAATGGATATACAAGTTTTGCGTTTTTGTTACTTGAAATGACTTTACACTCCTAAAATTTGAACATAACGATACGGGATAGCTTGTATATTGAAGACCTAGAAGTATATTTAATCAATTTTCTTAGGAAAGTGGATAAGTAAGGGAGAGAAAATTAAAAAAAAATTGTGTTTGTTTTTTGTATGCGTTATTAAATATAAGTTCGTTGACTTTATGATTTTCCAGTGTATTCTAAACAAAGAGATAATAAATTACAGATAATTTTCCCATATTATATAGACATTGTAGTTCAGTGAACATTTAATACGCCTGACAATTACCTTTCAGGGTATATAACAATTTTTCTTTGTATCACATCACCATCATTAATATCATTTTAGTATTTACGAAGCCCGCACCGGCCACCCTTAATTTGATCACATTCTATTTTTAGACGTGATACGCGCTAGCGTGCTGTAAAATTATTACTTTCGCATTCATAATGACGTTGGAAAGTAAAAAAATCGATTTGTCTCATGTTTTCCGTCTATGTTTTATCTGTTCAAGTCGAGTTATGGGTAGTATAAGTTGAATGTATAAAAGCGAACCGTATTCGTTACGAAGTATTTTTGGTATTTCCAGTTTGCAGACGTTGAAAAAATTAAGACAATCTAGATTGGTCTACGAGGTACAGAACAAAAAACATGCCAGGGTTTTGTGTTATTATTTTCGCCGAAGTATGTACAGGAGAAATATCATAAATTCGTAACTTTAAAATAACAGAAATCAAAGAGAGTTTCAGACTAGTTAACTAATTCAAAATCTAAAGAAAGAAAATAATAATAATGTATTAAATGTAACACAATATTTGAAACATACTTGAGTGAGCAAAAACCACACTCAATTTTGTATAATACAAAAGTATTTTTAATAGTATGAAATATTATCAAAAATCTGGTGTGAAGAACAGAATACAAGTTCATTATTAATATTTTTGTGAACGTATCATTCTCCAAATACGCAGATACGTATTTCATCTTTCTACTGATTCGGCAATACGCCCCTGCTGGAGAAGAATACATTCACAAAAAAGAACAACTTCGCTTTGCAAGATGTAGAAGAAAGATTTGTCAACGTTGTGTGGCGCACAATGATATGACTGACAACATTGCCACAAGAGGTGATGTAAATGGTATAGTAATTCAATGGATTTTATACAGTGTGGTCATAAAGTTTGGAACCAAGCTTATAACCGCATTATTTTACATTTTTAGGAAAAACGCTCGGACAGGTAAATTTTCTTTTTTAAAACGCCATCTTTTGACATTGACAATTTTTTTCTATGACGTCATTGGTTTTCGAGTGATGACGTCATCAATACTTTCTTTAAATGGCAACCATATTATTTTTTTCGTTTTTGGTAGATCTTTGTATCCACCAAATAGTGATATAAAACAATTGGTATGTTGCATCACAATTTTTTTGAAAAAATGATATAAATTTAGAACAAAATACGAAAATTTTATTTTTGTACAAAATTAAAATTAAATTTAAAAAAATACATCTGAACTTAAATTTATTGTAACAGTTAACGTAAATTTTCAAAATGGACCCCACCAACCAACTGACACTGTCCTAGCCGTGTGTAAATGCTTTGCGATCAATAGTAATCTGCGTTATTCGCTCCAGGTCAAAAGAAATTCGTCTTCCCAATCGGCCAATTACTTATTAAAAAATCTTATTTAACATTAAATAGTTTAAAAAAATAGTTTAAATTATTAAATAGTTTCACAAAAAAGGGCCAAAAAAGTTTAATTTATTTAAAAAATTGACATGATGTGGCAGACCATTTCTTAATTAAAATTATCGCCCAAAAATTGAAGATTTCAAAAACTAATTAAGCTTACAAAATTTACTGAAATATGTAAGACTTCTGTCTTTTGTGAGGACTTAAATATTCTTCTTGAACAAACCGGATAGTCAAAAGCACTTGTACTCATGTTACTATGCAAAAAATTTACAAAAACAAAAACACGCACTTTTTTGCAAGATATTTCTTTATGACATTCTTGCTTCTTTTTATACAATTTATGTACAAAAATTTTAGTTTGAAATTGTTTCTATGGCGACAACATTGTTGAATTATTTACTTCTATTTTTGACGTTAGATTTTTGAGATATTGCGTAAAAATTGTTCATTTTCGCTAATATAAAAAATGGCACATTTATCTGAGCGAGAAAGAATCGAAATTTTAATTATGGTTGGATATGGGGACAGACAAAGAACGCATGCAGAAGCATGCGAATTGTTTAACAATGAACACCCTGATAGATCTCCAATTACCAGGTCTACGGTGACAAAACTAGTTGGAAAGTTTACCGAAACTGGATCCGTAAAAGATCGACCACGGCAAGGTAGACCTCAAGTAGGAGAAGATGTGAAATTAAATGTGCTTCTAGAAGCAGAAGAAAGGCATCATGTTTCCACCAGACAACTTGCGTTAGCCAATCAGGTGGCTCACTCATTTGTCGTCAACTTATTTAAAAAAGAAGACTATCGTCCTTACAAAGTTCAACTTGTACAGGAATTACATGAGGATGACGAAGATCGTCGACTGCAGTTCTGTGAAGACGTAATGTTACGTTGTGACCAAAATCCAAATTTCTTGGAAAACATCGTCTTTTCAGATGAAGCTACGTTCTGCCTAAATGGATCTGTTCACCGCCATAATTGTAGATATTGGTCGCAGAACAATCCGCATTGGACTCAAGCGTGTCATACTCAGCGCAGAGGAAAAGTTAACGTATGGGTTGGAATGATTGGATGACGCATTTTAGGACCATATTTTTTTGAAGGAAATTTGACTGCTGTGCAATATTTAGAATTTTTAAGATTTTAACTGGTTCCAGCGCTCGCTGTTATTTTCCCAAATCACGAGGATGGTGATGTACCCCATCGAAATATTTGGTTTCAACAAGATGGGGCGCCTCCCCATTATGGTGTAGAGGTTCGCCACTATCTTGACGAAATATTGCCCAATAAATGGATTGGACGGAGAGGCGCCATAGAATGGCCACCTCGTTCTCCTGACCTGACTCCGTTAGACTTTTTTTTGTTGGGTTATTTGAAATCGAAAGTGTATTTTAACAAACCGAACAATTTAGAAGATTTAAAAGAACGAATTCGCGTAGAACTTACACAAATATCCCCAGACATAATTGAGGTGAGTATACGAAGTGTTTACACTCGGCTGGGACAGTGTCAGTTGGTTGGTGGGATCCATCTTGAAAATTTACGTTAACTGTTACAATAAATTTAAGTTCAGATGTATTTTTTTTAATTTAATTTTAATTTTGTACAAAAATAAAATTTTCGCATTTTTTTCTAAATTTATATCATTTTTTCAAAAAAATTGTGATGCAACATACCAATTGTTTTATATCACTATTTGGTGGATATAAAGATCTACCAAGAACTAGAAAAAAATAATATGGTTGCCATTTAAAGAAAGTGTTGATAACGTCATCACTCGAAAACCAATGACGTCATAGAAAAAAATTGTATGTCAAAAGATGACATGTTACTTATACTTCTCTCACAAAAATACATTTTTCGAAATAAGCACTATAATTAAATTATGTAATGGATTAAAATGGTCATTTGACAATATTTCACAGAATCATTCTTTTAAATTTGTTAAATGTACTCTAAATTAGCTAAGAATTTTAAATATATGAAAGTACGATCTTGTACTAATATCTATTACGACCCTATGTTATTTCCTCTCTATCAAAATGGCGGCTTCCTTGATATCTCAAATTCGCGCAGATTGAAGCGCTATCTTTGTCTGTGGATCATACCCGGACATCCATGATTCGCCGTATTTCGAAAAGGATTTTACAAAGTATGTTTCTCTGAACTTCTGAAAAATCTGCGTTAATAAATTCATAAGACTAAATACTATGCACATAATGAAGATAACATTCTTTTCCCAAATTAAAATTATAAAACCGTTTATCTCTTTGTAACATGTAATAAGCAACGTCGATGGTCGATAAATGCAAACTCTACTGTAAGTCATTAGCAAAACTAAATAGCCGTTAATGTGTTTATTTTATTTTATCAACCTTGACCATAAAATGTCTGTTTTGCATATTAATTTTTGTATGCGCATAAATTATCTTTATCTATTCCTATACAACAAATGAATGTAAACAATCGTTATTATTAACAGATAGTTTAAAGTTTTATTTTAATATTAATCAATATTTATGACTTTGGTTGTTTGCAGTAGAATCTATTTTCTTAAAAAGGAAAGATTACTTTAAATCTTTTTTGATCAGAAAAAATCTGATTTTCAACAGATTTTGGTAAACTTTGCTCACATTCCTTGACATAATTTTAATATTAGGCTTATTTTAAAAGAAAGCACACCGCACAGTGCGAAATTTCTTGAGTTTACCGGAACTTAATTATTCAAAACAGTAAAACAGTTCTATTTGTTGGTTTTTAAAATTTTTAATAAAAATTAATATGTTTTGTTTAAAGTTTTTGAGTTTATTTGTGTTTTTTATTATAGAACAATTAAAAAAACATACATTTTATAACAACATTTTGAACACCTATTCAGAATTAGACTCATTGCAATCGTCTGAAGACTCGCAATCATTACACGGGCCTGCAAATCTTTCTAACAACACTAAAACTTCTGGCGTAACTTCACTATGCTTGGTTTTGGGTGCTTTACGAAGACTAGCGATGTACGGATCCGACGAAATACGCAGTCGATAAAATAAATCCGTATTTGTGTCAATTCTTGACGTTTTTCTAGTAAAAAGTTCGCGATATTTTCTGCAGTCTTTGTTTCTTGCCTCCTGAGGTTCTTCAGAAAATTGTCCGATCGGAAGAATGCAAGAGGCTATAATATCCTTTCCATGACAAAGGACTTTATGCACACTTACGGGCATTGAGTTCCAGAAATATTCTTTCAAATACAATTCCAAAGTTTCTCTTGCATATTCGCCGAACTTTTCTGAATCAATTTTAAGACCACAATTTAGGCACTCTAACAGCACATGAAAACGTTTGATCAATTCTAAGTTAACGCCAGTTATTTCGGCAGACTTTTCGGCATTTCTAAAGAATTTCCTCGCGGTATTACCATCGTTTGTGTTTCCGGTCTGCTGTTTTGGCATATCTATAAGCAAGCCAATCTCCTCTTTGAATTTTTGTTGAATGTATTTTTTCTTCTCTGCAACTTTTTTTTTATCTTCTGCTCCGCGAGCTTGCCATGCTTTAATATCAAGTTTGTACGATATATGTAAAATACATTCCAAAAACCTTATCCATGCATGGAGGGGCGATAGTCCAAGGGATAAAACGGATTCGTTTATATTTTTTTGAGGTATATCGCAGATGTTGTTCATTTCACTAGGTTTAGCCCCACATAAGTAGAATGTTTGTGATGATGCACAGGATGATACAGCATTGCATACTTTACCGTCAATCATACAAAAGATCATATTTGCTGTAACCTGAAATTGCTTGCCATCTACAAGTATAGTGGTTGGAGTAAATTGAGATATTTGTTCTTTCACTTTGTTTACTTCTGAGGTAATTACACTGACTGTTTTTTGGTAAAAACGAACTTAATGGGGCGACAGTGCCGTGTGGAAGAAGAAGCAGGGTTTTTCCAAATTAGTGACTGATTATCACCATTATCATTTACGGAGCACATTTGGATTGGTACCATTAATACACTAAACATACTATCATCAGAGCTATGTTTGTCTATATACTTTTGTCGATAGTTAACTTGCTCCGCCCCATCACAACCCCACTTTACGATAATATTTAGTGCTTTAACGTTTGACAAAGTTCTAAGAGTCTCTTCTAGCCCTGTACAAAGTATTGCTATGGTATGATTTATAAGCGACTGAACTGATACTTCAGCTGAAACTTCAGTTATTATTATGTCCTTTGGATAGCATAATGCTTTACAACATAATAAGGTGGATACAAAGTGCAACCGTGATGTTTAGCTTGATCCCGAACAATGTTGTATTGATTTGACGATAAGTTTGCATCAATAAGTAGCGCCAGAGCCTGGTCCGGAGTTAATTTTCGTGGGCTGTTTGAAGAAGACATGCGAGCCATTTTGATTTTGCTTCCCCTTTCTGGAGAAGCAGATGCCAGTTCCTTGACAATCGCTGCAGAGTTTCGTTTTCCAGATTGGTATAGCTTTGTTACGGTTGCTTTGGCTAACTCGTCTTGACTACCGGACTTCAAAAGATGATGCACTTTTCTGTTTTGCACTTTAGGATGACAATACCTAAATTCTTTTTTAGGTCTGCCTGCATTGGTCCTCGATCCACTGGGCAATGCATCCCTTACAGCATTTGAAAACTTTACATTATTTTCAAGACAGACAGCATTTTTATTCAGAAATGATGCTAAATTTCGACTGGATTCCCTCCACCTTTTTCGTATTTTACAAACCAGTGCGCGAAGAGTTGCCTTTAAACTGCAAAGAGCATCAGATCTTAACATTGGTGAGCCTATTTTTTCCAAAACAAAACCAATGATGGCATCCGATGTCGGTTCTTTCTTCCACTTTTGGAATATATAGTTATATGAAACTTGCAAAGTCATTCTGGAAAATGTCTCATTTAAAAGAAGATCGCAAAATATCGCAGAAGATCTTTTGAGTTTTCAACAGAGGGAAAAAAAACTTTAAAATGTTGTGCGTTTCAAGCTGGTATTATGTGGTATCACTTTTTAAAATATCCACTAAAGTTAAAAATGTAAATTTAACTTACTTCTTAAAAATCACTTTTTCCACGAACAAATCACACACGAGCAAGGAAAGATTTTGCAATTAATTAAATGCCAATAATTGACAATTTTCTAATAAAATACATGAAGAAAAAATCATGGCCTACTGATTTGCCATTTGTATGTACCACTCTATTAACTTTAACAAAGCGGATAGCTTTCTATAGGCAAAAAGTATGATTGAATAAGTAATGCGACTTTCAGGTGCATTTTGCGGTTCTTTCGCGGGGTAAATCCCCAAACTGAGTATGAGGTTTTAGAGGCGGGGTATTTACCTAACAAAATAATGAATAATCTTATGCATTTTACGTATTTCAAAAAATTGAATAAAGTTCCGCTAAACTTCCTAAATTTCGCACTGTGCACCGATCAGATTTAATAGTTGTGAAAATGTGGTGAATATTTTGAAAAGGAATTTTTGCCTAGTTATGATTAGAGCTGATTAGTGCCATGCTTCGAAAAAGTAGGAGTTTAGCAGATATTATAGTCAGGGGACTGTTAGGTATCGTTCTTCGGGCCTCGCATAGATTTCTTTGTACGACTGTCTTTATTGTTGTTTGAATTAGGTACAATAAGCATGTTCGTTTTATTTAATTATTTATATTTTTTTACACTTAGTTTAATAAATTATTTAAAAGTTTAGAATTAGAAATCTATTTAATACTTCCGAAACACATAAGAGAAAACTATTACTTTCATTTGTAAAGAATTTATTCATTTATCTGTTTGTACATGCATTTAGTTAATAATTTCAATTTTCAAAGGATTAGGTAAATATCACGTTTATACTTACACGAAACTTGGAATTTTCGTATGCTGTTACAAGCAAGATTACCTGACTTTTATTACTGCACCTTTGTTACTATGTATATCTTATTGTCATAAAATTAATTTACTATTCCATGGTTAAAAATTTTTCCAATATGTTTATATAGGTAGTTGCTAATCAAATCAGGCGTAGGGGTTTTCCGTTTTGACCCCACAATGTATGCTTCGTCATTTTTATTACTTTAATTTTATTGCTGTTCACCTTTTTGCGGCCTCTTTGAAAACGTCTATCGTCTGTATAGTGTATCCGGAAATATACCGTTGATTATACAAGGTGTCCCGTATCGTTATGTTCAAATTTTAGGAGTGTAAAATATACTTCATTTCAAGTAACAAAAACGCAAAAGTTGTATATCCATTTTGATTTGTTTCAAAGTTACAGATCTATGAATGTGATTCTCAGATCATGAAAAAAAATGTAATCCTAAAGTCAATAAAAACTGATTTTATTTAAAAAAAGTTCAATGAATAATATTTTAGAAATGTCCACCTCCTTGTTAAATGCAGGCTTGTGCCCGTAAGCCAATAGAAGAAGTACTTATCCGAATTTCATACTCGTTTTGTCGGATTTGCTCGGCAGCCAGGTGAATACGATCGAACAACTCTTGTGTTCGAAACTTGCGCGTAGACTAAATTTTTCATGTACCTCCATAAATAAAAGTCCAGGGGGTTAAGACCGGGTGATCTGGGTGGCCATGCAACAGGGCCACCTCGACCAATCCATCTTGGATAATTGACGTTAACCCAATTTCGGACAGCAATTCCGAAATGTGGTGGTGCCCCATTCATGTGAAACCACATGTCTCGTCGAACATTCAGTGGGACATCCTCTAAAAGACCTGGCAGTTCGTCAATAAGAAATTGAAGGTAATTGTCCGCATTTAACCTCCCAGGAAGAACGACAGGACCAATCAACAAGTCATCGATTAGGGTCGCCCGAACGTTAATAGAAAATTCATGTTGAAATTTAGATGGGCGTATAGCTTTGGGATTTTCTGATGACCGCCTGTGAATCAGAATAATTGAAACATACGTGAGTAGGTAAACCCCACCAGTTTTGTATAATACAAAGGTATTTTTAATAATACAAAATATTATTAAAAACCTGGTGTGAAGAACACAAATACAGGTTCACTATTAATATTTTCGGACACGTTCACAAAAATATGAATAGTGAATTTGTGTTCTTCACACCAGGTTTTTAATCATATTTTATATTATTAAAAATACCTTTGTATTACCACCTGTGCAGGTTTCTCTGATTTGTAACACCATTTCTCGTGAACGTAGATTCATCAGTCCAGAGGACTGTTCTGCAGAAATTAAAATGAAGCCGTGACTGTCTTAATATCCAGGTAGAATAAACTAGACGAGCATAGTGGTCTGCCTCAAGCAAACCGTGTCCCCTGAGATAGGATATGGATATAAGCCCTCACCTATTAAAATTCGCCAAACTGTCTTTCGTGGCACTCCTAGTTGTTTAGCGATTCGACGTACACTGAGAGTTGGATCCCTTGTA
Organism: Melolontha melolontha; assembly: GCA_935421215.2. Taxonomy (NCBI): domain Eukaryota; kingdom Metazoa; phylum Arthropoda; class Insecta; order Coleoptera; family Scarabaeidae; genus Melolontha; species Melolontha melolontha. The sequence continues at coordinate 173,302,188 of OW285238.1, forward strand.
GCAATAGCAACTGCTTCTTCCTCTAAGTCTGCTGGCAACTTTACTCCTCGGTCGAAAAGATAATCACGCGGTCCGCATTCCCGAAATTGTCTGTGTACTTCCAGAAACATTCTGTAATGAGGAATGCGCCTATCGGGAAATCGACGTCAGTATTCAATAACTGCTTGACGTGCACTACCGTTACAGTAGCCATACACAAAATGCATGTCCGCATACTCTTGAGAAGAAAATCGGTAAGGCATTTTGAATAGAGAAAACGTGTCCACTCACTAATAAGCTGTTGTATGAACTGAAACGTAATGTAATCCTTTATTAAAAAATGCAACGTTAACAGTCATCTGAACATTTGTTTATATTGTATGATATTCATGGTTGAGCACTTACGAAATAAGTAAGAACCTTCTTTATCATAAATCAATTTCCAGTACTCTTTTTTGTAGATCTCCAAGAAATTACTGTATGCACTACGACACGTGTTTATTTATTTTAGGATAACATTTTATTATGCGACGTTAACAATCACAGGCCTGTTATTGAATCGTATAACTTTTTTTAAATAAAATCAGTTTGTATTGACTTTAGGATTACATTTTTTTTTCATGATCTGACAATCACATTCATAGATCTGTAACTTTGAAACAAACAAAAATGGATATACAAGTTTTGTGTTTTTGTTACTTGAAATGAAGTACTTTACACTCCTAAAATTTGAACATAATGATACGGGACATCTTGTATAAGCAGTCAATAGTTTAAGCCAACCCAAGTACCTGTCATTTCGGTTGTAGGTAGTCGACATACAGATAACCACACACCGTATTCAAACAAACATATTACGACTATTTTATATAATTTAAATTTAATATTCATTAATCATTTCAAAAATATTCGTTGAATTTTTTTATGTGCAGGTACAGTCTGCATTAGGATTTTATTAATTGAAGCTATTACTTAACGACTTTTTAATATATATAAATTTAAACTAAGACCGACCCTGGTACACTAATGTCTCTCTTTCTGTTAGGGTTAGATCTTATGTTGCGTTAATTACGGTGAAATGAATAGGATTTAAATTTTAATTAAAAGTCAGCGATATACATATTTCCGGATAAACTATACCTAAACTATACATTTCTTTGTAAGAAAAGTAGTTCTGTATACACTTCCAACGAGAAAACATCTTTTACATACATATTAATGAACATTGTTTCTATATATACTAGTTCATTTGTGTAAATAAAATAAACAAAAATGTACATAAGTGTTTTCAAAATAATATATTAATATAATAGTCCTGTGACTCAAAAGATAAGAAGTGAAAAAACCCAGCGCATAAAAATCTGTAATTGTGTTAGGAGTTTTGTACGGTTAGGTTTTGTACGGTTGCGAACATCGATAAAGCGACTATCACTTCACAAAGTACAGATAGTCCAATCAGTTGGCGCTCAAGAAGGGGTTTCCTGATCTGTTGAACGATGCACATGTACTCATGTTCAGGCAAAATATTTGAGCTCTGCCGGCAGAGGTTTCGTAGAAGACCGTACAGGCCAAAAAAAAGTTAATACATAAATTTTAGGAAATGTTCTCTAGTTTAATTTATTACATAACTATTTTCACCAGAAAGTGAGTCGGAAAGGAAACATCGTCCAAAAACTGTTGGAGCACCATTTTTCCAAAATGGCGGCTATTTCTGGAAAACAAATAGGGGGCAATGTAAAAATTCAGAAAGAGCACGTCAAAATCTATAAATATACCAATATACAAATATACCAAAAAATAGGCATGTGTTAAATTTAATAATAAATTGCATTAGATTTTGTGGCGCGTTTGAACCGGTACTTCGGGGTCATGATGAACAGCAAACGTCGAATAACAAGGACATTTTTCGGGAATTGATAAATTTTACGGCAGAATTGGATAAATCGCTCAGAGATCACATCGAAGCAGCACCGGTTTTTAAGGGATGATCAAAAACGATACAGAATGAGCTGCTTGATGCAATGTTGAACGTGTATCATGAACAAGTTGCCAGTGAAATTAAAGCAACCGACTTCATATTTCTGATAGCTGATGAAACCACAGATGTGTCCAATCAGTTTCAGTTGGTGGTTGTTTTAAGATATATTGTGAACGCGAGACCGGTCGAAAGATTTTAGAAATTTCTTCTGCCTAGTGGAACATGATGCTAATTCTTTATCTGCCTCCATCCTTAACGCAATTAGTTTGCTTGTTGATGACCCAGAAAAACTGATTGCACAGAGCTATGATGGCAGCAGTCATGAGTGGTGCTATTAACAGCGTGCAAAGATATGTCCAAGACATATCCAAGGGCTAATTTTGTACATTGTTATGCACATCAGACAAATCTAACTATGTCACATGCTACATCGAGCAGTAGTAATTGCAGATTTTTTTTTGCCAATCTGACGGGATTATGTACATTTTTCTCCACTTCACCACAACGAGCTGCACGATTGGAAGAATTCCTTCAGAGAAAAAGCTTACCTCGTTGTTCAAAAATAAGATGGAACTTAATTCTAGGACAGTGAATACAATATATGAGCACCGAGAAGAAATAATTGAAGCTCTAGAACAAATCGAGGGAGAAGCTAGTTCACAAAGCTGGTGCCAATTTGCGAATTTTAGAGGAGGAAGTTAACTTTCTTTCATAAAATTATGCCACATGTGGACATATTGTATAATCAATTACAAAATGTCAATACAGATGCATTAAAAATCAAGAATAATTTAGATAATTTTGAACGCGCTATTGGAAAAATTCCAACCGAAATCGCTGACACAGATAATCAGTTGGTTAAACAAAATGACCCAGAACTAACTCCTCGACCATTAAAGCGGCGAAGAGTAACTGATGGTAGCCAAAGAAGGGGGGAAGCTATTGAAGTGTGCGATATTATTTTGCTAGAAATAAAAACTAGATTTTGGTATACAGGGCACTTAATATTAGCAAACTTAATTTCTTTTAAACAGTTCTCCTCTTTTCAAAAAAAATTTCCGGAAGATTGCCTTAAAGAAGCAGTAAAATTTTATCCATGCCTCAATGAAAGCAGACTACGAACTGAATTAAGCGTTCTATATTCTAGAGAATTTAGGCAAAATATAGAAGTCGGTGCTGTAGGTCTGCTAGGTCTTCTGCTAGATGGATTAAGCGACACCTTTAATGAAGTTGTTAAACTTTTAAAAACTGTCATTACAATCCCAATGACAACGTCCGAAGCGGAACGCCAGTTTTCACGGCTGAAGAGAATAAAAACTTTCCTGAGAAATACAATGAAAGAAAAGAGATTAAATGCCCTTACTATGTTATCTTGTGAAAAAGAATGTATAAATGATTTCCCAAACTTTAATGAAAAAGTGATAGAACTGTTCTGCAAGTCAAAGACACGTAAAATGGACTTCGTTTATCGTCAGATGTAATTAAACTGTGTAGTGTAATATTTACTATTCCCTCAAAACAAACTCTACAATGAACAGTACCTGTCTGGAACAGTACGTCGGTGAAATTTATAAGGATTGGGTAAGCGTTTTTGTATTACACTTTTTAATTTTGAAATTATGCACTCCCTATGTGAACCACCCCGAGCCGCCACTGGTTTGTAACGTGCTCCTTAGCTGTGAGTACCTGATGAAGCCACTGTTCTGTCGAAACAATTGTCGTCGTTTTACAATTACGTATTAGAAAAGAGAGGATTTTAACCATAATGTTTATTTCTATTTTAAATTTAATTTTAAATAGTGTTTCAAATATATTCACACTTTTTTAAAGGTGGACAAATGTCCTTAACAAATAGTGTATATTAAATGCATTCCAGTTTGAATACAGAGTATCTCTATTATATAAATTCAATCAGGATATCCGTAATAATTCAATAATTAGATGAGTAGACATTCTTCAGTCTTTGAATGCAGCGTGCGTGCCTAAGCTTAAACAAGCGTACTTTTTACAATTAAAGCGCTTCAGTTGAAATACAAGGCAGACGTATACTAGTTAAACAGGAAGAAGGCACGTAAATGATCTAGTTAAATTTAAATGCAATTACCTAGATCGATAGTTTGTTCATTGTAACGCGTCGCAATAATAGTGAATGTATGTGCACGGGTCAAACTTTGGTTTTTATGATAATACGAAAGCTAATTGAATTAGTCCACGTCTCATTTGTATAGAAAATCGTATTGTGTATTATGTCGAAGGCGTAAAATTGATGATTATGCGTGTCATTATTAGGGATCGGACACGAGAGACTCATCGTCCACGGGCGTTCTATTGAAAATTTGTATTTTTAAAGAGATTTTAATTTTATTATAATGTATAGAATTCACGGTTGGCTCTTGGTGAAACATGATTAATAATTTACTAAATAAAACACTTGGTATATTTGTTTCACAAAATGTATTTAAAATATATCTGACGTATGTTTCGACTTATACAGTCATTCTCAAAGAGTCATGTAAACTAACTGAAAAGAATACTCCTACCGATATTTATGGCTTATTTTTTAAAAGTTTTATTACAGCATCGATTGTGGGGGTATTTGAAAAATCCAATTGCGTGTTTGTGACCTGTCTGTTGAGATTTATGGCTTTTTTATTTCTAAAATTTCTAAGAAGTCAAGCCTTTTACCCTTATTACAAGAGTGTAAAAGTTTGAAAATATTAGCATTAAACAGATGAGAATTTTGAATACAGTGTTCCGCGAATCCCGTGGTCATATTGCCATGTAGAATAGAACTTCTGTGATCTTTGATACGTTCTTTTATAGAGCGTCCTGATTGGCCAATGTATACCGCGTCACAATCACTGCAAGTTAATTCATACACCCCTGACTTATCGCGCAATTCTGTTTTTCGTTTATTGTTAACTAGAATATTTCCTAAATTGCATTTATTTACTAGGATGACATTTAAACCTAATTTATTTGGTTTATTAGAAACTTTATTGCTAACCCCAGGTATATAGTTTAGGGTATGAAACACTTTGTTAGTTTTTATGTATGTATGTCCGGAGTAAAAATTATTCATAAGGAAAGCGCGTTGTTTTCTGTAAATCATTTTGTCTAAGAATTCTGTTTTGTACCCGTTATTTCTAGCTATAGTTTTTATGGTATATACTTCTTTTTCAAAGTTCTTATTATTTAGAGGGACATTAATCAGTCTGTGTATGAAACTGTGAAAGGCTGTCATTTTTATATTCCACGATTGGTTGGAATTTGCCGGAATTACTGTATCTGTTGTAGTGGGTTTTCTAAAGATATCAAATTCAAATCGTTTATCAACTCTTGTTAATTTTAAGTCTAAAAAGTTAATCGTTCCGTCTACCTCTTTTTCTATTGTGAATTGTATTTTTTTATTACAATATCAATATTACAATCATCAATAATATCAACCCAAAAAGATATCAATATCGTAAAACAGGTTAAAAATAAGATTTCCGACAATAGTTTAATTTTATGCAAGGCCGACAAAGGCAACACGGTGACTATTATGTCCGAAGTAAGTTATTCAAACAAAATGTACAATTTACTAGATACAGACGAGTTCTCAGAACTTAAAACCGACCCAACTAACACATACCAAAAAGAAATTAGACAAGCACAAAAAGATGTCAAAGATATTTTTCCACTCACTTATTTAACAATTATGAACCCTAAAGCTCCGATATTATATGGCCTTCCAAAGTTACACAAAGAATCGATTCCCTAAAGACCGGTGGTGTCCTACATTAACGCCCCTGCCTATAAATTATGTAAATCATTAAACAAAAATTTACCAGATATAATAAATTTCATTTCGCCTAAAGCAGTAAAAAATTCCTTGGAATTAATAAACAAGTTAAAGAATACTGAGTTAACCTCTAACATGAAACTAGTGTCCTTTGATATAAAAAGCCTGTTCACTTCTATCCCCTTAGATGAACTAAAAACTATTTTAAACAGTCACATTCAAAAATCTATTCCGAATATCGAATTACAGAACACTCTATTAAACTATTAAACAAAATTAATATTTGCCTTAAACAAAATTATTTTAAATTTCATGAAAAATTTTATACACAAACCAACGGTTTACCGATGGGTAGCCCCCTTAGCCCGCTACTCGCTGAAATTTATCTAACAGATTTTGAAGATAAACACATTCATAATTTCAACCGCAGTCCTTTATTAAAATACATTTCCTTTTGGGGCAGATATGTAGACGATATTTTGTGCTTGTGGTCGGGCACTGACAGACAGATGGACCAATTTCTTAACTACTTAAATTCCCGTAATAAAAAAATACAATTCACAATAGAAAAAGAGGTAGACGGAACGATTAACTTTTTAGACTTAAAATTAACAAGAGTTGATAAACGATTTGAATTTGATATCTTTAGAAAACCCACTACAACAGATACAGTAATTCCGGCAAATTCCAACCAATCGTGGAATATAAAAATGACAGTCTTTCACAGTTTCATACACAGACTGATTAATGTCCCTCTAAATAATAAGAACTTTGAAAAAGAAGTATATACCATAAAAACTATAGCTAGAAATAACGGGTACACAACAGAATTCTTAGACAAAATGATTTACAGAAAACAACGCGCTTTCCTTATGAATAATTTTTACTCCGGACATACATACATAAAAACTAACAAAGTGTTTCATACCCTAAACTATATACCTGGGGTTAGCAATAAAGTTTCTAATAAACTAAATAAATTAGGTTTAAATGTCATCCTAGTAAATAAATGCAATTTAGGAAATATTCTAGTGAACAATAAACGAAAAACAGAATTGCGCGATAAGTCAGGGGTGTATGAATTAACTTGCAGTGATTGTGACGCGGTATACATTGGCCAATCAGGACGCTCTATAAAAGAACGTATCAAAGAGCACAGAATTTCTATTCTACATGGCAATATGACCACGGGATTCGCGGAACACTGTATTCAAAATTCTCATCTGTTTAATGCTAATAATTTCAAACTTTTACACTCTTGTAATAAGGGTAAAAGGCTTGACTTTCTTAGAAATTTTAGAAATAAAAAAAGCCATAAATCTCAACAGACAGGTCACAAACACGCAATTGGATTTTTCAAATACCCCCACAATCGATGCTGTAATAAAACTTTTAAAAAATAAGCCATAAATATCGGTAGGAGTATTCTTTTCAGTTAGTTTACATGACTCTTTGAGAATGACTGTATAAGTCGAAACATATGTCAGATATATTTTAAATACATTTTGTGAAACAAATATACCAAGTGTTTTATTTAGTAAATGATTTTAATTTTATTTATTTAACTGGAAAACAAACAGGTGGTGATTTATAAAGTACAAAATACATTTTTATTTGTTCATTTTGTAGTTCAAATTGAGTAAAGGAGTATTAATATTAACTAGTAATACTTTCTCAAGATTCTCTTCTGTAAAATTTGTTCTCCTTGAATGAAATACATCCTCGTAGATAGCAAACGTCCTACATCGCAACTGGTTATAGGTGCATATTGAAAATATTCTTTTATTTCAGCGTATTTAGCAGTTAGATTTGGAAGCATTGTCCCCATACACAATTGCAGCAATGTTATTAAATCTGGATTTTTATTAATTAATTAAAAACAATCCAGTAATGTTGCAGAATATCATCAGAAATTTTGAACGGAGGATTTTAAAGTGCATTGATCCTGAAGGACAACATTTTCAACATTTGTTATAGTTTTCAATAAATACCTATTATTTGTTATTTATTTTATGTATGAAACTGTCAAAATATACGACTTCGTAGGTTAAGTAGTAAATTTTAATTTACGACATACTTCAAAATGTTCTCAGTAAATCACATGCTACTAGATTGGTTTTTCAAATGAACACTTGTTATATACATATGCAGTTAATATGTACCTGCCAATGCACAACAGAGCGAATGTAATAAACGGTTTGGTAACCAACTACTGCTCAAACAAAAGTAATGCTAACAAGCGATTTACGTATCGAATTTTGAATAAAAATAATTTAGAAAAAACAAAACTTAAAACTATGTAACGGGTGTTCATTTGAAAAGTCAATCTAGTAGCATGTGATTTACTGAGAACATTTTTAAGTATGTCGTAAATTAAAATTTACTACTTAACCTACGAAGTCGTATATTTTGACAGTTTCATATATACAAATAAATAACAAATGTGATTGACATTATCAAATGTCATTTGGATTTACGTTTACGGAACAACAAACACATATACATACTAATATATATGTTTCGTTTTATAAACGAAACGAATTTATATATCGTATAGTAAACATAAATATTATTAATTTTGTATTATACAGTGTGTTTCACTTTTCATGGGGACACCTAAATAACTTATTTATTTTAACAGCAATTGATATAAATTTTTTATCAGTTGTGTAGGCCATAACAATGCACCTTTTTGTGTGAATAGAGTTTTTATAAAGTCAATATCTAGCCAACTATAATTAAAATAAAAAGTACTGTTTCAAGTAAAGTCATGCTAGCGATTAAGATAGAGCAAAAAAGTATTAGGAAAAGTTTTTACAAATCACTCAAGAACCCCTAATACAATTTCGCGGAAAAATTTTCATTTTTAAATTTTTCTACATTTTTATGCTATCAGTAGATAATAGTTTGTTATTGCAATAGTAAGAGTGCCATGAAGCAAGAAAATAGCAACTGAAGTAAACTGTTGTGAATTGATGTTTGAACTGACAAATTATTTTTTTGTTTCATGGCACTCTTATTATTGCAATAACAAACTATTATCTAGCATAAAAATATAATATGTAATAAAAATGTAGAAGAATTTCAAACCTAATACTTTTTTGCTCTATCTTAATCGCTAGCATGACTTTACTTGAAACAGTACTTTTTATTTTAATTATAGTTGGCTAGATATTGGCTTTATAAAAACTCTATTCACACAAAAAGGTGCATTGTTATGGCCTACACAACTGATAAAAATTTTATATTGATCGCTTTCAAAATAAAAAAGTTATTTAGGTGTCCCCATGAAAAGTGAAACACACTGTATATTAAAATTTAAGTATTATTCATTTTAATATTACACATTAAATATAAAAGAAATCATAGATTATAGTATTTAAATATAAGAGTCAGAAACAAAATTAAAACCTTCTGTATAATTATATTTTCTTATTGTATTAAGATGCAAACGTTTCACTATAAAATTTATGATACCGCGTATTACATATTTGTCAACAGATATTCATGCCGGCACTATTTATTGCCGCATACATATTTGTCGACCGTTGTTATTCTACCGGCACTTATTTATTGCCGAATTTTTTAGATACGTTTCAAATTATATTTTATTAGTGAACGTGCCTCCACATGTATACAGTTAGATTCAAAACTATTTGCAACGTTTGCTGGTTTAGTAAGCAGAATTTACACAAGCAAGGCAGTTCTTTGTAACTTGCCGACCTTTTGTTCGTCATTTAGCCGCATGTGGCCTATTTTGTTAATTGAAGGGAAGGGTAAAGTTTGCTTACAATGTTTAAAAAGTTTTTAAATAGTTCAGCGCGCGATTAAAACAGAAGCAAGTCGCGAACGCAAGTCACTAAGACAAGTCGTCAGTAGCAATTCGCCACAGAACAACGTTCTTACAATACTCGTAAGGACAATGTTCAAGACAACAGTCTACATTAATTAATAACAGTCGCGAGTCTTAACATAATAACGTTCTAGACAAACAGTCGTAAGAACAATGTTCAAGACAGCAATCGACTTTTAATATCAAGAGACACCAGTTTCATATTTTATCAAAAGACAACCGTCTTTCATTATAAAACAAATTTTATGTATGAAGTAATGTAAATATGTAAATAAAGGTGTTAAATTGGATGTGCCGCATTTCATTAATAACTGTCACCGAAGATTAAAAAATTAGTGCGTATACGGCCTTACAACCCGTGCGCGGTGAGTCAACATACTTCAAATGTATAGATTTTTCAATACGCTCTGTGTAGAATTCATATAATATATTCAAATCTGGATTTCTGCTAAATATGGCATCAACTTTTTGCCTCAGCTTTAAGAAATATCCTTTTAAATGATGAAACTAACTTATCGACATTTGGAAAATGACCCCTGATGTATTCACATACTCTGCGTAGTACATGTGCTGCACAGGTAACGTGCAGCATATTGGGATAAGATTGCTTTAATAACTTCCTTGTTTTTAACATATAAGATATCGCATACTTCATACCTGTATGCGATTCATGCCTGTATAATAAATATTATGTCTATAGCGCCAACTTCGATACTTTTAAGATTACTTTAGTGGGTGATTACGACAGAGAATTTGTAATTTCTCATACACACATTAATTTTACTCGAAGAAAGTATGTTTGAATTATTGGACGTTTTCTCTTTTACAGATAAGTTTATGAAATCTCCTGGCATTCGAGTTTTAGACTTTTCCATAATCATATTTTCGGCATCGTGCACTTTAACATTTAGAATAATTTCACATTTACTGACATACATAACAACATTATAAATTACACTTAAAATCGAATACAAAATTAAGACATTTACGATAGGAAATGCCGCCCACACGTCTAACTTCTTTTCCAAACTCGTGCAAGATGTTTTTTTGCGAAACACTAATTATTAAAATATTTAAACGATTGTGAAAGATGAGAAATATGACACGTAAATCCATATCAACACGCGCTGTGTATATTAATAGACTGCTTTTGTGTTTATTTTCAGACAGGAAGCCCGTGAAATCATCAAGAACGGCGTTAACGCCTCCGAAGATGATGCGGTGATTTTCGCCGGTCAAGGATGCACTGGTGCCATCAGGAAACTCATCAGCGCCTTAAATCTTAAAGATCCGCCAATTGTATTTACAAGCACCAGTGAACATCAAGATAATTTCCAGATATGGCAAGAAATTGGAGCGAACGTAAGTTATTGATTAATAACTTTATTCATGCGTTTATAATTGGTTATTAACCTGCTAACGCTTGAAGTGTTGTTTTAATTAATTCATGAAAATACCGTCTTATTTTCTCTACAATTTAATTAACGAAAGGAAAAGATAAGGAAAAAGCAATTAGAAAGACAGTTTTAACAAGTGAAGTATTAAAAAAACTAACTGTAATCAGGTCAGGATATCGAATATATTGAGTTGCCCGGAATATACAAAAAGGTTGTAAGTATATCAATACGTTATGCACGTATAACGCGTTTGTTACAAATGAAATAGACATGCAATATACATATCTGTAACTGTACACATGGACAATACACCTTGTATATTCAGCATTTACTTCTGCTTTAGACACGTGTTTCTGCTATCTATAGGCGTCATCAGTCAAGCTAGTGAAGCAATGCAATACAAATTAATGCAAATCTTTATAAAAAACAGATTTGTATCTGTATATACATTTACGCTGAAATCGCCCACAAGATATAGCAAATTTCGTCCTATAAGGTGGCACTATTTAATAAGTGACATCTGACGGACGAAAGAGACTATGCCGAAAAAGGCGACCTTTCGCTTGACCAGCTAAGCTGGTACATAAGCGAAAAAATACGTATATCGGTGTAGTCCATTAACACGAGGCAGATGCTGAAAATACGAGGTGTATTGTCCATGTGTACAGTTACAGATATGTATATTGCATGTCTGTTTCATTTGCCCGGAATATTCAAACGCCTTCTAATACGCTACAAGTCTAAAGAATTTATATTAAGTATCTTGATGATTGATTTCTTTAAATCGCGCCCCAGTTACAGACTTATAAAAATTTTCTTCAATAACTATTCGTACATCCCTTGTTTACTTTCAAATTAGAATTTGAATTCGAAATGACCTTGAATTCCACAAAGAAAATACACGGAATTTAGCGCTAGAACCCTCATTACTTATCTGCTCTTAACACTTAACGGAAAGCGTTTCGATAATTGGGAAGGGTGTAATTTTGACAGTTTGCTATAAACTCAAAAAAAGGTATAAAACAAATTCAAATTAACTTTAATTTGAATTTGCAATCAGGTACAGTAGAATCCGCTTATAATGGATTTCAGGGGACTAAGCAAAACAGTCCATTATAGGCGAGTGTTCATCTCATCAGAATAATTACTACATAATAAAATTTATGTATTTCCACGTTTTTATAAAAAAAAAAGATAATTCTATAGGATATACATATCTCTATATAAGATAACTCTGACCTACATAATTTGTATATAATACATGAGGACGAAAATACAAACAAAAAACTTGTAATATGTACATGTATGTTACATACATAGTAGTAGGTATCTATGTACGTACACACATGTTTGTGTACATATTTAACATTACATGTTTTGAAAAAAGTTGGTCAGTTTTGTTTGAATCCACGGTTTGTCCAGATAATCTTTATTTAGAATAAGTTCAACTTTATTTAGTATTGATATAGTGTCAGTGTTATTCTCTTTTTGCTGAAAATAACGCTGCAATTTTCTAATAGAAGTTATTGCGTCTTCAGTTGTTATCGCAGTTTCCTCCCCTTCTAGTCCTTCATCATCTTCCATGTGTTCTTCCTCCTATGGTTCCTCCATTGCTTGCTGAACTAAATCAACATCCGATAATTGTTCCGTAACTTCTAAATTTTCATCAATGCTCACATATTCGTCAAACTTGCTTAGAACCATTAGGTTACTGATGTTGACCAGTTCACTCAAGGGTATATCATCTTCTGCATCGAAATCCATTGCTTCAGGATTATAATTTACTAGACCAGCATGACGATAGCAGTTCCTAATTGTTTCTGAAGAAACACTTTCCCATTCAACGCTTAACAAATTCACAGCATCTAAAAGAGTTACAGCTCTTGTAACACCTTTTTCCTGAAGTGCCATAATTTGCGTCAACATTTGTTTTCTATAAACTTGTTTCAGAGACCGAATGACACCTTGGTCCATAGGTTGCAACACTGACGTAGCATTAGATGGAAAGAAATGTAGCTTAATGTTATGAAGTTAAACATTTGGATGAGCAGGACAGTTATCAACCAGCAATAATATTTTGCGTCTTTGTTGTGTAAGCTCTCTGTCCCATTTCTTCAAATAATCAATAAAGATTACCAATAATAAATAGTTTTCGTTTTTCAGTACCGGAAGCATTAGCACAAACCATCGCTGTTATCCTTTCTTTTGACATTTTACCCCCTGCACAGGTTTCCCCTTTTATTTTATAGGTCTTATCTGGCATTATTCGGTAGAAAATCCCTGTTTCATCAGCATTAAAAACGTCGTCCAAGGAGTAGTACTTACAACAGGCCAAACTTTAGAAATCCAATTATCAGTCACATTTCTGTCCACTGAAGCTGACTCACCACAAACTTTTCCAAAAACAATATTGTGTCTTTTTTTAAATCTATCCAGCCACCCTGAACTGCATTTAAAATTATCTTGAATCATTCTTCCGAATTCCTCAGCTTTCATTTGTAGCATTCGGCCACTTACGGGAAAATTATTCGCTCTTGTTTGCAAGAACCATTGAAATAACAAGTCATCTACTTGCGGGTGTGTAGAAGACCGCATTTTCTTCTTTTTATCATTGATTTTCCAATTACAATTTTTTATTTTGTCGCGGTTCTTCCATATGTTCGAAACAGTAGATTTCTTCAGCTTCATGGTCGTACAAATATCTGCTTGGGTCATTCCTTTCTCAATTTCACTTATTATCGTAAACTTTTCATGCATTGTAAAGGCACGTTTTTTACCTTTTTCAGACATTTTCACGACCAAATCTTTGCAGCGAGGCACACTTGTCAATTCCCTAACATACACTGCAAGAGCGACATCAGTTCGCGCGTCTCAGCTTCTGTTCGATTGCGTCATATAATTCGGGAAAGTACCCTATCGCTCCGCTTGTAATGGACATAATAACGAATTTAGGTTCATTATAAGCGAGTTCATTTCCACCGAGGATTTTACACGTGTTTGTGCCGGGACTTTAAAAAAGTGTACATTATAGCAGGGTTTCCATTATAAGCGAGTTCATTATAGGTGGATTCCACTGTATATACAAAATTAGTTGCGACGATTGTAACTTGAGATATATAGGTCAAACGAAACGGTCAATAATAACCCGTTTTAAATAGCATGTATCATCTATTAAATTTAATAGAAAAATCGAACGTCGCTCACCATGCATTGACCACGAACCACAACGTTTCGGTTAAAGGGTTAAGACTTGTCAAAAATATCAACAACCCCGGAGATCTCGACGCATACGAAAGCATTCATATAGTTAAAAACAAATTCAATACGTTTAACTCGGACAACGGTCCTATCCCGCACAGTTATCTTTTTTCATCTTAGAAAAGAGGTAGAAAAGGTCGAGGACGTTGAGAATAAACACACACGGTGTTGCCGTTTTCTTAATAAGGGTGAGTTGACATAATTTTAGTTTGATATTTTCTTTAAAGTCAGTGTATACGTGGACGCAGTGAAAAGTTGTGTGCGATTCTATGCGTTAGCTTTACTGTGTCCTATGTGCAACACTTTGATTAGTGGTTTTACCTACTGATGAAGACAACTTAGTTGTCGAAATACATATTTACGATACGATTATTAATTGCGGCAAGGGATTTTATATCTTGTTTGAGTTTTTACTTAACCACAGCCTCCAAAGAAAGACTTTTTCTGTTTCCTATAAATTGCCAAAATAAATTTACAACGAATTTTGCAAATATTTTGCTAAGTATATAAGACATTTGCTTTCGTGTTAGCGGTTTTCATTTATTACTACTATAACTATTTATGCATGGTGGAAAAATACCGTTTCATCACCATATTTCCATAACTCTTTACTTCCAAATTTTTAACATTTGTCGTTGATTCATTTCTACATACCTCTATACATACAACTATTGAAATTCCCTTCGTGGTCCAGAAAACTGTGGCCATAATTTTTTATGCCGAAAGATGCGTTTATGCTTCATTTGGCAGAGTCGCAATATAAAAAAGGCCTGGTCCCCGAATAAAATATTTTTTTTTACTTGAAGTCCACTGAAGTGGGATTTATAAAGCCAATATCTTGATTATTTTTAAATCTTAGTGTAAATGTTAAAATTAGTGACTTTAAAGGATCGTAGAGACTTCACAACAACAAACAAATCTCTTCCTAATACACGATTTAAGTATATGCATAGACATACAGGCAGTCCTTGAAATAAAAAGGCAACGTGGACAACGGAAAGGTTACAATATATAGAATATATACCCAAAATATTTTCCCAAAATTTCCACTCATAAGCGAGAAAAAAATGACAAATATATTTAAAAAAAAATTGTCACGCCACTGTGCGATAGACTATATTATAAAAGAAGATAACTTAGAGTTGACCTACAATAACAAAAAGAATAGTTTGTTATTATCCATCTCGCCTTAAGTTCCGTTCAGGTGTCGGTCGTTACCAACGTTCGATACAATTTACATTTACGTCTTCGATTAAATATAAATTATTAGTAGACAGGACGTTAAATACTCATAGAGCACACATCTTACATCTTTCTTTAATATATCTTCTTTAAAAATTCATCGAATCCTTAGCATACAAAACTGTTTACATCTCCTATATTTTATAACATAAACATTGCATTCAATAGCGGTATTTTTTATAGACATTTTAAATTCATTATATTTGTTACTTCTCGTTACAAAAAAAACAAATTAGGTAATACACCAAATACACATTTTTTAATAATTCGCTTGAATGCATAAACAGGTGATTTTGGAAGTGTAATAGTTTTTATAACATCGGCAGCTGTTACGTATGTAAACATATTACATTCAGAATATTTTGAATTCATAGGCGTCGAGTAATACAATTTTTAGAAGGTTTTTAATTTTGCGGTTCCAATCGCAATGGATTCACAATATTTTGGGTATATATTCTATATAATTTCATTTTTCCATTTTGCACACGTTGTCTTTTTATTTCAAGGACACCCGGTATATGTATGTTCGACGTTGAATAAGTCACTTACTTTTATTATGCCTACAAAGCAACATTTTACATATGCATTAGGGTTAAAGTCATTATCTTACTGAATGCGTCCAAAGAAGAATTTTAAAATATTTCTCTCTTCGACTAGATGGTATCTAGCCGTGGCACAATCTCGCTTTAGAATTTCAAGCAATTGACTCGCTAAGAGGGCGTTCAGATCCTGTAAGTGCTTCGTTTGTATATGACCCAGTTCATAGTAAAATTGACTTTTCAGAATTATTATCGTATATAGACTTTCTAGTTTCCTGGTTTTCCTGCAGACGTTACAACACGTTCAATATTCCCCTGTGTGAACTAAAATCATGAGCAAAGTGTTCATGTTTCGTACGGTTGACATCTTTTGACATTATCTCGAACAGTCTTGATATATTGTTGTATTTCTTATACTTTACATAATACAATACATATCTGTCTAATATATTAAGAAATCGTTGGAAATGTTAAATATTTTACTTTACGTTGCTGTTAGAAAAATATATTACATATTTGATATGTTGTAACGAATACAAATGAACGCGGCCTTGTATTTATATTGCAATCAGTTATTATTAGAGACTGAAAAATATGCACTAAAAAGTTTGCCAAATATGCATGCAATATGCACTTAAAGAATCCCTAAATATGCACTTACAATATGCAATATGCACTTATGATGTGCATTTATTTATTATGTTTTAGGAAATTTAAATTCATTTGTCGTATTTACAAATTGTATATTTATTTATTACAATAAATAACCATATATTTCTTTAAATTTTCCATAGTTAAATTATGTCTACGATCTGTAAGTATATGTTTATATTGGGAAAATGTTCTTTCAACATCGCAAGATGTGATCGGTGCATTCTTAAAACTAGGTATTAATGAGGGGCTTATATTAATGTCTTCATTAAAATTGCCATTAATTACATTATTTACATTTGTGTATAAGAACATCTACATTTCCTGAAGTATGGCGGCGCTCTCGAATTACTGCTGTTTTCAAAAAGGACGATAAGAAGCAGCTTCAGAATTATAGACCTATATCTTTACTCTCAAACTTTGCCAAAGTATTTGAGAACTATATTTATACTTGCATTTACTCTAACGTAAAATCTCTCATTTCGACGTCTCAACATGGATTTTATCGTGGACGTTCAACTGTGACAAATCTGGTTTCCATTACTCACTGTATTGCGCAGGAATTGGACAGGAGGGGTCAACTTGATGTTATTTATACTGATTTGACCAGTGCATTTGATGTGATTGACCATAATATTTTACTAAATAAATTATCTTATATGGGTTGCAGCCCTTCATTGTTTACACTGCTGTTATCCTATCTTAGCAACAGAATCAATTATGTGTCGTACAATGGCTATAATGCATTTGAATATGTCTCTACATCTGGTGTTCCGCAGGGGTCCAACCTTGGACCACTGTTATTTATAATATTCATTAATGATTTGCTTATGTCGTTATCCTGCCCGGTTCTTGCATACGCGGATGACATAAAAATTTACTCCTGCATCAATGATGTTGACGACGTACTGATTTTGCAGCAGAATTTAAATGACATTGTCGACTGGTGCTATAATAATAAGTTAACCTTAAACCAAAAAAAGTGTTTCTATGTATCTTACACAAAGAAGAGCTGTTCCATTGCGTCAACATACGCTATAAATGATTGCGATTTGATAAGACTTGATCAGATTAGAGATCTTGAGGTAACATTTGACTCCCGTTTGAGTTTTTCGTTTCATGTCAATGATTTGTCTGTCTCTACGGCGAGAGTTTTGGGCTTCATTATGCGGTGCTTTAACAGCGTCTCCCTATTAAAGACATTGTATTTTAGCTTTGTAAGTAGTAAACTGGAGTATGCGTCACCTGTCTGGTCACCTCACTACACTTACTTACAACTTTCAATTGAGAAGGTGCAGCGGCGCTTTTTGAAATTCCTCTCCTTTAAATTAGATGGAACGTACCCACCATGCGCTTCCGTTTATGCTTCACTTCTGGATAGGCATAATTTTCAGTCTCTGAGCTATCGCCGGGAGACTCATGGAGCGAGATTTATATGGAAGCTTATTAATGGTGGGATAGATGCGCCTTACCTGTTGTCGTGTTTGAACTTCCACGTTCCTAGGATATCCGCTAGGCATGGACATACCTTCCTTTTGCCATCACCTAGGACTGAGTTATACCGTTATTCTCCCTTGTTGAGAATGTGCAGAGCAGCAAATTTGTACTACGAAGATATATTTATGGATGGATTGAACAATCTATTGTGATGACTGTATTATATGTATGGTTTTGCTTCGGAATGTGTATTGTGTTTTGTATAGATTTACATATATGCTCTTACTAATGTTGTAATCTGTGTACATGTTTTGTATTGTATTTGTCCTTTAACTGGTAACCCGTTGGACAATAAAGAAATATTATTATTATTATTGTTATTATTATTATTATAGATTTTAATGTAACAAAACCTCCATTTTTGCTTAGAATTGCGGCTAATTTTTCTTTAATTCTTTTTCCAGTCAATCCGTTGACTTTTCCAATTTTCTCTTCAATATCATTTACAATGCCAACACCATCATTTGAAGATAAATTTCTATCTTCTAATCTAGTAATTGCCTGCCCAATTATCGCAAAATTAGATTTAATATATGATAGCTGATTTTGTATTGTCGAATTATTGAAAATTACGTTACACTTTTCTATGGCAAGACTGGTTGCTGAATCAAATTGAGTTACAACATTTTTGATGCCTTCGTAATTATCGGCAAGAAACAGCACATTTAAGCCATGTTCCCCATCTTGTTAAGATAGGTTCTGGTGGCAATGGAATTCCGGGAAGCATTTCGTTATATAATTGCACTCGTAAGGGCGCTTTTAAAAATACTTTTTTGATATTACTAATTAAATTATTTACATCTGGAAACTCTAATCTAACTTTTTCAGCAACCCTATTTAAACCATGAGCCAAACAAGTACAATGGATTAAATTGGGAAAAAAAAATTTCAGACTTTGAGCTGATTTTAACATATACGAAGCGGCGTCAGTTACCATTAACAGAAATTTTTCAAAAGGTACTTTGTCGGGTAAAAATAAATTCGCTAAGGACTCATTAATAAACCTGGCTACATGATTTGTTTTGTCTCAATTACCTACATTAATTAAATGTCTTTTAGATTGAGTTGAACCATTTAAGGTTCCAATAATCAAATTAGCAACCTGACGGCCCTTCGTGTCGGTAGTTTCATCAACAGAGACCCAAAGATTTTGGTTTTTCAACTCCTTTCTAATACCATCGGTAACATCTTCATAAATTTCGTTGATGTATTTCTTGCGTAGAGTTGAGGAACTGGGTACATAAATGGGTTTATCATCGACTTTGCAATAAGTTTTCAGGAATTCTTGAAATATCGGATTGTCCAATTTATGTAAAGGAATATTACAACCCACAAAAAGATTACACAAATCTTTGGAAAATGCTTCTTGTGGATTCTACGAATTATTGAGAAAACTTTCCTCCAAAAGTTGCTGCCGCGGTTTATTCAAATTTTCAGAAACCCTGTTCTGATGAAATGTTGTGTTCAAATGTTGCACTACTTGAAATTTCTTCTGGCAGGTAATCTGTGTAACAAATATATATTTTTAACATTCAGTTATAATAATTATTATTAATTACTATATTACTACAAAAACTAGAAAAATAAATTGTCTGGTTTTGTAAAGTTCTCCAGTTGTTTAAATTTTATTGATTTTGGTTATTTTGGTGTCTATGACAAAGAAATATTACAAAGGTATATTAGCTTTAAAGAACATAAAATTAAACATATCTAATAATAATTTATTATGAAATTGTTTCATTTTATTTATGAACACAAAAAAAAATTCTCATAATTGTAGAACTTGTTATTGACAAAATATTTCAAAATTCAACTTACCCTTTTGTCGCAGAGTGTGCACAAAACACCTTCGTCAATAATTTTTAGTGCACTGCAATCACTTATCCAATTTTTTATTAGAGATGACTTCGCTTTAGCTATCTTCGGCATTTTCAAAAATTTTTAATTCACTTTTGTTTCACCAAATAGCACAGACCTTAACCCGTTTACGAATGAACAGACTATGAAGGAAATTATTTCTTTTTCTTATATTGATATTAGTCGTACGGTATAATATACCTGCATTAATACCTACATTTCTGAAAACGATTTCTTACGTAAGTTCTAATTGCCCGGTAAACCGATTATCAGTACAGTTAAATCCTATTTTTGGGAAAGTCCATCTCATTATTAATGAGATGGACTTTTAATGAGTCATTAATGCAAAGTTGAAGGAATGCTAATCCCTTCACGTTTACACAAACAAATTAAATATCTTTAAATATCAGATTTTATTATGGTTCTTATGAAAATGGCGAATATATGCATAAATATGCAAAATAATTATGAAATATGTACGTGCATATGCAGTTATGGTAAAGTGTCCAAATATGCTTTTATGCACTAAAAAAAATGGTAAAAAACGTATTCTGAGGGTGGAAAATGGATAAGTACACAGTATAGAAGGAATATACCAAAAAACAACAAATATGCATTTTGCATAAAATCCAGTCTCTAGTTATTATACATACATCACAAAACGACAATTTGGTTGTGTGCTTCAATAGACTTAAGAATTCAGTGTCTATTAGTATTTTTGTGGTCATCTTCACAAGTAAACACAAGGCTGTGAGGGTCAACATAGATTGTATCTGTCCAAAAGACAAAAGATACAATTCAGCTAAGCTATTTGGAAATTCCAAGGACATAGCGCAGGACCAGATGAAATAGGGCCACGACTACATATAGGTTAAAAGAGCTTTGATCGAAGCCTACTTCTCCAGTTATTACAAATAGAAGGGCTCGGCTATTTATAATAATAAAATTATTTGATAGATAATAAAATAATTACGGATGCTGGTGAAGTTCCTTCAAAGGTCCAGGACGTGCGTGGTATTGGTTAATTAAAATAAATATACAACAACTTAATACATAAAATAAAACACAGCGGCGTCCTTAAATTTTGTATTTATATTTACATAATAAGAAATTGAAACTCGTATATTTAAAAGCAATTAAAACAAAGTAATATGTACACGTGGAGTGGTGGATAAGTAGATTAAAATTAACACAAAAAATACTCTGAAACGAACGTTAAATGGGGTAGTAAATTAAGGGTTAATTAATATGTATATAAAAGAATCTCTGTATAGAACAATACAGTTACCTTTATGTGGCGATGATAGTCACGTGGTCTTCGAAGATATACCTTGGTCAAGTATATGCAGAGCGATGTTTTACCGGAGGAATAAGAAATTAATTAGTTTACATTAATTTGGATTCACTTAAAAGAGTAATGTATATAGAACAATACAGTTTACCTTAGAAGCGGAAGAGATGCACGTGGCCATGCCACCCGTACTTGGACAGTGCGGCGGTGGTGTTACACTTTCGAACGTTCGAACGAGAAGAAGAACTATTAGTTTTTGTGTCGATAGAGAAGTCTAGAACGCTTGGTTTTTGATGTATCGAAGAGGGGGTCGATATCTCGAATAATAGTTAATTAAACGCGCGACCTGAAGACTTGGTCTGTCGATGTCAGAATTATTCTTAGTATAACCCTTGTGACATAAGCTTCCTAACGATATCAAACACGACACATAAAAGAAGATATAAATAATATTAAATTAAAACAATTTAAAATATGGAATTTATCTAGAAGAAATTCGACATTAACGTTAGGGTTCTGAGTCAGGTAGAAAGAAGGGTCGTCGGCGGTTAAGAAGGTGACAAAAGAAATTACTTTCTCTTTGGAAACGAATATACAGAAGAAATGTCTTAAGTTTAATATAGAGATATTCAAAGAAGAAATATTATTTAAAATTACATAAAAATATTTCACATGCCAAGCGTAACACAGTTATATACAAAAGAGCCAAGCAACTTCAGAAAAAGATCCCAAGCGTCAAGGAAGTTGTATCTCGAAGCTGTTAAAACTAGAGAATGAAGCCCCGATGGGTAACTCCGTGCTACAATTCCATACAAGTTTGAATTTAACTTGTACCGACTTTTGTGCCTTTAACATTGCTTGACTGTAGGAGAAGATGGCCAACGCTTGCATAAAAATATTGTGGAAAAATTAGAAAACCCCAGAACTTATTTGCTTACAATTTGGAATATGTTTATTAGCAAGCATCGGATGTTTCGCTAAAATGATTTGACTCCAATATCTGAGAAGTTACCAGAGAAAAAATATTTATATATAATCTAAAACCCCCTTCTACCTTTAATGGTGTAGGGTATAGTGTCTAATTTTTAACAAATTTTCTCCACTCTTTTCTATTTCGAGCCATCACAGTAGCCTCCTTCCAGGTTTTGCCTCTGTCCGTCAGTATTTCAGCTACCATCTTATTCCATGTCTTTCTTGGCCTCCCTCTTTTTGTGTTCTTCTGTATTTTGGCTTGCCATATTTTTTTAACTAGTCTTTCTTCGTTCATTCTCTGTAGATGTCCCCACCAAGTTAATTGTCTGTCTTCTATGAATCTATGTATGGACTGTATGTCAAGGTCTCTTCATATATCTACACTTTTAATCCTATCTTTCTTTGACACTCCTCGTACTCTTCTCAAGAACCTCATTTCTACTGCTTGTATTCTACTCCTTTGTTGTTCTGTTAGTGTCCAAGATTCACAGCCAAAAGTCAACACTGGTCTGTATATTGTTTTAAAAATCTTTAGTTTTGTCTGTTTCGATATATCTCTTTTGTTTATAAACTTAGAGTTCATTGCATAATATAGCTTATTGGCTTTTTGTACTCTATCATTAATATTTATCTCATGTGTGCCTGTCCTCTCTATGGTTACTCCTAGGTATTGGAAATGATCTACCTGTTCTATTTTCTTTCCATCTAGTTCTATATTAAGATTTTCTCTGTTCGCTCCAATCATCATTACTTTCGTCTTCGTTTTATTAATTCTCATTCCACTTTCCTTCATTATTCTATTGCAGACATTTAAGTTTATTTGTAGGTCCTTTTCGTTTTTAGCCAATAACACGACATCATCTGCAAATGCTCCTTCGGTTATTCGTACCTTTTGCAGTCGTAAATAACCTAGATCTAGTTTTTTTGTTAGTGGTTTGCATCTCTTAATTATCTCATCCATGAACACTATGAACAGCAACGGACTTAAACTTCCTCCTTGTCTCAATCCTATAGTTGTCGTGAATGTTTGTGATATCATGTTGTTTTTTATAATTGCAAAAAATATTTAAGAAAATAATTATTGTTTTTGTCGCAAGTGTTACTTAGCTTGTCATGCGATTAATTATGCTGGAAAACTGCGCAAAATATTTTAAGAACTTATAATAAAACTGCTATAATTTAATTAAAATAACCGATAGATGTAAGTCAAGCTATAAAATTTATTTATTAAATTTTATAAATGTTAAAGTATAAAGAAGAAATTGCACATGCAATTAGTATAAATATATGTTCCGCAACTGTAGACATTTCAAGAGTTCTGAGCATACACGACACGCGTATGTATAAACGCAGAAAATAAAATCATTTACGTCATCAAAAGTGTCATAATCAAACGGTGAAACTATTCATAACCTCTTGTTTAAAATCAAAACGCATCATCTTCGGGCAAGTGGCCAACTTCACACAAATTAATTCTCCTGTTGTTGAATTGTATGGCGTAAAATTGTTTACATTTCGTTCGCAGAAAGAACATTGCTTTGGTTAAAATGGCAATTAATCTTGGCAAATATTATCCCGGATGTGATTCAAAACGGCGTAAGTTGCAGAAGTTATATTTACTGTTTAACTTTGACAAACAAAAGAATAAAAGATAATTGTATAAAACTTGGCATAACTATTAAAGGTTTTAAAGGAAATGGTGGGATATTATTTTCAGAAATGCACATCCACAATTGCAAGGGACATCTTCGGGGCTACAACTACTGTTGCCGCATCGAAACAGGGAAATAGTTTCAGTATATCTAGTCTAAGCATGCAAAGTTTTACTTTCCTGTATATCGTCGTTCAATCATTGGGTTCGACGTACAAAACCTCTGTCAAAATGACGAAATGAAGGTGCTTGTCGAAAACTAATCAGGCCTGCCAGTATCGGTGACGCATGAGAAAAATCAAAGACAAGTGAATGCACTGATTGAAAGAAATCGCCAGATTACGCAAAAACAAATTGTTCGGCAATTAGGCATTAGTCAAAAAAGAGCCCAGTATATTGTTCAGACCTCTAATTATAGAGAAATTTGGGCCAAATGCCATGAAAGAACAAAGAAAAACATTTGTCAAGAACTTATTAATCAGTATCGACGTGAAGAAGACGATTTTACCATGAACATCACCACCAGAGACGAATCCTGGGTTAATCGTTATGATCCCGAATGGAATATCGTTGTCCTGATTCTCCACGCGTACGAAAATTCAAAAGTTCCGTCAGAGCAGAAAGTCGGCATTTTTTGGGGATACAAAAGGAGTGAGTCATTCATACCAAATGTATGCCAAAGGGATCAACGATTAATTCAATAAGATATTGCTAAAATTTACTTTCACCAAAGAATCGCATAATAATAAGTCAAAATACAGGTTTATATAATATGTAGCATATGTTGTATATATATAATAATAACAATTGAAAAATTCTTGGGGTTTTTCTGCTTTTATATGAAATATTTATAAATATTATCAAATTTGTATGTAATTGCGAAGTAAATGTGAATGTAAACATTGCTGTCTACAAATTACAACGCAAGTCATACGAAATTTAATTGATAAATTTTGTCTACGCTGGGACTTGAACCCAAGTCTACGGTTTGCCGGACCGTCGCTTTAACCAATTGAGCCACGATAGACCTTGGTTCAAGCTAATTAGAAACGCATTATAAGGTGACAATGTTAA
Source organism: Melolontha melolontha (assembly GCA_935421215.2). Lineage (NCBI taxonomy): Eukaryota > Metazoa > Arthropoda > Insecta > Coleoptera > Scarabaeidae > Melolontha > Melolontha melolontha. The sequence continues at coordinate 173,327,211 of OW285238.1, forward strand.
TGATTCAGATGACATTTATTAAAAACAAATGTCAGTTATTGAAAGCAGATGTCAGTCGTTGAAAGCAGATGTCAGTTTTGAAGGTTTGAAATAGCTAATTATACTCCATAGCTATATGTAACATATTTAGATAATTTCTTAGCCGTTCATTTAATTTTTTTTTTAAGGTATATAACCCCTTACCACAATTATTAATGGGGCACAGTAAAGCTAGAACACCGCTTACGCAACAACTACTTTACACGGCGTCCACGTATAGACTAATTTAAACATGCAAATATATGCAAATATATGCAGTCTATACGTGGACGCCGTGTAAAGTAGTTGTTGCGTAAGCGGTGTTCTAGCTTTACAGTGCCCCATGTGCGACACCTTGATTAGTGGTTTTACCTACTGATAATGACAACTTAGTTGTCGAAATACGTATTTAGGATACGACTAATCATTGTGGTAAGGGGTTATATACCTTTTTATAAGTTTTAACTGGATTCCGGGTTTTCTTCCGCGTTTCCACTGTTTGGTCTTCGTAAAGACCGGTGCTGGTTTCTGGATGACGTTTAGGCAGAATCACATTTGCCATCTTCGGATCTGCGATAATTGTCTGCTTCTGCTTCTGGTTACTCGTAAACCAACGTAGTCGAGTTCAGGATGGTGATTATATACCCTATTAGCGTTCTGGTTGGTTACACTTGAATTCGCGAGATGATACTCAGAGGCTACCAACAGCATGGAAACCAGTATTAAGCAAAGAAGTTGTCGACAACAAACAACAAACAAAAACACCTACACCGCAACCCAGCCAGTACACTCCAGCTACAGGCCCAACGACACGGAGCCGCGCACACGCTAAACCAAGTGTAACCAACCAGAACGCTAATAGGGTATATAATCACCATCCTGAACTCGACTACGTCAGTTTATGAGTAACCAGAAGCAGAAGCAGACAGTTATCGCAGACCTGAAGAGATTTTGCCGGAACGTCGTCCAGAAACCAGCACCGGTCTTTACTAAGACCAAACAGTGGAAACGCGGAAGAAACCCCGGAATCCTATTGTGGAGAGTATAAAACATGTTAACTCGGAAATTTAAAAACAATAACAAAAATATATATTATAGTTTGAAATCATCGTCCTTTGACTAGGACGTTTATGAGTAAAGCAAAATTTAGTCTATGCAAAAGAAACCGGTGACCCGATAAAGGTGGAGAAAGAAACCAGATGCTCCCAAAAAAAATTATATACGTAACAGTGAAATTTTGTTTCCGATCCTCGTATATTTTACTATCTGTGTCGTACTAAATGGTGATTATGTGGGAAGATAATTACATATGTACATTGGTTGTAGAATACATCTACTTCATTTAGAGACTGGTTTCATTATAGTGTCTCTTATTATTCTTATTTTATAAAGTTGGTAACCTTACATATCAATCCGTCCCCGTATATATCCATAAAGTTATTATAAGAACTGGTTTGAGTACAAGAGAGAACAAAAATAACGTATTTTTGAAAGGTAAACATTATTAAATAAAGTTATGGTTAATTTAATTTCAATTTGTTTGGAAGCAAAAAGGTTTAGACTAGTAAACGCCTGTCAACAATGATATATATTTCCTCTCGTTGGTGGCATCGACTCTGCCATTGCTCCTCCGTTTACGTAGGTGTTGTATTTATGGAAATAACCAAAGATTTTTCGATTTTAATTCTTTATAGACATTTTCACACACATATATTTATATATTCAACACTTCATAATAACGAAAGTGCTGAAAACCACAAAGTATAAAAGTGACATGTATTTTCATCAAAAACATCATTACGTTACCTAAATAGCTACTTACTACGTATCTTATTAGCGATTGCTGTAAATATTTAAGTTGAAATTCACAACTCAATAAAAACACTGTAACGTAAATATTGATTTACAATCGTGCAGTTTCTGCGCTAGATAAAACCAGACACGAAATACAATGTATATTTTGGCAGTACCTCGTGATTTTAAGTACGAGATGAATGTATTGCAAATATAAAAGCAGGTTTTACAAAGGTCTTTAAATATACATATTTCCCCAAAACTAACGAATTAGATCGACAATAATGTAATGCTGACATCTTTACTTTGATACTCAAAAACTTTGGAACAACGAATACTAGATTCACAAATTCAAATGGACCAGAAGAATTTGGACAGTGTGAATCTTTGGAACAGCGACTAATAGAGAATTCACAAACTCAAATGAAACAATTGGAGCAGACTCTAGAGAAAAATTTTGAAAAACTACTGAAAAATTGTAGAAAACTGATATACTATAAATGACGATCGACAGAGAGGAAGAGGACATTCAAGCTGAAGTCACAAGATATGGTCAAAATTTGCGCCATTGCGCTGTGGACACTGTTCATAGCAGTCAAGTAGATTTTCAAACATATTCGAGAACACTGCAGATTCCTCAAAAACGAGACGATCTTCTCATTCACGTAATGCATTTACAGTTCTGAATGGGTTCTGCTGAACATTTTCTCCTTTAACATTCCCCATAGGTAGACGTGTGGTGGTGTTGAAACCACTGTCTTTCTATCTCTAGTTTCTTGCCACGACAAAACTCGATATTCCGAATAAATGGCCTGAGCACCACATTCCTATAACGTTTCCTGAGTAATAATAAGAGGCATACTACCATTGAACTCAATGTAATACGGAGCAAGTACACCGTGCGCTGATAGTGCACACCATATCGTCACACACTCACTATGTAGCGGTTTCTGGACGATAATGTCTGACCTGTCAAAACCAAGGAAGCGATTTGTTTGCTTATTGATGTAACCCTCCAAGTGAATGTGATCTTCGTCAGAGAACCACATATTACGCAAAAAAATCTGGATCCTTGTACACCACAGCCAGAATTCGTCCACAATACACAACCCTGGCATGCATATCTTGGTTTTTCAATCGTTGTCTAACCTGAATTCGGTACAGAAATCCACATAAAAATCTGCATCCTCGTACACCACAGCCAGAATTCGTTCACAATACACAACCCTGGCATGCATATCTTGATTTCTCAATCGTTGTCTAACCAGAATTCGGTACAGAAATCCACCTACGTCTTTAATCAATAGCCGAAGCGACGTATTGCTGACATTCAATTTTAAAGACGTTCGTCGAAGACTTTGGTGAGCTGACACCAAACCCTGATTGACGACACGTCCATGATTCTCATTTGTTCACACAGTTACTAGCCTACCAGACCTTCCCTTGCGCTGGCACGAAATTTTTTAACAATAGAAAACATAACTGCAATACTTGGTGCCGATTTATGAAATTGTTCCACCACTAACATTAAATTCGGCCCACCCTGATAGCCGTTTCGCCACGAGCGAAGATAATGCTTCACAATAAAACTTTTTCCTCTATTTTCAACTCTAACCTCGCAGCACAATGTTCTTTGTAACGAGCCATCGAAAAAATTCATAATTGGAGTAGACTGTGAAATTGGGTTGCTACTTTAGCCACTTCCACATAATGACACATTACTTGATGCTTGACAGTTTCATTTGGTTTCATTGTAAAAAAAGGTTATGGCATTGAAATGATACTACAACAAAAAAAGAAAACAAATAATTTATTTAATATCGAAATCATAATCAAAATTTACATATAGCTACAGAAGTTGTTGAAAATGTTGTCCATTTACATCTAAACACAAACTAACTCTTCTCCGCAATCCAGCAAAAACTTTATGCAGCATTTGCGGTGAGTTGTTGATCTCTTCACACTTTTCTGTTATGCGAATTCTCAGTTGTTCCAGATTATGAATTGGCGTTGAATAAATCGAATTTTTGATGTATGGCCATACGAAAAAATCACATATGTTTAAATCGCAAGACCTAGTTGGATATGGAATTTCAGTGTTCCTGCTTATTATTCTGTTATCAAAAAATTCTCCGAGATATTGAAGTGTTTCTCTGGTCGTATGTGCTGTTGCACCATCTTGTTAGAAATACCCATTTTATAATTCCTCATCATCCAGATGCTTTATGAATGAGCCGAGTATCTCATTGCGATATCGTGCAGCAGTAAGTGTACCTTCAAAAAAAATGGGACCCACCAATCTTCTTCGACATATTCCAACCCAAACACCAACTTTTTGGGGATGCAATGTTTTTTCAACAAAAAAATGAGGATTTTCGGAGGACCAACACCTCATATTCTGTTAATTAACATATCCAGAAAGACAGAACCAGGCCTCATCCGTGAAAAAAACTGTGTTAAGGATATCCTGATTGTGTAGATTATTTTTAAACCATTGACAAAATTCCACTCGTCTTAAATAATCAACAGGATAAAGTTCATGAAAACATTGCAGCTTGTATGGATGACAATGTAAGACTTTTTTAAGAATGAATTGGCACGTACCATAAGATAAATTTGTTTGTTGGATCACTACTGAAAGGGATGTTTTTGGATTTTCATCAATTATATGCTGAAGGGCTTCAATATTATCAGCTGTACGTTTAGATGGCCGTCCACTTCCAGTTTTTCGACCGATGCTATCAGTCTCTCTGAATAACTTTACACAATTTGTCAAAACATTGTAAAAATTATTGTAGTCAAACACTAATTCAGGATGTTCTTCACTAAAATCAGCCATGCATTCCGTAATTGAATTACTGCCACTCGCCATTTACTTTCACACCTGTACGGAAGTAACATTCGATAATTTTTGCTTTTTGTTCTATGTTGAATACCATTTTTTACATAAATTTAATTTTTTTAATAAGAGTTTTGAAAAATTTGACACAAACTTATAGTTTCAATGTGAAATAATAAATGTCTTTATGTGGAAGTGGCTAAAGTACCAACCCAATTTCACAGTCTACTACAGCCATGCATTTTTTCGATGGCTCGTTACTAACGCTGATACAATAATACTATACTGAAATCAAGTACTGTATATTTTGGCGCATGCCGTACTATTGGATATTATATGTGTTTACAATGATGAAGTCACTGTGTTGGCGAAACAATTGTCGTTTCACGAACAAACATTAATAAAGTGAAAATTTTAGCTATTAATTTTATTTCTATTTTAAATAATAATAAGATTAATAAGTTGCCTTTATCAGAATTAAAGAAACAAATTACACAAAATTACTTCAAATGCTTTATTTTTTATTTCTTTTAAGTATTTGGAATGCGTTATACATACGTAATACATAAAATGTATTCTGTTTTAAGCTTTAATTAATTTTAAGCTTTCTACCAGTTTTTAAATGGAAATTAAAATCCAGTTTTGAATATTCCAGAATAATAATTACCTTCTTTCTATTTATTAAAATTCACGGCACGCTTCGCATTGAAAATTCTGCAACGCTTTTGCAAGATACCTACTGTTTTAATTATTTATTTACACTGCTTCTTCATACTCGTTAAATAACAATTAATCTCAACCACCTGCGGCTTTTACGAATTTCTTCTAACCAATCGGCATTGTTAATTTGAATTGATGAATTTATTAGTGGCTGTTTGATTAATGGATTTAAAAAAGCATAGAAATTTATAATTACGTTGTTTGAGAAGGTTATTTCGTTTCACAAAGGAGAAAATAATTAATTCTTGGCAATGTATTCTGCAAAATTTAAAATATAATTTTGATATGTAGTAATGATTGACTATAAATGATTGAAATTTCTTTTTAAGTTAGTGACTAGTAAACTCTGTGAAAGTTAAAAATATAAAAATCGTTATACATATTCTGTTATATTTTATACAGTGGAGTGGACTGTCATTCACAAACAAAATACATAATATTTCTGATCACCGGACATTACTTTATTTTCAATTTTATACAAGCTGTACCGTATCGTTATTTTCAAATTTTAGGTGTATAAAGTAACAAGTAACAAAAACGCAAAACTTGTATATCCATTTTTATTTGTTTCAAAGTTACAGATCTATGAATGTGATTGTCAGATCATGAAACAAAATGTAATCCTGAAGTCAATACAAACTGATTTTATTTAAAAAAAAGTTATACGATTCAATAACAGGCCTGTGATTGTTAACGTCGCATAATAAAATGTTATCCTAAAATAAATAAACACGTGTCGTAGTGCATACAGTAATTTCTTGGAGATCTACAAAAAAGAGTACTGGAAATTGATTTATATAAAGAAGGTTCTTACTTATTTCGTAAGTGCTGAACAATGAATATCATACAATAAACAAATGTTCAGATGACTGTTAACGTTGCATTTTTTAATATAGGATTACACTACGTTTCAGTTCATACAACAGCTTATTAGTGAGTGGACACGTTTTCTTTATTCAAAATGCGTTACCGATTTTCTTCTCAAGAGTATGCAGACATGCATTTTGTGCATGGCTACTGTAACGGTAGTGCACGTCAAGCAGTTATTGAATACCGAAATCGGTTTCCCGATAGGCGCATTCCTCATTACAGAACGTTTCTGGAAGTACGCTTACAACTTCAGGAATGCGGACTGCGTGATTATCTTTTCGACCAAGGAGTAAATTTGCTAGCATACTTAGAGGAAGAAGCAGTAGCTATTGTTACAAAGGATCAAACTCTCAGTGTACGTCGAATCGCTAGACAACTAGGAGTACCACGAACGACAGTTTGGCGAATTTTAAAACGTGAGGGCTTATATCCATATCACTATCGCAGGGGACACGGTTTGCTTGAGGCAGACCACTATGCTCGTCTAGTTTATTCTACCTGGATATTAAGACAGTCACGGCTTCATTTTAATTTCTGCAGAACAGTCCTCTGGACAGATGAATCTACGTTCACAAGAAGTGGTGTTACAAATCTGAGAAACCTGCACAGGTGGTCATCAGAAAATCCCAAAGCTATACGCCCATCTAAATTTCAATATGAATTTTCTATTAACGTTTGGGCGGCCCTAATCGATGACTTGTTGATTGGTCCTGTCGTTCTTCCCGGGAGGTTAAATGCGGACAATTACCTTCAATTTCTTATTGACGAACTGCCAGGTCTTTTAGAGGATGTCCCACTGAATGTTGGACGAGACATGTGGTTTCACATGGATGGGGCACCACCACATTTCGGAATTGCTGTCCGAAATTGGGTTAACGTCAATTATCCAAGATGGATTGGTCGAGGTGGTCCTGTTGCATGGCCTATCAGATCACCTGATCTTAATTCCTTTGACTTTTATTTATGGGGGTACATGAAAAATTTAGTCTGCGCGCAAGTTTCGAACACAAAAGAGTTGTTGGATCGTATTCACCTGGCTGCCGAGCAAATCCGACAAAACAAGTATGAAATTCGAATAAATACTTCTTCTGTTGACTTATGGGCACAAGCCTGCATTCAGCAAGGAGGTGGACATTTCGAAAATATTATTAATTGAAATTTTTTAAATAAAATCAGTTTTTATTGACTTTAGGATTACATTTTTTTTCATGATCTGACAATCACATTCATAGATCTGTTACTTTGAAACAAATAAAAATGGATATACTAGTTTTGCGTTTTTGTTACTTGAAATGAAGACTACTTTACACTCCTAAAATTTGAACGATACGGGACACCTTCTATATTTCATGTGTAATTAACAAAGAGCAGACTGAAGCGATTGAATGACCAATTGCCCCGATAAAGCGTTGTAGCGGTATCATGTATAGTATGCATGCATAACAGCCCCACTATTTGCTTGCTCGATTGGATTCGTCGAGCAGATGTTGCTAATAAAATTTCTTTTCCTGCGTAACTTTTTGCTATAATGTCTGTTGAGAGACAGCCACACTATGAATGCATTCATAACGCTAATGTCTATTATATTATAAAAAATAGTGAATGACCATCTGCTTGTCATTCGTTTCACACTGTAACTTCTAGCCATTTTATCCATAGTGTCTACACCGCCTTTAGTTTTGTTATAATCTAGGACTACCTATGGCTTTCTTTTTGTACCACTAACTTTGGTGTCATTGTGTACTGTACTAAGTAACGTAAATACTTTTCTCTTCTTTGGGCAGTATGAAGTATCAGTTTATTATTTTGAAAGCCAAATAATGCCGACAAGATTTCTCGATTCTTGGGATCTGTGAAGCAGGTGGGCAAATCTGACTTATTTTTACGAATGGTTCCAATAATAGTCAGTGTTTTTGACAGTAGATAGTTAGAAAGTGAATAGGACGTAAAAAAATTGTCGCATGTTATATTTCTCCCAGATCCTTCTATATATTTTACTAATCTTTTCACTACATTCTCATCTTGATTTTTCTCTCTTGTTTCGCCTATTTCTCCGGTATAAACTTCTAATTTCCAAGCATAAGATGTGATGCTGTCATAAATTGTTCAATATTTGATACCATATCTACCTGGCTTTGACGGTACGGTATATATTGGCGAAAAGGACATTTTCCTCTTACCAATTGCTCATCTACAGTCATGCACCAGCTTGGAATATATCCATCTTGTAGATAGTAATTCCATAGTTCGAGACAATCACGAATTGTGGTTGCAGTTTGTCAGAAGACCTTTCCAAATACAATATTTTCTTCTACATGTGTCAATTTCACAATAACTACCGTGAGTGGTTTTCTGACGTAAATCAAAAACGCGGACGATATACTATCAACTTCTCGGTTAGCATATCTTGTAGGTCCTGACCTTTCGCGTAAAACATTTTGCCGCCCTAATCGACCTTGTGACAAGTTGAGAGGAGTTTCATGCCACACTTCATTATTGGCCTCGGAATCGCCAAAGTTGTTTTCTGATTCTGAATTGTCTTCTTCATCATCTGACTCCGAAATTCCTTCATTGTACGTCATACCTTCAATTATGTCGATTTCCCCATCGTCACCGGATGGAACATGTTCACTATCATCACCGTGATATTCAATGTCGCTCACTTCATTTATAATTGCTTTCAATTCTTCAGATTTCAAAGGTCGTCGGTTTTCCATTTTATTTATATTTTTAGATTTTATGAGTAACGACTATCAACTAAAGAAGCTAAACTAAAACTGTAGACATACCAGATTCAACAACAAAAGGCAGTAACTAAACAAAATCAATGACTCCAGAAATTTTTCACGAGATACAATATATATACGAGCACCCTTCACAATAGGTGAAACCTTAATGAACAGTGAACGAGTGAACAGCTTAGGAATTGATTTGGGGAAGTCCCAGCCTTTACATAATATACATATACTGGGGAAGTCCCTAATTATCGCTCGCTTATATACGAAATCTCCATGGGTACGATGGACGCAAATGGTAGCTCCAGGTAGAAAATTTATATTAAAACAAATAATTAATAAAAAAGTTAATATCTACTAAAAATCAACAAAGTACATCATAAGCAATAAAGTCATTTAATCACAAAGTTTTCAAGCTCGAAATCTTTAAATAAACACAAACTAAAATCACTTTGGGGTCCATGGTAGACAGGCGGTTAATAAAGGATGATTGAATCAAATATGTATGTCATAATTAGAGAACGGACACGCTTACTACCCAGTGCAGTACTGGCGAAAGGCTGTATTTCTAAAATATTTAATTTTATTTATATAATTGGAAAACAAACGGGTGGTGATCTATAAAATTACGAAATACATATGTATTTGTTGAAAAGTTGTATTTTTAAAGTTTTTAATTTTATTTCTATAATTGGAACATTTATTTGTTCATTTTGTCGTTCAAGTTGAGTAAAGGAGTGTTAATATTGACTAGCAATAGTTTCTCAAGGTTTTCTTCTGTCAATTTTGTTCTCTTTGAATTAAGTACATCCTTATAAATATAAAACGTCCTTTCTACATCGCAACTGGTTATAGGTGCATACTGGAAATATTCTTTTATTTATTCATATTTAGCCGTTAGATTTTGTGGAATTGTCTCCATACATAATTGCTGCAATGTAATTAAATCTGGATTTCTATTAAGAATTGCTTCAAACTTTTGCCGAAGGCCACATCCGAAGTCACTTGGAATACTTTTCAAATTATTAACAGCCACATCTAATGTGGTTAATCCGTCATTTAATTTGAGATTTCGATTTTCAAAATAAGTGATTAGTTTTGGCAATTTTCCAAAGTGTTCGTGAAGAAAGTACAACTGATTTTTTAAATTTGGGGTTTGTGTGAGCTCCTTGCACTCACCAATACTTCTAGCATCCTCCTTTAGCAGTGTTACGAAATGTTTTAGACTATCGAAATTCTCAGCATAATAACTAGTAGCTTCCAGCCATGTTCCCCATCTAGTTATTACTGGAGTGGGAGGCAGTGACAGAGATGGAAATTTTTCGCTGAAAGGAGCTACTCTCAATGGTGCTTTTCTGAAAACTTTTTTAAAAGCTGATACAAGTCTATCAACTTCCGGAAAAGTGTCTCTAATATATTCACAGATTCTGTGGGGAGCATGTGCTACACAAGTAATATGCAGCATATTAGGATATGTATTCTTCAATAGTCTGCCTGTTTTTAACATATACGCAGCACTATCACTGACAAATAAAAGTATTTTTTATTTGTACGTGGCGTCCGAATGAAGCATTTTTTGCATATTCTCCTTAATGGTTTCAGCAACTGTTTCCGCATCAACTCTATTTATAACACTTGTTGCTATTACATATGAGTTATAGGGAATAGTTGGATGTAGTACACCAGCTACAACATTTACCACACAGCGTCCTAACATATCCACCGTTTCGTCGGCGCTTATCCATATGTATTGATTTAAAAGATGGCTTCTAATGCGTTCTACTGTTCTCGTATAGCACCTAGAAACATAATATTTGCGTAAAGTTGGTTCATCAGGAACATTTCGACCAGTATATTTTTGAAGAAATATTTTTAAAGTGGGATTGCTAAGTTTATTTAATGGAATATTAGCCGCCATAAAAGTTTTACAGAGTTCAGATGTGTTTGCGATCCTAAGTGACGAATTTTTGACGGTATTTTACGGATTTTGTAATAAATTTCGGAATCACTGACAATGGACATACAATCAGTATGACCGTCAATCCAACTCGCCATTGTTTTACGATGCCGTTCTCGACGTTCTTCCGTATCATATCTTAAAAAGTAACTTAAACAATGCTCTAGGTCTAAATAAATGAAAACTAATGTACGCGTAAGTTATTGAAATTGAACGAAATTCAATGCACACTTACGTCTAAATAATTGGGAGAAATAGATTCAATCAAACGATATTAAACAGGATCTATCACAAAAATTACGATGTAATTAACTGTTAAAACTATGAAAACAAGAAACTTACTCACAGCACTTTATTTATCTTACGAAATATAAACTAATAAATAAAATACATTATAAAAACGCCGCTTCTATCTACGCTCATGAAAACACTTTAAAAAGCACTATATTCTCGGAATACAATAGCTGGCTTGTCCATTGTTATCGCGGCGAGACCAGGTGTCCGAGTAAGTCAAACAAATACTTCATTGAATTACGCCGGGATGTACTGAGCGACGTTATACACAATTCCAATTGCCGATTGCGTTTTATGGAAATTGCGTCCGTTCTCTAGTCATAATAAGTAGATTTCGAGATTTATTTTACGTATAATTGCCTTGCATTAGCAAAAGACAAGAAGTTAGCATAAGTGAATTTAAGTGTAGAATTTAAGTAATTCCAATCGATGTTTAATAAATTGAATAGATTAACCTGAAAATCCTTGTTATGATGCTAACAAAATCTAACGCGGGACCTGTAATTCATTGGATACTATTTTTCACGTTGTTTTATTAACATTTAACACTAAACTATTGATTTTCATTCAGTAGTTATTGACATTATAATTAATTAAACAAACAAGGCCAAAAATATGTTGAAGGTATCCAAACACGTTAATATATTGATATGCTCCCTATATAATAAGGCATCTATTGTATTATTTACAGATTTAGGAATGTTATTAATGAAAATAAATATTAAAAGTGTAAAAAATGACACTAAAAACTTAATACCTTTTAACCTGTTTAATGCAAATTACAGCGGCATAATGAAAGTTAAGCGCCAAGTCATTGTATTTACAGTCGACAAATATTTGTATATTAATTTCCACTTAGGTACATACACGACTTATTAATATATACACATGAGTACACTATTATCACACTCTTAATAATGAAATAAACAATAGATAATATAGTAAGTGCAAATATCTATGTTCATTTCTGTGTAATTTTGGGTAACATGTTTGCTATTATAATTACTTGAGAAAATATTAAAAAACAAATAATGCCAAGGTTCATTATGAAATAACACTGCTTTCTCTCATAATAATCCGAAATCACGGAAACAATACTTTTCTGATTCTTCTTCTCTTATTTAAGCACAGTATGAATAATATGCATAATTGCTTATACTCGTAACGAGCATCCAAAAAATTCATAATTTGAGTAGATTGTGAAATTGGGTTGGTACTTTAGCCACTTCCACATAATGACATTTATTATTTGATATTGAAACTATAAGTTTGTGTCAAATTTTTCAAAACTCTTATTAAAAAAATTAAATTTATGTAAAAAATGGTATTCAACATAGAACAAAAAGCAAAAATTATCGAATGTTACTTCCGTACAGGTGTGAAAGTAAATGGCGAGTGGCAGTACTTCAATTACGGAATGCACGGCTGATTTTAGTGAAGAACATCCTGAATTAGTGTTTGACTACAATAATTTTTACAATGTTTTGACAAATTGTGTAAAGTTATTCAAAGAGACTGATAGCGTCGGTCGAAAAATTGGAAGTGGACGGCCATTTAAACGTACAGCTGATAATATTGAAGCCCTTCAGCATATTATTGATGAAAATCCAAAAGCATCCATTTCAGTAGTGATCCAACAAACAAATTTATCTTATGGTACGTGCTAATTCATTCTTAAGTCTTACATTGTCATCCATACAAGCTGCAATGTTTTCATGAACTTTATCCAGTGGATTATTTAAGACGAGTGGAATTTCGTCAATGGTTTCAAAATAATCTACACAATCAGGATATCCTTAACACAGTTTTTTTCACGGATGAGGCCTGGTTCTATCTTTCTGGATATGTTAATTAACAGAATATGAGGTGTTGGTCCTCCGAAAATCCTCATTTTTGTGTTGAAAAAACATTGCATCCCCAAAAAAGTTGGTGTTTGGGTTGGAATATGTCGAAGAAGATTGGTGGGTCCCATTTTTTTTGAAGATACACTTACTGCTGCACGATATCGCAATGAGATACTCGGCTCATTCATAAATCAACTGGATGATGAGGAATTATAAAATGGGTATTTCTAACAAGATGGTGCAACAGCACATACGACCAGAGGAACACTTCAATATCTCAGAGAATTTTTTGATAACAAAATAATAAGCAGGAACACTGAAATCCCATATCCAACTAGGTCTTGCGATTTAAACATATGTGATTTTTTCGTATGGCCATACATCAAAAATTCGATTTATTCAACGCCAATTCATAATCTGGAACAACTGATAATTCGCATAACAGAAAAGTGTGAAGAGATCAACAACTCACCGCAAATGCTGCATAAAGTTTTTGCTGGATTGCGGAGAAGAGTTTGTTTGTGTTTAGATGTAAATGGACAACATTTTCAACAACTTCTGTAGCTATATGTAAATTTTGATTATGATTTCGATATTAAATAAATTATTTGTTTTCTTTTTTGTTGTAGTATCATTTCAGTGCCATAACCTTTTTTTTACAATGAAACCAAATGAAACTGTCAAGCATCAAGTAATGTGTCATTATGTGGAAGTGGCTAAAGTACCAACCCAATTTCACAGTCTACTCCAATTATGAATTTTTTCGATGACTCGTTATAATATAAGCACATCAGAATAACTTCAAATTAATTTAATATAAATGTTACAAACTCCGTATAAACCTGGAGGAGATTGCCGGTCGGTTATCCGAGGCAATTATAAAATCTTTGACTGAGGTCACCGCGTATCTCCCTTCGGCTGAGATGCACTGGCTGCTTCTTACATTAAGCTGCTCTTCAAACAAAACAAAACTTCTCAAAAAGCGCCTGAAGAATTTGCTGAATTAAAGCCAATCACTAGTCTCCTTAAAAGAACCATCCGGAAGTTTAGACAGGAGCAGTGGTATGACAAGATCGAATCCTTGTCAACGGGAGATGATTCGTTCTGGAAGATAGCGAAGGCTCTTCCAGATAATTTCGGTTCCGCTCCACGAAAGGAGGCTTCCTATATTGGCATCAGGATAAGACCAATGCAGGCATTACAGGAGGTCTTTCTTGGTAGTACGAGTGGCATTAATGCCAACATCCAGGATCGAATGGAGGAAACACTTTTTCGATTCTCTGATCTCTCTAAAGCGGATATTTCGTCTGCTTCCTGAGTCGAAATAGAAAATATAATCTCGTCCCGTAAATTAAATCCCATCAGGCGTCCTGGCCTTCATGGGATTCCTGTAGGTGCGCTGAGGAATTTTCTCAGGTCGGCTCTGGACGTCTTGACTGAAATCGTAGATGCTGTGCTTTCGTTCTCATATTTTCCCTCGATTGGAAACAATCTTTCAAACTTCGTTCATCTTTTTACGGAGCTCAAACCGATTCTAGATTTGTCTTTGTTAAACTTCTAACTATTATTAGCATTTGTATTAAGTAAGTCTTCGATTTTTCTGCAATTTTGGGAAGAGAGAGGGGATAGCTCCTGTTTTTAAGAAGAGTGAAGTGGATGAACTTTTAAACTACCGCCCGATTTCCATATTGTCCAATTTTTGTAAGGTGTTTTCTGAATATGTTATTTATTTAACTATTTTGAATAATATTCAAATCGAATTTTGGTTCTCAACATGGTTTCCATTAACATAATTTATAATTGATACGCTTAATAAGCCATGCTTTGGATTGTGTAAGCGTCACTGATCTTGGTGTGTTTTTTTGATTACCAGTTTAGCTACTCGTGGCTTATAAAATTATTATTCTTAAGTCGGATTTATTGTGCGGACATAGAGAGACAATCCAACTCTACTAAAAACACTCTTCAAGGCTTCTGTTGTGCTTGGATTGAAATATGCCTCAGCTGTTTGGGCACTGTTTTACGCCATGTATGAACTTAATATGGAAGGATTGCAGTGCTATTTTCTGGAAATATTTATCCTAGTGTATCCTAGTGTCGTTTTATTCGTCCTAGATGTTTCGTTTCTGTTCTTTGAATCTCGCATTTGAATCTTTTTGTAATAACTAAACTTTCACTCAATGAACAATTATAAAACTAAATAAATGATAATGATAAATGTCTTTCTTTTAGACTGCCGAAAATGCTAAAAAAAAGGTGGTTACTAATGTTTCCGTAAGCAATATATCAAATACTGAAGCATCAATGGAATGTTCACTATACGCAACTGCTGAAGAAACCCAAGATCTGCGGCATTTCTTTCATATCTAATAATTGCGACAAAATAGATATTCATACTCAAAAATAATTTTGTATCTAATATACTATGAGTAAAGGCCGAAATTGCGATGGACTATATATAAATAGTCTATAACATCGCTAAGTACAACAAGCAGTTATCGAATAACACTATTCACTCGGTTAACCGCACATTTGTTTTTTGTCGTTCAATTTCATCAGGTGGATGAAATACTGTATTTCATCCACCTGATGAAGCCATTCTATGGCGAAACAATATTGTAGTGTATTTACAATAAAAGAATTTTTGAAACTAGAATTACTTATTTCTTAGCGTTATAATGAAGTTTCAACAAGTATCTCCTTCGTCAATTAACCACTTACATTGGAATAATTGGGAGAAGTAGATTCGATGAAACGATATTAAACAGGATCTATAGCGAGGTTCAAACTCGATTAAGCAATGTTTTTGTAGGTAAATAAAAAAATACGCAATAAATTTAAGTATGACCGGTTTTATTATAAAGTTGGGCTCAATACAATTTGTTTACATCATCAGTGGAATATGATATCGCGCAAATATTTGCCTTTTTCTTTGATGCAAAGTTGCGCTCGTTTTTTGGAATTTTCCATGACTTTTTTCAATGTTTCGGTCAATATGGCAGCGATTTCTCGTCGAATATTACGTTTGAGCGCTTCGAGAGTCTTTGGCTGGTCAGCATACACCTTTCCCTTCAAATATCCCCACAAAAAAAAGTCCAGTGGCGTCAGGTCAGGTGAACGCGGCGGCAAGAAGAAATCACCATTTTTTGACACTAAACGGCCTGGGAACATTTCGTTTAACAATTCGATGGTTAGACGAGATGTATGAGCCGTAGCACCATCCTGCTGGAACCAGTGGTCTTCCAGGCCGTTGTTCTCGATCTCTGGACGCAACAAATCGTTCACCATAGCCCGATAACGGACACCATTCACCGAAATTGCTTCGCCATCGTCATCTTCGAAAAAGAACGGCCCAATGATGCAATCCGAGCACATTCCGCACCAAACTGTCACTCGTTTGTCATGGAGAGGCTGCTCACGATATTGTTCTGGATTTGTGTCGCCCCAAATACGACAATTCTGTTTGTTTACGTTGCCATTCAAGTCAAAATGTGCTTCGTCGCTCATGATGATTTTGTTCCAAAAATCATCTTCACTTCTCTCCAAATTTCGCATCGTTTTAGCGTATTCCAATCGTCTGGGGTAGTCTCCCGGCTTCAGTTCGTGCACCATTTGTATTTTGTACGGGAACAACTTTAAATCATACCGTAGCTCTCAGCTAAAAGATCCTGTGCGATGGCGATGTTTGTGTTCGACCGTTCTCTGCGCTGTATACTGCCACGCAACACATTACTTAGCACACCACTGGACTTGAATTTTGAATATAATGCTCGAATTGTATTCCGATTAGGTGCTTTTTTTCCAGGAAATTTTACACGAAATTTACGTTGAGTCAAAATAATTGACTTCTGATTTTCAATGTATAATTCTACGATATCAGAACGCTCGGTTAGTGTGTACTGAGACATGATGAAAATTCTACTGACGTCTAGTTTCTAAAATGCCATACATTTCGGTGCTGTCACTAAACCTGTCAAAATTAAGACCGGTTCACATAGCTTAATCGAGTTTGAACCTCACTGTATTACAAATATTACGAAGTACCTATGTAATTAACAGTAAATTCAATGAAAAAAAATAAACTAACTCACCGTACTTTATTTATCTTACGAAATATAAACTAATAAATAAAATAATTTTTAAAAACTCCTCACGCTATCTACGACCATGAAGAAAGGAATTTAACTGTTATATCGAAGTAATTGCGTTACAATTCAACGACAAAAAACAGATGTGCAATTAACCGAATGAACAGTGTTACTCAATCAATGTTATAGACTGTTTATATGGTCCATCGTAATTTCGGCGCTAGGGTAACCAAGATAATGTTGAGATCTTGTAAGATTATGGTCTCAATAATTATCAATAAATCTTTAACATTAAATGAACTTAATAGATGATGATACGATAAAATATTATAAATCACTATTTTTACAATAATTAATTCTGTTTATTTACAGATTATAAGAATAGCAGAAACAAAACAGAACTTTCTAGATCTCGGCGATCTAGAAGATCATCTCAAGTTACATCAACACTCAGGTCGTCAGCTGATAGGATGTTTCTCGGCGGCATCCAGCGTTACCGGAATTTTAGTGGACGATGTCGCCTCCACGATGCTTTTGCACAAGTACGGAGCCCTGGCCTTTTGGGACTACAACTTAGTCGCACCCTACACTTCCATAAATATGAATTACAAGGTGACGGGAGGCGAGGAGAACATCAACGTCTACAAAGATGCCATTTATTTTTCTGGTCACAAATTTATTGGCGGTGTTCAAACACCAGGTATATAATATATAATACACATACACATATAGAGGACATTAAAGTTTTATTACATATTACTCTTTCTTCTTTTATTTAAAACGAGATTGTTATGCGCGTTATAAAAAATTTATGTCTGCGTTTTTAACAACTAAAAGTGTTATAAATTAAATTATGAAGTAATAAAATTCCATGTTGCAATTAAATTTTTATAGTGGCTTTTTGGTTTCAGGGATACTGGTAGCGAAGAAATTCTTATTTAGACGTACTGAAATATCTGACACAGATAGTTTCTTTGCGCCTCAAGAACAAAACAGGGTAATTCCAATTTATAATTTACATTTCACAATGAAATTTAAGATTTACGAGGGACGGCCGGAAAATTTCGGAAAAAGCTATGAAAAAAAACATTTAATATTCACCATTAAATTCTATGAATTTTTCATTCGTTCAAATCAATCATTGAAACATTTACGTCATTCCGAAGTTGGTGTACTCAAAATGTGTCGTGATGGCCTCTTCTGGACAAAAAAAAGTTAGCCCTGTATTTTTTTGTTGTCGTTTGAAATGTAAAAAAATACTTGGGGCCAAGTCATCACTATGAGTAGAGCAGACCAATTTCCGTGCGCACCATGAACACCGGTATGGGAGCGTAATTCGTAATATATTAAAATATGCGATAGAATAGGGACGCAACATGAGCTTGTTACCGATATAAGTATAGAAATAGAGACTTTATTCTATCAGAAATAATTAAATATACATTTGGTTTTCTGCTATTAAAGTAATATGCATAAACACACGAAAAATAAGAATAGTACATATTATAGCAGCGTTGTATGTACCTATAAATAAAATGGAAAATGTATGAAATCAGTGATTGTGTGCACGACAGAGGATTTAAAAAAACACTTACCGTTTTAAGCGTCTTCCAAGGATTGACAAACTGGAGAAACTCGATTGTATATTTTCAACATCAGGTGCGTTTCTAAGGTTATTTCTGAAAACCGTGTCCACCGTGAGGAAAAAATATGTTTATATTCGGAAAACGAGCGTTCTACATCTAGTGATGTTATATTCGCATAATCAAAATACTTTGTTAATCATCTTAGCGCTTCTGTAAACGTGCCCTCACAAATACGTGTTAAGATGTCAAAATCTGCATTTCTGTCTAAAACACTTTCAAATTTAAAAAAATTCACTATGACTAAATCACTTGCCGTATCTGGATGAAACTTTAGATTTTGGCCAAGGAAAGATCGAGATTAACTTTGACACCTGATATTTTATTACTGGTGCCCTCTATGAGGCTATATGCAACATTAAAAAGACATCCCTCGTATATCATTCCGCATTTACAATTCGACGATTCTCCAGAATCAACTACATGACCAGATTTTGCTATGAAACAGGCAATCATTTTTTTGCCCTAGAAATCTGCAAGCATGCCTGAATCCCATCATATGTTACATGACAATCATTTTTCAATCATTCGACATACAGAATCGATCATTTCCGCAACAACAGATGTTGCAGGACGTCCTTCTATTGCTTGATCCTGAAGCTAAGTACGACCACTCTTGAATTCTTGAAACCAGCGATATACCGTTGTCTTTGATGGCGCTTCATCACGAAATGCAGAAATTAAACGTTTTCTGCACTGGTATTGAGTTAAACCACAACAAGAATCATAATATTATCAGAACGCAAAGATTCTCACTTGTTAACTTCATTTTCAATACGATTAGCAAACTTTAAAACTGCACTCTGCGCAACCTGACTGATATTGTGACAATCAGACAACAACGCATAATATTGGCCGCGGTCACTAGACGTACTTGCTAGGTAGCTGCTAGCAAGCTGCTTGCAATCACCTTGGTGAGCGGTTGTTTATAATTCAAAACATGATTGCTAGCGGCGACCATATTTGCAAGCGTAAAAATTTTGTGCTTGTTGTCGATGCAAGCAGCTAGCAAAGCGTTTTGATTGGTAGAGTCATTTATGTTTAAAATTTCAAAAGTTACGTCGTTAAACACCAGGAGTACGCTTTCGTTCATTTCATTTTATTTGTTTTTTTTAGTAATTTTATGTTTGTTGAGGTTTATTAAAATTTTTGTTTATTAAATGGTATTTATAGTTGAGTCAGCCATGTCTACGCGATCTTATATTTATAAAAATAGTTACAATGTATAATATTACTGAAAGTGAGGACATACACAAATTATTAGAAGGTAAAAATTTCTGTAAGAGATTTAAATATTGAAATATTATTGTTAATAATTGCAGATGATAAATATTTTCAAGATTATTTAGATAATAATTTAAATGCAACTGAGGTTTCCATCCCAGATGTGCCCATGGATGAGAAAAGAAATGGTAAGAATTTATGGGAAATAATGTACATATCAATAATTAAGATATAAAGTTGTAGATCCATTGGGAAGTTTTACTTGGACGAAAGAAAATATAAAATTGCTAACAACTGCGTATTTGAAAAGGAACAAAGAATTAGGGATCCGCGTCGAAAAAAAGTGAATCTGTGGAGGGATATCCAGGAGTTCCGACAGCATGGATATGATATAAGTGAGAGTACATTAGATAAAAAATTTAGAAAACTCTAGTATACCAGACAGCTTTTTAAACACAACAATAACTTCTGGTATCTGTCATGAAACTATTCAGTCACAGCAACAAAAACGAAAATGTAACAATATGAGGGCATTAAAAAATGCAAGACAGCAAGTTGCTGATATTGAAGAAAGAAGGGTGGCTGCTATTGAAAAGCTGTCTGAAGAATTCGCAGAACATAATAGGATTCAGCGGGAAAGGAATGAGCTAATTAAACAAATTTATAAAATAGATTGAAGTTTTTTAACAAAATAATTTGAAACATACATGAGTGGGTAAAAACCACACCAATTTGTATAATACAAAAGTATTTTTAATAATATAAAATATTATTAAAATATTAGGAGATACATTCACAAATATATAACTTGTATTGTGTTCTTCACACCCCATTTTTAATAATATTTTATATTATTAAAAATACTTTTGTATTCAAGTTTTTTACCAAATAAATAATTATACACTCAAATACTGTGTTTATTTATATTATATAATTTTATATTACAGTCATATTGTAATGTCACCTGGTCCCGGAGGTCACATTGTTGCCTTTACACCGGAGGTTTACCAGCATGATAAATAATAGACGGGACAACGATTAAATAACGACATATAATTTAATAAAGACAATAACAATGATAACAATAACAACCACTACATTGTAATAAAGAGGCACTAGTCTTGCAGGGACTCTAACTCTATGACTCTGACTGTGACTCTGTCTGTCTCTGACTGTCAAGACCTCTGAGTGTCTCGTTATATATTAGAGTGTGTCCGCTTAGCCTAGTGACCTGGTTACAAGATAAACACAATGTGGTGAAAGATCATAACTCACCGAGGCCGTATTGTCGAAAGAGATGATTTGTAAATACATGACCTGGTGTAGTTATCGCAATATGTTACAAATATTGACCAATTTTTGTCTTTTTTCTTCAGCAGGCCCTCTGTCATGTTGAACAGCATCCACAATGCTGCCATTATGATTTTCTATGTCTATATCAATAGCATAATCATCTGCTGGATTGCCCTGCTGCAATATAAAATTGTGCAAAACAGCTGCGGCAGCTACTATTTTAATGGCTACTTCTGGATGCTTCACATCCAAATATTTTAATCTTCGAAATTTAAGAACTAACGATTACAGACTCTATATAACAACATATTTACCTCAAATGTTTGACGAGACATTCTAAAACGTTCGTTAAATTGGAAATCTGTATAATTTGGCACCGTCACTTCATAATAGTTTTGGTTTCTTATAATCTCATTTTGGTCACGTTCTGGGATGTCTCCATTATACGGGTCGACCAAATCTAGCGCCAAATGGACAATACCGTCAACATTCAAGTCGTTTTCATTTAATGTAAAATCCATCAACAAAACTATTATTTTCCATTTTACTTTTTGAATTTTGAATGTTCGTAGCTTTTGACAGTACAAGTAAACACAAATGAAAATAACCAATCAACAACGAAGATGTAACGCCAACGTTTAGTTGTAAGCAGAGCGTTCACTAACAAGTATTGCCAACGCAAGCTGATTGCGCTAGCAAGCATAAGCGGCTATTTTCTAGTGACCGCGGCCATTGACACATTTCAATGTACCAGTGAGTGTTGCCATCCAGCGTTAACGTTATATCGGTAGATTTGTCCATAAATTTCGGTAGATTCCGTAAAAAATCGGTAGATTTATAGTTTTTATAATATTATTACCTATTCTTCTTCTTCAGGTGCCATCTCCTCTCAGAAGGTTGGCTATCATCATGGCTATTCTCATTTTTGATGCTGCTGCTCTGAATAGTTCAATGGAGCTGCATTTATACCACTGTCTCAAATTATTTAACCAAGAAATACGTCTTCTTCCTATATTTCTTCTTCCCTGTATCTTACCCTGAATAATTATCTGTAGCAGAGCATATCTTTCCCCTCTCAACACGTGGCCCAGATATTGTAGTTTTTTTATCTTTATTGTTTACCTACCTTTATTTATTACCTATGCATGCTGCTAAATATTGCTAATGAGTAATATAGAGGTAGATGTATCTATATAAGCTTTATTAAATAATAGTAAATAGTTACTTATAAGTTTCTACATTCATTCGTACTATACCTTTAGTAAAAAACCAATCTGCGATAAAAATTGAGATTTTATTTTCAGTTTCCTTTCCTTACATACGTAGATACATAGAGGTGCCAAGAAAACAAAATTACAAAGGATAAAATCAAAATTATTTTATTCAAAGTAAACAAATACAAACACCTGGCTTAAGAGAGTGTTTTCTAAAATATAAAATATAAATAAACATAATTTATACTACTCAGTGGAATATAAATTATGATTATTCATTTTTAAAAGCAACTTTTCTTCAATTGAAAATCGTAACAACTTTTATTATCAATAAATTGCTTGGTATGCAATAATTCACATATTATTGCAGTCGCTAATCTGTTCTGCGGTTTAGTGTTCATTAAGTTAATACTTGAAAAGACACTCCACATTTGCGGATGAGTGTGGAAAGCAAACTAAATTTTGAACAAAATATATTTTTATAACGTGTGTATAAATTGTCGCAAAAGCTACACGCAGCGACGTTCTTCGTTTGGTTCTGAATAAAAAATCTTAATGTTAAAATGTCGTATCATGTTTCGTTTGTTTTCACGGGGTTCTTGAAGTTCAGACATTTAGTGCGTAACTAACCTTTGCTCTTCGATATCTGTTAATAGAGATAGATGCAATTTAGTTTAAAGAAAAAATTCTTACTAGTATTATTTCGTAAACGTTTTCTTTTTGATTTAAAAGCTTGTTTTAAACATTTATTCATTAACGTACTTCCACGAAAAACACATTTGGCAACGTTGTAGTACAATAAGTTTGTATTTCAAAGTGAGTTCAATCAAAATCATTACTGTCAAATTTTGACATTTACGAATTTACGAAGCATGATACGACATTTTAACATTAAGATTTTTTATTCAGAACCGAAGGAAGAATGTCGCTACGTGTAGCTTTTGCGACAATTTATACACACCTTGTATACTAAACATCGGAGTAAACATCGAATACGACTGAATAATATCAGTATTTCGCAAAAGATCTCTAAGTAAATTTGGAAACCTAATGGCTACATCAGTACTGCCACTTTCAACAATGTGCGGATCCAAAAATTTAATTTCTGTAAAGTATTGTTTTTAGTTGCAGGGAGTAGCTGTTGCATAGTGGCAAATTTTTATTCTGATATATGTATAAATGTATACACATTGTCAATTCGCAATAAAAACACATTTATATATTATTTTATTTAATACTTATACATAGCTTGGTAGTTTTTTCGGTAGAATTGTGTTGAAAATCGGTAGATCGGTAGAAATCATCCGATATCGGTAGATCTACCGAAAAATCGGTAGGGCTGGCAACATTGGTACCAGTGCACATGCGTCATTTATCAAACTGAACTGTGCCAGGTTCCAGATATTTCTCTGTCCCTCGTAAGACATAAAATTCACCCATTTTTTGAGTCAATAAACGACGATAGATAATCTAAAAACACTAATTATTTCAGAGTTTTGAAGTGCAAGAAGAAGGATGCACCGCACCTGTCGTAGAATCAGTTAGGGCAGGATTGGTTATGCAACTCAAGGAAACGGTCACTGTAGCAAACATACTCATGAGACAAGAAAAAATTAATAAGTAAGTATAAATATTTTATTATTTCTCTTGATGAATTTATATATGTACCAGACGAATCTAATTTATTAATAGACGCCAAGTGAAGTAAATTTAAAATGTAATTTTAATTTTAGAAATTCAATTACAGACTTGATTAACACACATGTGAATAATCCTGAAAATTTACTTAAGGTGTTAGTCGGAAATTGTTGCATCTCGTTGCGTCCCCATGATGATTACAAATTCCTTAAGACTTGTCTGCGGTTGCTGTTCACATGGGAATGCATCTCAATTAACCCATTTCTGTCAAGCTTATTTTTTCCTATCTAAAGAAAATTATACGTAATTTTGTCAACTCAAAACGACTAGGAAAATATTAATATTAGAAACACACTCTCCTTAATTCTATTTAATAATTAAAATAAGCCTGAAAATACTCAAATACACGGGGTGTATTTATTAACATACTTTCAAATATCTCGAAAAATAAGCAGTTCACGAAAAAATGTCCAGATTTAAAATTTAATAATTCATTGGAGGAAATAAATTAGTTCCTCTCTCTCCGTCCATGTAGGTAGGGCGGAGGTAACTTTAAACTCGTATATTTTATTACAGATTCGAATTCAAACTGAAAAAAATACAGTAGAATTTACGCTGCTGTCATATTTCTTGCCAGGCGCGGCTCATGATGACGTACTGTTGGGGCACGTAATGACGCGAGTGCTTCGTGTATTCTCGTGTACTAACTGTAGCGTTTTCTTAGTAAACACCGAAAACACACGAGGCACCCGCATCATTGTACTTGCTCCTTCAGTACGTCATCATGGGCCATGCCTGTATTCTTGCAGTCATGAATCGAATTACAGATCGTATTCGTATTTCACAGGTGCAAATGGCGTCCAAACGCGCCCAATACATGTTGGAGGCAGACGCGCTTGCGCACTGCGGCAATCCACGTCATTCTTACTCTCATTCACAAACGGACCTTATTTAAAATATATCCCGCGTACAATTAACAACACAGTATAGACGACATCAATAACTAGAGAATACAATCTCGGGATCCCGGCCGGGTTTTTATCCCGTAAATCCCGGGACTGGATTCGGCTAATCTCGGGATTTTCGGGATGGCCAGTTTGCATTCCGTAATCCGTTGCGCCTTGACAATGACCTTACCTGGATTATATTAAGGACACTTATTACATAAAGACAAAAAATCAACCTTAGGTACGCCGTACGATAATAGAACTACACAGGTACAGCCCAAATAATATGTAACTTAGAAGGGACTTCCCAGCCCGGCATACTTCAATACAATACTGTTAAAGTAATTCCCCAACGGGCCAACAGGGGAATCACCCGATCACCTCATATGATATATCATAATATTGTTGTGAGGGATTCCCCGTCGGGGATTCCCTGTACGAAAGTATAAATACGCTTACTAGGATTTACTTTTTCATTTATTATTCTACCAGCGACAAGGTTACGCAGGTTACGTCATTTAAATTTAGAAGTCAATTATCTGAAAAAGTTATTTACAAAAAAAAACAGTGATACGTCGTCAGCGTGGAGTTATTTTTAAGTTGCGAAAGATGGGAATAGTGCTAAATGTAAGCGATGCCCTGCCTGCCATTCTCAAGATTTTGGGTGGATCGACTAAGGGATAACAGACACATTTGTCATCAAAACATAACATTAAGATTTTAGCTGACGTTAATCGTTTAACAGCTTCAACAAGTGAAGATTCTGAAAATCTGAACACAGCATCGCCGCCAGCTAAACGAAGTTAGAAGATTATTTTACTAAATGTGCCGACGATAGCCTGGATGATGTTTTGGCAAGAATGACCGCATTAGATGGATTTCCATTTAGTGTATTCATAACTTCAGACGATTTGAGAATATTGCTCTTAGCGAAACACACGAATTTACCAAAATCAGCCGTCACACTTCGAAAGCGTGTTATGAATTACAGTGAAAAAATCAGAAAGCATGTAACTGCAGAATTAAAACATTTGAAAAGTGCAGGTGAAAGATTCAGTCTATCTTTCGACGAGTGGACATGAACGTCCAATAAACGATACATGGCTGTCAACGTTCATTCATATAAAAAATTTTGGAGCTTAAGAGTCGTTCCTATTCATGGAAGTATGACGGCTGAAAATTGTCTGTATATTGAAAGAGCGTCTAAGTAAATTTGTTATTTCCCTGGAAACTGATATCGTGGCTACTGTAACCGATGGACCGAACGTTATGATAAAGCTGGGACAGCTTCTTTGCACTGAACAACAACTGTGTTTCGCACATGGTATCAATTTGGCCCTCTGTGATGTGCTTTATAAAATAGAGAATTATTTTCAAGACAGGCAAGACAGCCCTACCTCAGATTCAGATGATACTATAAATGAACCAGCTGTGACTGTTGATTATATGAACAATAGCGATGATGATGACAATTTAGAAGACTTAGACTGTCCAGAATCAGGTTTAATCTTAATGTCAAAATGAACTTGCGCGAGAACACATACCAGAGTTAACGAAAGATTAAAACATTAATGAGCTGATAAAGAAAATCCGCAAAGTTGTAGTGTATTTCAAAAGATCACCATTGAAAAATGAAACAGTACTTCAAAAATATGTCAAGATTGAACATGAAAAAGAGCTGTAACTTCTTTTGGACTGTAAAACCAGGTGGAATAGTCTTTTAACCATGCTGGAACGATTTTCTCTTTTAAAAACCTGCATTCAAAAAGCTCTTAAAGATCTCAATCAGCCAATCCGTTTAGAAGATGCTGATTTTGACTTGGTAAATAAAATTGTTGATGTGCTGACCCCAAATTAACAGCAGAAGCAATCTGTTGCAGAGATGCTAATTTATGCACAGCTGATGCCGCTTTGAAATTTCTTCTAAAACAATTGTCTAACAAAAACTCAGCACTCGCCAATAAAATGAAAACATCCTTAGTGGGACGTATAAAGCAACGACGAAATGATGATTTAACTGGTGTGTTGAATTATTTACAAAATTCACGAAAAGATGATGAAAATCAGTTGTTATCGGATTTGGAATGGCTTGACTTATTTCCAGTTCCTACACATGCTTTAGTGAGGGCGCAAATTAAGAGTATTCTTGAAAAGACTAAATTGTCGAAATGACACGGAAGAGGAAGAAAGGTCAGGATCACAAAGAGATGATGAGCCAAGGCAACAAACCTCCCAACCCCAATTGACACTAAAGGAAAAGTTACAGCTGGAAATTGATAAGAGCATGGAATCCCCAGATCCTGAAGTACAAAATGAATCGGGGTTGGTAAATAGTATTAGACGCGAAATGAGCCTGTTCGAAAATGGAGGAGTTCGTGGATATCACTTAGAATTAGCATATAAATATCTATTGTCTATTCCTCCAACCAGTGTAGAACCTGAGCGAGTGTTTTCAGCTGCTGTGCTTATGTTGGCAATAAATTACGAAGCAGGCTTGGAAGTCAAACATTGAAAGCTTTGATATTTCTGCGATGGTATTTTCGAAATTCTAAATAGTTTTTTGTATCGTCTTTTTTGTTCCTTATTTTAGTATATTGTGCAACAATATTAATAAATAATTTTTAAGATATTACTCAAGTTTTTTTTCATTTGAGCCTAATTAGAAACCACATAGTCTAAAAATCCCGTAATCCCGGGATTTAAAAACATGCTCGGGATTGTATTCTCTACCAATATCTTGAACGCAGCTCGTATATCGACTTCTCCACATACCAACTTACGTTAAAACAAAAAAAAGCAAATTTGGATTTGTTTTCTTGATTTATCGATCAAGTAATTCGTTTAATAACTTCACAAATAGGCTGTGTAAATATTGGTTTGCTAATGAAATCTAAATATATGATGTAAACAAAGATTCTATTTACCGTTTAAGATGAAATTTTGCACATATAACAGTCAATGTCTAATTTTCTTATTATTGTATGCAAAAAATTGCATTTTTGTTTCATATAACATGCTTTTATACGTTCATGAAAAAGTAATTAAAAAATATATTATTTTCAAAACTATAATTTGTTCTTAAAACGCGTCATAAATACCTTGAATTGTTTTTTTTTTTCAAGTAAACATTTTTTTAATCGCGATTAATCACAGCCAGAGAATATGAACATCTTCCGCGACATTCAAAATGTCAATGCCAATCAGATTTTATTGGTGTATCCATTCATTTCGTCGTTAAGCGAAACAAGAAAATCGTGTCAAGGGTAAATATGTATGTAATCATTAAACCAACACGTGTAATTATTTTTCAAAATGATTTATAACAACTGTAGTAAGGAATGTCGTTAAATTCCACGCGGTGTGGGCAGTTCGTCATCAGTTTAAAAAAAAAAGGTTTATGCTATTTATTCTTGACCTGAAAATATTAAATCAGACGGAACTTGCAATGCGGAAGCAACATCGTGACAGTAAAAAAGGAAAACAAGTTAAAAATAATCGATCGGCAATTCAAATTATACAGAGAAATTGCTTTTTTTTTGTGCTTTTGAAGGCCTCTTCGTTCATATGTAAATATTTATCTAGCGATGCTTTATTTGGGTACTCAATTAAATTGGCATTTTCAATATATATATATAACCTAAAACGAGATATATATAGGGAAGAAGATAAATAGAAAAATGAATGTTTTATTAAAAAAATAATATTGAGGGAAAATATTTGCTTTTTATAGTGCTGTTATCCGGATCCGGATAATTTTAGATCCGGATAATTTACTATCCGGATATCCGGATCTTGGTGTTATCCGGATCCACTATCCGGATCCTGAGAACCGGATCCACTATCCGGATCCTAGGATTCCGGATCCACTATTCGGATATACTATCCGGATTCCCTATTCAGATATCGAATTCAATATCTGGTTTTCAGACCCAAGTGAGTTATCCAATTCTCTGGATGGGAATTCGTTGTCAAACGCTTTACTTCTAGATTTACTATCCTATACTTCGGTTCCGTATGTGCTATTTTGAAGTAGGTCTTGCTATATAATCTTAGAGGCAACGATATGGATGTATATGTATTCAAATTTATAAATCTAGTTTACACTGCTGTGTATGTTTTAATGAATGTAATATAAATTTAATAACGTTCTGTTGAGAATAAAATATTCCGTATCTTTATTATTAATAATGATTATCAAGATTTATTCGCAATAATTAGTGTGTAGATATTGTAGATAAGTGTATACGGCAAGCGTTATCCAAATGATATTTAATAAATTATAGTAGTAAATTATAGTGCTATTTTAAAGAGGTAACTGCCTGGCAGTTTGACTTAACATTTTCGCTTATTGTATTTATCTCAAACGTTTACGATTTACTAAGACTTCCTTTGCATGTTCGTAGAAGAATTGCGAATTTTTCACAACCATTTTGTTTGAATGAAGTCGGCTCATGCATTCACCTTTCTATTTTTTTGCCCTCGCTTATAATTTTTTCTGGGTTACCTATCTTTAATATAACTACTTCAAGTATAGAAAAAAATCTTTTCTGTATTAATATTAGGTATATAAATAATTAGCACTTCTTACTGTTACCTTGTGGTATTGCGCAATGAATGAAAAATAAAACATAGAATAACTTCGCCGTACCACTTTATGAATCCCACATTCATGTCATTATATCAATTTGTTTAAAAAATAATAAGAATTTGCTAAACTACCTATATGACAAACTTTAAAAAAACTTGCTTACATCAGTGTACAGTTAAAATCCCAGAAATTGCCAGAAATGTATACAATATGTATATGCATATATCTGTATATTTAATACAGACATACAACAATAACAAATAATAAGACAACATCGTTGTCTTATTGTTGACGTTTATTTTGACATGTAACTTGTGTATATTTTCTACCTGAAGTAGCCACTGTGTGGTGAAACAATTGTAGTAGTTTACTATAAATTTAGTGAAACGTTTTAGTTCTTTGTTTTATTTATATACATATGGAGTTTCACCATGTATCTGCCAAATCTATTCAATATTCTGTATATTTGTTTGTGATATATTTCTTAAATATTCACATCTGCAAAAATACACTACAATAAGTGGTTTCAAAATTATTTAATTAAATAATTGAAAATAAAATAACATTTTATGAAAAGGAAAACTAAACAACCAATAGGTACTCCCAATTTAAACAATATTACTTTTTAAATTATTATATATAAACACCAACATATTTATATTCTTTGAAGAAAGACAACTTCTCTTTGCTCTAATCAAATCACCAGCTGACGAAAATATCCTTTCCGAAGGTACTGGTGTAGCAGGAATCGTCAAATACTTTCGAGCTAATTGATTTAGTACTGGATATTTATTCTTATTTTTCTTCCACCATTCAAATACGGATGCGCTTTTTGCAATTGGGTCCTCTCGCATATATTTATCTATTTCCGATGTTTCTTCCGATAACAGGGATTCATCTGGAAATTGATAATTAAAGACCTCGCTATTCGACGAGGTTGGTGGATTTATATCTGTTCCAGGTTGGAGATTTGCTAGTTCTGTCGATATAATTTTCCGAACTTCATCCTGTTGCGATTCATATCGGATAATGGATCCGGATAATGAATCCGGATAATAGATCCGGATATCCGGATAGTGGATCCGGATTCTAGGATCCGGATAGTTTTAGATCCGGATATCCGGATCTTAATTTTATCGGATATCAACAGCACTACTTTAAAGATATCTTTAATAAAATCTGCTACGTTCAAAAATTATTCTTATGTTATTTTTTACTGTTTTCCATTCTCAAAAGTAGTTCTATAACAATCCTAATAAAATTTTTAGTAACTTAGCGGTACACTGCTGATTCGTATTATACGTAATTGCTACGAGAAAAAAGTTTGAAAACCTCTGATCTTAAGTATTTTGTTTAATTGTTTCAATGTTTATTACCAGAGAGCGGACTCGAGCGATTGTTGATTCATAGCCCATTGGCGTTTGCCTTATATTCGCAATGGGTTTGTTTCTGTAAGCCAGCGATGCACATACCGCGGCCCGCGGGCCGCATGCGGCCCACTGTAGATATTTATGCGGCCCGCCAACGAATTTTAAACATTGTTCGAAAAACTACAAAAGTAGGTAAAAATCCATTCAAATCAATATTTCTTAACTTTTTATTTTATTCTAGCTTTTGTAATTGTTAGTAAGATATGTATCTTTAAATACCTACTACTTTCTTGTTCAGGTTTACTACGTAGGACAGATATGTTCCTCGTCGTTCCAAGCATATTGTTACGAGACTAGAAAGCTGTCAAACCAACTAGATTACTCGAAGATTCGCGAAACACGTCGGTATTATGCCCGAACAATGTGGTAGGTTCTCGATGTTAGGTAACTCGTACAAATACAACGCATCGCCCACTATCGGGGCAGTTAAGTTTTAACTACGGACAAGCGAACGCTATATTGTTTGAATTGTAATCTGTGAAGAATAAATAAAGGGTGGGCAAATTTGAGGTTAGGAAGTAAATTGGCTTAAAACACACTTTTTTTGGCAAATTCAGTTTTATTGATACCAATGTAAAGTAGAAATGTGGGAATTAATAATGGAATATGATGTCGGGCAAATGTCCACCTCTAGCACGTCAGCAGACGTCCCCTCTTTTCACAAAATTTTATCTCGGCAATGCAGAACCGAATTTCATCTTTCAGAGCGTCAGTTGTTTGTGGTTTGTTCACGTAAACCCGAGGCGGCCAATTGACATCGCCAAATCGAGAAATTACGCGACCGTGAAATTTCTCATGCAATAACTGAATTGTTTGGCCGGCTGTGTGGCTTGTGGCGCCGTCTTGCTGAAACCAAAGGTCATTGATGTCAACATTAGCCAATTGTGGCCACAAAAAATCGGTTATCATGGTTTGGTAGCGCAGAGAATTCACGGTGACGGCTTTTCCTTGCTCATTCTCGAAAAAATACGGGCCGATGGTGCCGCCTGACCACAAACCGCACCATATTTTTGTTTGTTTACATAACCGCCTAATTGAAAATGGGCCTCATCACTAAAGATGATTTTGTTGAAAAATGCGTTGTTTTCGTTCAGTTTTTCAAACAGCCAATTCACAAACGTTCGACGCAAGCAATGGTCGGCCGGCTTTAATTCTTGAACGAGTTGAACTTTATAAGCGTGAAGATGAAGATCTTTATGCAAAATGTTGCGCAAAGTGCCTCTGGTGAAGCCCACTTTGCTGTACAGCGGCTATGTTTACATCACTACGGCCACTACGAACGTATTGTTTTGGTCTATTGTCAGCAACAGTACCGTGAGCCTCGAATTTAGCGATTAAATTACGCACAGCGGTCTCAGAAGGAGCCTGATTACGAGGAAAAGCTGCTCAAATTTTACGAAGTGATACAGTAAAATTTTCACCATTTTGATAGTAAATTTTCACAATTAAAATTCTTTGTTCAAGAGTGTAGCGTTCCATGTTTAAAATCTCCCAACTTTTTACTAAATAAATGTCAAAGAATGTCAGCACAATTCTTGAAATTTCATCATTTTACAGCCAAATTAATTCCTAACCTCAAATTTGCCCACCCGTTATTTCGTCGTTCGAACTTGGCATCTACCTACGTAACAATATAATATCAATTTTGATATGGATAACTCAGGCCCCAGTAAAAAACGTAGTCGTAAGGTTGAAGTTGAAAATCGACAGTTTCAAGATATTTGGACCGAAAAATACTTTTTTATTTCATTGCATAACAAAAGTGTCTGTTTAATATGCAAGAGTAGTGTTTCTATTCCGAAGGAATATAATGTGAAAAGGCATTATGAAGCCCAGCATCATACTTTTACCAAATTAACCGGCGAAAATCGGACGCCAAAAATTTCCACTTTACAAATGGAACTAATAGGCCAGCAAGCTATGTTTACAAAACTAATTCAAGATGCTGAAACAGCTACTGAAGTTAGCTTTGAAATATCTCGAATAATAGCGAAAACTTGTCGGCCTTTTAAAGATGGTGAGTTTGTTAAGCAGTGTTTAGATATCGCCGCAAAAAAAAATGTGTCCGAAAGATGCAAAGAGGTTTGAGAAAATTCAACTAAATCGGATGACTGTTCAAAGAAGACTTACCACATTAGCAGCTAATATAGAAGAGCAATTAGCTACGAAATCGAAAAGTTTTGAGTATTTTTCTATAGCACTCGACGAATCTACAGATATAAGTTCCACTGTTCGACTCTCAATATTTTTACGGGGTGTAACGCAAAATTTTGAAGTGAGCGAAAAAACTGATTGGTATAGTTCTTCGACAAGTCAAACCAAGGGGAGTGACATGCTCAAAGCTCTTCTGGAAAAATGTTCTATAATGGATTTGGATTTAACGAAATTATCTGGAATTACGACTGACGGAACACCTTCACTGGTTGGAAGTAAATCTGGGATAATAACTATGTTAAAAGAGTATTTACAAACTAAAAACATAGATACCAAGGAATTAATGCAGTTTCATTGCATTATACATCAAGAGGCCCTCTGTTCAAAATTATTACGATTTGAAAATGTGATGAAAGTTGTAGTACCAACTGTAAACTTTATAAAATCACGAGGTCTCAATCACCGACAATTCACACATTTTCTCGAGGATATTGAAAGCGAATATGGTGATCTCCTGTTTTACACTGAAGGTGGCTAATTCGTGGGTTGTCACTAGAGCGGTTTCTTAACTTAATTGAAGAAATCAAAATATATCTGGCGGAAAAGAAAAAGGACGTCTCCGAACTCGACAACCCTGATTGGCTGTGTGACTTAGCGTTTCTTGTTGACATCACAATTCACTTAAATGTCTTAAATACGCGACTCCAAGGCAAAGATCAATTGATTTCGCAGTTATATTCTCATGTTTCGTCCTTTCAATGCAAATTGAGTCTTTTCAGGACACAAATCAATTCAACCAATTACAGCCGAACTACAAAAAAATATGGAGAAATTCAATAAAGCTGATGTTAATTTCGCTTATGTTGAAAAAATTGATATTTTAATACAAGGTTTTCATAATCGTTTTCTAGACTTCAAAAAAGTTAAACCTCAATTAGACATTTTCAGCAATCTTTTCAACATTTCACCCGAAAATGCACCGGAATCAATACAGCTGGAACTAATAGACATGCAAAATGATGATAATTTACGAAACAAGTTTAATGAAGGTAATTTACTCAACTTTTACCGTTGCGTTGACAAAACCGCTTATAAAAAGTTGCGAATAAATGCATTGAAATGCGCAAGCTTATTTAGATCGACGTATATTTGTGAGCAAACGTTTTCAGTGATGAAACTTAACAAAACAAAAAATCGAAACCGTCTGGCAAATGAGAATCTGGAAGCAATTTTACGTGTGGCGACAAGTAATGTGGAGCCAAACATAAACAAAATTGTTAGGTCAATGCAATGTCGTCATGCATCAAAATAATAAAACATGAAATATTACATTGTAATTATTAGATTACATTACGATTACATAATTACAAGAAACATTTTTGAATGTTCTTTTATTTTTATCATTTGTAGT
Organism: Melolontha melolontha; assembly: GCA_935421215.2. Lineage (NCBI taxonomy): Eukaryota > Metazoa > Arthropoda > Insecta > Coleoptera > Scarabaeidae > Melolontha > Melolontha melolontha. The sequence goes on from OW285238.1 coordinate 173,361,912, forward strand.
AATTCATACTATTTAAAATTAAAAATATTTGTGTCAATAAGTATTCTTTGTAGTGGCCCGTCCTTGGCTTATAATTTTCCCGAGTGGCCCATTTGAGTGGGACATTTGGAAAATGACCCCTGATGTATTCACATAGTCTGTGTAGTGTATGTGCTGCACAGGTAACGTGTAGCATATTGGTATAAGATTGCTTTAATAACTTCCCTGTTTTTAACATATAAGCTGCCGCATCAGTCAAAAATAATAGCATCATGTCTTTATAATTGTTATCCGATGACAAAATATTATGAATATATTGAGCAATTACTTCTGGAACTCTTTCACCATTCACGACCGGCAATATTTTAGTTGCAATTAAGTATGGTTGGTATGAAGTTGTCGGATGAAGAATACTAACAACATTTAACGCAGATATTCCCATTACATCAGTTGTTTCGTCTGCACTTACCCAAAAATAATGACCAGATAAGTTGGTTCGTATTTTTTCAATGGTTCTCAAATAACATTTTGGTAAGTGATATTTACGTAAAGTAGATTCATCTGGTATATGACGATCAGTATATTTTGTAAGAAACCTCTTAAGGACTGGATTGTTAAGCTTTTTGAATATGATATTAGCCGTCATGAAAGCTTCACACAGTTCTTCGTTAAAAGTGTCAGGTGCAGATGGTCATATGTTATCTTGATAAGTTTTCGAAGAAACATGTCTCTGCACATTACACTTTTGTGGACGCCTTAATCTGAATGAACAGGCACTGCAATATATCTCGGTATCATTACGAATATGCAACCAATCTGTATGGCCTCTAATTAATCCTACCTTGGTTGCCATACGAGAATTCTCCATAGTTAATAAAAATAAAGAGAAATACTAAGAACGGACAGAAATGGACTAAACAGAAGAAACGAAAACTACTCCAAAAATAAGGTTAATTAAACTTAATATTTATAAAACTTATAGGATAAATATACAATATAACAATATAAAACGGATTTTTTAAAATACTAAAAGTTGTAACCAAATAACACTGAAAGAAACGAAGCCAGAAGCACGCCACTGTAAAATAGAATTTATGAATGAATAGACACAATAACGACGTAAATAGCAACATCTGCTCGACGAATGCAATCGAGCAAGCAAATAGTGGGGCATATATGTGTATGCATGTATAACAGCATGTAAACAGAGAATACACTTTGTATGTAAACACAGCATGTAAACACAGCATGTAAACAGAGAATACACTTTGGAAATTAGCGGATATAATTTTTTAAGCGATTATTTCAACGAAGTCTAACGAAATAATATATAAATGTATATTACCTCTTACACGCCACTATTGAATTAAATTTATGAAGGAATACACACATGTACTATTCATAACGACTGAAATAAAAACACCTGCTCGAGGAATGCAATCGAGCAAGCTAATAGTGGGGTTATAAGATGCATAATGTTTTATCGGGGCAGTTGGTCATTCAATCGCTTCAGTCCGCTCTCTGTTTATTACAAATGTAAATCCCAGTGTAATTAAGGCCTCAAAGGACTCCCGTTCCTAACTAGATCAATATATTAATATTAATTTTAAGTAATTGTGATGATTGAATAATTTGAAGTAATAAAAATACCAAATGTTTGACTTTATTTGGAATCGAAAGATGCAAATTTACATTTTTTTTTTTATTTCAGACAAATGTTGCAACACATTCGGACCATTCCAGAAATAATCTTATTAGGCAACGCATCCACGAGTTTAAAGAGAATTCCTGTGTTTTCCTTTATGGTTCGTCATCCACGGGGCACTTTCCTACATCACAATTTCGTGTGCGCCGTCCTCAACGATATCTTCGGCATCCAAGCGAGAGGTGGATGTCCTTGCTCGGGAGCTTACGCCCAGGACCTCTTGGGCATAGACCAAAATCTCGCCGACCAATACGAGAACATCATATTAGAAGATAGACGCCTGAGCAGTTTAAATTTATCCATGAACAATTTATATTTAGAATTGCTACGACCTGGCTTTACTCGGATCAGTTTACCATATTTTGTTAGCGATTCGGAACTGGCTTTCGTTATGGAAGCTGTTAAGATGGTCGCTACAGAAGGTTGGAAGTTACTTCCTCAGTATATAGTTGATATGGATACTGGAGAATGGAGACATCACACCAATACTATACAGAAAGATCGAAAATGGCTGGGCTCGATCAGATATGTTGATGGGAAGATGACGATGAATGAAAGGAGAATATCCGGTCCTGGACTTTTTCCCCAAAACTATTCTGAATGTCTTCAAACAGCTCGGAATCTCTTTAATCGTGCTAGAAAAACGGCGCTAAGGAATCCTTATGAGGATCAGGGGATGCGTTTTGATAGTAGAGCTGAACATTTAAGATGGTTTATGCTACCTCATGAAGCGCAAAATATACTCACCAGCAACTCTCAGAATGTCAAGCACACCGTTCCTTTTGATCCCCGCAATTCTAGTACAATAAAGCGAGCTGAGTCGTCATCGAAGGATCTCGACAAATCCGCTGTTAAATCTAATAATAGTTCGCCAAGACATTACAGCCTGCCCGCTATTGATGACCCCAAATTAATTAGTTGTTCGTCACCTCTCCCATATTTCGTACAGGAGGGTAATACTTTGTATTATTCCAATCCTTTTGCACCTATGCATCCGCCAGTGAATTTCGCAGTAGGTGAATCGGTAAACGCGTCTATATTAGAACCCATTCCTAATTCTCCAAACTTCTTCCGCGAAAGATGTTTAAGTTTGGGTGCGCCAAATGTTTCTCCGCCAGTTTTAAGCCCGCAAACGCGGATTAGCCTGGGCATTAATCACCAACGGCAAAGAAATTGCAGTTGTAGCAGTCAGACTGATCTACATTCCTTGGACTCAGATATAAATACATCTCCAACGCACAGTTTGAACCTTCTCTCGAATTCCTTCGATTATAGCATGCTCGGTAGGGGTTCACCTGGGCCCGATCTGCAAACTTATGTCACGGAAGTCACCAAAGAACTCGCCACCAATATAAAGTCGGAAATACGCGAGGTTATTTCAAAAGTTGAGGACGCTTTAGAATGCAGCGATATCGTGGACATGAATGCTTTACAATTCAACTATGAGAAACATGGAAGCAGCAGTGAGGATGGTAGAAGTGATTCCATATCTGCGAACGAAGTAGCGGAATATATCGAGAAAGTATCCAAAGAAATGGCGAACGAAGTAAAATCTGAAATTCGCGATGTTGTTAGTGCGGTAGATGTGTATTTCACACCGGAAAGGCGTTGTTTCTCCAGGGGTTCTAGTTCTGGGGAGAGTGAAAAATTAGGTAAAAACGATAAGAGCGAAAAATATACACCAGGATCCTCCAGTGAAACAGTTATACAAATGATAAAGAAATCGAATAGTTCGAGTAGATTAAGCGATGAGGAACTTTCACAATCTGTCGAGAAACCTTGCCAAAACAAACTGTTAACCTCAAATGTGACCAGTGTTAGTTCCCAAGATAGCGGTATTAACTTATCTTTCCACGAGATCGAACATGGCGGTGAATATCCTAGAAGAAGTAGTGCCGAAGGTGGTCGACAATTATTGTACAACGAAAAATTAAAAAAATCCACTTTGCACAGACACAGTGAGAACAGTGACTCAAGCGAATCATCTGATAAGTCTTCCAACGAATCTGTCAGTAACACCAAATGGATATGCCCGCCGAAAGGTATCTGGCAACCGACAGTGGAGGCCATTCAAGAGTACGAAATGATCAGAAACGGTGATAAAATTATGATTTGTTTGAGTGGCGGTAAAGATTCCTTGAGTTTATTACACGCAATGCTTCAGTATCAGAGTATGGTGTCGAATAAAGGTGTGGTGTTTACCATCGCTGCAGTAACTATAGATCCTGAAAGTTCGGACTGTGATACATGTGTAATGACGTCGCATCTGAAGAGTTTGGGTGTGGATTATCTTGTAGTTGATGATACCGAATTACCTAAAAGCAGAGGTGAGTAAATAGAAAGTTTAGTCAATCTAAATATACAAGGGTAGCACCGATTATTTCTGCAAAGGCTTTAGAAATAAGATGGAGGTAAGTCTAAAGCAGTTTACAACATCATTACTGGTGATGAAAGTTGGATATATGCATTTGAACCGGAATCAACACGACAGTCGGCTCAATGGGTGTTTCCAACAGAACTTAATCCAGTCAAAGTGAAAAAATCTCGATGTGTTGGAAAGAAAATGGTAGCCAGTTTCTTCTCAAAATCAGAGACCTATAACAACAATTATGCTTGAAAATAAACGTACTGTTACCGCTGAATGGTACACGACAGTATGTCTGCCAGACGTTGTCCAAAAGGCACATTTACGATGCCCTAGATCCGAGATTGTTCTTCATAACGACAATGCTTCAAGTCACACTGCGCGTCAAACAAACGAATTTTTGAAAGCTTCCGGATTAAAATTACTAGATCATCCGCCATGTAGTCCGGCCCTGGCACCTACAGATTTCTTTCTATTTCCAAGACTATAAAATGCGTGGTGTACGATTTGCAAACCCAGAAGGTGCAGCGGAGAGTTTCAAAAATCTTATATCTGAAGTGACTCAAGAAGAGTGGAATTACTAATAAATAAAACACACATAAGAGGTTTTAGATTTATACTTTATTAATAAAATAATGACAGCTGTTTCGCTAACACAGTAGCTTCTTCAAATTCAACTTAAGACTAAAGATACATACAAGATACAGCGTTAATCAGGTAGCTGTATCTTGTATGTATCTTTAGTCTTAAGTTGAATTTGAAAAAGCTACTGTGTTAGCGAAACAGCTGTCATTATTTTATTAATAAAGTGTAAATCTAAAACATCTTATGTGTGTTTTATTTATTAGTGATATGGATTTACATCAAGCAAAGGTCGAAACAATTAAAGAGTGGAATTTATGCTATGATAACTGGTTTTATCGAATGCCTAAATGGACTGAGTTTAAGGGCGAATATTTTGAAACACAATAAGGAAAATAATTAGTTTGCAGAAATAATCCGTGCTATACAGACTGGATCACTGAACAGTTTTTTTGTTTTTTAATATTTAAAATATTTGATAATGGATATTTTTTAATAGAATATTTCATTTAAGTCTTCAGTTCCCAAACTTCTAGTATTCGTAACTCGTCATTATAAATATTAATCATGACCTCTTTTCCAATGATTTTTGAAGCTCTTAGTATTTTTTCCTATATATACAGGGTAATTTGGCGAGAGAAATGTTTATTTTAGAACAAAAAATATACTTTATTTTTCAAGATAATTCCTATCCAATTCTACAAGTGTCCCGTATCGTTATGTTCAAATTTTATGAGTGTAAAGTAGACTTCATTTCAAGTAACAATAACCCAAAACTTGTATATCCATTTTTATTTGTTTCAAAGTTACAGATCTATGAATGTGATTGTCAGATCATGAAAAAAAATGTAATCCTAGAGTCAATACAAACTGATTTTATTTAAAAAAGTTATACGATTCAATAACAGGCCTGTGATTGTTAACGTCGCATAATAAAATGTTATCCTAAAATAAATAAACACGTGTCGTAGTGCATACAGTAATTTTTTGGAGATCTACAAAAAAGAGTACTGGAAATTGATTTATGATAAAGAAGGTTCTTACTTATTTCGTAAGTGTGAACCATGAATATCATACAATAAACAAATGTTCAGATGACTGTTAACGTAGCATTTTTGAATATAGGATTACATTACGTTTCAGTTCATACAACAGCTTATTAGTGAGTGGACAAGTTTTCTTTATTCAAAATGCATTACCGATTTTCTTCTCAAGAGTGTGCGGACATGCATTTTGTGTATGGCAACTGTAACGGCAGTGCACGTCAAGCAGTTATTGAATACCGACATCGGTTTCCAGATAGGCGCATTCCTCATTACAGAACGTTTCTGGAAGTACAGACAATTTCGGAAATGCGGACTGCGTGATTATCTTTTCGACCGAGAAGTAAATTTGCCAGCAGACATAGAGGAAGAAGCATTAGCTATTGTTACAAGGGATCCAACTCTCAGTGTACGTCGAATCGCTAGACAACTAGGAATGCCACGAACGATAGTTTCGCGAATTTTAAAATGTGAGGGCTTATATCCATATCACTATCGCAGGGGACACGGCTTGCTTGAGGCAGACCACTATGCTCGTCTAGTTTATTCTACCTGGATATTAAGACACGGCTTCATTTTAATTTCTGCGGAACAGTCCTCTGGACAGATGAATCTACGTTCACGAGAAGTGGTGTTACAAATCTGAGAAACCTGCATAGGTGGTGATCAGAAAATCCCAAAGCTATACGCCCATCTAAATTTCAACATGAATTTTCTATTACCGTTTGGGCGGCCCTAATCGTCTTATTGACGAACTGCCAGGTCTTTTAGAGGATGTCCCACTGAATGTTCGACGAGACATGTGGTTTAACATGGATGGGGCACCACCACATTTCGGAATTGCTGTCCGAAATTGGGTTAACATCAATTATCCAAGATGGATTGGTCGAGGTGGTCCTGTTGCATGGCCACCTAGATCACCCGATCTTAATCCCCTTGACTTTTATTTATGGGGGTACATGAAAAATTTAGTCTACGCGCAAGTTTCGAACACAAGAGAAGAGTTGTTGGATCGTATTCACCTGGCTGCCGAGCAAATTCCACAAAACAAGTATGAAATTCGGATAAGTACTTCTTCTGTTGGCTTACGGGCACAAGCCTGCATTCAACAAGGAGGTGGACATTTAAAAAATATTATTAATTGAACTTTTTTAAATAAAATCAATTTTTATTGACTTTAGGATTACATTTTTTTTCATGATCTAACAATCACATTCATAGATCTGTAACTTTGAAGCAAATAAAAATGGATATACAAGTTTTGCGTTTTCGTTACTTGAAATGAAGTCTACTTTACACTCCTAAAATTTGAACATAACGATACGGGACACCTTGCATATACTTAGGCCAGCGTCTTTCAGTTTTTTTTAAGTCATCTGAAAAGTAATCTTTCGCATACTCGTTAAAATTTGTCCCAAATTTCTTTCCGCCTAGTCATTTTTTCAAGTTTGAGATTAGGAAAAATTCACTTCTTTCAGCAATTTTTAAGCCATCTGAAAAGTAATCTTTCGCATGCTCGTTAAAATTTGTCCCAAATTTTTTTCCGCCTAGTCATTTTTTCAAGTTTGAGATTAGGAAAAATTCACTTCTTTCAGCAATTTTTAAGCCATCTGAAAAGTAATCTTTCGCATGCTCGTTAAAATTTGTCCCAAATTTCTTTCCGCCTAGTCATTTTTTCAAGTTTGAGATTAAAAAAAATTCATTCGGAACCAGATCTGATAAATATGGTACAAGTCAATAATTTGTAACCCAATTCGACAAATATAGAGGTTGCCATAGCGGATTAATGAGAGCCTGCATAATCCTGATCATCTTTTCTCAATTCATCAGCATAATATTAGCCAATTTTTTTGTATTTTTCTTTTGTAAGCAGTCAATAAAAATGATGCCTTTGGAACCTCAAAAAGTCATGGCAAAAATCTCATTGGGAAAAACCGTTTTGCCTTCTTCAGGCCACGTTCATCGGAAGAAATCTATTATTTTGACTGTATTTTTGTATCTGGAGTACAATGATGTATCCAGGTTTTTTTTATCTACAGTGACATATCGACGAAAAAATTCTCTTGGGTTTCGTTTGAACTTAACCATACAATCATTTGAAATTGACACACAGTTCAAATTGGAATATTTTTTGAAGATTTTGGCATACTTTGATAGCTCTCATAAAATGCTAGGAACTTATATTAATCAATATTTATTTCTTGGAAGTTGAAAGAAGTCATTTGAAACTGCCCGAAGATGAGCATTTTTATCAAAGAATTGTGTTTAGTGATGAAGCTCATTTCTGGTTAAATGGCTACGTCAATAAGCAAAATTGCCGTATTTGGAGCTAAGACAATCCTCAAGCCGTTAACGAATCACCATTACATCCATTAAAATTGACTGTTTGGTGTGGTTTACACGCTGGCGGCATCATCGGTCCTTAATTCTTTCGAAATGAGCAAGGAGCTGCCGTTATGGTGAATGGCGAGCGCTATCGAGCCATGCTGACTGAATTTTTGTTTCCAAAAATTAATCAGCTAAACATCAACGACATTTGGTTCCAACAAGAGGACGCAACTTGCCATACAGCGCGCTTAACAATCGATTTATTGCAAAATCAATTTGGTGACAATTTTATTTCCAGAAGTGGTCCTCTTCACTGGCCCCCTCGTTCGTGCGATTTAACACCTCTGGATTACTTTTTATGGGGCTATGTTAAGTCTTTATTTTGTGCCGACAAACCAGCAACTCTTGAAGCATTGGAAGCCAATATTTAAGCCACCATTGACGCCATACGGCCAGATTTATTGGAAAAAGTAGTCAAAAATTGGACTGATCGAATGAACCATGTAACTCGTAGCCGCGGCGGACATATACCGGAAATCATATTTAAGAAATAAATGCCATGAAATTATCTACCAGATTATAATAAAAAAAATTTCATTCCAACAATATTTCTGTCTTGTATTATCATTTTAAGTTCTCAATCTCTTAAAAAAGCACACATTATTATAATCCTGTACGAATAGCGAAATTACGCCACAATTGGCAACACTGTCGCCAACATGTTTGAAAATTATGTATAGTTTTTAAGATAAATAATAAACATTCAGATTCTATCATTTTTAATTTATTTATATTTCAGACCAATTACCCTCCGAAAATTATTTTAACTTTTCTAAATGCGATATTAAGCACCGTCTATTTACGACTGCAAAGAATGGTGGATATAACGTAATTGCCACCGGACAGCACCTCGATGATCTCGTTGAAAACTTCCTATTATCAATATTCCACAAAGGCAGACTGAAAGCTATGAAGGCGCATTATTGCGTAAGGTAAGCAACGCAAAATCTAGTTTTACCGTTCCCTATTCGATTTACATCCAATTTATGTTTGCAGAGAATATGATTTGAGAGTAATTCGTCCATTAATCTACGTTCGCGAGAAAGCGTTGAAGCAATTCGTGGCCTGTAATAATTTACCGACAACGTCAAGTAGTTCCGCATATCCAGAAATAACTAAACAGCGACAGAAAGTTCGGCAAGTTCTCGTTCAACACGAGATGCTCTTCCCCAAGTTTTTTACGTCCCTGAGATCATCCCTACACACCCTGATGTCGTCATCCGCGTTGAACGACAGTGAAATAAAAATCAGACGGCGGTCGAAGCAAAAAGAAAATGATTCTTCGGACGTTGAGACTGATGAAGAACCAATATTAAAAAATGACTGATTTACATTTTAGATTTTACGTTTCATTCTCTTTTTGTATTGACCCGCCATCTTTCATTTATACCACGTACTATTTGTGTTATTTTTTTTGTAAATGCATGTTTTTCTACTATATATAATATGCGCATAAATTAATTATGATCGGAGTTAGATTCAAATATCCGTTTAATTTTTTTTTTAATTTAATCGTTAATTCCTCTAAAATTCAAAGATAATAAATAATTCGATTATTCAATTCGGTCACGAATAAAATTTATATAATATTTATCAAAAACTTTTTTAAATTTTAATATAAAACTGAAATATATACAGTACGAATCAAATTTGTGGCAACGACCCCGTTTAATTGATTGATACCAATACATATATATTGCAAAACGATATTCTTTAAACCAGTGTTTTTCAACCTGTGTGGGGGGTCGCGAAGCGTCTGTAGGGGGGTCGCGAGAGGTCGAGAGAACTAATAGAAGAAGAAGAAATCAATAAATTTTAAAAAGGTAGATATATTAAAAAAAAGTTAACAAAATGATACTCCTTATGTTATTTATACAAACACATTAACAAAAAATAAAATCTTCGAGTACTCGTTCATTTTAATGTGAAGGTTGCGCTTGAGTTTGTTCAATCAATTTCTCCCATCGTGGATCCGTTTTTGCAACTTTAAGTATTAAATCGTTTTCCAAATTTAAGCGATTTCTTAGTTTACTTTTTATTTGGGCCGTTGATGAAAATGCCAACTCGCACAAGTACGAGGTAGAAAATGGAATCAAACACTTCAAAGCCTCGGTTGTTAATTCCGGGTATTCTGTTTTTCTTTTTAACCAAAAGGTACCCAAATTTTCAGACTTGAATTCCAAGTGTAACATCCCATCGGCAGATAATTCCAGCAGATTCTCTTTGAGCTTAGTTGATAAATTTGCCTCATTTATAGCTGCATTTAAAAACGGATTTAAGATCCATCTTTGCCCAGTGTTATCCGATATCTCTTGCACTGAGAAGTAATGACACAATTCTTTCTTCAAATTATCTAACACCATTTTCATACCAGATATATATGAGTTGATGTTTATCTCGCTTCCGGCTTCTTCAATGAAAGACTGTATCGACGAAAATGAATCAAAGTTGTTTTGATTTATAGATGATGACCACAATTCAATTTTTTTTATAAAGCCATGGAGTTTGTCTTTTGCTGTAATGACATTTTCATCCCGCCCTTGAAGACTTTTATTCAAGTTATTTAAATTCTCAAATAAGTCAGAAAGAAAAGCCAATTTCAAAAGGAATTCCGGGTCAGAAATGAATTCAGAGTAATGTGACTTGGCTTGTTGTAAATATACTAATAGTTCAGCGCGAAGTTCCATAACTCTGGTCAGTACTTTGCCTTTTGATAACGACCTAACTTCTGTATGGTAAAACAAATTGCGGTGTAGTGCCCCCATATCTTCACAAATTATTAGAAACAATCGAGTCTGCAACACTTTTCCTTTAATAGAATTGACAATGTTAATAATAATATTTAGAACTTGACTGTATTCTTGTGGCACAGTTTTGGCTGCAAGAGCTTGGCGATGGAGAAAGCAATGCATCCAACAAGCGTTTGGCATCTGTTCTTTCAGTCTAGCAATAAATCCACTCTTCGCACCAGTCATGGCTTTTGCTCCGTCACTACAAATAGCAATGCATTTTTATGCCCAATTGATATTCATATCTTGCGTAGCTTCAAGGAACGTGTCATGCAAGCACTGACCTGTAGTATTTTTGGGTAGTGCCTTGCAAAATAGTATTTCTTCCATTAATATTTCATTGGATTCAAAACGCACAAAAGCTACAAACTGCGCACACCCGCAATATCCGTTGATTCATCAAATTGCAAGGACACAAAAGAACTTTTCTTAATTTTTTCTATGACTTGATCACGAACGTCAGTCGCCATATTGCTTATCCTGCGTTGAATGGCATTGTCAGAGAGAGGTATACTTTTGAGCTTTTCGACCTCTTGCTTGCCAAACATAATCTCTGCTATATCTAAAGCCGCTGGTAAAATCAAATTTTCGGCAATACTGTCAGGTTTTCCTACTTTAGCCACACGAAAAGCTACTCGATAACTAGCGAGCAACGCTTTCTCATTTAGGTTGGACATTTGTCCTATAGCAGTTTTTTTATGTTCAAGAGCTTTTAATTTTCGCTCAAAAAATTCCACGGGTTTATTTTTTTCATTAGGATGTTTTCTGTTTAGGTGGCGTACCAACTTCGATGGCTTCATGCTTTCTCTTGACAAAGTTTCAAAGCAAATTACGCACTGCGGTTTATTCTCAATCGCAGTAAACCCAAATTTCAAATAATTGTCGTCATAAAGACGTTTTTTCTTTATTCCACTACTGCCGCTAGTCTTAGACGTTGATGGTTCTGATGATCTTTTCAGGAATTTATCCATTTTCAATTATAACAAACAACTCAAATAAATACGTAAAACAAGTGATTCGCGCTCTTCAAACAACTAAACAGCAAACGACACGACCACTTGCTTCACGGTCTTGCACTCAACTGCCGTGGCCGTGGTCGACCGCCCTATTTATAGGCCACCGCATTCTAGCGAGAATCATCTCGAAGCGTAACGAAACGTCTCGAAACTTGTGGACCTTTAGCGCGGGCCGTGGAGCGCGCGGGAGACTACCAGCGCCATCCGTTGGTAACACTCGGAACCTGTACTAGTTCCGAGTGTTACCAACAGATGGCGATGGGAGTCTCGGCCCTAACAATATGTTTGTATTTGTTTGTTAGTTATCAATTGGCCACGTATTCGATTTAAAATTATATGTTTTACGTACTTAATTGTATATTTATATCCGAATCCTAATAGCGCAAACGCCTAAAATTTTTGTATGGATTAAATATTTTTAACATACATGAAAAAAAAGGGTCGGGGGTCGGGAAATATTTTTTGATACTAGGGGGGTCGTGTCATGAAAAGGGTTGAAAAACACTGCTTTAAACTAAAGGCCGTTTGACACGGCATAAATTTTGTTATAAAATTTACAATAAAAAATATTATAAAATACTATGCAATTTGATCTTCAAAGTTGTAAAATAAAATTGTAAGAAAAAAATAAAACTGTTTGACACGATTTGAAGAATTTATTGAAAAATTTATCAAAAAATTTCTGAGTAAGCATGCGCATTTTAAGTTCTGTGACATGTTTTCGATAATATTATTTGTTTGATATTCTGATGCCAACTTCACACGTGATACCTAGCCTAACGTCGTCACGCCGCCGGCATACCCCGTACGCGCAGTTTTATTGCGCACTTTTTATTCTTTATTTTACAATTTATAGAACCAATCCTATAAATTTTCTAATAATATTTTATATAAAATTTTACATAAAATAATTTTGTGTGACACTCTATTAATTTTACCAATAAATTATATAATATTTTTCGTTGTAAATTTTATAACAAAATTTATGCCTTGTCAATCGCCCTTAATCCATATTTTTGATTAATTACATAAATAATTTCTACAAAAATTTCTTGTAAATCTCGAAATAAAGGAAAAATAAGAATATAGTTTTGCATTTGTTTTTATATATTTTTTTATAAAAACAACTAATTTGATAATATTTGGTGTATTTGTTAAGACTGTAACATATAAAAATATTTTTACAGTGATTTGTACACGTCAAAAGTTATTAATATCAATTCCAACGTATCTACTTATGACCAAAATCAATCATATTATTATGAACTTGTATAGTAAAGATCGAATTATCGAATATATTAAGTAAAGCACCCTTTAAAAAATCTAAAAAATGCCTCATTGTAGTTACTTACAATTAGTAAATCCATTATTATGCTAATGGGGGTTATTTGCATTATTATATCTATTTTAAGATATTCTTAAAACCCCCTTTTAAAAAATAAATATGATCTCTTAATTATATGAAACAATGGTTCCCAATCTGTGCTTCAGGAAGTCGCAATCGCTACAAGAAACTCTGCGATCGTCCCAGTTAAATAATATATACAGACTGTCCCGCCAACAATCATAATTCCGTTATTTATTGTCCAAGTTTATTGAAACAAAAAGTAAATTTAATAGCATCAAAAATACTACAAAATATCAGGGTTTTATTTGTTTTCAGTTGTTTTCATTAATGTCAAACGATAGTCGACTTTTTTATTTTAAATGTTAACATATAGTTTTGGCTATATTCGGATTGGATTTTTTTTTGAGTTCATATTTTATTGAAAAAAAAACATTTATTAAAATCAACTTTGTCTTTAATAAATTTTCGAATGTGCCATGAAACATTGGAAATGTAAGTATTTATAAGTAGAGCAGACCAATTTCCGTGAGCGCCATGTGCGCCGATGTTAGGATGATTGTATTGCATCAGAACTAATAAAAAGCATTCAGTATGTGTTTGGTACTTGCTTAGACTGCATGTAAGTGTAAGCATACGTAGTAAAATGTCGTCGACAAATAAATCGAGAAAACGACCGTTGTCAGACGAAGTGAATAAGTTTATTATGGATTTCCCGGACTTAATATACGATGGCTCAAAAATTAAATGTTTAGTGTGCAATACATATCTAATGTGTTGGTCAAAAACACATTGTAAAGAACACGTAAGCAGTTCGAAGCACAACAATAACAAAATTAATCGACAACAGTTTATACATGAACTATGTGTAACTATGATTGTAGTATATTGTATGTATAGTAATGATTGATTTATTTCATTTTGAAATAAATACGCGAATCAAACATTACCGAGCACGGCAACGTTACGAAGGAATTTACCATCGGTGCGTAAACAGGTTGAAAATAAAATCAAAGCCGAACTGAAAAATAAAAAACTGTGGTTATGTGTGGACGAAACAACTGACAGCAAAAAACAATCTGTAGTTAATGTGATAGCGCGTAATATGGAACCACATCAACCAACGTCTTCAATTCTATTAGCATCCAGACGACTAGAACAATGTAATGCCGAAAAAATTTCAGAGGTGCTATTAGATACTTTGGAAAAATTTAAACTTTCGAAAGACCAAGTATTAATGTTTATGACCGATGGTGCCGCAACCATGTGTTCTGTAGGCCGGTCTCTTAGAAAATATTGTCCTAACTTGTTACATATTACTTGTAAACTCCATGCTCTACACCTTGTGGCAGAACAGGTTCGTAGATGTTATCTAGAGGTAGATGCTTTAATATCGAGTACAAAGGCAGTATTCCTGAAATCTCCAAAACGTATTCGGAAATTTCACGAATTGTGTCCCCATACCCCTGAGCCACCACAGCCGATTCTGACACGTTGGGGTACATGGTTACGGGCGGGGTTTTACTATCATGAACATTTTGAAAAAAAAAGGACGTGGTTTTATCATTCGATCCGAAAGAAAGTGCAGCTATCAATACAAGCCAGAAAAAATTTCAAGATGCCCAGATTAAAATGGATTTACCAAGTATTCGTCAGAATTACTTGGGACTAGAAGAAGCAATAACAAAATTAGAAAATTCGTCGCTGTCGTTAGAGGAATCACTGCAAATCGTTAAAGATGTTCACGCACAACTGTGTGCTGTAGAAGACGCAAAAAGTGAAAGTGTTCTAATTAAATTTGAAAGTGTTTTAGACAGAAATGCAGATTTTGACACCTTAACACGTATTTGTGAGGCCACGTCTCAGATGCGTTAGGTTGCTTAAAAAAGTATTTTGATTATGCGAATATAACATCACTAGATGTAGAACGCTCGTTTTCCGAATATGTATAAACATATTTTTTCCTCACGGCTGACATGTTTTTCAGAAATGACCTTAGAAACGCACCTGATGTTGAACACATACAATCGGGTTTCTCCTGTTTGTCAATCCTCCTGTTTGTCAATCCTTGGAAGACGCTTAAAACGGTAAATGTTTTTTTAAATCCTCTGTCGTGCACACAATCACTGATTTCATACATTTTTCATTTTATTTATAGGTACATACAACGCAGCTATCATAAGTACTATTCTTGAATTACACTCCCATACCGGCGCTCATGGCGCGCACGGAAATTGATCTACTCTAATGATGACGATTTGTGTTAGAATCTTCTATTTCTGCTAAAAAAATAAATACTGACGCTTAGATACACATTGTTTTTGTGAATGATGTGATACACGTATATTGTACAAAAAATATATAATAATTTTTATAATAATCAAATATGTTCCGAAAAATGAATCTATGTGCGTGCGCCTATGTCATTCGCTCATTTCATTCGCTGTCGACCTAAATTCTGACCTAAAGTCCGATCTCTAATTATAATAATTTACCATCAATGTTAATTAGTTATTTGAAAAAATTTAAAATAGGTAACTTTCATTCTTACCCCTGATGTAATGATTAGAGAACGGACATTCTTACCACATGACTCGGCGTAATTCAATGAAGTATTTGTTAGTGTTACCGGCCATCTGGTCCGTTGCGATTACAATGGACAACACACTTGTTGTATTCGGAGGATATATTCCATTAAACGCAATCGGCAATTGGAAATGTTTATAAACTTCGCCGAGTACATCCCGTCGTAATACAATGAAGTATTTGTGTTTGACTTTCTCGGACACCTGATTTTGGCAGCGTTAACAATGGACAACGGCTATTGTATTCGAAGAACTTAGTCATGTGGTAAGAATGTCCGTTCTCTAGTAATGATAAATAAAATTTTCTTTCTCTTGCTAGTAAATACAGTCGATACGTTCTTTTCTTTGGATGTTAAGGGTTCGTCTCCGAACCATTAACGTCGGAGTAGAAGGAATTTATTATTTTCTTGGCCATAATTATAATACGAGATAAGAGTAATATTTCTTGGGAGAATTAAAACAATATTAAATTTGACGTTTCGGTACTATATTTAGTACCTTTTTCAAAATTGTAACAACTTATTTAAATGTCAAAAATTGATACAATTTTTGTTATTTGAATTTGGGAACCACTGTTAGAAACGAAGGGTTATTAACGTGGAAATACTTAATTTGCAATATTACCTTTACGATAACTAATATAATAGAAAATAGGTATATTTGAATTTATTCCGATTTATTTTACGAATTGACAAAAATGCTTTGAATGTCTTATGAATGAGAACGTGTCTTTATTCATCATTTTTGTTAGGTAATAATTTTTTAAAAAATTTTGCAGCTACATATTCATAAGGAAGAAAAAATGGCGCTTAATTTTTGCACTTAAATCACCATAATTTATTATGCGTAATATACTTTGGATACATACCAAAATACATGTAATGAATTCTCTAAATTTAATTTTAAACCTCGCCCTTTTATTGACTTTTATAGAATATACAATATAATGTTAGTTACCAGTAATGGAATAGTTTTAAATATCTTTGAGATAACTAAAATTATCTAATAAAATAAAATTAAAAACCCTTACCAGTGTTAAACTAGAAGACGTTCAGAACAATCCTTCTGTTAGTGTTTTTGTGCGTTCAAGTGTTACACTGTTCTTTCTACTGAAGATGACAACGTGGTTGTAGAAATACGTATTTAGAATCATTAGTATCATTCTATTGTGGTAAGAGTTTTTTAATTTTATTTTATTCACTTATAAGCCACAGTCTCCGATTTGTTAGTTAAAATTATCTAGTTCGAAACTTTAATGTGCAGAATGTGCTTTATAAAATCCGTGTGTCCAATTCTTCTGATTTAATACAATCTCCTGTCTTTATTACACGTTAAGCCACACCAAAATTACATATTCTATATTGATCGATAACATGTAAAATGTTTTTCGAACCTGGTTTCAATAGAACACTTTAGTGGCCCTATATAAATGTTAATTATTAAAATAATATGTAATTACTGAATTAATTTTCTAATTAACGGGTTCGTGTTAAACAACCGATTTTCGTAACTAATTTTGAAAAGAGATTAATTATTATTAATTATTAATATTAATTTGTATCTCAGATAGCCCCCTAATAATCTAAATTAATTGAAATTTTTTTAAAATTCTAATGCAGTTTGAATCTCAAAATTTATACCCAAATTCCCTAATTAATAACTTTTTTTTATTAATATAAACACATGAATAATATTCGATAATATTACACAGACCTGCATTTTTCAACTCTTTGAATGTTGATTTAAAAATTTTAACTGTTTTCTAGTAATTGGGTAGCGCTGATTTCAAATCTGCTTTTATTTTTTTTGTATCACGTAAGGTTATTTTTCAAACCAGTAAAATCAAAAAATATAGAAAAAACACGATTTATTTCATTTATAAGCTAGTTTTATATTATATTAAAAAAAAATACAAAAATATACACATAGATACTATTAGAAATAGTTATTTATTCTTTATGCTTCTTAAAAAAAACGTTTTCGTTTGTCAGAAAAGCTTCGTTTGGTTGTTTTTCTCATATTCAGCTAAAGGAAGATCTGAAGGTAGTTTCTGGGACAAGCCAATTTTTTTGTTTCAACCTAGACCCCAGTACTTCAGAAAGATCTTTTGAAAGTCCCAAATCTCTTACTAAATCATTCAGTTCGGCTTGTGAAAATAGCTGAGGTTGGTTTTGACCTGAGGTTGATGGTTCAAAATCACTATCCATTTGTACGGAGCCGGAAGTTGAAGAGGTTTCAATATCTTCTTGTAGTACTTTGGGGGGTATAGGTATAGATACATGATCACTGTGAGGAACTGGTCTGATAGCTGATTTAATATTGTTTGGGTACAAAATATGTTTCAAAGTTTTTCTATTATGCCCCTTAATATCCCAAAGACAAAAGTAGCAATCTTCATGATGATTTTGCGGTTCTCTCCAAACCATCGGTATTCCAAAAGTAAGGCTTTTTCTATTCCCTGTCGTCCAATGTCTTAAACCTTCTTCACATACCTTACAAACAACGTGCGGTGCCCAATCTTTATCTTGATCTCCTAATTTGATTTTGAAATAACCATAATATGCATTTTTCACAAATTCACCAATTGGTCTCTTAAACTTTTTCAAGACGAAATATCCACAAATATAACAGAAATCATCTGGTTTATTTTTGCAACACCGGCTAGACATATGTTTAAGCAATGTTTATTTATCAAATACCACGCACAACACTAAAGACAAATTAATTTTACTTGTTTACTGATCGACACTCAGAACTATAATGAAGTAAATGACATTAAAATATACATTTTGTTTGGAGTGATAAACTTGAAATCCTTCTTCGTAGTACTAATAAAGTGAAAGCATAATAAATAGGATTTAGCAGGTAAAAATTCCCGGAAATCTTGTCCAAAATTAATACATGTAATAAAAGATTTACATCAGGTAATGAGAGGCTATTTAACAAATTTCTTTAAAACCACAACATAAAATCATTTTTGGGTTAATACCTAGAATTTGAAGTAGTACATTCATTTTAAAATGTATTAAATTTTTTTTATATTTTTTCTTTTTCTTTTGTGCAAAAAAAAATCTGTGGGTGGTAGAGACCAACTGTATTTTAATTAGTTATTGCTATATAAAAACTGAGCTTAACAAACAAAAATCACGTCATCACAAATTTTATGCAGGCCTGTGTTATTTATTATACGATATTTATTAGAAATTTTTAATTAAATAAATATTAATAATTTTGGGGTAATAACTGGTGGTCAATCAATTGTTTGTATTCTAATATACCGAAATGCTCTGTTAGTAACTGACCTGCCCGGTTAGAAAGACCTAAAATTACGGGTACCTATTAATATTAAACAAAAACTATAATAAGATATCTGCAAGTTTGTGTACAAGTTTAAAATAACATTAATTAAAATCGTTATAATTTTATTTTAATATTGAGTCTTGGTTTGAGTTTCTTTAGGCGTTTGAATATTTTCTTTTAATAATATAATTAATAATTCGAGTGTAATTTCTTTGAGTGGTGAGGATTTTTTTATACACCAGCAATTTATTTTCTAATGATATTCCGCGTTTCTTCCAATCAGCGAGTAGATTTGTCTCAACTTAATTCCACGCTACTTCCTTTTGGTAAAAAAAAAAGTGTTTTAGTGAAATTAAACGCCTATTTAAGTAGCTACTCACGTATTTAACTTCGGCTGTCTGAGTTAGTTGAATTCTATTTAGTGTGAGCAATCTCTTCTAATAGTAAATGTCACATAAGTTGACTTTCTTTTATCTACTTTAATTCTCTATTTTTTTGAACTAAATTTCTATTTTATTCAAATTTTCTAAAGCTTTTATAGGATTTGTCTGAAAGTCTAAGACTAGTATGTCATCTGCAAAAGTTGCAGCCTCTATATCTGCTGGACGGAAAGTTTGCGGTGCAAATAGGAGATTTCCTAGTGGTACACTGCATTTAATGAAATACAATGGTGTGTAAGTGGTCTTGCTGTTTCACCAGAAGATTGCCTGTCAGATAGTACTTCAGGATAAGAACGATCACAGTTGCTTTTTCCAAAAAGGCTAAAAATCTAAAAACTCTGTTCAGAAGAAAGCCTTTCTTTCTAGTGCATTAGAAATTTTTTTCGCTATTTTATATACTTGCTCAATTGCGTCATGTTTCATCCTGAAACCAAATTGGTCACCTGGAATCAATTGTTTTTTTCCGAGAGTCAAGGAGTCAAGCATTTCAGAATGCCCTCGAAAACTTTTGAAATTACTGGTAAATTTTCTACTTTTCTCCCAGTTTTTGATATCATAACAGTTTTGCGAAACTGATTCAAGATTGGTTACTATCCCAACCAAGGAAAACTAGAAGAGTAACCAATTCTCAGGACCGCACTAAAGATCTGCTGTAAAAGTTTGCATCCTTTAGTTGAGGATTGTTGTAAGACTTTATCACTTATAAGTTCAAACGCTACTGCTTTTCTGCAAGTTTTTGACAGCATAACAGTTTGCGAAACTTACTGAAGAATTCGTTAGTATCCTAGCCAATAAAAGCTAGGATAGTAACCAATTCCCAGGACCGAATTAAAGATCTGCTGTAAAAGTTTGCATCCTTTAATTCAGGATAGTTGTAAGACTTTATCAGTTCTAAGGTCAAACCCTAGCGCTGGGTGTTTCGATCTGAGAAATTATATTTTAATCTTTCATAAAAAAAATGTAAAATAAAAATCTGTTTTATGAACGTTTCGTAGCGTTATTAACTACATTTTCAAGGGCTGAAAATTGAAAATATAATCAATAGGGTACGCAATATTCTACGCGAAAAAATAAAACAATTTTACGCACTTAAAAATATGTAATGTTGAACAGATTTTTATTTATTTTAAATGAAAAAAATAAAAGAATTAACAGGAAGAAATGCAAACCAAGAATTAACAGTAAAACAATTAGAAAAAAACGAAATAAATAATAGAATAATAGAGAAAATATTATTTGTAATTATATTTTATTAATATTTCGAAATTAATTTTTAGATTCTGTTTTATCTGCATGAAATTTAGAAATTATTTTTTAACATTTAATGACCCCTTTTGCTGTATGATAGCAGTAGTTCACTTGTATTTTACGATGATTGAAGACACGCTTTTTGTTTAATCATTTATCCCTGTATTCACGTATAAATATATACATTATTGTCACAAAGAAAATATCAATTCCTATATAAAATTTAATCTGTGTATGTACATACATCTATTAAAAACCGAAGCTTTCAGTATTAATATGGAATCTATAGATATATTGATCAAGTATGCAGTTTTGCTATATTCTTTATTTTTCAAAAAGGACTCATAGTGATAGAATGTATATTAAGGTAACAAATTATAAATTAAACTTTTTTTTTGGTAATATAAAATAATATATTTTGGTAACTAGGTTGTCATTATCAGTAGACAATGCCAAGATATTTTAATGAGGACACTAATAAATGAACCAGGACAAGCAAAAAGATATACAACACGATATTATTGTATGTGACTTCTGTACATGTAGCAATTTGGATAAATGTGTGATGTTATACGATGTGTCCGAGATAAAGAGGGCCACTATAGGGATCTCGGAAACCTTAAGAGATACAGATTTGGTTAAATGGGAGAAAAGTTGCGTAATCAAAGGTCTAAGAAATTGGCGTTTAGATTTTCCTGAAAAATTTTTTAGTTTTTGAGAAATTTTGAAAAAATTGAATTTTTACAAACTATTTTTTCCTGGCGTTAATATTTGACCAAGAGCAAAACCAATGACACTTCTCCACAGCAACTTTTAATGCTGTTTGAGGTAGCGTTGTTAGTTTTTTAATCCAACGTTTCGTATTTGCGGAACCATCATAAACTTAATTTTTTTAAATACGGCCCTGTGTATATATTAGATTCTAAAAAACCTTTTTAATGCGAATTCAACGACCTATCATACTTTATCATTTAATTGCGGTTTCGTAATTTTTTCGATTTTTTTACGTTTTCCAAATGTATGATACGCCATTATCACCAAGACGAAAGCAAGCTTTGGAAAGCAAATGTGGTACTGTTGCATTTGGATTGACAGTTGCGTCGGTTTTTTGACACATTAGTTTGGTGTTTAATTTTTTGTGCAATAATTTAAATTTTTTTCTATTAATTATGTTTTCTAACGAAGAAAAGTTTGACATGTGGTATGTTTCATTTCATCCAACCAAAATTGTTCTGTTACAGAGCGTATATATTTGCAGAAGTATCCTGAAAGGAGACAGCCAAATAAAAGGACTTTTAGAAAATTAGTAGCAAACCTTAAAGCATATGGTTCTTTTAGAAAACCTGTAATTTCCCGACGAAGAACGGGCAATGAGGAAACCGTACAAAATGTTCTGTTGGCCGTCACTGAGGATCCCGGTACATCAGTCCGTCGGATTGAACAAAACATTAACATTAGTATGATTACGAATAATGGTATTTTCAATAGATGAAATGCCCATTATTGGTCTGGAACCAATCCACGTTTAAACAAAACGTCAAGGCTTCAACACCGTTTTGGTTTTAATATGTGGCTGATATTTTCGGTACAACGATTGTAGGGCCGTTTATTTACCACCACACCTTAACATCAGAGCGTTACCTACATTTGCTGCACGATTTAGAGGATGCTCTCGATAGCATGTCCCTAGCAATGATTCATAACTCTTGGATACAGCAAGATGGTGCACCTGCACATCATTTTAGAGCCGTTCGGGAATATCTTTCAATGAGAGAAAATCATTAGAACGCATTCGGAAACACCCTGACTAGCGCGTTCACCCGATATAACTCGCCTTGATTTCTTCGTATGGGGATTCGTTAAGAATTATGTTTATCAGCAAAATTTTGCAACAGAAAAAGAACTGAGGGGGTTAGTTCTGGAAGCATTTGCCAATATTACTCCACAAATGCTTATTAGGGTGCTAGAATCGACGGCGAGAAGGTGCTCTGTGCCTGGAAAATAATGGAAATCTTTTCGAACATATGCTCTAAACTTAGTTGTTTTGTTCATATTCGTTTGTTGTATTTTACTTTTTATGTGTCTTCTGATATGAAATATGTCTTCTGATAATTTAATTTGATTTGTTCTTTGTTTTTTTTAAGTGTAGCCATTGGATTGCTATTAAATATGTAAATGAAATAAACTGTTAATAAACATAACAAATCATTTATTCTTAAAAAATTAAAAAAATGGTACAGGTCCGTACTAGGAATTTTCTTGATTAAGGTCGAAAAAATAACGAAACCGCAAATAAATGATAAAGTATGATAAGTCGTTGAATTCGCAATAAAAAGAGTTTTCAGAATCTTATATAAATACATCAGAGCCGTATTTAAAAAAAATAAGTTTATGATGGTTCCGCAGAGACGAAACGTTGGATTAAAAAACTAACAACGCCACCTTAAACAGCATTAAACGTTGCTGTGGAGAAGTGTCATTGGTTTTGCTCTAGGTTAAATATTAACGCCCGGAAGAAAAAGTTTGTAAAATCGAAAAATTCTATTTTTTCAAAATTTCTCAGAAACTAAAAAATTTTCCAGGAAAATCTAAACGCCAATTTCTTAGACCTTTGATTGCGCAACTTTTCTCCCCTCCCATTTAACCAAATCTGTATCTCTTAAGGTTTCCGAAATCTCCATAGTGGCCCTCTTTAGCTCGGACACATCGTATATTAATATTCTGACTCGTAATCTAGAATATATTACAATTCAATTCAGATTACATGTTCGAATATTCGTATATCACAACGCACTAGAAGCATTCAATTTAAAAGCGGTATTTTACATAAATTTTGTTTGTGCGAAAAGATATATGTATATTTGTTTGGATTGTTAAATGTTCAACAGGTCACATACGTAATGTCGTTTTCCCTTTGCTCCGTCCAGAATTACTAATAAACACTTAAAAACAGCACAAAGCACATTGCATAATCGTGTAAAAGTTACTAAATAACAAATTAGGACGTGGCAAATTATTTTTTTTTAATATTACATACAGTTCTTACACTTCGAAAGCTTTTCCGGTATGTGTCAATTTCTTTTTTAACTAACAATGGAATGGAACTGATTAAACTATATATGCATTGTTGCAAGTTGCAAGATTTGCCTGCTATAAAATATAAACATAGAATCAGCGATTATACCATTAAACTTAAATGACTTAAAGAATAATAAACATTTCAAATACGTCCTAATTTCTCATTTAATACTCTGTTCTATAGTTATACAGTATATTCTGTACCAGGAAGCATTTATTAAATGATTAAAGCAAATGGGTATTAGTTCCTAATAATGACAATGAAGTTGTTGAAATATTCATTTGTAATAATAAATAATAGCATAGTAAAGGAATTTTATTCGTTGATATGACTCCGTTTGTCTTTATAAATATGATTTTGTAATGCGAAGGTCTGCACTAACCTTTTTTGCTTTCACAGATTTAATTCGTTTACTCACTTGGTGCAATAAATTTAAAAGAAAAGGATGACTTTCGTTTCGATGGTTCCGCAAATTTAAAAAATAAATAAGAAAATACATTTCATAATACGCTGGCCCAACACTTTAAATTTAGCAAATATCTCACATTTAACGCGGACTCGGACAAAAACTTTATCCTCCTCAAAAATT
The DNA here is from genome assembly GCA_935421215.2 of Melolontha melolontha. Classification (NCBI taxonomy): domain Eukaryota; kingdom Metazoa; phylum Arthropoda; class Insecta; order Coleoptera; family Scarabaeidae; genus Melolontha; species Melolontha melolontha. The sequence continues at coordinate 173,386,365 of OW285238.1, forward strand.
ACTTAAATTAAAATCTCATTTGAAACTTTTTAGTTTTTTTTACATTTTTTCCCAAATTTGGCATTAATGTCATTAATCAAACACAAAAAAACAAACAAACAAAAATAAAAAGAATTAATAATGCGGGAACACATTAGCGTTCCCTCCTCTGGCTTCAGTAATAACGTAGATTGACAATGTCTCGGCATGCTTGAAATTCAATTTCTTAATAAGCGTCCATCCAACTGTTCCGAACCTTATACCAAAGTTTCTGATAAAACGAATGTCAGCCTTTCTAAATTTATTAGCAACCCATAAACTCAATAAGTTATCCGAACAATATAATTACACAAAACTTAAAATGAAGTATATGATAACGTCTGTAAGTAAGAAGTTTTTTCATTCATCGTCTTAAATAGATTCGCAATTTCCAAATTTTCATTTAATTCTGGGATAATATTACATTAAACATTCTAACCTAAAAATACTTTATAATTCAATATTACTAACTCAAATGAAAACATGTATATAATAAAAAATAACAAATAAGAGATGTTGAAATAACTCACTGCTTCAAATAATGACTTGGATGATGGAATTTTTTAAATTTTTATCTGAATTGAATTTTGTATCTTACCAATTATTTATTTTTTCTTAAAGATACACTTTATACATAATATCATGCTACGAACTATGGTTAACATTCTTTGTGACAATGATAAACACAACTTTGTATAATTAATATGATATTATTAATCTAAATCTTATAATTGCATTGTTTTATCTCCCTTTTATACTAAAAAAAAAGGTATATAAATTTTACATTAATAAAATATTAATAAGATAATACATTTCTATGTATTATGCAATTCTGTGTACAAAGTTTTTGTATAAAATTTGTTATATTATAATTATTATTAATCATTTAGGTTTATGGTTTTAATATTGAAGATGATGATAATGATGTTGAAATAGTATATTAAATATACCGGCATTAAAAATATTATTAGAACGAAAGCGATTATTTTTTAAAATGACATAAGTACTTTGTGTGCTAATTTTTCCTTTTTAAAAGGCGCGTGATCTAAAAAAAAGATGTGTATTACTTGTTATTAAATTTTAAGATATTTAACGATGTTGTACTGGATTGTATTTTATTTTTAATTCTTGAACGAATAAAGAGTATAGCTATATAACTACTAAAGTGTTTTATTTGCGCAATTAAAAAGAATTTCAGACCTAACCTATAAATGTAGAAAGTTTTATAAACAAAGATTCATCTACTAAAATTATGAATAAAAAAAATACAACAGAAAACTATTTTAGCATATTTACTGTTTCTAATTTCAACCCCATTTATTATCTCTAATGTGCTTAGGATAAAAACAACTTGATCTTAAAATATGGTCAAACAACCTACCTTCTTTATTAGACATCTATTACAAACTACAATGCATGTTGTTTAAATTTCATAAATGAATAGATAGTTTGTGCAATTTCTATGAAAGTCATTTTTATTTTAGATTCGACTTTGTATTATAGTTTTAAATGGTACTAAGGGGTGTAAATCAGGAACTCTGAGTTAGAATGTAACTAATAAGTTGTCAAAGAAAATCAAATTGTTTATGTGTTTTAAAGTTTTTTAATTTAGATACGTATAATATAGATTTAATTGTTAAAGATTACATGAATGATTGGCAATTACTACATGATTTTCTCTTTCCTTATTTTGTATAAATAACGTAATTAGAATATATTAGTTTGATAGTTTGCCATTAATTTATGATAAATGTTCGTTAATTTAAAAGAAAATAATTCAAACTACTTACATTGCTATTGACGCAGACGTAGAAATTAAACAGCACCAATAATATAGGAAAACGGATTTTAGTTTCTAAGAAAATAGTATATTAAAAAACAAGTTTCATAAGGCACCATTTTGCCGCACGAGATCAGTTTAGAAAACGAGCCGCGATAGCGGCGAGTTTTCTAAAGAGCGAGTGCGGCAAAAGGCCTTATGAAACGAGTTTTTTATACTATTTTTTCTATTTTGCGTTTTTTACATTAATAAATTGCTTAAATTGGAATTATTTAATTTGAAAGTTCAGAGTTTAATTTTTATATAAAGCATGCAGTTGGTCACATTGATACTTGACATTTTGAAATTTAAATCTTGCTATCCGCGAAGTATATTATATTACATATTATTTACTAATTTTCGTTAACATTACTTAATACTTCATTTAAAAATATAAACATGAGTGACATAGAAACATATATATGTTGTTGTCAATTGTATACAACATACGTTGTTTGTGTAAAATACGGACATATATCATATATGTCAAATGTACATAAATTCTTAAAATCAAATGACAGCAATGATATTTATTTCTGTATTCGAACAACGCCAACATTGAAAAATGAAAAAAAGCGTATCGAAATGAAGCTCATTTCGATACTGTTTTGGGTTTCATAATAAGTTCATTTCGAACGCAAAATAGAAAAATAATTTTTAAAACACTATTAACAACGGTTCACAGTGTTTAAATCAATTTGCTTCGACACGATTATAAAATAACGAAACGGTAAGACTTGACAAAACACATATCACTTACAATTTTAAAATAAAATACGTAGAAATACCAATGATTTTTAAATATAGTTAGCTTATATTTATAAATATTATAAAGTTTATTAACTTGCTAAATTCACTCACATTTCGGCACATATATTTTAAATTGCTTAAAAGCAGGTGTTCGTTAGATACACAAATGTACATGACCGTAAAAGTCTATTATCATTTACTTCTGAATAAAATAATAACCGTTTAATCTCCTATAATTAGGGATTGATATTTACTAAAAAATAACGGTCACAAGACCAAATTACACAACAGAAGCAAATAAAGTTTTGTTCAGTACAACTATTTTACTATAAACTTTTAATTAAATAATTATTTTAAAATATATATCAATTATTAAAAATGTATATGGGAATAGCTTTATTTTAATATTTAATTTTTGCTAGTACCTAAAATAACAAATATTTTGCATTAAAAGTATTAAATATAATTATAATTCTTTTTGAAAAGGGTTTAACCATTCTTGATTCTTAGAAAGCAATTAGAACAGATCTAAAATAATATTTCTTATACGGATTTTCTGTAAAATAGCAAAAACACTTTATTTTATGTTTAGAAAAAATGTGTATTATTCATAAAAGTTTTTGATAGCATTGAAACCTACAAAAATTAAACAGGCAAAAATTTATGAACTTCTAATTTAGAATACCTACTTTTTGATTCATTTATTTAGAGTATGGCTTACATAGATTAACATTTAAATTATGCACGTCATTTATTGAACTTTCGGCATGACAAATCTGAAGCAAATAAAATTACCTATGTATAGTAAGCGCCAATTAAGTTGGCGCGAGGAGGGGGTGCGCAGAAGCCGTTTTTAAAAACGTCCACCCCCACTACTCAAGTAATTGTCAGAATACATTTGTCATTGACGTCCGACGGAACATAATGTCTTTGCTAGGGTATCATAAAGTGATACACGCTCAAATCTCCCCACTACTTCTAATCCTGCGCAAACTTACCCCTCCTCGCGCCAACTTAATTGGCGTTTGCTATACACCTGATAAAATTCAACGTTAATATCGCCGTATAAGTTTGTAGAACTGAGAAAGAAGCGTCCATTGATGACAAATTTGTCAATTGGTACTTTGACAAATGTGTTCTGGCCATTTGATAAGATACAGATTGTTTTTTTTTTAATTACAATTATATATTTTATCATTATATAACATTCCTTATATATGAGTATTTTTTAATAAGAATCTGTACTAAAATCTCTTCAAATGTCTTAACTTTGCGAATCAAAGTTTAATCCATGTATTTATGAAAATATCAATAAATCTATAAACATATTTATTGAATTTTAAGAAATTCAACGAAAGACAAAAGTTGCTATATACTTTTCATTAAATTTATTTTCTGAATTATCATCATACATCATCATACAGCTGATGTAATTTACAAAGTATAAAAATAAATTTCAGCTGTATGTGTCTTTATTTCCGAGCTTTGCTTTTTTGGCTCTTTTTTTAAGGTATACATGAATTAAGTCATAAAAACTTGTTTAAAGGTTTGTTCGAGACGTCTACAGTTTCTACATTATTCCACGCCGATGTAGTATGTGTACCGTCAAACTTATGCTATACATATTACAACGGTGTAGAATAGTGTAGACTGTAGAGGCTACGAACAAGCCTTTAAAATACTTATAATTAATATATTACTAAATTTAAAAACCCCGCTTTTTTTTTAATCGACTTTGGCTCTAGCTACAGTTTTAACAGGAACTATACATAAACAGGGTACCACTTTTTAACGTTAAGTTTCCCTTCTCCTCATTATCTTTGATATCTTCCATTCGTGGCCAGGCAAGTTAAGGTACAATAGGATTGGTAGTATGGGCCGCTTGAGCGACTTCCCTCCATCTATCATTTGAGTTGATATTTTCTGCTAGTAGTAGTGAAAGAGATCTAGACACATCAGTTTCGACAGGGCGACGTCGGGTAGGTCGCCGTCTACTGGGAGGTGTGCATTTGATAATATTTTATTATATTATCTAACCAGGCTTTCCTGCTGCGAATTGTGCTAGGTTAAATCTGGCTTAGAACGAGAAATCAGAGTACACAGTGTAGATTCCACATATACACGTATTTCACCTATTTTGACGATTCATTTTTTGCTAAACCATAAAATTTTCAGACATGAGGTTTCAATATGTTGTACACACATGCTTCCTATATACCTTATAGTTTTGTCAATCACCTAAATTTTGCCCGAATAACCCAGATATGACTTCGTTCTGAACCCTGCATTTCGCCATACTATAAAACTTCGTTTCTGTCAATCTGTACATTCCCCGTCAAAATTAATGCCGAATTCGTTTCCTACACACTCGAATTAGTTGTGACATGTTTCCGAAACCGATCAAAAATCGAAAATTTCCTAAGGGGTACTACCCCTTTGAAAATGTTCAATTTTGTCACCGATTTATTTGTAGTTTGATACCCCTATGTACTTTTATCTCTTTAAAACGATTCTGCCATTTATATTCCAGTAAAACTCATAGTTTACCTTAAAAAGGGTATTTAACCCCTTACCACAATTATTAATCGTATCCTAAATACGTATTTCGACAACTAAGTTGTCATCATCAGTAGGTAAAACCACTAATTAAAAGTTGCACATGGGGCACAGTAAAGCTAGAAAACCGCTTACGCAACAACTACTTTACACCGCGTCCACGTATAGACTAATTTTAACATGCGAATATAACCTACGAAAAGATCGAAAAGCACTTACCTCTTAGGGAAAAGGCATTCACATATGTTTATTCTCCAAGTTGAAATATATCGAACGAAAGAACGACAAACATTCCTTTCTTAAGGGAACGGCACTCAACATGTCCTAATAACTTCAATTTTAAAACGACCATGACACAATTATGGTAATAAAAATGAAAAGAGACAACTAAAAGGAATCGGTGATCTATCACTATTCATGGAATATTGTTTATTTTTCGCGATATGTATACTTTCATAAGCATCAAGTTCGCGGGGTTTATTAATTCCTTTGACCAGCTTCAACCCTGTAATCGACACATGGTGTAGTATGCTTAAGGCGTGGTTGGCAACGTTAGATTTATCCGGTCTATTGTATTTAATATGTGATGTGTTCTTTAAAACGGGTTATTATTGGTCGCAGGCGCGGCTCGTGATGACGTATTTTGGTTTGCAGTACAATGATACGAGTGCCTCGTGTGTTTTCGGTGTTTACTAAGCAAACGTTACAGTTAGTACACGAGAATACACGAAGCACTCGGATCATTGTACTGCAAACCAAAATACGTCATCACGAGCCGCGCCTGATTGGTCGTTTTGTTTGGCCTATACATTTAAAATTACAATCCTCGCAACTAATTTCGTATATACCTGATTTCGAATTAAAATTAACTCTATCTTTAGTATTCCCTAGGAGACTTTTGATAGTATTTTCGGATCGAAAGGCAACCCGGAGACCTCTTTCTTTCACAACTTTATTAATGTTTTTCGTGACGGGGTGGTATGGTAAACACATGTACTTTTTCTCCTGGTTACTTTGAGATATCAAACTTGTGGATTCGCGGATTGTATTTTTTATTTTTGTTTTTCTAATTAATTTATTGATTATTTCTGTGTCAAAGCCATTGTATGTCGCGATATTTTTAATGAAATCCAGTTCTATTCCATATCTCTCTTTTGTTAACGGAAAATTTAGTAACTGATTGACTAAGAAATTAAAGGAAGCTGTCTTATGTTGATAACTATGTTTTGAATCCGCGGTGATGAATCTATTAACATTGGTTTCTTTCCGGAAAATATCGATTTCTATTTTATGTTTATTCCTAATCAGTAAAGTATCTAAAAATGGTATCCTGCCATTTTGTTCCTTTTCCACCGTAAATTTAATCGTCGGAAATTTCAAATTTAATAGATTAACGAACATGTCTAATTCGCATTTCCGTGTATCAAAAATCGCGAGAATGTCATCTACATACCTAAACTAGACTCTCGGGAAATATTTAGCGTTATTTCTAAATTCTACTTCAAATTGACTCATGAATAAATTGGCTATGAAAGGAGATAGGCAGTTACCCATTGTTGTGCCTTGTTTCTGTTCATAAAATTTTTCTCTTACTGTGCCTGTGCATGACGCAAAATTGTTTCCAAGTAGGAGAAAAATTTTATGAACAGAAACAAGGCACAACATTGCTTTTCCTATTTCTATCTGCTGCTATCTGAAGAGTGAAAGAACCAGTGGTTGAAAAACACTTACATTCAATTTAATTTTCAAATTACGGCTTACCTTCATCGTCGAAACTGGTGATCAAATGATATGTCCTCGTATTCACGTATTGCTAAAAATACCTCGTCATTAACAATAAACATAATAAACATCGAGTTTTACGATGTAGAATTGCTGAAGTAGCTATTAAGTTTGTCGCACCAACAGTAGCGTATGCTGAATTGTTTAATCCGGCGTTCGACAGCTTACTTCGGGTAAGCTCGGCTCCCATAAGAACTCAATGTAAAAAAAAGCTTCTGGGGTTATATGTATCCCTGACACGTTTATAAAATAAAAAATTTCCTTAATACCCCCAACAAATTTCATTTTTACCCCATTTGCGGTAATTTACTCCGGTTTCCCGAGCGCTGTGTTACCTTACGCCAGCGATGCACATACCGCGGTCCACTGTCGATATTTATGCGGCCCGCCAACGAATTTTAGAAATTGTTCGAAAAACTACAAAAGTAAAAATCCATTCAAATCAAACATTTTATTATATTCTAACTTTTGTAATTGTTAGTAAGATATGTATCTTTAAGTACCTACTACTTTCTTGTTCAGGTTTACTACGTAGGACAGGTATGCTCCTCGTCATTCCAAGCATATTGTTACGAGACTAGAAATCTGTCGAACCAACTAGATTACTCGAAGATTCGCGAAACACGTCGGTATTATCCCCGAGCAATGTGGTAGGTCCTCGATGTTAGGTAACTCGATTAAATAAATACAACGCATCGCCCGCTATCAGGGGCAGTTAAGTTTTAACTACGGACAAGCGAACGTTATAGTGCTTGAATTGTAATCTGTGAAGATATTTCGTCATTCGAACTTTGCATCTACCTACGTAACAATATAATATCAATTTTGATATGGATAAATCAGGCCCCAGTAAAAAACGTAGTCGTAAGGTGGAAGATGAAAATCGACAGTTTCAAGATATTTGGACCGAAAAATACTTTTTTATTTCATCGCATAACAAAAGTGTCTGTTTAATATGCAAGAGTAGTGTTTCTATTCCGAAGGAATATAATGTGAAAAGGCATTATGAAACCCAGCATCATACTTTTACCAAATTAACCGGCGAAAATCGAACGCAAAAAATTTCCACTTTATAAAGGGAACTAATAGGCCAGCAAGCTATATTTACAAAATCAATTCAAGATGCTGAAACAGCTACTGAAGTTAGCTTTGAAATATCTCGAATAATAGCGACAACTTGTCGGCCTTTTAAAGATGGTGAGTTTGTTAAGCAGTGTTTAGATATCGCCGCAAAAAAAATGTGTTCGAAAGATGCAAAAAGGTTTGAAAAAATTCAACTAAATCGGATGACTGTTCAAAGAAGACTTACCACATTAGCAACTAATATAGAAGAGCAATTAGCTACGAAATCGAAAAGTTTGGGTATTTTTCTATAGCACTCGACGAATCTACAGATGTAAGTTCCACTGCTCAACTCTTAATCTATTTACGAGGTGTAACGCAAAATTTTGAAGTGAGTGAAGAACTGATTGGTATGAGTTCTTTGACAAGTTAACCAAGGGGAGTGACATGCTCAAAGCTCTTCTGGAAAAATGTTCTATAATGGATTTGGATTTAACGAAATTATCTGTAATTACGACTGACGGAGCACCTTAAATGGTTGGAAGTAAATCTGGGATAATAACTATGTTAAAAGGGTATTTACAAACTAAAAACATAGATACCAAGGAATTAATGCAGTTTCATTGCATTATACATCAAGAGGCCCTCTGTTCAAAATTATTGGGATTTGAAAATGTGATGAAAGTTGTAGTACCTACAGCAAACTTTATAAAATCACGAGGTCTCAAACGCCGACAATTCACACAATTTCTCGAGGATATTGGAAGCGAATATGGTGATCTCTTGTTTTACACTGAAGTAAGGTGGCCAAGTCGTGGGTTGTCACTAGAACGGTTTCTTAACTTGATTGAAGAAATCAAAATATTTCTGGCGGAAAAGGACGTGTCCGAACTCGACAACCCTGATTGGCTGTGTGACTTAGCGTTTCTTGTAAACATCACAAATCATTTGAATGTCTTAAATACGCGACTCCAAGGCAAAGATCAATTGATTTCGTTATACTCTCATGTTTCGTCCTTTCAATGCAAATTGAGACTTTTCAGGACACAAAATCAATTCAGCCAATTACAGCCATTTTCCGAACTACAAAAAAATTATGGAGAAATTCAATAAAATTGATGTCAATTTCGCTTATGTTGAAAAAATTGATAATTTTAATACAAGCTTTTCATGATCGTTTTCTCGACTTCAAAAAAGTTAAACCTCTATTAGACATTTTCAGCAATCCTTTCAACATTTCACCCGAAAATGCACCGGAATCAATACAGCTGGAATTGATACACATGCAAAATGATGATAATTTACGAAACAAGTTTATTTTACCGTTGCTTTAACAAAACCGGTTATAATGTGTTGCGAATAAATGCATTGAAATGCGCAAGCTTATTTGGATCGACGTATATTTGTGAGCAAACGTTTTCATTGATGAAACTTAACAAAACAAAAAATCGAAACCGCCTGGCAAATGAAAATCTGGAAGCAATTTTACGTGTGGCGACATGTAATGTGGAGCCAAACATAAAAAAAATTGTTAGGTCAATGCAATGTCATGCATCAAAATAATAAAACATGAAATATTACATTGTAATGATTAGATTACATTACGATAACGTAATTACAACAAACATTTTTTTAATGTTCTTTTATTTTTATCATTTGTAGTAATTCATACTATTTAAAAATAAAAATATTTGTGTTAATAAGTATTCTTTGTAGTGGCCCGTCCTTGGCTTATAATTTTCCCGAGTGGCCCCTGTTCCCTATAAGTCTGTGCATCCCTGCCTTACGCGATCATAACTATTATGCTATTGATGATTAAATTATTCGAATTAAAAATTATATTTCAAATCTACATAATCTAGTAAACATTGGAATTCAGAATTATGTAAATCTACAAAAAAAAATACAATATAATATTTATTTAAATCAAGTAAGAATACAATATATTACAAAATTTAAAATGGCGTATAACACTACAATTAAACTACACAAATAAAATAAATATTGGAATGATAATGGTCCGTTCATTCCTTACCATCTCCTTTATCGCCAGCACTACCAGTACATCCGCAACTTTGCGCTGAAACATTACGTAATATTTCAAGATCGAAGAAACGGAAAAAAAAAATTAAAAATTTGCAAACCTGGATTGTCAGCACATTTACAATTTGGACCGCATTTGCAGTCTGCTCCGCATTTCTCGTCCCCTTCCCCGCAATTATCTGCAACAAGCCAGAAGAGGTAATGATACATGACAAATACGTTATATAACTTTTTATGCAGCATCTAGTTGAATAAGCCAAGCATGATATTGAATTTATAATTCACATAAAATTAGTTTTACATAAAAAAAGCGGTCACGCTCGATGTGACTTTAATAACGATTATAGAATTCAGTGAATAGACGGCAGACAATGATCTAATATTACTTTTTGAGGTGGAACTTGAATTATGTGCATAATTATGTGTTATCTCAGCGTTACATGTATAAAATAATGCATGAAAATTTGTAAAAATTAAATTTTTCTGGCACTAATATTTATGTAAATAGATAAAGTATGTATTTATTTCAATAAAAATAACAATCGTCAATAAGTTTAAAATTTATTTGAAGTAAAATTGATGAAAATAGGTTAATATAAAGTAGTTTGTGATATTAAATACGAAATTAATATGTTAAATGCTCTAACGCGTACAGTTTTTTTTTTGTTACAAGGGTTGGTGTGTACATTGTTAAACGTACATTAATAAACATTCTGAATTTCTACTATTCTATTGTAGTTACAAAATTAGAGATACAATATCAATAAAATCTATAAATTCATCAAAAAAAATTCACTTGTAGAATCTAACAGAAGTTTAAATGGAAACAAAAATATTGTATTTGTATTTTCGACAGAAAAAGATAACAAAACTAATCTCTTGTAATAAATACTTGCAAATATAATAAAACTTGTAATTATTGTACCAAGATTGTAAATAAAATTTAATTGATGCAAATATGAGCTGCTAATACCTCAAACAAAATAACTGCTTATCACAAACTAAATATTTATGTGTTCTTCATTTAGCTAACCTATTATTGGAACTGTTATTTACTTTTCAGAGAGTAATCTACAAAATCCCACTTGATTATGCTTAGAATAACAAACAAAGCTCTACGTGAATTTACTTAAGCCCAGAGAGAGAAAGAAATTTTTCAATTGCGAGTTACGATAAAATCAGAATTTGATACTTTATATAGTTTTGCATTTTGTGAAAACAAAATCGTGCATATTAGGTCTCTGTCCTCTTCAGATTTTGCAGTTTATTATATATTATTTGAAATAGACTCAATAAATAGCTGATTATATAATGTTGGGTTTATAAATTATAATTTATAAACCCAACATTATACAATTGTATAATGTTGGGTACAACATTTATCAGGTCATTGATTTGGAACCCAATTCTGAGAATTGCACGTGAAAGTAGCCCCACAAAGAAGAACTTCTGCATCATTCGTTTTGTCAAGTTGGCTGCATTAATAATTTAATGGCTGTGGAATAAACAATCCTTTTGTTCAGAGTGAATTACATTTTAAAACCAGAAGAACATTGAATATTTCAATATGGAAAATAACAAGCGCCCAAAATTGGATTATTTTTGTTACGTTTGTGGTCATATCGTTCCAAAAATAGGCAAACAGGAAAAACTTGTTTACTGAGGAATGTAAAACAGCGTATTGTCATTATTTTGATGAAACAGATTTAAGTGGTGCAAATTTTACGCCGAACACAGTGTGCAAAAGTTGTTATAATACCCTTATAATGTGGGTACATGGAAGAGGTGTACAGTTTTCTTTTATGAAGCCAGTAATTTGGGTGCAAGACCTAACTGGACATGAGGAATCCAGGTGCTACGCATGCATAAATTCCGGTTATGGATTGAACAAAAAAAAATTGAAAACAAAAGTATACATTCCCGCTTTTACTGTGACACTTCCAGCACAACGCGCTGCTGTTACCGATCCACCTAAACTTCCGAGTCTGGATACTGGGTCCCTGCAAGCCGAAACCGTTTTCACCAATCCGACTAATGTGAATGATGCAGATTGGACACCCGATATTGAAAATAATGCACCACAACCGGTAACACAAATCGAAATGGATTACATTGTGGCTAAGATGGGACTATCCCAAAAAAAATTCAGAATTTTTGACATCTTTTTTGAAGCGTAAAAAACTGACAGAGCAAAATGTCAGCGCAACATCATACCGAAAACGCCAAGCTGATTTTCAGAAATTTTATTCCGTTGACGAAGCAAATACGTTCACTTACTGCCATGATATCCCAGGTTTAGTGAAAAATATGGGAATGGATTATATCGCTGGTGACTTGCGTTTATTCATCGACGGTTCAGTTTCAAGTTTGAAGGCTGTGCTTTTGCACAAAACAAACAAAAAACCGTCCATTCCATTGGGATTCAGCACAACTATGAAGGAAACGTATGAAACATTGGGCGAAATTTTAGAAAATCAAATACAATGTACACAAATGGAAGATTTGCTGTGATCTAAAGGTTGTCAACATAATACAAGGCATTATATTAAAGGGCGGTTTTCCAAAATACTTCTGCTTTCTTTGTAATTGGGATTCGCGATACACAGGGAATCAATATCAATGTAAAGATTGGAAAGCAAGAACTCTCGAGCTCGAGAAACAATTAAAATTACGTAATGAACCTTTAATAAAGAATGTAGATGATATTTTGTTGCCATCGCTCCACATGAAATTAGGAATAGCTGGGAAATTCGTTAAAGTGGTAGTCAAAGATATTGAGGACGCCTATGACTGTTTGAAATCCATCTTTCCAAAACTCAGTGAACCTAAAATTAGAAAAGGTACGTATCGTTGTCTGTATTTAAATATTGTCATATCTAAATTTGTTCACTTCGATATATTCGCATTATAATTACCAATAATTTTTTCCCAACTGATTTTTTTTAAATTTCAAACAGAACAGGTACTCTGAATGGACCGGATATACGAAAATTAATGAAAAGCGAATCTTTCACAAATATGCTTTCGAACCATTATAACCATCTATGTGCATGGGACGCATTGAAACAAGTCATTGAAGGCGTTTTAGGATAGAACCGTGTACAGCGAGATGACATACAGACACGAGTGGACAAGTTGCTGTATTATTTTGAAAAAAATCAATGCATCCATGACGTTAAAATTACATTTCATGCATTTCCACCTTGATACCTTTTTGGCACAATTACCTCAGGAATCGGACGAACAAGGAGAGAGGTTCCACCAAGTGATCATGCTAATGGAAAAGCGATTCAAAGGCAAAAAATTAGATGCATTGCTTGCGGAGGTTTGTTGGTGGAGTTCTAAAATTATGCAGTTTGAAGATGAAGATGTAGATGAAGATGACACCGAAATTGGTGGACACACTGAAGAAAACATGCCCTTGAATATTATGTCTAACTCGGATGATGATGCAGACTCAGAGCATGAATATGAACAACCTACGAAGAAAACAAGATTATCAGAACCACAAGCGTCAACTTCAACGAGGATGGATATTGACAATAATTGAAAATGTTCTAAATTTTGTTTCCATGCATAGATAACAAATAAAAATCTCATATTTTCTGTGTAAGAATAGCTGTAATATGAACTGGAATTTTTATTTTCATGCAAAATAAAGTTTATAAAGAAAAAAAACAGCATATTTGTGGATTTGTAATCCAGTTATTGAGCAAAAAAGGTGAAAAATGGGGAAAGAATGGGCATTTTTGCTATTTTTAAGGCACTGGGTGCACTTTTTTCGAGTAGGTTTGTTCGGCTTTTTATTCTCCAATTCAATATCTACAAATTTGCTTCAGACACAAAAGAGATATTCCGTACGGTATACCGAGATATAACCGTGTTAAAATATAGAAAAACTGATCAAAATCCACCTTGAGCAAAAAAATTCGTATGGCCATTAAATTATTAATGCAGCCAACTTGACAAAACGAATGATGCAGAAGTTCTTCTTTTTGGGGCAACTTTCAAGTGCAATTCTCAGAATTGAGTCCCAAAAACATGTGTTGCACTGTGATTAATATAAGAAAAAGTTACAAATGCTTGAAATTACGAGTACAAATTTGTCACTTTTTCTAATTTTAAGTTTTCAATCTGACGTTAATCCTGACGTTTCAATAAACTGTTATACATCTTCTTCGAAGGTCTAAAATGCTCTGCAATTAGCTCAGCCTGTTTATTTACTTGATTTAACTCCATGTGATTTTTGACTACTTCCAAAACAATGAATCCTTTGAAATGACGAAGTATAACTGATATACTCGTACAACAGAACGTACTTTGATACGAGAGTAACCTAACTCAAAATTGATTATTTTTTTAACAAACGAAATAGATGAACTAATCAAGAATATATCCTCCTGTGTTATTTACGATTGCCTTCCAAAGATCTGACAATTTTTGGACACCTCGCCTGAAAAAATCCGGCGATATGGAAGTGTAGAAGTCGTCAAGCCAATTTTGAAAAGCGACCGTTATTAAAGGAGATTCCTCGAAGATTGTTTGATAGCGAGCATCACACATTGAAAATCCAACGAGATTTGAAGAATGACGTGAAATGATCTCCCAACCAAGTTCTTGAAGAGTCACTTCAGGAATGTTCGCACTATAAAAGCAAGGGTTATCGTACAGCAAAGTGACTTAATGTTGCCTTCCCGGTCTTTCATCTTGAGCTGTGGCCTCAAATCGACGGAATTGTTGACAGTAAACCTCAGCATGATTGTAAATTCCTTGGAAGTAATTCATAGTAGACCATCGCCTTCTTTGTGCTATCAGATGCATCTTATGCCTATGAGTATTATCAGTTTTCATTGGGAGAGTTGCCTTTCTGTTAGGACTAAGCCATTCTTTTCTGTTCTTGACGTTAACATGTAGACAATAATTTTTCGTCACGAGTAACAATGTTACTGACGAACTAATTAATGACAAGCGAACATAGAAGTACAAATATTGACACGCTGAATTTTGTTGTTTTTGGCTCAAATTATGCGGCGACAAACACTCAATTTTTGAACTTCACCCATGCAATGCAAATATCGTACTATATTAGATTAGTTACAATCCAGTATAACGATCAATTCCTGAGTTGATTAGTGTAGTTCATCACGAATTAAAGCGTTCATACCATAAGTTAGATTATAAACTTCTGGAGTCATTGCCAACCATTGCCTCCTGGATTCCGGACTAGAAACGCGTCCTTGATACCAAGAATACGGTTTCAGCTTGGAATCCAAGAGGCAATCACGCTCATAACATCTTCATCAAAGTGTTGTGGTGAAAATTCTCTTAATCGAGAAAACCATTTCCATGCTATGCTATTATTCCCAATAAAGATTTCTCCGTAAGTAACACAAATTGTTTTAGCGACTTCCGATACATTAGCTCCTCTACTGAAATCGAACAAATGGATATGTCGGAAAGGCGCCTATTTTTCTACTATTTTGTCAATAATTAATACATTCTTTGCACAAATTTAAAAATGCGAAAGCTATTCAATTAAATAATAATATGACATCCAAATAAATTTAACATATGCCAAGAAATTTTTTTTTCAATGCACTCTCATTCTAGATACCAAAAAAGTCTACGAGGTTACGCATGAACCTAATTTTTTAGAGGTTCATTTTGAAGCTTTAAAAAATATGTTACATTTGTCACACTTTGGAAAGTGACACGATATCGGGTCATCCAACTGTGACGCCTAAATATCAGCACTGTATAATATTTACAAGTGACGTTTTTTCAAATGACATAAGCCATTTTGTTTAGTAGAACGTAGTACAATTTTAACCATGGACAGGTATACATTTCATCAGCAACGCTTTTACATTATTCAAACTTATTATGCAAATGGGGGTTCTTTAAATAATACCCTTCGCAAAATTCGTGACTTTTTTTTATGCAAATAATCGGTAAAATCAAACTTCAATTCAAAAATTACTTAAAAAATTCGAAGAAACTGGTTTTATTATTGATAGACTTAAAAGTGGAAGAACAAAACAGCGCACAAATGAAAACATTACTGCAACATCAATTTCAAGTCGTTTGCAAGAATTGGGCATATTATATGACTGTTTATAGAGGATGTTGGTTAAAGATTTGCATTTACAACCCTATAAAATTAAATTAACCCAGGAATTGAAAGAAAAAAGTTATTCACAACGTCGTAATTTCGCTAGTTGGATTATTGAACAACTAATGACAGATCCAGTATTTTCAAACAAAATTTCGTTCAGTGATCAAGCTCATTTCACAATGAATGGATTCATCAATAATCAAAATTATCGTATTTGGGGTGATGCAAAATCCTCGTGTTGTTCATGAGAAATCTCTCCATTAACGAAAACTTACTGTTTGGTGTGCATTTGAAGCAAATGGTGTCATTGGACCATTCTTCTTCGAAGATGATGCTGGAAATGCTGTTACAGTGAACGCTGAGCGATACCAATAAATGTTGAGTGATTTTTTATGACCACAACTGGCCCGCATTGACGTGTCTGATATCTACTTTCAACAAGACGGTGCTACACAACTCTAAATAACATTAACATTTAACAATTAATGTCACACAACTCGAAATAACATTAAGTTGTTACGATCGAAATTTCCTGATCGTGTATTTCACGAAATGCAGATTTCAATTAACCTGCAAGGTCATGTGATCTAACATCATTATATTTTCTTTTGAAACGTCGAGTGTATGACAACAAGCAACAAAACAATTAATCACCTAAAGAAGAACAACATTCAAGTTGCAATTCGTGAAATAACCCCAGCAACGTGGCAAAAAGTTATTGAAAATTAGGATATTCGAATTAACACCTGCCAACGCCATCGGGGTAAACATTTAAATGATATATTGTTCCACGTATAATTCTAATGGACAATACTTTGAATAAAAAGAACAGCTTTAAAAAAATTGCAAATAGTTTTTATGTTTTATTAAAAAGAATCATGTAGGCGCGTTTTTTGGTTGACCTTTAGAATTAACAATTCATTGTGACCCTAGGATACACGATTAAATATTCATATTTACCAACAATATTATTGCAATAACTTAAATACATATATGCTTGTAAATTATCTATTATGGCCATTTAACTATGGTATTTATTTAAAAATTATCAACTTTATAACCTTAACAAGATTTTTGAAGATTTCTAATGACTTCTAGACGCGACTTCCTACATGTTAGTATGATGGCATAGCAATAGAATATATTGATCCCATCTCAAAGAAAAACATTCTTAACTGCTTAATTAAAAATTTAATATATAATTTAATATTATTCTAATCCTTTAATTTTTCATACATTATATTCTCTTAAAGATATAAACTTAATCTTTGCTTTCGCAGTTTTGTACTAAATTATTAATAACTGGTAAATACTGCGTTATAAATTTAAGCTCCTATACACAGGATACGTGAAAGAATTGGTTACAATTTTTTTAATTAAATCAAATGCTTCAACTGCCACTATGAATCAGTTTGCGTACGAAATATGCAAGATTTATGTTCATAAAATTTAGTAATATTCATATATTTTGTTTGTGTTACTTTTAATCTTTTTTTGTTATCATTTTTCGTTATTTTGAATATGCAAAGTTAGTTTGGTTTCATTTTTCAATAATAAAATACTCCCTTGTTTTGATCAAGAGTGTAAATGGCGGTAATAATATTATTTAAAATGAAATGATGAAGCAAAAAGTAGCTATAAAAAAGCATTTATAAATGTAATGAAAAAGAATTATAATTTAAAGAAATTTAAATATAAACATTTTATAAATCATGTTAAAATTTAAATCTACCAATAATATCTAAAGTCACTGTAATACATAAAATATAAATAAATAAAGAAAATGCATTCCTACAAACGCAAAATTTATAAATTAAACCGGCAAATCAACAGATAGCATCCATGTTGAATAACACCAGTTTAATCAATACTATTTCTCTAACTACCACCCACAATGTTTTTAATTTATCTTACATAAACTTACCCTTGCAAGCATCACACGGTGACGGCATTTTTATCTTTCTTTTTTAATTAAAAATTGTTCACTAATCAAACACTTCAAAACTTCTGTGCACCTAATTCGAAGCGAGATATTTTAGCGAATGCCGGTTGGTTTGTGGAAGCTCAGTTCTTATAAAGAGCCAATGAAAAGCCCCCCCATTTGTCAATTTCGATCCGTACGTTGCTCTTGCGATATAGTGGGGTGTGATATTATCTTCCGACATCTACTCTAGTTAAAATATTTTAGAGGATAAAAAATTGCCTCCTTGAACTTGGAATGTGTTTCCAGTCGCTGGAGCCGGTTAAGCGCTTTATGAAATTATTGAAATAATTGTGCTAAGATATGTAGAACGATAGACTTTTATAAGGAAGGCGCAATTTTACATATATGAATTTGAATTAACTTTTTTTTCCTAAATACAAATGTTGAAAATTATTGTAAAATTGAAATTAATTAAAGCCATAATAAAACGTAATAAAACAGTAATAACTAAGTCTGTTAGGAAAGCGCTGGACACTATAGGTGTACACATCGTAACAAGTGTAATATAAATAATAATACATCGTAAGTAGTAAGAAATGCACTATATTGTTACAAGTAATTACAACACTGTATGACAGTTTCATAATTGTACCCTTAACCTCTTCAAGGACATATACACATATTGCAGTGGTTTTTTCCCCGAAGATAATTTTGAATAATATATTTTATTTATGTACATTCATTTTTGCAGGATATTTATGTATATTTTGAAAATTATTTTAATTTGATGTTGGACCGATTCTTTTGATTATATCTGTACATCTCTGTGACGTATATAATAGTTATAGTTTGACATGTGGTCGCATTTTGCGCTTCGGATAAGAGGATAGAGGGGTGTAACCTTCAGACACACATAGAATATTGGTAGATACAGTTGATTTTAATGGTATAGTTAATTAACTATAGATTTTTGATTAATATCACGTTTATTGTTTGTAATTGGTTGATGGTGATTTGATTTCATTACGGGATTATTAACGAGTGTTTTGACTCGTTAATTTTGATTAATTTTACTTTTATCTGCCATGTGTGTTTCAAATATAGTTTTTATATATATTTAAAAACGTAAGTTAAATTAAAAATTTAATATTTCAGTGCATTGATTGTTAGAGTTATATTCATTATTGATTATATTTAATCTTGATATGTTTGATAGTTTGTTATTTGATAGCAAGGAAAATTTTCATATTTTTTGATGAGGGATTTTTTTTTATTCACGTGTAAGATATTTGTTGAAGTCAGGATTTGGAGGGAAATTTATATTCATGTTTATGTGCGCATGATCTGGTCATTGACACGCGTTATAACAGTTTGTATCTGTTTGACGTTTGAATTTTGGGGTTATAGTAAACTATTGAAATTGAAAGTTTTCCATACTATTTAATTAGTTGATTTTTGTTCGCGGTTGTTGGAGGTTTTTCATTGCGAGCGTGTGTCACTTATCTCGCAATCTTTTTCCCTCCTGCTTTTTGTTTATTAATGCAATTAGCTATCTTATTAACGAGTGATCATTAAAATTTTCGCTCAAGTAAGCCATGTACACAAAATGTCCTATCTTAAGTTATTAGAGGAGATCTGTCATTATAATTTCAAACGTCATGATTGTTGAAAAATAATTTGAAATACTGACTTTTATATTAAATATATTTATAATTTTTATACAAAGTAATAGAATATTATAAAAAATGTGTAAAATGTTGACCATTCTCCACGCACCAAGCATAATCGCACTCTATTTCGTAGAGCATTGAAAACATTGATCAGTATTTGCGGTGAGTTATTGATGTGTTCACATTTTTCTATGATTTTATGTCTTAACTCTTGTAGATTATTAATTGGTGTTTCATAAATAATATTCTTTATATATGGCCACACAAAAAAATCCATGACTGTTAAATCACACGATCGTTGTGGATATGGAATCGCTGTATTTCTACTTATTATCTTATCGCCATAAAATTGTTGCAAAAACTGAATATTTTCAAGTGTAACGTGAGATGTAGCCCCATCCTATTGAAAATATCCAACCTGGAGTTCATTATTAGTCAATTGATTAGTAAAAACACCGAGAATTTTGTTACGATATTTCTCCGATGTTATCGTGCCCTCAAAGAATATTGGTCCTATTAATCGGTGACGACTCATACCTACCCATACGCCTATTTTTTCTGGATGTAGAGGAACTTCTCTGTAGAAATGAGGATTTTCACTGGACCACATACGCATATTTTGCGAATTAACATAACCTTTCAAATAAAACCAAGCTTCATCGGTGAAAAAAGTATGATATAAAATATTGTCTGTCATTGTTTGAATAAACCATTGGCAAAATTGTGTTCTTTCTTCATAATCCGTAGGTAATAGATTTTGTACAGAAGTTAATTTATATGTATACATGTGCAAGTCCTTTTTTTACATTTTTTGACATGTTCCACACGAAAGCCCTACTTGTTGCGAAACTCTGCGAATAGATGTTTGAGGAGATTCGTTAATAATTTGTCTGACATTTTCAATTACGCCGCGACTTCTCTTGAAAGGAGGACCGCTTCCTTTTTTCCTTAAAATACTGCCTGTTTGACGAAAAAGATTTACACAATGCATTAGCGTATCACGGAAAGTTTTATAGCTAGGAACAGTATTTGGATATCTCTCTTCAAACTCCGCAAGGCAATTTTCTATTGAATGCTGCCAAATACCATCAATTTTTTGAGATGTCAGGAAGTAACATTCTACCATAAACGCTTTATGCATATCATTAAAGGCCATTACTTTTTCTTTTGATGAAACTTTAAAATATATATTTGACACTGACAGATGTTTGAAATAACATCCTAATGACTAGAATGACTAAAGCTACGACATAATATTTATATACACGGCCAGCTACGAGTGAAAATTTTAATGACCGCTCGTTATTTGATTAAGATTTTTTTTCTTTTTTCTTTTTTTTAATAAAAATCTTGTGGAAAAGTGCTTGTTTTAATGCTTATATTTTTTTTTCTGTCCACGTTCGTAAATGAACCTGAGACTTTAGAGGACTCTATTTAAAAGAAATAAACTCTCCGTAAGGCGGCCCGGACTCATAGTGGTGCATTGTGGATTATCTTCAATATATTTCTACAATACACTGCAATATGTGTACGTTTGGACCATTGCAGCATAAACCCATATTGTAAAGATATTCTTCAATGCTCAATGGCCCCGTATGTTGCCAATATATTATAGAACCTATGTACCTGCGCATAAGGTGTATGACCGAGCCATAATAAAATTACGTTAGTTTATTAGTGTTTATGTGTGGTTAGGTTATGTTAGTTACCTTACTTCAAGTTGCAGTATTATTTCTAAGTATCTCTTCGAATTTGTGAGAAATAAAAATCAGTAAGTAATGTGACCTTCTTTTACATGCATGTATTTTTCTATAATTTTGAAATATTTCACATTTGTTTGCAAATGTGATAAAGTTTTTATATGTACACATTTGTGTACAAAGTGTGAAAGTAGATATTACTTCATTTTCTTCTTTTTGCTACATTTTATAACTGTTTCAGTTATTCGGAAATGTCTACTCCAATTTCCTGTGGATTATTTTATGGCAAAAGAGATGACGCATCAACCATAACTATACTGGATAAATTAGCAAATCCAAATAATTCTGATTTAGAAGATCTTGATATTATAGATTCCAACGAAGAAGATTTTGATTAAGATGTACGTACAAACAACGACGGGTTGGACCAACCCAGTACGTCGAGAATATCGGATGATGAAAATGAAATTCATGAAAATGAATGTACGGAAAGCGAAGATTTTGATAGTGAAGATGAATTGCCATTGAGGGAAATAAAACGTCGAATAGAAACCAGTCAGCCGACTAGGTCTAGAATATGGTATGTTGAGAAGGACAACGATCTTACTCACAATCCACCACCTTTTTTATCCTCCCGTGAAATTAAAATTCAAGGTGAAACTCCGCTTTCCTTTTTTATGGAAATCTTTCCTGAAGAACTATTTCAGCATATTAGAACAGAAACTATCAGGTATGCAGCCCAATCAGGCAGAGATATAAATATCACTACTGCAGATATAAAACGGTTTATTGCGGTAAATATAATGATGACATACATAAAATATCCTTCATATCGGATGTATTGGTCATCCAGTCAAGGCCTACGTTTAGATATTATCGCTGATAGCATGCCGCTGAAAAAGTATGAAGAAATAAAAAGATTTCTACATTTTACAAATAATCAAGACATACCGCACGACAACAATGATTCTTTTATAAAAATAAGACCATTATTGAATACATTGGCCGAAACATTTGCCAATGCTTGTACGCCAAGTGAATATATGGCAATAGACGAAATGATCATACCATTCAAAGGAAGAAGCAAATGTAAACAATATATAAAATCAAAACCTCATAAATGGGATTTCAAGGTTTGGGTCCGTGCAGCGGCTGATGGATACGTGTCAAAATTTGAAATGTACCAGAGTCGCAAAACAGAGTCAAAACCTAAGTTAGGTGTTATAGGGGACACCGTTGCAAGACTATGTTCCGACATTGAAGGAAAAAACCACAAGATATTTATAGACAACCTTTTTACGTCTCTTGATACAATATCATTTTTGAAGAGTAGAGATATTTATGTTGTCGGAACAATACGATCAAATAGAATTGCAGGTGCAAGTGAGAAACTAGTATGCGAAAAAGATTTGAAAAAAGAGGAAGAGGATCAAGTTCAGTTACCACTTCATCCGATAACATTAGTGTGATTCGGTGGGTAGACAATAATATAGTACATGTGGTTTCATCTTTCGTTGGTAAAGAACCGCAAGATACTGTAAGAAGATGGGACAAAACCAAAAAAAGCCACGTCAACATTCCGCGACCACAAGCAGTAATCCAATACAATAAATTTATGGGTGGTGTTGACATGGCAGATAGAATGGTTGCCCACTATCCTCATGCAACGAAAAATAAGAAATTTTACGTAAGAATCGCATTCCACTTTATAAATGTCGCTATCATAAATTCGTGGATCCTCTACCGCGAAGCTAAACATTGTAGCATCTCTTTGGTTGAGTATAAGGCATATATTGTCCATGCCCTTCTTAGAATGAATACAAACCAAAAAGGACGACCGGCACATGGAAATACACCACCAACGAAAAAGAAGGCATGGACAAAAGCTTTGCGTGAAGTGCGATTGGATGGAATAGGACACTACCCCGAAAAGCAAGAATTAAAAAATCCCCCTATATGTCATTATCAAAACTGCGTAAAACGTACTCGATATACGTGCAAGAAATGTAAAGAATCAGTGCGCCCTGAGTGTCTTGAATCTTTTCATCAATGAACTTTGGCAACATGCGTGGACAGATATTTCTTCTTATTTTTTACGTTCACTAAAAATAGTCCATTAAAATATTTGAGTTTCATAATATATTGCGACCAGTTTATTAGCTAATGCAGAAGTTAAAGAAATTAAAGTTATGTTGACAGCCCTGAATTCATTTCCCCTAACTTTTTAACATCATTTAAGTTACCTGCTTGTTATTTTCTTGTTTATATTTCTTTCAGCTGTTTTGAAACTTAACCTAACTGATACATATGTATTTGAAAAGTAAATTATTTCCGGATAAATAAAACTTAATAAATCTTGCGAAACAAGTTCGTTCGTAAAATTTTAACATGGAAGATGAATTATTGTTGTTAGATTTAAATATAAATCCTTGCGATGCAAATTTAATTCAAATTATTTCACGAAAAATTGATCATATTAGGAAATTAAGAAAAGAAAGAAAAACGCACCTCTGACACAAAGATATGCATTTAACTGCAATAGAAGATCGATTAATTTGTAGAAAATTCCGATCTCACTACACACCAGAACAAATTTTAATTAGTTTTGGTGACATTGCAGTCTTGAAATACTTGAATCTGCACCTAACGAACCATCACCATTCAGAGAAAAATAAGGTCAGTGAACGTACTAGGAATTAATGTCCTACTATACTTATTTTGCATTTCTCTTAAGAATATGAATACTTAAATATTTAATATGAACTTTCGGTTGGATTAGTTTTCAGCATTTTCTTTTGTCACCAATTAGTTAATAAAAGGAACGAATTACTCAAAAATTAGTGATATAATAAAAGAAAATTATTTAAAAACTTTAAAATATTAATGCTTTTCAAGTATTGTATAACAAGTGTTCATTTGAAAACTCAATCTAGTAGCATGTGATTTACTGAGAACATTTTGAAGTATGTCGTAAATTAAAATTTACTACTTAACCTACGAAGTCGTATATTTTGACAGTTTCATACATACAAATAAATAACAAATAATAGGTATTTATTGAAAACTATAACAAATGTTGAAAATGTTGTCCTTCAAGATCAATGCACTTTAAAATCCTCCGTTCAAAATTTCTGATGATATTCTGCAACATTACTGGATTGTTATTAATTTCCATGCATTTCTGTTCGATTCTCTGTAGCATATCATTAAAATTCAATATAGGTGTTCGAAATATGTTATTTTTTAGATAAGGCCACAAAAAGAAGTCGCAAGGTGTTAAATCGCATGAACGTGCAGGCCAGGCAATTTCAGTATTTCGTCTAATTATACGCTTATCAAAAAATTCTCTTAAATAATCCAAAGATTCTGCAGTACAGTGACAAGGTGCTCCGTCTTGTTGGAAATATGCATTTTGAAGTTCATCATCATCCAACTGATTGACAAATGGTTGTAAAATTTCCGTACGGTACCTTTGAGCAGTTAACGTTCCCTGAAAAAATATTGGTCCAATGATTCGCCTTTGGCTTATCGTTACTTTTCTCTGGATGTAGCGATTCTTCATTAATTACATGTGGATTTTCACTACTTCGAATTCTTGTAATTTGTGAATTTAGGTATCCCGTTTTATAAAACCATGCTTCATCGGTAAAGATGACTCTTTGCGAAAGTTCTCCATTATTGTTCATATTTACAAACCAATTACAAAACTGTAGTCTACGTGGGTAATCAATTTCTAACAATTCTTGTACTGCTGTGACACGGTATGGATAAAGTTGCATATCTTTTTTTAATAACTTGTGAGTTGTACCAACAGAAATGTTTATTTGTTGACTCGAATGTCGAACAGATATTTGTGGTTCATTTTCTATTATTTCTTCAACACGATCGACAACTTGAGGTGTACGTTTCTTAATTGCTCCGCTGCCTGATTTTCTTAGAGACTACCAGTTTCAGAAAAAAGTTTTAAAGTTCTATCGAAAGTATTCTTAAATTGTATATAATCTATTACAAAATGTGGAAACTCAACTTGAAATTCTACCATGTAATCTTGAACGGAATAAATCCATAAACCATCAATTTTATTACCACTTCGAAAATAAACCTGGACTAAAAAAATTTTATGTTCTAAAGTGAAAGCCATTTTAAAAATGAGAAGCAATTTATTTAAACCAGAATCGACGAACGATTATTTTATGTACTAACTGATATTTGTGATTGACATTATCAAATGTCATTTGGATTTACGTTTACGGATCAACAAACACATACTAATATATATGCGTCTTATCCTATCAAAATTTCACAGTAACCTAGATTGACTTTTCAAATGAACACTTGTTATTGTTGAACATCTACTTTATGGTAATCTATTATTGATTAAATACACAAATAAAACAATATTATATTTTTTATCACTGATTTATTTGTTACAATCCGCCTTAGGGGTCACAAACTTAGAATTTACAAAACATATTTATAATTACATACCTACAATACAATATAACCCAATACAAATTTTATATTGGGTTGTTCAGAAAGTAATTTCGTTTTCTTTTAACAATAGAGAGATTACTTACATTTTTAACCAGCCAACTTAATTCTAAACCATATTATAATTATATATTTTGACGGCTGACATTTCAAGACTTACTTGTATAAAAAATGTTTGGTTCTGATTTGGTATCCCATCAAATATGGAAAATTAAAAGCAACACTTTTATATTTGACTTTTTTATTACCGAAAGGTAAGGATGAAGATGTGTTAACAGAACGCTAGTGCCGTAATTGGTTCGCAAAATTTCGTTCTAGCAACTTTGATATTTAAAATATACCACGTTCTGAAAGGCCAATTGAAACTTATGGACACAAAATAAAGGTATTGAACGAAGCAAAAATTTGTCGAATTCCATCGTTCATGATCGTGTGAAACGACTTGGTTTCATATGTTCTTAAAGAAAGAGCTGCATCCCATTAACATCTGTGATTTGTTCCTAAAAACCGAGAAAATGATCCATTCTTCAAGCGAATTATAACTGGCAATTAAAAAAGAAGAGTTTACAACAATGTCCAAGGCAAGCCATAAGAGATAGAAGGCAAGCCATAAGAGATAAGAGGAGTAGAAGAGATGATAGGGCTAAAAGAATTTCGAAAGCTGATATTCATAAAAAAAATGTAGCTTTTTGTTTTGTCAGATTTTAAGTAAATTTATTTTTTTAAGCTTCTACCAGACAATTCTACAATTGATTCGAAAATGTACCACCATCAATTGGACAAATTCAATGATATCATCAAACAGAAAAGGTATTGTGTTTTGTCATGATAATACCAAGCCTTACGCAAGTTTGATAACCCATCAGAAGCTGTTACAATTTAGATGGGATGTGTTACTCCATCTACCAAATTCGCCAGACTTGTTAAGATCTTTAGAAAATTATTTAAATAGTAAAACATTTACCTTAAATTAGGATGTCAAAAATCACTTGAATCAGATTTTTGTAATCAATGATCAAAACTTCTATAAGCATAGAATCATGATACTTCCAGATGGATGACAAGAGGTGTTGGATCAAAATGGTCAATATATAATTCAATAAAATATTGATTTATAATAAGAAATAAGTTATATAAGAATATTTCACGAAAATTCCTGTATAACTTTTCATTCTGAATTCAAATCTGCTTTTAATAACAAAATGACTCATTGAATAATAAAGTAAACGGTAGATTATACAATATCATTGTTACACGTAAATGAAATAAAAATTCCTCGTTCGATTTTATGCCAGTTTATTTTATATGTGCTTTGTAATCTTCACGTGTCGTCTGCGAGATGTTTTCGTCAAGCACATTAGAAACGTATCGCAAACTGAACATTTAATTTTTGCACCATTGTAAATTAAATCAAGATATCTACTTATTAACTTATTTGCTTGGTCGGACAATGGTCATTTTCTCGATACACCTATTTGCGACATTATTATTATACAGGGAGAGTTTTTTTGAATGTTTAGCATTGGGATCTCAGAAACTACTGGAGATAGAAAAACGCTTAAATGGGGAAAGATGCGCAGTTTTACGAGTTTGATTTAAAACTGCTTTTGTTTCTCCGATAACTTTCATGGCTTATTAGATATTCAAAGAAAACTAAATTTTACGATTTTCTTTAAACATGCGTAGCATCGTTAATAGTAATTTTAGAGAAAAAGTGTTCAGACAAAAGTTTTATATAATTTTACGCCAAATAGAACTATGTAGCCAATATTTTTTTTTCGTTCACCGTTAACGAGTTATGACACAAACTTGTGTTTTTTTAAATGGAAACCATAGTTGGTTTTGATATCATTAAAAAGCTTATTTTTTGCTGATTACAATGATATAAGGTTTGATATGGTTATTTTAAAAAATAAAGAGGATATAGATATTTTTATGGTTTTTATGGAATACAATTGAATTTCGAACTGATAAAATACAAACCAAACGAACTTATTTTGAAATCTTATGTAGTAATAAAATTAAAACTATAAGAACTTTTATTAAGGGCACACAACATTATTAATGTTCAAAGATACCTCCATTATTATTAATACACAAAATGCATCTCTTCACAACAGAATTTGTAGCATTGCGGACTTTACTTTAATGTACATCTTCTAATATTAAATGCATCTAAGTACTTTGTCGTTTCATTTCGAAGCAATATCACGTTTCTCACTGAAACTATATGTGCTGGGGAAAAATCAAAAGTATATTTGGATTCAGCATGAAAAAATAATTCAAGGTTACCTATTTCTAACTAGTAACCAGAGAAAAAGCTTCAACTTGTTAATCAGTGAATTTATACAAAGTGCCAAGGAAAGTGTTGTTATCGTGACTGTGTGCGTTAGTGATTCTGAATTGGTGGGACCTACCATATTAAGATTGAGAATCACTATTCTAATCTAAAACCACTTCAACAAATGAAACATATTTATAGTTAATATTGGCCCACCAACTTATTATCATAAACAACATATATGATTGGGAATCACTGGTGCTTAGGAATTATTATACGCGACCGCATGCGATTTATACCATCTTCGTTTGTATACCTAAAGGACATTATTACGTACGGAATTAATTGCTTCAAAATTACACTGTAAGTTATTACAGCCCCCAATAACTGGAACAGAATTATTCAAAGTTACTCTGTATTGTACAGGACGTGGCATTTACTTACATTTAATATGGAACCACAAGTTATTTCAATTATTCCAAATACGCTAATACACATTTTTTTTAATGTTATTTGTTTTATTAAATGCAAACTCTGAAAAAAAAATTAAAATATAAAATAGATCAAAAACAATTTGAAACATAGTAGATTAAGAAAGATTCACTTATTCGTATAAAAACGAAAATATTTTTTAATAATATCAATTTTGTCTCTGCAATTATGCACTATCCTAAAATATTGATAGCTATTTATGGTATAGATTATACCTAAAGAACCAAATGTTTCTGATGAGTCCGTAATTGGACGAAACACGTCTCCGCATGTCCGGATGCCAATTGTCACAGAAATATGTACTTCCGTTGTGTTCTCCACACCAGATTTGTTTAATAATCTCTTTGATATTATTCAAAAATGTTTTGAATAAAAACTCCAATAATCGTACCTCGAAAATCGTTCTCGTGATAAAAGAGAGAAATCGATTAGGCTTTCGCGCTACGAAACGATCGACACGTAAAAATTTATCTACAATCGCATAAAAAGAACGGATATGATGTTTTCGAAGATGTCTGTTGCACACTTCGCCAATAACGACAATCGTACCTCGAATATCGTTCTCATGATAAGACCGCTCCCGGATTTACGAAATTTTGTCCCCGTTTCCCGGAATCTATCAACACAACCATGAATTTGACTAGCCAGTTGTTCATACATGATTGCAAGATTAGGGGAACTGTTGTCGAAAATCCTACCAGTTCTAAAATAACTTTCAACAATAAAAACTTTGTGTAGTGGTTCTAACATGTTAATAAATAATCTGATTAATAAGACAACTTTTCATTAAATTGACTTAACTATGACAGTTTTCAAAATTCGATTTTCGAAAATCCTTATTGTTCTACAGCAGGGATGCACAGACTTATAGGGAACAGGGGCCACTCGGGAAAATTATAAGTCAAGGGCGGGCCACTACAAAGAATATTTATTAACTCAAATATTTTTATTTTTAAATAGTATGAATTACTACAAATGATAAAAATAAAAGAACATTAAAAAATGTTTGTTGTAATTATGTAATCGTAATGTAATCTAATCATTACAGTGTAATATTTCATGTTTTATTATTTTGATGCATGACATTGCATTGACCTAACAATTTTCTTTATGTTTGGTTCCACATTACTTGTCGCCACACGTAAAATTGCTTCCAGATTTTCATTTGCCAGACGGTTTCGATTTTTTGTTGTGTTAAGTTTCATCACTGAAAACGTTTGCTCACAAATATACATCGATCCAAATAAGCTTGCGCATTTCAATGCATTTATTCGCAACTCTTTATAAGCGGTTTTGTCAACGCAACGGTAAAAGTTGAGTAAATTAACTTCATTAAACTTGTTTCGTAAATTATCATCATTTTGCATGGCTATCAATTCCAGCTGTATTGATTCCGGTGCATTTTCGGGTGAAATGTCGAAAGGATTGCTGAAAATGTCTAATAGAGGTTTAACTTTTTTGAAGTCTAGAAAACGATCATGAAAAGCTTGTATTAAAATATAAATTTTTTCAACATAAGCGAAATTGACATCAGTTTTATTGAATTTCTCCATAATTTTTTTGTAGTTCGAAAAATGGCTGTAATTGGCTGAATTGATTTGTGCCTGAAAAGACTCAATTTGCATTGAAAGGACGAAACGTGAGAGTATAACTGCGAAATCAATTGAACTTTGCCTTGGAGTTGCGTATTTAAGACATTCAAGTGATTTGTGATGTCTACAAGAAACGCTAAGTCACACAGCCAATCAGGGTTGTCGAGTTCGGAGACGTCCTTTTTCTTTTCCGCCAGAAATATTTTGATTTCTTCAATCAAGTTAAGAAACCGCTCTAGTGATAACCCACGGCTTAGCCAACTTACTTCAGTGTAAAACAGGAGATCCCCATATTCGCTTTCAATATCCTCGAGAAATTGTGTGAATTGTCGGTGATTGAGACCTCGGGATTTTATAAAGTTTACAGTAGGTACTATAACTTTCATCACATTTTCAAATCTCTATAATTTTGAACAGAGGGCCTCTTGGTGTATAATCCAATGAAACTGCATTAATTCCTTGATATCTATGTTTTTAGTTTGTAAATACACTTTCAACATAGTTATTATCCCAGATTTACTTCCAACCATTGAAGGTGCTCCGTCAGTCGTAATTCCAGATAATTTCTTTAAATCCAAATCCATTATAGAACATTTTTCCAGAAGAGCTTTGAGTATGTCGCTCCCCTTGGTTTGACTTGTCAAAGAACTCATACCAATCAGTTCTTCACTCACTTCAAAATTTTACGTTACACCTCGTAAAAATATTAAGAGTTGAGCAGTGGAACTTACATATGTAGATTCGTCGAGTGCTATAGAAAAATACTCAAAGCTTTTCGATTTCGTAGCTAATTGCTCTTCTACATTAGCTGCTAATGTGGTAAGTCTTCTTTGAACAGTCATCCGATTTAGTTGAATTTTCTCAAACATCTTTGCATCTTTCGGACACATTTTTTTTGCGGCGATATCTAAACACTGCTTAACAAACTCACTATCTTTAAAAGGCCGACAAGTTTTCGCTATTATTCGAGATATTTCAAAGCTAACTTCAATAGCTGTTTCAGCATCTTGAATTGGTTTTGTAAACATAGCTTGCTGGCCTATTAGTTCCCTTTGTAAAGTGGAAACTTTTTGCGTTCGATTTTCGCCGGTTAATTTGGTAAAAGTATGATGCTGGGTTTCATAATGCCTTTTCACATTATATTCCTTTGGAATATAAACACTACTCTTGCATATTAAGCAGACACTTTTGTTATGCGATGAAATAAAAAAGTATTTTTCGGTCCAAATATCTTGAAACTGTCGATTTTCATCTTCAACCTTACGACTACATTTTTACTATGGTCTGGTTTATCCATATCAAAATTGATATTATATTGTTACGTAGGTAGATGCCAAGTTCGAACGACGAAATATTTATTCTTCACAGATTACAATTCAAACAATATAACGTTCGCTTGTCCGTAGTTAAAACTTAACTGCCCCGGTAGCGGGCGATGCGTTGTATTTATACGAGTTACCTAACATCGAGAACCTACCACATATTTCGGGGCTAATAGCGACGTGTTTCGCGAATCTTCGAGTAATCTAGTTGGTTCGACAGATTTCTAGTCTCGTAACAATATGCTTGGAACGACGAGGAGCATACCTGTCCTACGTAGTAAACCTGAACAAGAAAGTAGTAGGTACTTAAAGATACATATCTTACTAACAATTACAAAAGTTAGAATAAAATAAAACGTTAAGAAATATTGATTTGAATGGATTTTTACCTACTTTTGTAGTTTTTCGAACAATTTTTAAAATACGTTGGCGGGCCGCATAAATATGGACAGTGGGCCGCATGCCGCCCGCGGGCCGCGGTATGTGCATCACTGTTCTACAATGTTCCCAAATTTATATTGAAATCATAGGCCACACTAAATGAAAATTTAAATGCAGGCATCGTATTTTTTACCCTAAAGTAAGTTTTTAATTGAAATGTCACTTTCCTGTCACACCACCTTCGTATAGAGTATTTACGTTCAATATCACACAATTATCAATTTTACCAATAGAAGCCTATCTGAGACTCAAATATTCTTTTTTTGTGGCGAGCAGGGCTAGCGTCTCAGTTACGAACGAGTTTTGTACATATTGTTATGGATTTTTCCTTAAAGTATATTTAAAATTTATTAAAAATGTATGTACCATTATTTTTGAACTTGATTGTATATTTATGTGTAATCAAAAACTTGGCTGTTTGAAGGATGGCTTTATGTGCAAGCCATAGCGGGTGATATGGACGGACAGACGAAGTTAAACCTTTAGACAAGAACGTTCTTTTTCCTTTAAATAAATATTTATTTATATTTAAATTAAATTCGGGTTGAATTTATTGTGTTAATTAGTTGTTGGTGGTTTATATTCAATTCCCGTATATTCTACGAGATTGTGTTCTCGTGATTTTGATTGTATTTGATTAAACAACGTTTTCTCGTCAAAGTGTCTCATATATAATTTTTTATGTAAGTAAAAATATAAGACGTCTTATTGATTCAAAAGATTTGAATATTGTAGTTCAATTGTATTAATATTGTTATTTAGAGATTTAGTCTTAATTAGTTGAGATAAATGACAAAGAATATTTTTAAAATTTCTATGTAAAAAAATATAACTGTAAAAATTTTATACGTTGGGAAGTTCAAGGTTTTTCTTTATGTGTTTGATGGTTGCACATGCGTAGATTTTTGATCGTGTTTTCAAGTTTGTTTATTTTATGTTGTTCTCTGGGGAGAAATTAAAAAATAAACTTTGTTATTTAATTAAGTTGATCGGAAGTTTTAATTCACTTAGCGGTCATATTCAGTGAATTCCTTTACCTCTGGTTGTAAATTTTATATTACACAGTCTTTATACTTTATAAAGATCAATTTTTTTTATTTTTTTTATTTTTTTGTATTAAATATTCATTTAAATTTTTATTGTGCTCATTATTTCTTATACCTTTCACCGTGCATTTTTAATAAGTAACTTAAAGAAATATAATTATAACATTTATCAAGAAACTTTGATTGGTGCCTCAATAACATTTTTATTTCCACGTTTTTCCGATTGGAACCCTGAGAAGAAAGAAGTCTTATTTTTTGGAAATAAACCGACCGAGTATCCTAGTTGGGTAGATTAGTTGTGGATGGTGGTGCAGTAAATATAAAAACCACAATTCATAGCAATATGTTCATTTGACTTTCTTTAACTTGAAATCGCTTCAGTAATACATCCTTAAGCTGCCGCAAACATTTTATTGGACACCCGGTATACACCCTTCATACTTTACGCCTAAAACTATGTCCTGTACATTAGTTATAAAAAAAAATTACCTCAACGTTGCTATCTTGCGTTGCGATCTTGAATATAATATAATTTAACTTTTTGTGTTCATTAGGTATATCCGAAGCACTTACTAATAGAGCTTGTATACGTATAATTCCACAGGTAATTGCTAGAACGTGACCAAAATACCCCCACGTGCTCTCCACATCACTGAAATTTGAAATTGTTTTAACTACCAACACTTTTGAATTCTATTATAAAATTGTATCATTTAAAATGCTGGGTTTTGATATACAGGTGTTCTTGAAATAAGGACGACATTGCAAATCGCGTACTGACCGGGTTTTTTAATCCCACCTTCCAATTTGTATTTATATTAAAATAGCATTAAATATCTTCTACGAAATATTATCTTTTTTTTTATTAAGCTTTTGCGTGGATCTTTGTGCAACCTATTGATCTAATTACCCTATCACGAATCTATAAGTTTGATATCTCAACGTAACAAGGAGAAAAAGTATATGTGTTTACCATACAACCAAATCACGAAAAACATTAATAGAGTTGTTAAAGAAGTTGCTTTTCGCTTTTTTTGCCATCAAAAGCCTCCTAGGTAATACCAAAGATAAAGTTAATTTGGATTTTAAATCAGGTATATACGAAATTAATTGCGACAATTATAATTTAAAATATATAGGTCAAATGAAACGCTCAATAATAACCCGTTTTAAAGAACTCATATTACATATTAGATTTCATAGAACAGAAAAATCTAGCGTGGCTTATCATGCTTTACACACAGATCACAACGTGTCGGTTAAAGGGTTAAGACTATGGGTTAAGCTATCAACAACACAGATCTCGACATATAAAGGCTGGGCAAATTTGAGGTTAGGAAGTAAATTGGCTTAAAAACACACTTTTTTTTGACAAATTCAGTTTTATTGATACCAATGTAAAGTAGAAATATGGGAATTAATAATGGAATATGATGTCGGGCAAATGTCCACCTCTAGCACGTCGGCAGACGTCCGCTCTTTTCACAAAATTTTGAACCACATTTTGCAACAAAACTTCGCTTATCTCGGCAATGCAGAACCGAATTTCAACTTTCAGAGCGTCAGTTGTTTGTGGTTTGTTCACGTAAACCCGGTCTTTCAAATGGCCCCAGAGAAAATAATCAAGCGGCGTTAAATCACAAGAACGAGGCGGCCAATTGACATCGCCAAATCGAGAAATTACGCGATCGGGAAATTTCCCATGCAATAACTGAATTGTTTGGCCGGCTGTGTGGCTTGTGGCGCCATCTTGCTGAAACCAAAGGTCATTGATGTCAACATTAGCCAATTGTGGTCACAAAAAATCGGTTATCATGGTTTCGTAGCGCAGAGAATTCACGGTGACGGCGTTTTCTTGCTCATTCTCGAAAAAATACGGGCCGATGATGCCGCCTGACCACAAACGGCACCATACGGTTACTTTCTTTGGATGTAATGGTTTATCGAGGACTGTTTGTGGATTTTCTGAGCCCCATATGCGACAATTTTGTTTGTTTAAATAACCGCCTAATTGAAAATGGGCCTCATCACTAAAGATGATTTTGTTGAAAAATGCGTTGTTTTCGTTTAGTTTTTCAAACAGCCAATCCACAAACGTTCGACGCAAACAATGCTCGGCCGGCTTTAATTCTCGAACGAGTTGAACTTTATAAGCGTGAAGATGAAGATCTTTATGCAAAATGTTGCGCAAAGTGCCTCTGGTGATGCCCAATTGCTACGAACGTCGACGAGTTGATGTTCCAGGCTCATTCTCAACACTTTACTGTACAGCGGCTATGTTTACACTACGGCCACTACGAGCGTATTGTTTTGGTCTATTGTCAGCAACAGTACCGTGAGCCTCGAATTTAGCGATTAAATTACACAGCGGTCTCAGAAGGAGCCTGATTACGAGGAAAAGTTGCTCGAATTTTATGAAGTGATACAGTAAAATTTTCACCATTTTGATAGTAAATTTTCACAATTAAAATTCTTTGTTCAAGAGTGTAGCGTTCCATACTAAATAAATGTCAAAGGATGACAGCACAATTCTTGAAATTTCATCATTTGACAGCCAAATTAATTCCTAACCTCAAATTAGCCCACCCGTTACGAAAGTATTTATATCGGTTAAAATAAAAGTAATACGTTGAACTCGGACAACGGTCCTATCCCATACAGTCGTCTTTTTTCATTCTTAGAAAAGAGGTAGAAAAGTTTGAGGGCGGAGAATAGAGAATAAACACATGTGATGCCGTTTTCTTAACAGAGGTAAGTTTGTCGCCATTTTTAACTCGTGGATTTTTATTTTAAAATTAGTGTATACGTGGATGCCGTGTAAAGTTGTTGCGTGTTTATATGTGTTAGCTGTGCCCCATGGGCGACACTTTGATTAGTGGTTTATACCTACTGATGATAACAACTTAAGTGCCAAAATGCGTATTTAGGATACGATTATTAATTGTTGTAAGGGGTTTTATACCTTTTACGAGTTTTTACTTAACCACAGTCTGCAAAAATAATAACCTGAAGTTAGTTGCATTATTTGGATGTGACTTGGATTGCTTTACTGCTGTATCGATGGCGTCTTTTAAATCTATATTAAAATCTATGAAGTGTACTGGAGAGAGATAGGTGACGGAATATCAACAAACGTTTTAAGAGATTCCTGTAAAGTAGTTGCTGACAGGTTTCTCGATGTTATAAATACGTCACTTCGAACTGGTAAATTTCCTGAAGATTGGAAAACGACATATGTGACGCCAGTACCTAAAGTTAACGGAACGTGTCGGCATGAGGAATTTAGACCTATTAACTTAGTAGCTCTATATAAAAAAGTTTTGGAAACGTGTGTAAAAAATTAATGGAATATTGTGAAAAAAAATTTTCTAATTGAATCGAATCAGTCGGGGTTCAGAAAATATCAATGTGTGAAACGGTTGTGCTGAGTGTTTGCGATGCGTGGGCGAAAGTAATTGATAAAGGCAAGTTTGTTTTGACTGTATTCTTAGACTTCAAGAGGGCTTTTGAGACTGTTGACAGAGCCTTGTTGTTGTGTAAATAAAATAAAATGGGAATATCTGGATTAGCATTAGGATGGTTTGAATCGTACCTAAGTAATAGATATCAAGTAGTCAAATATAAAAATGAGATGTCTGATAACATTATTACAAAATACGGAGTGCCCCAGGGAACAGTGTTAGGTCCACTATTGTTTATTCTGTACATTAATGATATTGTCAAAGCGGTTGATAATTGCGAAATATGTATGTTTGCTGACGACACCATGATGTATATAGTTGGTGATGATATTAGGGAGATGGTGGATAGCATGACTGTCCAATTAAATAAATTGTATAAATGGGTATGTGAGAATAATATGGCACTGAATTTCAGTAAAACTAAGTTCATGATAATTGGTACTAAATATGAGATTTCTAAATTGAATTTTAATGATATAGATTTGTCTATGGACTCCAAGAAAATAGACAGAGTTGAGAATATGAAATATTTGGGGGTAATATTGAATACTAATTTAGATTTCAAAACTCACGTTCAATACCTATCTAATAAAATTTCCAAGAAGATATTTTTCTTAAATAGATTTAGTCATAATTTGTCACTGTATGCCCGACTGTTGTTGTTTAAATCCTTAATAGCACCACATTTTGATTTTTGCTCTGCCATTTTATTTAGTATAAATGGGAATGAGATGCAGCAACTCCAAAAACTACAGAATAAGGCTTTGCGAATAGTATTAAAATGTAACAGATATACCCCAATTAATCTAATGTTAGAAACTTTAAGTTTATTAAGTGTAAAATAATACATAGTATATAAGACAATCGTTTTCATCTATAAAATTAAAATTGGAATAATGCCTCCTTACTTAAGTGGAAAATTGACAACGGTCGATCAAATTCACAACTACGGAACCAGAAATACTAACGATTATTATATTGAAAACTATAATAGGGTGCAAACAACCAAGAATGTGTTTGTGAACGGACTGAAACTGTTTAATAGTTTACCTACGCACATGAAATCCAGTGGTAGTTTGAATAGATTTAAGATCCTTGTAATTGAATTTGTTAGGGAAAACTTTTAGTTTAAGTTTTCTGTTATTGTTCTAACTTTCATAGTTTATATTTTCAAAATTTATTGTGCATGTACATAGCAGTTGTTAAAAAAAGTTATATTATTATTATTCTCGACTCGAATGACCTTGAATTGCAAAATAAACTTGCTTTAAATGGTGCTCGTGTTTTTCAATAGTCATATTCCTAAAATTTTCAATTAATAATACGAGAGTATATCAAATTTAAACGGAACTGATTTGTTTTAAAATCCACACAGATTACAGACCCGGTATGGGTTGATTTTCAGCTAAGATACGAGTTTAAGGAGGGGATAGTAACCATTAGAATTCTCTCAGATCACCTTAGCACTATAGAAACACAACGGATAATTATCAAGCTTTTGGCCAAGGAGGGTGTGAAGCACAATTCAGCAACAACACCTTGTCACGAACTCGTGTTTCTGCATGGCACAAAAAATTTTCTTAAGGGCGTGAAAACGTTGAGAATCAGAGCCACAAACGTTGTCCGAAGACGAGCGCGACCCAAGCCAATATCGAGGAGCTTCTACAACTCATAAAGGACGACAGGAGCATAACGTTTTAGAATATTGCCAAGGAACTTAGCATTAGTTACGGGAGTGCTCAGCACATCGTGATACTGGACTTTGGATTCCAAAAGGTGTTTGCAAGATGGATTCCGCGACTGCCGTCGGATGAACAGAAACTGCATCGGCTAGAAGTTTGTCAGCGTCTGTTGAATCAATTCCGGCATGAGGGCGAGGCGTTCTTTAATCGAATCGTAACGTGCGACGAAATTTGGGTGCATCATTACACTCCTGAGTGAAAATAGGCGAGTATGGAGTGGAGAAAGGGCGGTGAAAACGAAAACTATTTTGTCGACTGGAAAAATTTTAGATTTTCTCCATGATCGACGCACAATTAATGCGGAATATTATTGTAAGTTTCTGGATGTCACAAAACTGTCCTTGCGACGAAAAAGGAAGACGAAATCTGTCGAAAGTGTGATTCTTCTTCATGATAATGCCAGACTTCATTCAGCAAACGTCACAAGGCAAAAATTAAAGAGCCTGGGATGGGAAGTCTTGAAGCAGTGAACAGTTTCAACACTAACCAAGCAGTAGAGGAGCTTGTGCTCCGGTGGCTACGTGAACAAGCGTAAACTTTCTACTACGAAGGCATTAAAAAACTTCCAATCCATTGGGAATGTACGTTGCCAGGGCGAGAGATTATGTGAAAAAATATGTATGTTTTGTAAATAATGTAGAATGAAGTTCTGACTTGAAAAAACTCAGTCCCATTTAAATTTGATATACCCTCGTAGTAAGTACCAGATTCCACAAATTTTCTCACAGTCCTCGTTTGCATATTGACTAACGTATATTCACGAATATTAACAAGTGTTCATTTGAATAGCATGTGATTTACTGAGAACATTTTGAAGTATGTAGTACATTAAAATTTACTACTTAACCTACGAAGTCGTATATTTTGACAGTTTCATACATACAAATAAATAACAAATAATAGGTATTTATTGAAAACTACAACAAATGTTCAAAATGTTGTCTTTCAAGATCAATGCACTTTAAAATCCTCCGTTCAAAATTTCTGATGATATTCTGCAACATTACTGGATTGTTATTAATTTCCATGCATTTCTGTTCGATACTCTGTAGCATATCATTCAAATTCAATATAGGTGTTCGAAATATGTTATTTTTTAGATAAGGCCACAAAAAGAAGTCGCAAGGTGTTAAATCGCATGAACGTGCAGGCCAGGCAATTTCAGTATTTCGACTAATTATACGCTCATCAAAAAATTCTTTTAAATAATCCAAAGATTCTGCAGTACAGTGACAACGTGCTCCGTCTTGTTGAAAATATGCATTTTGAAGTTCATCATCATGCAACTGATTGACAAATGGTAAAATTTCCGTACGGTACCTTTGAGCAGTTAACGTTCGCTGAAAAAATATTGGTCCAATGATTCGCCTTTGGCTTATCGCTGCCCAAACACCAATTTTCTCTGGATGTAGCGATTCTTCATTAATTACATGTGGATTTTCACTAATCCAAGTTCTTGTATTTTGTGAATTTAGGTATCCCGTTTTATAAAACCATGCTTCATCAGTAAAGAGGACTCTTTGCGACAGTTCTCCATTATTGTTCATATTTACAAACCAATTACAAAACTGTAGTCAACGTGGGTAATCAATTTCTAACAATTCTTGTACTGCTGTGACACGGTATGGATAAAGTTGCATATCTATTTTTAATAACTTGTTAGTTGTACCAACAGAAAGGTTTATTTGTTGACTCAAATGTCGAACAGATGTTTGTGGTTCATTTTCCATTATTTCTTCAACACGATTGACAACTTGAGGTGTATGTTTCTGAACTGCTCCGCTGCCTGATTTTCTAGTTTCAGAAAAAAGTTTTAACGTTCTATCCAAAGTATTCTTAAATTGTATATAATATGTTACAAAATGTGGAAACTCAACTTGAAATTCTACCATGCAATCTTGAACTGAATAAACTCATAAACCATTAATTTGATTGATAAAAAAAACACAAACACTGTTGTATTAGATTTACACTTTGTAAATCTAATACAACAGTGTTTGTGTTTTTTTTATCATTTGATATGGATTTACATCAAGTAAAGGCAGAATCGATTCAATCAATTTTAATACCACTCCGAAAATAAGCCTGAACTAAAAAAAAATTATGTTCTAAAGTGAAAGCCATTTTAAAACTGAGAAGCAATTTATTTAAACCAGAATCGACGCACGATTATTTTATGCACTAACTGATATTTCTGATTGACATTATCAAATGTCATTTGGATTTACGTTTACGGAACAACAAACACATACTAATATATTTGCGTCTTATTCTATCAAAATTTCGAAGTAACCAAGATTGACTTTTCAAATGAACAATTGTTATAATACAACTTTGAACAAAAATAAAACTTAACTCCTCATAATGTTATTGAAAAAATACGAAATGAAAAATAATTATATTTAAATATACTTACTTAATTATTAATGAAATACTCAGTAAAAGGTTAATCACGCTAGTAGAGATGTAAAAGAATATTATAATCGAACAGAAACTATTAACGATATCAAATAGGTCGAATAATTTATTGTACTCCTTTCTAATAAACGTCCAATCATTTTCTCGTTGGGCCTAGAAGCAAATAGCCTAAAATACACGCAGGATATATAAGATTACTTCATCTTACTTGGATATAATTATTACATTCTGCATGAATACCTTTATCAACGCTAATATACTTGGAAATCATAAAACTGAAATGTCTGAGCTTTGAATTGAATGCTACAATGAGTGTTATTAAAAATGTATTTATTAGTGAATATTCCAATGATATGACAATTGTAAATATCTAGAAAAAAAGGTGAATTAATAGAAATTCCTATGTAAAATATTAAGATTGATATGATTAAAAAAGTTGTAATAAAGAATACACGAAATATAGTAAATATTATCTGGATAAAATAAAACAAATTATAATGAATTTCACTATCTTTAACTTTAACACAAAGTAACGATCGTTTCACTACACAGAAGCTTCGTCAGGCATATAACTAACTTATAAATAAAGGCCGGGCTATATGCAAAAAAAAGACTGAAAATATGCGCATAAATATGCAGATGTTTTAGCCTAAATATGCACTTCCTTATGAAAAATAGGCAGGTAAAAAAATACGAGGAATGTTAGAAAAGGGAATACTGTAGAAAAAAAATATTCTATTATGTTTACTACAAGTTTATTTAGAAGATTTTATAACATAATTAACTATGAAAACAATTTACAATATTTCTCAAAGTTTTCAACAGAAAAATTGTGACGCTTGTCTGAAAACATGTATTTATAAATTAAAAAGGCTCGTTCTACGTCGACGCTTGTTATAGGAGCATATTTCAAATTAGAAATATTATTTATTGTCAACTCAATATTTTCTATTGAATCACCACACAAGATTTTAGCTTTTTAAAACTTTAATTTTTTCCTATTACACTTAAAAAATTTTCATACACGGACTGTCCCACTCCTCCTTTAACATCAAAACATATCTTCTCAAATTTGATTATTATTTCAACGCTCTCGATTAACGACATAAATTATTTCTCCAACTACTATATAGAAGTGGAAATAAAACTGTAATTGGCTTTAATAAACACCAACTGTTGAGGTATTTCTTTACTCGAATACACCTTTTGGGCGTCTATCACAGATTGTGCATCCCTATCAAGATCCATAATAATTGTCTTTATTCCTTCATAATGATTTGCATGAAAAATAGCAGCCTCCAACCACGTTCCCCATTGTGTGATTACTGGTTGAGGAAGAAGCGGAACACCGGGTAGATGTTGTTTGTAAAACTGAACTCGTAATGGGGCCTTTAAAAATACTTGCTTAACACTACTAATTAAAGTATTTACTAAGGAAAAATGGTTTCTGACTTCTTCTGCAACACGATTTAGTCCGTGCGCCAAGCAAGTTGTGTGAATTAAATTTGGGTAAAAGATTTTCAAGTTGAAAGCTGCCTCCACCATGTATGGTGCAGCATCCGCCAAAAACAATAGAATTTTCTCTGCTGGAATCCATTCCGGTAAGTAGAAAGTTGCCAGTTCTTCCTGTATAAACCTTGTTATAGTCAAATTATTTGCCTTTTCCAACTGTTTGGATGAAATTAAATGAGATTTTGCTGGAACCGATACGTTAAGGATACCAATCATTAAATGAACTATGTATCGGCCCACACTATCAGTAGTTTCATCTACGCATATATAAAGATAATTGTTTGCAACAATCTTCTTAATGCTATTCAATGTTTCTGCACAGATACAACAAATATAATTTTTTGTTAACGTGCTCTTGTCGGGAATGTTATATTTGCTGATGTACTTTTGCAAAAATAACTTGACATTTAAATTGTTTAATTTATGTAGTGGAATATCTGCCGACACAAACATTTGACACAAATCTTCATTAAGTTGTTCTTGTTCCTGGAAATTGATAGCAAACATTGCGGTAATGTTTGCTGACTCTTCTTCGCCAATTTAATCTTTGTTAGTTTTGCAGCATGAGATGGAGTTTTCATATGTTGGTCTACTTGGAACTTCCTCTCACTTATAATTTGCAAAAAAAATATTACATCATCGGTTGTTTTCTTATAAAATAAATGTTAGTAAAAGATAAGGGAATAATTAAAAACTAAATTAATTAATTAATAAGAGGAAATAACCTTAAAATTTGACTCACAATCTTGCAGCATGTTAAACAAAACACTTTTTCTCCATC
The DNA here is from genome assembly GCA_935421215.2 of Melolontha melolontha. Classification (NCBI taxonomy): domain Eukaryota; kingdom Metazoa; phylum Arthropoda; class Insecta; order Coleoptera; family Scarabaeidae; genus Melolontha; species Melolontha melolontha. The sequence goes on from OW285238.1 coordinate 173,429,383, forward strand.
CATACGCAATTTTGAATAAGGTGCAATCCATCCAGGCACAGTCGCTATTTTCGGCATTTTTACTATTATATATCACAACTCACAAGTTTACACTTCGAAAAGCCAACGTCAAATGACGTTTAAAATAAAATTACTTTCGAATATGGGAATAAATTTCTCCGAATAGCAGAGAAACACATATACATACTCCTAATTTTCTGGTAAAATATATTTTTGTATTTATTTAGAAGTTTTTAGGTATTAGCTTTTCCTGGAATTTTGTCTAGGCCTGGATGTATGGGAAGAGAATTAATAAATTCTTGACGCTTATCGGAAAAGTAACGGGAAGAAGCTTAGTAAAATACTATTTTTAATTTAAAAAGGGCTGCTTAATTTTTGCTTGTTTGTTACATCCACGACATATTTTTAGTAATGCCTATAATAAATTTGATTTAGTAAATAAATAAAACTCGCATACTTAAAATATGCAAAAATGCTGAATTACTACAAAATATGCAAATAATATACAGGGTGACCCAAAATGACCGAAGGGGTTGTAATTCCTTATAACTTTTTTATTATAATTTTTTTTTGTTTTCTGTATTTTGTAAAGAAGACTTGGGGAATTTAAAATGGAACAGTACACAATTGAACAACGTGCCAAAATCGTTGAACTTTATTTCTCAAATCAACGATCCATTGTTTTGACTCAGCGTGCATATCGTCGTTATTTTAATGTGCGGGTTGGACCCTCAGAGTCAACAATAAACCGTCTGGTTGCAAATTTTCGAGAACAAGGGGCAGTAAGGAACCTTCCTGGTGCCGGCAGACGACGAACGGTGCACACGGATGACAATATTGAACGGATACAGGAGGGTATTCGGGAAGATGGAGAAACATCAACCAGGAGACGTTCGACACAACTTGGCCTCTCAACAGGGTCGCTGCAGAGAATTTTGCATACAATAAGAATGTTTCCATACAAAATTCAGCTTGTCCAACAATTGAAACCGACAGATTACCAGCAACGACTTGATTAAGCAATTTATTTTCGTCAAAAAGCAGAAGAAAATCATGATTTTATTCATAATTTAATTATGAGGGACGAAGCCCATTTCCAATTAAATGGGTTCGTTAATAGGCAAAACTGCAGGATATGGGCTACGGTAAAACCAAGAGTAGTTCAACAGCGAGAATTACACCCGCTTAAGTGTACCGTTTGGTGCGGTGTTTCGTCGGAAAGGATAATTGGCCCATATTTTTTTGAAAATGAACACGGTGTCGCCGTTTCCATCACTGGTGTTAGATATCGGACAATGTTGGAAAATTTTTTAAGGCCAGCCGTGGAAAACCATCCGCAAGTATGGTTCCAACAGGATGGAGCCACAGCGCACACTGCGAGGGACACAATGGCTCTTTTACGCGACATCTTTGGTGAACGAATTATTTCCCGTACAAGCGATTTTAATTGGCCTCCGCGTTCACCGGATTTAACCGCTTCAGACTGTTTCCTTTGGGGTTATTTGAAAGGAAAAGTCTATATTAATAAGCCTCGAACCATACAGCAATTAAAAAATAATATACGCGACGAAATCAACAACATAACACCTGAAGTTTTGCGAAAGGTTATGGAAAATGTTTTGGAAAGAGCACGAATATGCGAAGCAGAAAATGGCCACCACTTGCGAGATATAATTTTTCATAATTAAATTAAAAATATTCTCCATTAATATACTGTATTTAAAATAAAAAAAATTTAATAATTATGTCTTAAATAAGAAGTTATAATGAACTCAAACCCCTCATTTTGGGCCACCCTGTTCAGAATGCATATATTATGCAAATTTATGCAAACTGCATATAATCCGGCCTTTACATATGAACATAGTAAATATACCGTAACAAACATATGTTTTGGATAGTTAGAAGGGATGGGCTGTCTTTATTACTTGATGTCTATGAATGAAAACTCTCACATAATTATCGAACAATACAGTTCATAAAGTGATAAAACTAAGGATCTATATTACGTTAAAGAGAGGTAGATCAGCACTTTGGAAAAAATACAATATTAAATATTAAAAATAAATATAAATATTGAAATTAAATAACGGGGAATTATTATTATAAAAATGTTCCTTGATGCGTTTTTCTAATGATCTGCCTGTCTGTCCAATATACGTCATGGAGCAACTAACGCAAGCTATATATATATATATATATATATATATATATATATATATATATACATATACATATACATATATATATATATATATATATATATATATATGTGTGTTTAGATAATTTCTTAGCCGTTTATTAAATATAACAATTGATAAATTATTGGAGTTTTTCGGCTTTTATATGAAATATTTACAAATATCAAATTAGAATGTATGTAATTGCAGAGTAAGTGGGGATGTACACATTGCTGTCTACAAATTACAAAGCAAATCATACGAAATTTTTAAATGAAAAATATGGTCTACGTTGGTACTCGAACCCAAGTCTACAGTTTGCCGGACTGTCGCTTTTACCACTTAGCCACAATAGACCTAGGTTCAAGCTATTTAGAAATGCATTATAAAGTAACAGTGTTAATGAATCAGATGTCAGTTATTGAATGTAGATGTCAAGTTGAAAGCAGAATTTTGATTAATTGTTGCTAGTTCTACACGATTTATTAATGTCTCATTTTCTTAAATATTTACTAATTTGTATGCTTGAAGAGTCTATAAAAGTAATCATTTTAAATTTTAGGATATTATTATTATTATATGCGTCGTGTACATAAATATAGTAATAAATACTGTTATTTATTGTTAAGTGTTACTTATTCTGTTTATTAATATAGTTATTCTTAATTACTGCGTGGTCTATTAATCGAACTCGAACTGAAGATTTATAACAATATAAAAAAATTATTTTATTTTATAATAATTATATAATTAAAATGAGTGAACTTACTTGATAGACAATGTTTAATAATAAAGAATGTGGTATATAATCATAAAGATGACAGTTATATTTTTTAAAGTACTCTTCCAAACAAAAGTTTCCATTCATTTTAATAACGTAAGTTATTGTATTTCCTATGATGAAGAATTGCTCCACTAAAATTACAAGAATTACATGCGTATGCCAAATAAACTTTTATGTAATTATATATAATAATAAAGTAAACGGTAGATTACATAAAATTATTGTTACACAAATAGGTGAAATAAAAATTCCTCGTTAGATTTTACACCAGTTTATTTACATGTGCTTTGTACTTTTCACGTGTCGTTTGCAGTGGGTTTTCGTCCAGGACATTAGAAACATCCCAAACAGTAATTTTTGCGCTATTGTAAAAGGACAGTTTTGGTAGTAATGTTTTTGGTTCGTCTTGAAGATTAATAAGAACATCCAATGAATTATTATCACTTGTAGCAGTTCTACGTCGACCGGTTTTTGGAAAATTTTTAACACTTTCCGTTACATTAAACTTTCGCAACACCCTTGACGCTTTTGAAATATTTCTTTCAGGGAATGTGTTATTAAAAATATTGCATGCATTTTGTAGAGATCTCTGCCCGTCTACAAAACCAATCATCATTAACAAAGTAATCCTTTCACGTTCTGTTAGTTTGCCCATAATGAACGTTTATTTTTGTTGAATGGAAAGTATCTGTCACTATTGAGTATGACTGTCAATAATACTAAGTAATTCCAATACTTTTATTTTTGCTTAAAAGGTTTGGCAACATAAAAATACGAATATTTTTAATCAGTTGTATCTGACAAAAAGATGTTTATAGCCAACATTTTTTTTTTAATATTTCAAGTCACTCCAACCAAACCGCATATCATTGTAGTTCTTAAAAATGTGTCTATCCAAAAATGTTAAAATATACAGGTGATCCATTTAAAAAAACTACCGATGACGCCATATCTCGAAACAAGTGAAAGTTGTAGAAAATTAAAGTATGTGATAGAGTAACAAGTGTTCATTTGAAAAGTCAATCTAGGTTACTTTGAAATTCTGATAGAATAAGTCGCAAATATATTAGTATGTGTTTGTTGTTCCGTAAACGTAAATCCAAATGACATTTGATAATGTCAATCACAATTATCAGTTAGTGCATAAAATAATCGTGGGTCGATTCTGGTTTAAATAAATTGCTTCTCAGTTTTAAAATGGCTTTCACTTTAGAACATAAAATTTTTTTAGTCCAGGCTTATTTTCGAAGTGGTAATAAAATTGATGGTTTATGGGTTTATTCAGTTCAAGATTGCATGGTAGAATTTCAAGTTGAGTTTCCGCATTTTTTAATAGATTATATACAATTTAAGAATACTTTGGATAGAACTTTAAAACTTTTTTTTGAAACTGGTAGTCTCTTAAGAAAATCAGGCAGCGGTGGCAGTTAAGTACACCTCAAGTTGTCAATCGTGTTGAAGAAATAATGGAAGATGAACCACAAACATACAAACATCTGTTCGACATTTGAGTCAACAAATAAACCTTTCTGTTGGTACAACTCACAAGTTATTAAAAAAAGATATGCAACTTTATCCATACCGTGTCACAGCAGTACAAGAATTGTTAGAAATTGATTACCCACGTAGACTACAGTTTTGTAATTGGTTTGCAAATATGAACAATAATGGAGAACTTTCGTAAAGAGTCATCTTTACTGATGAAGCATGGTTTTATAAAACGGGATACCTAAATTCACAAAATACAAGAATTTGGAGTAGTGAAAATCCACATGTAATTAATGAAGAATCGCTACATCCAAGAAAATTGGTGTTTGGGCAGCGATAAGCCAAAGGCGAATCATTGGACCAATATTTTTCAGGGAACGTTTACTGCTCAATGGTACCGTACGGAAATTTTACAACCATTTGTCAATCAGTTGCATGATGATGAACTGCAAAATGCATATTTCCAACAAGACGGAGCACCTTGTCACTGTACTGCAGAATCTTTGGATTATTTAAGAGAATTTTTTGATGAGCGTATAATTAGTCGAAATACTGAAATTGCCTGGCCTGCACGTTCATGCGATTTAACACCTTGCGACTTCTTTTTGTGGCCTTATCTAAAAAATAACATATTTCGAACACCTATATTGAATTTGAATGATATGCAACAGGGAATCGAACAGAAATGCATGGAAATTAATAACAATCTAGTAATGTTGCAGAATATCATCAGAAATTTTGAACGGAGGATTTTAAAGTGCATTGATCTTGAAGGACAACATTTTCAACATTTGATATAGTTTTCAATAAATACCTATTATTTGTTATTTATTTGTATGTATAAAACTGTCAAAATATACGACTTCGTAGGTTAAGTAGTAAATTTTAATTTACGACATACTTCAAAATGTTCGCAGTAAACAACATGCTACTAGATTGACTTTTCAAATGAACACTTGTTAATTTTGCCAGAAAAATGGTGTTCCCACACATTTGTTTGACCTAATGTTTTCGGATTATTTCGAATAAAAAATTTTACACCTTCGGAAAATTCTACTATTTAGAATTTTTCACATAACATTTAGCGAGATTTGTACTTTGTATACGTAACATTATAAAACACTTAAGGGTCCTAATTGTTCAATGTAACGCAGTTTTGCTCGAACGCCTTATATAAATCATTGGCAGTACTCTATAGGAATATCACGAAGTTTAGTTCGGATCCTGTTCCTTAATTAATCTTCATTTTGTGCTTTCCGAACATTCTCGTAGATCTGCTGAGATAATAAAGCTCATAAGGTTTCAATAAGCCTAGCTTGAGGCAGATTCGGCAGGTTATGCACACGAGGCATGAAAGATATGTTTTGCACTTTCAACCATTGTCTCTCTGGCGTAATGACTTGAAGCCAAGTCAGGCCAAAACGTGATATCATTATTTGGATGATGCTCATTTGTGAAATCAATCAATTTTGCCAAGCAACGCTCAATATAAAGATTGCGGCTTCTGCTTCTCCTCTGGTATGCCCTATGTAAGGTCGAGAAATACCTGCCTCAGAAACAGTGCACCAGACCAGGATTTGTTCTGTGAATTTTGCCATGTATTTTGGACATTTTTGTCCTTTTCTATATTTTCAGTAATTTTTTTTAATTTCACTTGCAAAATTGGTGTTAAAAACATGAAAACTGCGAGCTAATTTGCGGGTAGACCCTCCAATATAGTTTTCTGCAAAGTGAAGAAGTCTTTCTTGATTTCTGGCTGTAGCTGTAGGTTCTGACCGGGAATCCCCTCGTCGCACTCACGGATTGTTTGATATATGGCACTTCGAGAAATATTTTCGTTCTCAACAAGGTGTACAATTTACCGTTTGCGTATTTTGCCAACTAAATTATAAATATGCTTTCCAGCTCTAATTTTTAAAACATATTGCTACAACTGAGAATAAAAATGACACGTGAAATAAATATACGATGTAACCATGGTAACACATCGCCATAGCTTACTCTTCAAAACTGTGTTTATGTATTCGAAGAAAGCGTTTTAAAATAGTCCGAAAACTTTCGTTACACCCGTTACTAATATCTAATATCGTTTACAGACGAGATTGTGAAAACTTTGGCCTGGTACACCAGTGGAGGGAACCTGGAAATTGGCATCACTAATTATACGAGGGCGTATTTTTATGTTATCTACCTAGCCATGAAAAAAAGCACATAAGAGAACAAAAAAAAAAAATTTTCTACATAACTCTCTTCAACACTAATACACTTATTCCATCTTTTTTCCAGTTGCCCCATACCCTCAGAAAAAAATTGCTTCGGTAACCCCGCAAAATATTCTTCAACAGCTTCTTTGAGTTCGTCATCAGAAGCAAAACGCTTTCCCCTGAGATGCTTTTTTAAATTTTTGAATAAGAAGAAGTCTGACGGAGCTAGGTCGGGGCTATAAGGTGGACGCCTTAACTCTATAAACGCACAGTCATTGATTATCTGCTGAACTTTGTTTGCCTTATGAATCCGACAATTGTCGTGCAGCAACTAGTTTTCTTGTGGATAAGAATGCGGGCGTTTTTCCTCCAGAGCAGTTTTTAAATTTTTAATTGTGTTTCCGTAGGCCTCTCCATTTATGGTAGACCCTCTCGGCATATATTCAATAAGCAAGACTCCTTCAGCATCCCAGAAAACAGTTGCCATCAGTTTTTTTTCCAGAAAATTGTGTCTTGGCCTTTTTTGGAGGTGGAGAGCTCTTATGAACCCACTGCATGGATTATTGTTTAGTAGGATGGTCCCAGTAATATACCCAAGTCTCACCCTCGATGATAATTCGAGATAAGAATGTTTTGTCCCTCTCCAACTTGACCAAATTTTCTTGAGAAACTTCTTTTCTGTACAGTTTTTGTTCAAGTGTAAGCAATCTGGGTATCCACCGTGCAGACACCTTCTTCATACCCAAATCGTCATGCAAAATTTTGAGGACACTTGCTTCGGATATACAGACTCCATTGGCAATGACAGAGATCTATACACGCCAATCTTTCAGTACCAAATTTTCGAGTTTTCGCACAATGTCTTCAGTTCGAGCTTCAACGGGTCGTCCGGACTTTGTGTCATCATTGATTGACTCTCGGCCCGATCGAAAGAGTTTAGACCAATATTTTACTTGAAAATAAGATGGTGTATCTTCCCCATACACAGCTACCATTCTTTCATTAATTGCTTTTGGACTATTGCCTTCTTTTGTCAGGAACTTTATTACGCTGCGATGTTCAACCTTAGTTTCACTCATTTTATCGAGAAATAGACCGTCTCAAATCTCTATAAACAGCACAAACTAAACACAACTTAGCACATGTACTTCTAACAGTGACAGCAAATTTTCAATAATTTGTTTGACATCGTCACTCTTTTGTTTCATGGCTAGGTAGATAACATAAAAATACGCCCTCGTATATAAAACTTATATTCTAAAGAGAATTCATTACCAATATTTATTAAAAACACAATATATATTTCGTATTTCCTTGGATTTGTCTGTACGGCGCATCCTAGAAAACTTTGCGTATAAAACCATGATCTTTTCAAAGAATTCCATTTCGTCAAACTTGTTTTTGAAAACCATACGTGAAGTAAAAATCCAGATAAGAATTGATGAAAATATGCTGAAATTTTCCTTTAACCAAATAAATATGAAAAATTATAAATTTTCATACCAAAAGTTTCGTAATTTGCGTTTTTAATTAATAATATTGTAAATAGAATATTAAAGAATATGAATATCATAACATTAATTGAAGTTATTGTAAGTGTTATTACTTTGTAATAAACTTTATCGATTTCCAGTGGTCCCAAACCAATTAAATTTAATAAAAATAACACTAAATAAGGTTTTATAATAGACTTGCTTTTATCATGCATCTTAGAGAAAATGTTGACAATAACTGCGATCTGGATTAAATATTTTACTTTGATTAAAAACACTTCCTTCCATTCTAGATCTATTAGCTGTAATATACATATTTTGATGTAACAGTATATTATTTTATAAATAGCGTCATTTATTTAGTGATTTATTCTTTAATCTAGGAAAAGTATCAAGGCGATGTCACTGTTATATTTGGAAAAGCTGAGAGGATTACTAAATTTATAAATTATAGTGTCCAATAATCAAATACGAATGTAATCATATTTTGCAGGTTTCTTAGTGTTCTATGCTATCTAAATTATTAAAGGTTTGTATAGATTAAATTAGGATAATTTTGGTTTCATTTGTATTATTTAGGTGATCTATGACTATGGAAATCATTTTTTTATCATTTGATCATTGAAATGTTTCTATCATAAATTCTCCAGCGAGGAAAACTTTTTATATTTCGGAAATAGAGAACAGAAACTTTATTCAAGAAATGAATAAATGTAACTAGTAAATTTACTATTCTAATAGTTTTGTAGTTTTTTTTAAAGATAGGTCCGTAATATTTTTGATTCCGATTGTGTCCCAATAATATGGAATACAATGCGATTTTAATTTTCATTTCCTAACGATTTAAAGAGGTAAGTTTGTCTTAAACATAATAGCTCTTGTATATCAAGAATTCAAAATTATTAAAAGTTTTAACGTGCTGGTATTTTATGTTTCAGTTGTTTAGTTTGGTTGTTAAAAAAACGTCGATGCGAAGATTTAAAACATTTTTCACTATTACATTTACATAATGTAACGTGTGTTCATTTGAAAAGTCAATCTAGGTTACTTTGAAATATTGATAGAATAATACGCAAATATATTAGTATGTGTTTGTTGTTCCGTAAACGTAAATCCAAATGACATTTGATAATGTCAATCACAAATATCAGTTAGTGCATAAAATAATCGTGCGTCGATTCTGGTTTAAATAAATTGCTTCTCAGTTTTAAAATGGCTTTCACTTTAGAATATAATTTTTTTTTAGTCCAGGCTTATTTTCGAAGTGGTAATAAAATTGATGGTTTATGTGTTTATTCAGTTCAAGATTGCATGGTAGAATTTCAAGTTGAGTTTCCACATTTTGTAATAGATTATATACAATTTAAGAATACTTTGGATAGAACTTTAAAACTTTTTTCTGAAACTGGTAGTCTCTTAAGAAAATCAGGCAGCGGAGCAGTTAAGAAACGTACACCTCAAGTTATCAATCGTGTTGAAGAAATAATGGAAAATGAACCACAAACATCTGTTCGACATTTGAGTCAACAAATAAACCTTTCTGTTGGTACAACTCAGAAGTTATTAAAAAAAGATATCAACTTTATCCATACCGTGTCACAGCAGTACAAGAATTGTTAGAAATTGATTACCCACGTAGACTACAGTTTTGTAATTGGTTTGTAAATATGAACAATAATGGAGAACTTTCGCAAATAGTCATCTTTACTGATGAAGCATGGTTTTATAAAACGGGATACCTAAATTCACAAAATACAAGAATTTGGAGTAGTGAAAATCCACATGTAATTAATGAAGAATCGCTACATCCAGAGAAAATTGGTGTTTGGGCAGCGATAAGCCAAAGGTGAATTATTGAACCAATATTTTTTCAGGGAACGTTAACAAAGGTACCGTACGGAAATTTTACAACCATTTGTCAATCAGTTGCATGATGATGAACTACAAAATGCATATTTCCAACAAGACGGAGCACCTTGTCACGGTACTGCAGAATCTTTGGATTATTAAAGAGAATTTTTTGATGAGCGTATAATTAGTCGAAATACTGAAATTGCCTGGCCTGCACGTTCATGCGATTTAACACCTTGCGACTTCTTTTTGTGGCCTTATCTAAAAAATAAACATATTTCGAACACCTATATTGAATTTGAATGATATGCTACAGAAAATCGAACAGAAATGCATGGAAATTAATAACAATCCAATAATGTTGCAGAATATCATCAGAAATTTTGAACGGAGGATTTTAAAGTGCATTGATCTTGAAGGACAACATTTTCAACATTTGTTATAGTTTTCAATAAATACCTATTATTTGTTATTTATTTGTATGTATGAAACTGTCAAAATATACGACTTCGTAGGTTAAGTAGTAAATTTTAATTTACGACATACTTCAAAATGTTCTCAGTAAATCACATGCTACTAGATTGACTTTTCAAATGAATACTTGTTATGTGTTTTTGTACCGTTGATTGAAGGAATATGTATATTCCTTCAATCAACGGTTTGTGCTGTGGATTTCAAAGAGATATGTTGACTAATGTCAAGAATATGTATGCCAAACATTTTTGGAAAAAAATTATGGACTCCTCTAAACAACTTCGAAAGAAACAACTTTTTCTAATAAAGTTATTGGGGAAAACGTACTATAATACTACAATTAAATCAAATACGTTGCTTACCTTCTTATAGGTTACATATACAATAAACACACATTATTAACCAAATGTTGGTAATCAATAGCCATTTCAATGTAAAATAAATATCATTTTCAATTATATTAATGTTACAAATACTCGTATCTATTCGTGTATGTGAACAGAATTACAAATATTTAATTATGTTGTGTTTTTACCAACGTTTTAATTAGCTAATCGCATTCCTTTTAAATGTAGCTCTCAGTGTTAAGGACGTATTTTTGAAGGCCCCAGAACAACATCTACCCGGTGTTCCGCTTCCTCCTCAACCAGTAATCACACGATGGGGAACGTGGTTAGAGGTTGCTATTTTTGATGCAAATCATTATGAAGGAATAAAGACAATTATTATAGATCCTGATAGGGATTCACAATCTGTGATAGACACCCAAAAGGTGTTTTCGAATAAAGAAATACCTCAACAGTTGGCGTTTATTAGAGCTAATTACCGTTTTATTTCCACTTCTATATTGCAGTTGGAAAATCAATTTATGTCGCTAATCGAGAGCGTTGAAATAATATATAAATTTGAAAAGTCATGTTTTGATGTTAAAGGAGGAGTGGGACAGTCCGTGTATGAAAAATTTTTAAGTGTAACAGGAAACAATGAGGGTTTTAAAAAACTAAAGGTCATTGCTAAAATCTTGGGTGGAGATTCAGTAGAAAATATTGAGTTGACAATAGATGATATTTCTAATTTGAAATATGCTCCTATAACAAGCGTCGACGTAGAACCTTTTTAATTTATAAATACATGTTTTCAGACAAACGTCACAATTTTTCTGTTGAAAACTTTGAGAAAATATGTGATTGTAAATTGTTTTCATAGTTAATTTTGTTGTAAAATGTTCTAAATAAACTTGTAGCAAACATAATAGAATATTTTTTTCTACAGTATTCCATTTTCTAACATTCCTCGTATTTTTTTACCTGCATATTTTTCATAAGGAAGTGCATATTTAGGCTAAAACATCTGCATATTTATGCGCATATTTTCTTTATTGTTATAAATTGTTATAAATATACAAGACAAAGACTAAATATTTTAAGAAAATTTAACGAAAATTTCGGTGCTTAAGTTGTCCAGTTTTACATTTAGTTCACTGTACACATGTTCATTCCAACAAAAAATATATATATTGTATACACAAAACCTGCGTGCCGAAGTGATGTTTCACACGGCACTGTTTTCACACATAAACATATATGACTAGTAGCAACGTAACAATCCATTGAGGAGATTCCTTTAGCACACGGCACCAATGTTGTTCCACACGACGCGAGTTGTACTATAAAATCACGCACAAAATATTGACCCGCAGTTATATCCTTGAGTTCCTTGAGTCTTTTGAATTTAAGATATTATATATTAAATTTTCAAAGTTTTAACACGAAAAAATGTCTGGAGCTAAAGGTAAGTTTTATTTGTTTTACGTATTTTGCTTACATATTTGAAAATTAAAATCATTTTTTTCTTTATTTCCATTAATAGTAATAATTATTTTAATTTTTAATAATAAAATTTAATATTTTTAAATTGTTATTTAATTATTTTGTTACTTTTTGATAAATGAAGACGTTTCTTACGATAATTAATTATTTTTGGTATGTTTCTTTGATGTAAAATAGCGCGACTGATATCACAGTTTCAAAATTTTAAGTTTTCAATTATGCCAAGAAATATCTAGGGTTAATTGCTACAAGGAAAAGTATTTCATATAATTTTTCAATTATGATTAATTTTTAAGAATTTCTAATTGCAAATTTAAACGAAATTATAAAGTTAAATAAAGAAAAATTGGATTATCGAAGCTGTTAATCTACAAGAAGAAACTATATTCTATTCTTATTTTTATATCTTCGCCAAAAATAATCGCCAAATTATTAATTCTAATTTTATTATACAAGTGTCCCATATCGTTATGTTCAAATTTTAGGAGTGTAAAGTAGACTTCATTTCAAGTAACAAAAACGCAAAACTTGTATATCCATTTTTATTTGTTTCAAAGTTACAGATCTATGAATGTGATTGTCAGATCATGAAAAAAAATGTAATCCTAAAGTCAATAAAAACTGATTTTATTTGAAAAAGTTCAATTAATAATATTTTCGAAATGTCCACCTCCTTGTTGAATGCAGGCTTGTGCCCGTAAGCCAACAGAAGAAGTACTTATCCGAATGTCATACTTGTTTTGTCGGATTTTCTCAGCAGCCAGGTGAATACGATCCAGCAACTCTTAACTTGCGCGTAGACTAAATTTTTCATGTATCCCCATAAATAAAAGTCAAGTGGATTAAGATCGGGTGATCTGGGTGGCCATGCAACAGGACCACTTCGACAAATCCATCTTGGAAAATTGACGCTAACCCAATTTCGGACAGCAATTCCGAAATGTGGTCGTGCCCCATCCATGCGAAACCACATGTCTCGTCAAACATTCAGTGGGACATTCTCTAAAAGACCTGGCAATTCGTCAATAAGAAATTGCAGGTAATTGTCCGCATTTAAGAAGGAAGAACGACAGGACCAATCAACAAGTCATCGAATAGGGCCGCCCAAACGTTAATAGAAAATTCATGTTGAAATTTAGATGGGCGTATAGCTTTGGGATTTTCTGATGACCACCTGTGCAGGTTTCTCAGGTTTGTAACACCACTTCTCGTGATCGTAGATTCATCTGTCCAGAGAACTGTCCTGCAGAAAGTAAAATGAGGCCGTGACTGTCTTATTATCCAGTTAGAATAAACTAAACGAGCATAGTGGTCTGCCTCAAGCAAACCATGTCCCCTGCGATGGTGATATGGATGTAAGTCCTCACGTTTTCTGTCGTTCATAGCACTTCTAGTTGTCTAGCGATTCGACGTACACTGAGCGTTGGATCCCTTGTAACAATAGCTACTGCTTCTTCCTCTAAGTCTGCTGGCAAATTTACTCCTCGGTCGAAAAGGTAAGCACACAATCCGCATTCCCGAAATTGTCTATCGGAAAATCGATGTCAGTATTCAATAACTGCTTGACGTGCACTGCCGTTGTAGTAGCCATACACAAAATGCATGTCCGCATACTCTTGAGAGGAAAATCGGTACGGCATTTTGAATAAAGAAAACGTGTCCACTCACTAATAAGCTGTTGTATGAACTGAAACGTAATGTAATCCTTTATTAAAAAATGCAACGTTAACAGTCATCTGAACATTTGTTTATTGTATGATATTCATGGTTCAGCACTTACGAAATAAGTAAGAACCTTCTTTATCATAAATCAATTTCCAGTACTCCTTTTTGTAGATCTCCAAGAAATTACTGTATGCACTACGACACGTGTTTATTTATTTTAGGATAACATTTTATTATGCGACGTTAACAATCACAGGCCTGTTGTGGAATCGTATAACTTTTTTAAATAAAATCAGTTTGTATTGACTTTAGGATTACATTTTTTTCATGATCTGACAATCACATTCACAGATCTGTAACTTAGAAGCAAGTAAAAATTGATGTACAAGTTTTGCGTTATTGTTACTTGAAATGAAGTCTACTTTACACTCCTAAAATTTGAACATAACGATACGGGACACTTGTATTTGAAAATATAGTTATTAATTAATTAATTAACATAATTACTTGCAACACACAAAAGTGTAATTTATTGAGGTAGGATCAGTTGAATACTAAAATTTTGGCTACTTAAACCAGTTCAAGAGTTATACTATTGCATTTTAAGAATATATTCGTCATATTTCAGTATTCAAATGAGGAACACCTATTTTTTTAAGATTGCTATGATATTTTGAATCCACTTATAAACTTCCTGGTAATATCTTAAGTGTTATGTTTTATTGAATTATTCAAAATACACTTATATTTTCTTTTATATTTTTATATCAAAATTACCAATTCTCTACTTCAAAATTTTGAGAAAATGGAATCTAGTTGCAACTTACACCAAAAATATTAATTTATTTATATATTTACAGGATCAGCAAATACATCGTGCAAAAAGAACGAAGATGGATCTTGTACCCTAACAAAAACGTACCAATTGCAGACACCAGAAGGCGTCAAAGATTGTGAATGCGTTTGTACATGTAAGGGAGGCAATTGCGACAATTGTGTTTGCGATTGTAAGTGCACTATGGAAACTGCACAAAAAGTTCAGACAGGAGATGGCGTCAAATATAAATGCGAATGTACTTGCAATTGTTAAAGTTATATTTTTAATTCTATCGCTTCTATGTAATTTCACACTCATTTACGCTAGCTTTTCAAGGAAGTTTTCTTTATATTACTCAATATTCATTAGTTTTTTAAATAAGGCATTTTTTTGTACTGAAAAATTATATATGTGATGTATTTCTAAACTATATTTTAATAATAAATGTAAAAAAATAAGCGAAATATTTGTTTTATTACTTACATAATTATTTAAAGCTGATTTAATACAATTTATAATTATATTATATAAATAAACATTAAAAAGTTCCTAAATATCGCCTATGACTTCCTAAATATCGCCTATGACTTTGCACACGGCACCAATAGCCGCTATTTTACTTATTGATCAAACCTTGTAGACAGTGTATGCCGTGTTCATTTTGCACACGGTACTACTGAACCGACATTGCAGAGTTGGAAAAGTGATATCATTACATTCATTACATTGAACTTACAATTTTTACTTTTGTAAAATTGTATTTCACTGAAAAGGCTACAAAATAAATATTTACGGAAACAATCCACAAAATGTTACTTCTCTTTACCAATAAACTTATTTTTAAAATACTGTTAACGTTTATAAGATCAGTACAAAATAAGCATCAAAAAAATAATTTACGTAATTTTAACGTTTAATGTAAATATACCATAGGTTAGTTCTGGTTCTCAAAAATGAAAATGTTTCAAAACATTTCAGAACAGCGTAGAACAAAATGCGCGAACACCAAAAATCCAAAATTATTCAAACAGACAGAACACAAAACATGTATTTTACCGCCATCTTTTGTACATTATTTAAAATCATGAGAGGAACAATAACCTTACTTGTAAAGTATCAGTTCTCGCTTATGTTATTTGTTTTATTTGTTTACTACAACTTGGTACGTATATATTAAGCATTTTATATTTTAACATGCTAAAACATGGAGATTTATAACTACAAGATGAAGCTGAAATCTATGTTTAAAATTTAATTTGTTTCCAAATTTTTATTTTCTAAAACATCTTAAAGATGGCGCTCTATACGCGGACAAAAAGAAGAAAAATAATATGTTTAGCACAATTTTGCAATAATTCTTTGAAAAAATGTAATAAATTAGTAAACTAAATTTATAGATTATATTGATACTGTACAAAAAATATATAAAAATTTATGTAAATTAGCAATGTTTTGTCACAATTAACTTTTCAAATTCAGGTCCGTGTACGAAAACAAGCCAAAAGAGTATGCACATGAACTGATTCATAAACTAACTATGGTACTTATGTTAGATTATTAAAACCTTTTAAATCCATAGAATTAAACGCAAGGTTTAGTTAAAATAAATGAATAATCGACGAAGGAGATACTTGTTGAAACTTCATTATATATAGATATAATAAAACACAGTTGTATAGTTTCAAAATAATATATATAATGTTAACACACTACATATGTTTCACCACACTGTGGCTTCATCAGGTGGATGAAAATACTAATTCAAATTATCAATTAGATCTTATATATATATCAATACAAAGTACAGAACTAATCTCATTCTAAGAGGGGGTGGACATGTATGAGTTTTAAGTTTAGTATGGGGAAGTTATTTATGTCTATTTGGTCATTTAAAATTATACCTAATTTATTATATTTGTTAATTTCTAAACTTTCTAACATATTAAGTTTTTTATTTTTATCTAGAACATGCAAAGTTTTAAAATTAGTGTTGAATTTGTGATTATGTTCTAGGCAATGATTAGCGAAAGTTGAGTATGTCTTCTTGTCTCTGTGGCTTCTTTCATTCTAATATCAAATGTCCGTCCTGTCTGTCCGACATACACTTTAATTTACAATCTTCGCATGTCAACTTGTAAACCCCTGAGTTTAATCTATTGTCCGTTTTATCTTTGTTGTTTTTTATAGCGTTTTGTAAGGAATTGTTAGTTTTGAATGAAATGGTCTCTTCTTTACTTGTTTTGATTAAGTTTCCTACTTTGTTTGAAATTGTACCGATGTATGTGATAGAATTATAACTAAATGTTCTATTGTTTTTTACTGTGGGGTAGATTGTAGATATCGTTTTAGATTTCTGTAGTTTTTTTAGAATATTATTAATTAAATTTATGGTGAAACCGTTATTTAGCGCTATAACGTGTATTCTATTTAATTCTATATCGAAGTTTTCTTTACTCAACTGGACGTTAATTAGTCTGTGAAGCATTGATTGATAAGCAGATAATTCATGTGTAATAGGGTGAAACGAATGTGCGTGTATAGTTGTGTCTGTATGTGTAGGTTTGTGGTAGATAGAAAATTCATGTTTTTTAGTTGTGTGTGTTATAGTGAGATCTAAAAAGTTTATGGATTTATTTTCTTCTATTTCAATGGTAAATTTGATGTTTGGGTGAATAGTGTTAATGTAATTATGTAAAGATTTTAATTGTCTGTCTGTACCGTTAAAAGAAACTAATATGTCATCCACATATCTTATCCAGTAAATACAATGTTTGAACAACGGGTGTTGGCTTATTATGTTTTCTAATGATTTAAGAATATGTCAGAGAGTAATGGACTTAGGGGATTTCCCATAGCTAGCCCCTCTGTTTGTTTATAAAATTCATGTTGAAACTGACAATAGTTTTGGTTGTTTAAACCAAACTTTTACTTTTACTAGTTTAAAAAAGTTTTGTTAAATAAAACAAAAGTATTATTCTTAAATATTTTATTAACCCCTTTCACCAATAAACAAAAGAAAGTAATAAATTTACACAGTGTATATAAATAAAAAATAAATATCGTATTCAAATTTTTTGAAAAATCATCACAATCATTAAAAAATATCTTCTGCAAAAAATAAATAGAGGAATGTTTGACAATTCACAATTAACTATTACCTATTTTATATATTGTTATTATTAACAGTATTTATAAACAATCTCATACAAACAATAATCATAAGAATTCAGAAAGAAAAAACATATACAAAAAAAAAAAACTGGCATTACTATTGCTTTATACTACATTAATAGACTAAATGGCAGGCGCGGCTCGTGATGACGTATTTTGGTTTGCAGTACAATGATACGAGTGCCTCGTGTGTTTTCGGTGTTTACTAAGCAAACGTTACAGTTAGTCACGAGAATACACGAAGCACTCGGATCATTGTACTGCAAACCAAAATACGTCATCACGAGCCGCGCCTGCAAATGGTATATCTAAGGTATGGAATACAACAAAAATATTATTTGGAATGTGCAGTTATGCGTTTTTTCTTTTATTTATTTTTCTTAAGGCACTAGAAACGAATATTGCACCTATTGGATAGATCGTTCGCTGACTCTGTTAGGAAATAATGTAAAAAAGTAGATATTGCGAGGAATATTCTTAAGATGTTTAGTGACTTACAAAGTAATTCTGAAATGTAGTTTATATTGAAACGAATACAAATGTTACGAATTGAAATTTTACGATGTTTATGAAGTTTGATGAAAGTTTTGCAAATAGTTTCATAGTTTTAAAAAGTATTCCAATTGATAGAATAAAGAATGCAAAAGATTTTGAATAAATGAGATGCAGGTAATCTAAACTACCTTTACTGTCGGTAAAAAGTTCTGATTTAAAGATTTTTGTAAAGTAAAATGAAAATTTTGTACTTTT